>OX457039.1:2927534-2987534 GCA_949752735.1 Lumbricus terrestris
CTTTCTGTCTGTCTTCCTTTCTGCCTTTCTCTGTTCTCTGTCTACCTGTATGTCTGTCTGTCTCTCCTCATTTCCACCTTTCTTTCTCTCTGTAGCTCTGTCCATCTATCTCGTATACGCTCACATACGTACAAATAAACACATAAACAGTAAGACAGACGCACAACATAATCACATCATAAACAGAGACAAAACGGTCAACTGGTCCACGTCTAACTTGGCGCATTGTGCAAAAAAAGAATACTGATTGTATGACATAACGATTCAACTATTTAGATGAAATTCACAGCGCAGCAGGTATACGTCTACGGAATGCCAAACTATACAGACAGACATGCAGGCATGCACAGACACATTAAACGATACATAGAGACAATCAATGGGTAAAAATAGCTCACACACACATACACGATTAGGGTGCTTCAGATCATAATGCATTTTCAAAAAGTTTCTCAAAATACTGCAATTCTTTCATTCCATTTATCATTTTGTACAATTGTAGCCTACCAATTTTCAGACCAATTGAAAAAGGTTAAGCCTTGCCACCGGCATAAAAACTTTACAATACGAAAAGACATAGGAGTTTTCTTAAAAATCAGCAATTTGGAAACCATGATGGGAATTGGTGGGGAAACTTGATTATTTGATGATGATTAACTTCTTTTACAAGTTTTTGTATGTGCCTGACAATATTTATTATGATGAAATATATTAGGTGCACTTGGTGCAGTATGCGAATTGTAGTAAATAGCTGCATGTGAGTCAGACGTTGATTAATGTGGAGTTGCGTTGTGCAATGACAACTTTACTACTACTAATAATAATAATAATCTTCGTTTAATGACTCAATCTGACAAACCGCCGAATGATTACAGGTACATGTTGTACGAAACACGGCCCACTATAGCACGTCATGCAGGTCGGCTTTACAGAAGTGGCTTAACACTGATAGCCTAAGTGCTGGATCCCTCCTGGTTCGGCCAAGCCAGAAGTGGGGAGAGCTATCTTATTTTCAGCAGAACCTGAGTCAAACAACACAACAGCAAAGCGCCAATGGCAGCTAACAGAAACTTTAATAAATTGATACCCTGAGCGACTCGAATGCATACTCAAAACTGATTCATTTTATTTTACGAAAACGGCAGTGCTTATAATTCAATCTACTTAATATGCAACTGATTGGCTCAGCTTAGGCTACTTCCAGCACAGTGGAAAGCTGTTGACAATTTCCAGCAAGCAGCACTACTACTACTAATTATGTATTTATTTGTTCGTGAATGGAAAAGGCGATGAAACTAAATAACTAATAAGTTAATAACAGACTTTGTAAATACATTCATAAAGGATGAATATTAATGATAGTCTACTATACAAGTGATTGAAGCTCATCGACCCAGATTCCAAGATTTTAAGCACTGAGGAAACTCTTGAAACAGTACGCATGTGGCACTGTAAGATATGTAGGACCTTGTAGGTCTGTGGGAGTGAGAGTGGAATTGCAGTAGCAGTTTGTGGATAGAATTACATTTGTCTGTTGATATTATAATAGGGTCGTGTTCTGACCAATAAAATAATAAACATGCACATACTAGTTTTTTATGTATACTTACATACCAGCAATTTGTATTTTTAACCAAAATAGCGGTTATTGTTAAACTTCATCCTGCTGATGGCACTTAAGGTTTAACCATAATAGGCCTATATAAAATCCTCAAATTTGTTTTTTTAGACTCATCTCTATGAGACGCATGGGAAAATATCCGGGGAGATATGAATTTTCAACTTTCGTTTTTTGGAGCACCCTAATACACGTTGCACTTCTCTTGCAATAATTCAGCGCCCTTTCCTTCGGCCTCGGCTGAGCTACGGCGCTATATAAATCGTCTTATTATTAATAATTGTAATATTTCTACCAGCGTTAGTCACGTGTCTTTCATTACGCATCAGTTTTCTATGACTGCATGTCGCAGACTACAGATGCCTCTGCCTCTGCCTCTGCCTCTGCCTCTGCCTCTGCCTCTGCCTCTGCCTCTGCCTCTGCCTCTGTCTCTGCCCATCCCATCCGCCCATGATTTGTTTTAACTCCAACGCATGTAAAAACGATGTGTCACTTATTGCTTTTATAATTATAGCACTATGGTGACTATGGCCCAAGAGTCGTATAGAGAGAGAGCGAGAGAGAGCGAGAGAGAGGGGAGAGGGAGAGAACGAGAGGGAGGGGAGAGGAAGAGAGCGAGAGGGAGGGGAGAGGGGGAGAGAGAGGGAAGGGAGAGGGAGAAGGAGAGAGCGAGAGGGAGAGTGCGAGAGGAACAGAGAGAGGGAGAGGGAGAGCGGGAGAGGGAGCAAAAGAAACAGAGACAGAAACAGAGAGAGAAAGAAATGGACATACAGACATATAATAGACAGAGAGAGGTTCTTTGAGAAAGAGAGTATACATTGGTTGGAGGGGAGATTACAAAAATACACCGTGAAGTTGAAAGATTAATATTTCTATCCGTTCAAATTTATTACATGATATTTTGGAATCTTATTCTTGGTTCAGTTCTCTAAATATTGAGAAAATTTTAGTTTGACTAATTATCATAATAGGCATAAGAGATAATTATATGACAACAGTCTAGCTTACTTTTTTTTTATTGAACTAGGGTGTAGATGATGGATGAATGGATGGATGGATGGACGGACGGATAGATGGATAGATGGATAGATAGATAGATAGATAGATAGATAGATAGATAGATAGATAGATAGATAGATAGATAGATAGATAGATAGATATAGATAGATAGATAGATAGATAGATAGATAGATAGATAGATAGATAGATAGATAGATAGATAGACAGACAGACAGACAGACAGACAGACAGACAGACAGACAGACAGACAGACAGACAGACAGACAGACAGACAGACAAACAGACAGATAGTTAGATAGATAGATAGATAGATAGATAGACTGTATACAGATCATGAACATTCAGAAGGTGAACTATGGAAATATGACGAACTCAGAATAGAAATAGGAGAGCTGTATGTACACAGTATACATGTAAATAGTAATAGAATAAGTGTCTTATCTATTTAGGATAGTCCCATTATCTAATAAAATAAAATTGTTTTACAACCTAAATCGAATAGGTCTTTTATTTAAATCGAAAAGGTCTCTTATCTCAATGGAATAGGTCTCTTTTCTGGATGAAAATAATTGGTCTTGTATGCCTTTAACAGTTCAGTTCGGGGCGCGGTGGTGTAGTGGGTATGACCAATTGACCATGCAAGCGCAGGGTTGCAGGTTCAAATCCACCTCAAGTCGCCGCGTATACAGACCCTGGGCAAGTCCTTCACTCGCAATTACTCAGCGCTTCGGCGTGAAACTCCAATGCAGTGTCCGCGCTGTAGTCGGGAGCGCCTCTGAGTAGTGAGCTTGAGGGGCGCTATAACAAGCGCACATACAAACAAGCATAGAAAACAATAGTATATACAGTATAGAAAACAATCCGAACAACAATTTTTGCGGAAGGTTACACGGAACCAACCGGATTGAAAGCACCCTATTGTAACTAGGTCGGTCTCCTCCTCCTGCTCCTCCTTCTCATCCTCCTTTTCCTCCTCCTCTTTTCCCTCCTCCTCCTCCTTTTCTCCCTCCTCCTTTTCCTCCTCCTCCTTTTCCCTTCTCCTTTTCTTCCTCCTCCTGCTCCTCCTCCTTCTCCTCCTCCTACTTCCTCATCATATTCCTCCTTTTCTCCTCCTCTTTTTCCTCCTTCTCCTTCTACTCCTCCTCCTCCTCCTCCTCTTCCACCTCCTACACCTCCTCCTTTTCCTTCCCTTTATACATCTCTCTCTCTCTCCTTCTCTTCCTTCTGCTTTTGAATAGTTTTGATGCGGCAGCAACTCTTCACTCGAGTAACTTAATGACTTGATGAATGAGTGAAAGGATATGTGAAGGCTGGAGAATGGAATTGGAAGATGGGAGACAGGAGGAGTTACAGGAGAGGTAGAGAAGAAGGAAGAAGGAAGACAGCTCCTGAGCAGGAAGATGGGTAAGCGTTAGAATAGGTGGAGCAGAGGAAAATGTACAGAGAAGAACATTATTGTAAATAGACGACCAATTTTCCGAGGGGAGCTGCACGGCTGATCCACCGGTGTTTGCGTCCCTCCCTCTGCTGCGTGTGCCAGACGGAACAGCCGTTTATTTTTCGTTGCATCCTAATTATAACATGGCAGAAAGACGGACGTCTGTAAATATAAACAATTGAACAAGAATTATGTGGATGATGACAGTTTTAGACGGGAGAATGTGATGACAGCGCCTGAACACGCGATTGAAGAGTGATAACAATAGCGAAGACAACCATGCAGATGCTACTAGTCTTGTTTAACTGAAGCTGAAGATGAAGGTCTGATGACGACGGCGATAATGGAGATATGTATGATGGGTGAGGAGGGGAGGAGGGAAGGAAACGCTGATGATGTTGATTATGATGAAGTGGTTGAACGAAATGAGGAGAGGAAGAGGATGTCGATGTTGGTGATGATGATGTTGATTAGGAATTAAGAGGAGGAGGAAGAAGAAGAAGTAGAAGTAGAAGTAGAAGTAGAGGAAAAAGATGACGAGGAAGTGGAGGAAGATGAACAAGAAGAAGAACGAGAACAAGAAGACGAACAAGAGGAGGGAAAGGATAGGTGCACAGCACCTTTGTGGATCGGTGCACAGCACCTTTGTGGATCGGTGCACAGCACCTTAATGGATCGGTGCACAGCACCATTTGTGGATCGGTGCACAGCACCTCAATGGATCGGTGCACAGCACCTTTGTGGATCGGTGCACAGCACCTCAATGGATCGGTGCACAGCACCTTTGTGGATCGGTGCACTGCACCTCAATGGATCGGTGCACAGCACCTTTGTGGATCGGTGCACAGCACCTCAATGGATCGGTGCACAGCACCTTTGTGGATCGGTGCACAGCACCTCAATGGATCGGTGCACAGCACCTTTGTGGATCGGTGCACAGCACCTTTGTGGATCGGTGCACAGCACCTTTGTGGATCGGTGCACAGCACCTCAATGGATCGGTGCACAGCACCTTTGTGGATCGGTGCACAGCACCTTTGTGGATCGGTGCACAGCACTTTAATGGATCGGTGCACAGCACCTTTTGTGGATCGGTGCACATCACCTCAATGGATCGGTGCACAGCACCTCAATGTATCGTTGCACAGCACCTTTTGTGGATCGGTGCACAGCACCTCAATGGATCGGTGCACAGCACCTTGGTGAACAGGCGCACGGCAACTTGTTGGATCGGTGCACGGCATCTTGGTGGTTCGGTGCGTAGCACTCCCGTCCCTCCATCACCTTCCACAGAGTCGTATGGTAACCTTTCGAACTCGATGGTTGCCGCGTGTACTTGAGCGCGAACTCGATCGGTCCTCCTCCAAGAGTACTTTATTGGACCAGTGGTCCACTCTGACAACTTGTGACAACTTGACAAGACGCAGCGCTTGTGAATAAGCGGGTGCCATGCACTTCGCTTTCTAGTGACGCTTTAGTCATTTTAAGATTTATGCCCCTATATGCGATTAGGGTTTATGACTTCGATATGAATAAGTCGCATATAAACGCAGCGTACCTCGAACTCTTCTAACAATTTCTAATTCTTTTGATCAACGATTGGAAGGAACAACAATTCGCATCGAAACTCAGTTTGTCGATTTCTGGCAACGGTTGCATGTTCAATTTTGTGTCAGCTTCGTGGATTAGGCCTACAGCTTCATTCGATCGTTGGTCGATTTGTGTCTTCAAAAGAAACGTGTGGTTCGTTCGTCGAATTATAACTCGAATTTAAACTTCTGATATATTTCGATGATTTTTCGTCGAAACGACGTCGCGTCTGATTTCTTCTTTCAAGTCATTTCTCTCATGCAGACAAAAAATAATCGCAAATGACGTCATCCGGACAATCACTAATCAATGACGTCTTTGTTAAACTACGTCATTGGTATTTCTATGTTGAGGAATTTATATTGTACCATAGAACAACTATGGGCCTATTCAGATGTGCTTACTTCCGACCCATGCACGGGATAAACAGAAAAGTCTTGAGTAAAAGTAAAGTAACAATTATAACAACCCTATATATATATTGGTGATACGTATATATATATATATATATATATATATATATATATATATATATATATATATATATGTGTGCACTTGGCGAAGCTAATAATGAAATTAACAAGTCATGTGCTGGCGCTCTATCTAATAGGCCTACATAATGTCGGCCCACTAGGCCTAGCTTTGAATTTCGGCTCATAACTTGCAAGATGATTTCCCAATGACCACGAGTCTGCTATCAACGCCCATGAATAAATCTAAATGTGACGTTTACGAAATTCTAAGTTTATGGAGCACGCAGTCATGCGCATTCAGAATTTGAGATAATTATAATGGGATATTATATTTAAAATTATTTAGGCCTATATCTCAAATATTATTCTCGGCAGTGGTTATATTATTAATTTATTTTACTCGATGGTTGCCGCGTGTACTTGAGCGCGAAATTCGTCGATTATTTTGTAGCGCATTTGTGTGAATTTCTGATGACTTGTCGGCAGTTTTGTCTAATAACGATTTAACAATGTCGTCCAGCGTTGCCAAAATGCCAACGAGTTCGTTTGTAACGCATATTCTCGCCACTGCAGGTGCAGTTAACGATACCAGCTAAGCATTTATTTAAAAATAAATCGTATTTTTCAAATTATTTGGTATAAACTATATTATCGCCCAGGCTTGGTGCACCGCCGAGGATAGTTACGATTTAACACGGCAGGTTATATGCAAATGAATACGTTATCTGTAGGGAACGAATGAACGAATGGTTTATTTTGATTATCTCTGGTGCCCGTTGAAAGAGTGTGCCACCATTTCAGGTCCCCGTTCACTGGTCTGTTTTAGAAGCCCGAAAGACACCATTGCAATGGTGGGACATGCTTTTTTAATTCAGGGAAGTCCGCTAAGAAGCAGCAGTTGCTGGTCTAAAGTTCATCGTTCTCATTGACATTTCAATGTTCCTTTTAATTTTGCAAGTCTTTACGAAGGGCGCTATATAAATTTATGATTTTCAGTCTGAAGTATAAGAAGTCTTCAATGAAAAGAATGTTTTATATATGCACTGGAATGTTTAAGTCTTGTAAACTAATCATATATTCCTGAAATTAAACATGAGCATTAAGACAACTCATCCATCTCTTTGCCTCTTAATCTCAAATGATTTAAGACCATTTTATTCAAAGCTGGTTTTATTGTACTAGGTATTATATAGGGCCTCTGATATAGAGCCATATCTTGATGTAGAGCGATATAAATTTGCAATTGCCATTACCATAAGTGATGCAAGCAGTGAGTTCCATCATGATGAGCAGTTCCCACTAGGGTTGCCAGGTCGTCGCGAAAAGCGCGAATTGGGCGACTTTTGAAAGCACTCGTGACTGAAAATTTCGACCTCGCGCTTTTTGGGCGACTTGAATTGCCTCGCGGTCGCCACGGCGACTTTTTTTGACGACTTTTTTTAGTCATCAGCGATTTCGGTGAGCGAAAAATGGGGAAAAACTGGAAAATTCACGTAGAAATGGCTTTTTTGCGAAGCAGACAAACAGCAAAAAATTCTGACGACCTTTTTTTTTAGTCGTCAGAAATTTTTGCGACCGAAAATAGAAAAGCTCGACGGTCTTGCGATTTTCGCGACTTTTTTTCGAAATCTCGCGACAAAGTTTTGCCGAAATCTGGCAACCCTGGTTCCCACCCACTTCAAACCCTGGTGGCTCTTCCAGAGCTCTTACTGTGCATCGTTTTTCTAACCAATGGAATATTTTCATTTATAACAACACTCAACATCAAAGATTCTAATGCAGAGAGCATCTCTGAGCAGGTCCCTTGATGAGGGCCTATATATAAATTTTCAGAATTACGTACATTCTTTGTCACAGGGCGATTGGACAAGGAGGATCTGAACGCAAAGTTGGGTCAATTGTCGAGGAAAACGTCCGAAATGAAGGTAGAGGTTTACAACACGCTGCACAAGAGTTATGCCGAATTCTACCCAAACTTCGACGCAATTCGCGTCCTCTCCAGCCGAGTCGGCGACTTTCAGAAAGAAATGGAAACGCAGATCAGCGCCATCGAAACTGAAGTAAATTCTTAAATTGTCTTCACAATTTTGTTACTTTTTAAAAATTTATTCAGTGTATACTAGTGAGTAAGTAAAGTGCCTCGAAGAAATCTGTTGGCGTCGTGATACTTTTTGCTTAAGTAGGTATGTTATGTTTACACCAACTGCTTTTACTTGAACTTCTGACAAAATAATGTGCTGTCAGCTTGAAAGAAAGCCTTATTATTGGTAGGTCTGCTGGTAGTATTTTTGTATGCCAGCCATCAGAAATGGTGATCATACCTTGGCCAGGAATCGTATCACATGAAATGCAGCCAATGAAGTAAAGCGATTCTTTAACCCTTTAATGCCGGTATAGGGTGTAGGATTTCCCATACCATTTACTACCATCTCGGCATTAAAGGGTCAAATGCAGGTGGCTGTGGTAGTTGTGACTTAATAACATACGTATTTATAAGTCAGCAGAATTTGCCACACGAGAGAGTTATTTGGAGAACCACTTGGCTTTTACGTCGTATATATATTATATTATATTACTGTATATTATATATTATATTCTCTCTGTTCTAGCCAGCTCACGTTAAAACACTGAATTCTAACTTTGCACAGACTTTAACGATGAACAATTCAATATCTGTTGTTCGATCATTTCGACAGATGAAAGCCCACATGCAACTCTCATCCGCCGGAAACAGCGACCTCTTTTCCAGTTGGTCGGAGACCTTGTCCACTCTTTCCCTTCTCGGGCAACTGGTGAAGATCCACGAGGGCTTCCAATCCATCAGCAAGGACCTCGCCTCAAAGAGCTTCGTCCGAGCAGCCGCTCAACTCGTCTCCGTCGAACGCATCCTGGAAGATCTGGACTCGAAGTTCGGCGATTCCCTGAAGATCCTGACGCACCTGCAAGCGCGACTCTTGACGCTGAAGGAACAGCTCATCACGAGCGTGAAGACAATCTGGGCGGAGAGCTTCCAGTGGAAGACGGCAAAAGACGAGGGGGGACAGAAGACGGAGAAGACGGTGCGGCTGATTCTCGCCAGCAGCAAGGAGGCGAAGGACCGGATGGTCGGAGTGATCCACGCGATGAACGACCTCGGAATACTCGACGCAAGTCTCAAAGCGTTCAGCGAGAGTCTGTCCAAGCACGTTCTACGGCCGCTGATTGCGACCGCCGGGGCGAGGGTCTCTCTCAGCTCCGACCCTGCGACGACCACGATTACGATCACAACCCCGGTCGCAAGAAACGCGAAGCCGACCCCTCCTGACGCAATCGAAGCTCTGAACACATTGGAAACGGCATTGGTCCACGTCAAGGATTGCCTTCACGATTACTCGATCCGCACGTTTGCCCAGACCGACGACGCTAAGCAAGAATCGGTGAATCTGATGGCGCTTATAGGCAAGCAGTTATCCGACGAGTTTGTGGAGTCGCTGATATCCGAATGCCTTTCCAGGTCCGTGCCTAGCAACCATCGCGACCTGAAGAGCTACGGTAACATCGTCATGACGACAGAGCGATTCCAAGCGAAACTGATCGCAATCCAGTTCCTCGACCCGGAAAACACGAAACTGGCGGACTACGTCGGTAACGTTGATCTTGTGTTCGCAAAGAAGAAGTGTCAGGCGATCCTGGAGCGAGCACGCAACTTGATGACGTCGCCGCTGCATGATGTCGTGTCGGTGTCAAGCGTCGATCTGAAGCTGGAAGACGTCGAGTTGGGTCCGGTCGGAAGTGAGAAACCCAGGGTGAAGTCGACGGAAAAGGTGGCGCAGCTCGTGGACAACCAGCTTTCTCCGCCGTTTCGTTTTCCGTCGTGTAAAATCAGGTTGGTCGATCAAAGGATTTGTTCGTGCGGAGGAATTTGTTGGGGTAGATTTTTTGGGTTGATTCTGGGTGCATTGAAAATTATATGAGTTTGGGTGAGAGGGATTTAGCCGTTGGATTTGTCGTTGAACCATTTCTTTATTAGCCCTGATCTGTTGCGTAGTTTTGATTTAATGTGAGGAATTTATGAAGACTTTCATAAACTTGCCTCTTTCAGCTCTCCACACTGCCTGTATATACACCGCCTGTATATACACATATGCATGTATGTGTGCATCATTGTGAGGCGCGGTGGTGTAGTGGTGGCGTCATTGCCTTGAAGCCGGAAGGTTCGTGGTTCGAATCCACCTCGACGCGTAAGGACCTTGGGCAAGTCCTTCACTCACAATTGCTCAGCGCTTCGGCGTGAAACTTCGATGCAGTGTCCGCTCTGCATTCGGGAGCGCCTCTGAGTAGAGAGAGCTTGAAGAGGCGCTATAACAAGTGCACATACAAACAAACAAACAATCTATGTATGTATCGTCCATGTATGTATATACATATGCATGTATATAATTATGCATGTATATATTATATGCGTGAACTTCCGTGAAGTACCCTAGTGAATGATTTTTTAGGGATTCTGTTTGCTTGATAATTTTATGTAGTTTTCAACTTTTCATTGTGTCATTTGATTTTATTGTCGTCTATTTAAATTTAGTCATATTACTGCATTATTTGTTTAATTATTTCTTCGATTGCTATTGTAAGTCATTCATGTGTAAATACGATGATGTTTTTTTCTTGTGTGAAGCACCTGTGCTCATGAGCTAGTGGAAATGGCCTACCAGATGCTGCAGGAGGCTGTCACTTCGCTCAAGGTCTCTCCTCCACCGCCACCACCAGATGGAGCTAATGTGACGACGTCAGACAAGCAATGTGCCATTCAGCTGTTCTACGGCGTTCGAAACATGCTCGAACTGTACTGCATCGTGGTTCCAGTCTATCACAAGGAACTGCTCCAGACGGTTCCACTTGTGGCTGGTAAGTGGAACTCTTTTCCCTCACAGAAATAAATGGATGTATGTGTTAAATTGTGTTTGTACAATGTACATACATGCATTTCTGTGTACTTGTATACATCATATATACATGCATACATGCACTTACAAGTCTTAATGCATGTATACATTCATACATACACTGTGTTCGGATAAAAGGGGACCCATTTGGTAAATATGAAAATAAATTGTAGATATTCATCCATTTTCAAAATTCAAACACCATTTTAATCCTGACATATTTGTCTAATGCTGGTGTAAACACAAAGTTCCAGTCATGCAGCAATGACGTCATAATGACGCAATTTGAAGGGAATTTTAAAGTTTAATTTTTCCTGCAATTAGGCTACGGACGGGTCTATCGCTACCCGCACGAGGCACAGATAATCCAGTTATCCAGTTTTTTCTTGGAAGCCTCTTTAGAACGCCTAATGCCTATTACTTGTTGAAAATTTTCTGATCAGCTTCTTTGCAGCGTAATGTTTTTTTTCTCTCGAAAAATGTAACAACTTTGTATTTTTTGGCTGGATGCTAATTTGTAACAGCGTTGTTTTAAAATTACAATTTTAACATCGCAACCATGACGTCATTTTTCACTGTGGACCTTTCATAAATTACAGATTTGTTGATAAGCATGTCAGGATTAAAACTACACTTGAATTTTAAAAATCGCTGAATATTTACTATTTATTTTCATATTTACAAAATGGTTCCCTTTTTATCCGGACACAGTGTACCTCTGGACATGCATACAAGCAGTGCCTAAAGTGTGGAAAAATAAGTGCCTGGACGCCCCTTACATCTCCAAAAGAAGTGCCTGGATGCCCCTTACCTTTCCAGTCTGTGCTCGCCAATAAGTGGCTGGACGGCGTTCAGATTTTAAAACAAGTGCATGGACGCCGTCCATGACCGTCCAGGCACACTTTAAGCCCTGCATACAAGTATGTACAATTGTACTTGCATGCTCTTTTCCAGCCATCCATCACAACGACTGCATGTACATCGCCCACCATCTCACTCTTCTCGGCCATCAGTACCGACCTCAGCTTCCGGAGCCGCTCTGCCATGGCGCCGCCACGTTCGTCGACCTCGTTCCCGTCTTCCGTCGACTTGGCGCCAAGAGTTTCACGGATCAGTTGATGCAGCAGAAGTCGGAGATACTCGACTGCCTGAGTGTTGCTCACGGTCAGTTAGTTAAATGGCGGGAAAGAATTGTGGAATCGGAAAGGGCTTAGTATCCAGAGATGGACACAATTACGTACTGAGATTTGCTTATTGATTTGAATTAGCTACTGAGATTTGCTTATTGATTTGAATTACGTACTGGGATGATTAAAATTAGCTCCTGAGATTTACTTGTTGAATTAGAATTAGCTGAGATTTGCTTATTGATTAAAATTATTGTGGGGCGCGGTGGTGTAGTGGTGGCGTCGTTGCCTTGAAGCCGGAAGGTTCGAGGTTCGAATCCACCTCGCCGCGTTAGGACCTTGGGCAAGTCCTTCACTCACAATTGCTCAGCGCTTCGGCGTGAAACTCCGATGCAGTGTCCGCTCTGCATTCGGGAGCGCCTCTGAGTAGAGAGAGCTTGAGGGGGCGCTATAACAAATGCACATACAAAATTAGCTACTGAGATTTGCTTGTTGATTTGAATTAGCTACTGAGATTTGCTTATTGAATAAAATTAGCTGCTGAGATTTGCTTATTGATTTGAATTAACTGTTTGTCTCATTGACTAGTAGTCTGCACTACAAGGTGTGCTTTAGAAATTCTTAAATACAATAAATTATTAAGTAATTGAAGATTAATACGAATTAGTCATTTCGTTGATGAAGAAATAAAAAAAGTGAAGAATCTGGTGAGAATGTAACTTTATGTCTGACACGTTCATGTAATCATGTCTACGAAATCTCTTCCTGCTTTTCAGGATTTGTCAACATCGGAGAAGGCGATAATTTCCGCGACGCCGACCGCGCCGTCAACCAGCTGACACTGAAGCTACGCCACCTGGCAAACGTCTGGAAAGACGTTCTTCCATCCGGTGTCTACAACAAGACAACTGGTTCGTCGTTGGTGGAACTTTGCTGGAAATTCTTCCGCTCTTTTTTTAGATGGAATGCATTCTTCTATAATATTATTTTATTATTATTATCTATTTATTTATCCTGAACGAAACAAACATAGGTCTAATACAATTATGGCAGTGAACATAATATTTTAACTAGATTGCTTAAGAAGGGAGACCCAGAAGGGATGGACAATCCCGCTAATAGGGCCACCCATTAATCATATAAAATATATTTTTAAAAAGAATAACACTTGGCACCACATTCAATTCAGTGTTGTGCACAAGACCAAAAATCCAAGACCAAGACCGAGTGTTCCAAGACCAAGACCGAGAGTACCAAGACCGAGTGTTCCAAGACCAAGACCGAGTGTTCCAAGACCAAGACCGAGTGTTCCAAGACCAAGACCGAGTGTTCCAAGACCAAGACCGGCTGGATCACTTAGATTACCGGGTAGATATTAGATTAGATGTTTGTTACATTTTATCAGAACCAAATCACACAAAGTTTTGTCGCCAAGTCTTGTCCGGTGTGGTCTCATGAACAAACCGCTGCAGCTGAAAACTCTCTCGACTGGAGCAGATGTGGCAGAAACACAAAAAACTTTTCCAACAAGGGATAAAGTCCGCCAAATCCTTGCTCCTCAATGTTTTCAAAAGTACAAATGTTACCTCGAGCAATTGCATCGATGTATTTACACTGTGTCCGGATAAAAAGTAGACCCCAAAAAGAAGTGTAATAACTCGGTCAAAACTCTTAGGATTTGTCTGAAATTTTAAGCAGAGCAACAGTGACCATATATACACGAGATCCTAAAGATGATTAGAAATATTCGTGAGTTTGTCTAATTTATGAGCGTTTAAAATGCAGCACCAAAAAATTGAACTTACCAACATGGAAAACTTGAAAAGAAGTGAAATTCAGCTATATAGTATATATGGTGCTCAAAATGTCCTTCTTGTTCACGAACACACGACCGTAGACGTAGTAGTTGTCCAGGGATACACTCGGCTTCATACCTCGCAGCTGTGGCCGTCCAGCAGTCCGGACCTCGATCCGGAGTACCAGGTGCATTTACTGGAGGGGCGCGTTTTTCGTTCACGCGTATTCATGACATCAATAACCGTATGGCGTAGGGCGCGGCTGATTGAAGAGTGGCAGATGTTTGACCAAGTGATCATCGACCGGACCATCAAACAGTAGCGTCTACGTCTACGGTCGTGTGTAATGTTGCTCTGCTTAAAATTTCAGACAAATCCTAAGAGTTTTGACCGAGTTATTACACTTCTTTTTGGGGTCTACTTTTTATCCGGACACAGTGTAGTTACTAAGGCACTAGCATCCAGGGATAACGTACTGTGCCTTTACGTTTTCTTGTCTCTTTTGATATGAAGCGAATAGAGAAGTCCTCTGTCGCTTTCTACTTAGTGGATCATCATCATCGCTGGATCTTGAAGTCATCTGGGAAATCCCGAGCTGACCACCATTTCCAAGACCGGATCTTTAAGACCAAGACCGGGCCTTCAAGACCAAGACCGGACCTTCAAGACCAAGACCAAGACCGGACCTTCGAGACCAAGACCAAGACCGCCACATTCAAGACCAAGACCAAGACCGCAATTTTCTGGTCTCGAGACAGTCTCGAGACCAAGACCGCGGTCTCGAGACCACATCACTGATTCAATTGCATGAATACAAAGATCATTAGGGGGAGAAAAAATATTAATATGCAATTGTGCAAATAGACAATGCAGCTAAATCAACAAGAAAAACAACTCTTAACTAATTTCTTAAATAAGGGCTTAACTAAGCTGTGGTGATTTAGTTGGGTGGATGCTATCACCTATAGTAGAGGGTACACACGGGAATACAGCGTGTATTTGCCTCACAGATCTATATTTGTGTTTAATATGCTGGAAAATGACCCGCAGACACTTCCAGACAGGCCTATGCAACTGTAGCCTGTAGGCCTCTAATTTAGACACCACCGTAGCCCTGAGTGGATGATGTCTGGAGTTCAGATCTCACAATATTGTGGAAGGATGGTTTGAGATTTCTGTTGCATCTGCTGTGTACCTCTGGCGAATTAAGCTGTAACGAGGACATTGACCGTACGCTGTCCTTGGGAAGATGAGATGGTGAGGGAGAGGACTGGCCACATGCACTCATGCAGTTCGTTTTTCTTATGGCAATTGGTGATGTTGCTGGAGAAAATATTTTACACATTTTCTATATTTCAATGTTGCTGTTGTTTCCGTGTAATTAGAGGATTGTGTTGAACTGTGCTGCGTCCTTTGAAGCGTTGTTTCTGTGAAACTCTGGTTCTAAGAAGCATAGACGCTCTTGGTTCTTTGAGACCTTGGTTCTACGAAACTTTGGTTTTCTGAAGCCCAGGTCCTCAGAGGCCTTAGTTCTCAGTAGCCTTGGGTCTTAGAGACCTTGGTCTTCTGAAGCCTTGACTAGACTCCAGGGCCTTGTTTCACGTGTTCCGTGTCTTCTTTACGACAGGGACGCTGCTGAACTGCGCTGTTGCCGAAGTCCTCAACAAAGTCGGATCGCTCGAGGACATCTCTGAGCAGGACGCGAAGCAACTGAGCAACATCTTCGGCACCATCACTGACGCCGGTCGTGAGCTCATCTCGAGCGCTCAACCGACTTCCGTCTACAAGTTCGTTCCAAAGTGGAACAAGATGGAGGAGATGAAGCTGCTGCTGACGGCACGACTCCACGAGATCGTCGATCGATGGGCCGACGGAAAAGGTCCGCTGGTCAGCGAGTTCACAGCCGCGGAGCTGAAGCGGATCATCCGAGCGCTCTTCCAGAACACGGAGAAGCGAGCGGCGGCTCTGTCTTCAATCAGCGACCTTTAGAATTCGAAGTCTGTGACTTGTTTGGGATTTGACGGGCAGCGTGTTTGGAGTTCGACTTGCGACTGGTTTAGAATTTGACTTGCGACTGGTTTAGAATTTGACTTGCGACAGGTTTAGAATTTGTGACTTGCGACGGGTTTAGAATTTGACTTGCGACTGGTTTATAATTTGACTTGCGACAGGTTTAGATTTGACTTGCGACAGGTTTATAATTTGACTTGCGACAAGTTTAGATTTGACTTGCGACAGGTTTATAATTTGACTTGCGACAAGTTTATAATTTGACTTGCGACAAGTTTATAATTTGACTTGCGACAAGTTTAGATTTGACTTGCGACAGGTTTATAATTTGACTTGCGACATCTTTCGAATTTTACTTTGCAGCAATACTGGAATCGGACATTGCGACGATTCTAGTATCTGCCATCTATCTGGTTGGACTTGCAGTCTTGTACACAGCGTTCCTTAAATAGTAGTAATTGTATTAAAGGTGCTTGTTTAAATTACCCGTAGATTCTGGTTGAACTTGAAATTTACTTCGTTGCTCAGTTTATTAACTTGTGTAAATCGAATTCATTAGGGACATCAATCTCTTTGGGGCCATGGAAAAAAAAGCAGTCCCCTGAGCTAGCCCTCTGCAGCCAAGGGGTTAAAGTGTTGGCAACTTCACTTTGCTTGGTCTTGGCATATGATGTGCATTGGGGCTATAAAAGCTTGGACTACAGAACTAATTATACATCTATAGGAATGGGCTTCCCATTCCATAATCCCTATATCTCTATATAATGACCTTCATAATGACTTGGAACTATAATGACTTCTATAGTGCCATTCTCATAATACACCATGCATCGATCGTCTAAGAAATAATTCTTTTGTCCGTTGAAGAGAACACCAGAAAATTAATTACACGTTGTATGTACAGATTTTCTCATCTTTTTGCAAAAATAATCGTTACATCGAATAATAATAATAATAATCGTGTAAATGAACCGTCGTCGTCATCGTCGTGTGTTGGACGCGCAGACAACGAAAGCAGAAAACAGGCAACTGACAGAAATCGTGAAACTAACCACAGAACTTGTGACTTTGCTCATCTCTCAACACAAACATCCATTGTTATTATTAAATAAAGTCACACCGAAAAGTTAAATGTGAATACAAGCAGGGCTTAAAGTGGGTGGGAACGACGTTCCCACTGCTCTTTAAATTCTTGGCTTGCGTTCCCACTGCTCACCATGTATGGAACCCTGGAAACACATGCGTTCCAATAAAACTCCTCCAGCATTCCCACCGCCCACCCAAACCACTGAATATAAGTGCATGTTAATTTTGTGACACAGTAATACTAGACAAATCGTCGGCAATTAACCTGGAACGTCTGGAAGGAACAACGAAAAACTAGACGGGAGACTTGAACCAGTTGCTTTGTTTAACGCTTCCAGCAAAACTAAACTTGGACCCAACAATGATTCCTTTGGCGAACATAAAGACCGATCTAGACCATGCTACTGTTTGTCATAGTTTTACCAGACCATGCTACTATTCCTAGTATTGCCAGACCATGCTACTATTCGTAGTAGTGCCAGACCATGCTACTATTCGTAGTAGTGCCAGACCATGCTACTATTCGTAGTGCCAGTCCAGGCCTTGAATAACCAAGGGCAATGCCATGTTGTTACCATTAACCCAGGAACCACCAAGTGTGATCTCATTGATCCTTTTGAGAAGACCAAGACCATCTTTGGATCAGTCCTCAATGGAAGACCAAGACCCATCAACATGTTCCGATGAATTATTATCAACTATCTTGGTCCTTCCTCCGATCAATGCCAATGTCTTTGAATTCTATCTGCTGTAAATTCCTATTCGAAAACACTCAAAAGTCGCCAAGTCACAATGCCTAGTGAGCAGGTAAGGCCGGCAACTCGCTTCACAAACCTCATTGTCCTTTGTCCTGGGTCTGATGGATCGGTTTGTTGATGCTGAACAAAAACGCCAACTGTCCAATGACAACACTGACCTGGAGTGCTGAACACTGAATATGCAAATCCACAAGAGCCATTCCACCGCAGGACTCGGTGAAAGCAACCACCTCAGCTAGGAGGTAGGCTCGGCCAGTTCTGGCAGTTTTTTCCAAAAACAACATCTCAGGATAGGAATGGCTCCAAGGGAATAATCTCATTTCTCAGTGCCTACGATAACGCAAGAAAAGAGGAAATAGTCGTAGCGATAATGAAAAGGCATTCTACAGTAACTTCCAAAAACTCTCACAAAAAGAGCAGAGACAAAGGAATTCCTAGATTCTTGTCAGTTTAGTTCTCTAGCCATCATTTCCTAACCTCACAGGACTTTCCCAGATGGATGGGAAATCCGTTTTCCACAACTAAATGCATCAAACAATCAGACGAGATCTCTGCATCATTGGTCCTTTGCACACAAGTCATCACTTACACCAACGCGATTAAAAGCAAGCCAAAACAGACTAAAAACAACAACTGACCTAAGCACAGCTGCAACTGCTTCTCGCTAGACAAACTTCTACGTTTCTTTACAGAAAATCCAAACTGTCCTAATTAAGAAGACCTTTCTAATGCTTATACCATGCACACAATCTCGTGCATAACAACTATGGCCTCCACACAAAAAAGATTTCCACTGGAAGAAGCTTTGATCTGGTAAGATTTCACGGCTGGACACAGCGAACAAAAGCTGAAAACAATTGTTACACGTTGAAAGCAAAAAATCTTATTTGACAAGATACAACCAGTACGGGCATCACATCGCTACCAATTAATACCAGGACAGAGTGAATGACTGAAGCGGATCCAGGAGGAGGCAACTTTGACTGGCCATGCCTTAAACTCAAATGGGGTGGGGCAATATAGTTAGGCCACCTGGGTTTCCCAGTGGCCCAAATACAAGACTTTAGGTGACCCACACACCTGGTTCCAACTCCAACTAACTAACCTAAATAGACACCAAGTACAAAATCTTATTTAAAAGTTAAAAATCCAAGACCAAGTAGCCTTAACAGCACCAATCTCCCTCGCCAACTTCACAGCAAACGATGTCTCAATTGAATCTGGTGTAGCATGCATATCCTAGAGCTTTCAAACGTCACGACAGCTACGAAAGTCCTTTCAACCTACGACCAATTAATTACCCAAACTCACAAATCCCATCGTTTCCAAAGATGAACGACTGCCTTAAAACCGACCAACAGTGAGGTTCAGAGAAAACACACGGCAATAAGAAATCAAATAAACCACAACGAAGAAATCTTATCAAGAATTAAATGTCCTTTAGTGTCGCACATCTCATCTGCCCATCTCAACATCAACGTAGTTTAAGCTAGCAATGCATCGTGCAATCATAATATACTAATTATTATTAATTAAGCTCCATAAGCTTGATCTTATTCTTCTCTCTGCAAAATTCCCATTGTTTTCCTTCTCTTCAAGTGTGCGGGATCTGGGTGTAGTACTTGATAGCTCACTTACCTTTACTGAGCATATTTCCAATCTGACACGCTCATCATATTTTCACTTAAGACGCCTCAGAGTCATTCGTCGCTCTGTCTCCTCCTCCATCTTCACTACCTTAGTTCATGCTTTCATATGTTCTCGTATTGACTATTGCAATTCTCTTCTCATTGGTCTTCCTAAAGTTCGTCTTTCACCGATTCAGTCAGTTCTCAACTCAGCTGCTAGATTAATTGCCCGCCTTCCCAAGTACTCTCACATCTCTACCTTTATGTTTGATGAACTTCATTGGCTTCCTCTACGTGCTCGCACACAGTTCAAGATCCTCACTCTGATCCTAAAGTCTCAACGGGGTCTTGCCCCAAAATATCTGACTAAAACCTTACTTCGTCCTCACTCAGCTTCCTCCCACCGTCCACTTCGCTCATCCAACAGACTTGACCTATTGGTTCCCCGGTCTAGAACTGCTATGGCTCAGTCTCGATCTTTTATCTCAATTGGTCCTTCTCTCTGGAATTCTCTGTCTCCTTCTGTTCGCTCAACTCTTCTGTCTGTCAGTCTCTCCTCTGCTCTGTCTCTTCTCAAAACCTGCTTCTTCTCGCGGGGCCTTGCGCACTGGGAGCGCCTCTGAACGGTTTACCCTACTAGAGGCGCTTTATAAATGTTTAAATACAATACAATACAATACAATACTAATTGCCTACTTAATTGCAATTCGGACAATTTCATAGTCAATAATTACCACTAGCAAGCTGCTGCCGAGATGTCCCACAACGTTAACTGTCAGCACAAATATTAATAGTTACAGGCGTTTTACCTCAAAGATAGATGTAGGAACTGGAACATGTGATGGCAAATGTTTCTACCAAAATACCCAACAAACATTTTTGTCACGCAAGAACACTGTAGCCTACAGTAGAACTCTGCTACCCCAACCATTCGTAAAACAAGATTAGATGGTTAAAGCGTCAAGCGACGACCACGACTGCAAATTAAAGGACCCACTAGAAAATGCACACCTACTTTTTGACCACTGCTTCCTAGTTTTTAACAAATTTCTTCTCACAAAAGCACTTATACTTATGACACTAACGAAGCACAACTTTAGTGAAACTGAGAAACAGTTAGAAACCTCTTTGAAAAATACCCATAATTCTTAATTTCCTACTCGGCATTTTTCAAGCTCTTGCTTAAAATGTACCCACCACCACCACCGTGGCCATTATGTTTTACCCCTGCTGCAAAAACAATCTGTGAATGTCGTGGATCGATAAACTGTCGTTCCTAACTTTTAATTGTTTGATTGTCGTACCCATTGTCCAAACAATATCTGTTATGAAAATCTTGCAAAATATACATCATTCTTGTCAATCAAACACAAATCCTACCTTATCAGTTCTGAACAATTCGAAGGTGTCTTTAATAAACTCTAACATTTGTAGTGTGGCTTATTGCAAAAGTGTCTACTCATTAAGACCATTACAACCGAATAAGTGCAAAATGTAAAATGCTTGAACCCGAAAAAAGCGTGAATACGTATATGCAAAAAATAAATAAATAAAATCATCAATATTCAATGTTATTCATATTGTATGTGTAGACAGTAGTAGACTAGAAATATCAATTAACTAGATCTGCTGACAGAAAACAATCATAAAAATACTGCACACGAATAATCAAGCATTCTGCTGGATTATCTTTGTAAAGTAGCAGCTCATTAAAATTCACGATTTAAAGACAAATATATGCGTCAAGGTAATACTAATCTACTTGTGTGTAATCTTGTTAATATATTAAATCTTCTTAAAGATTCTTTGTGCTCAAAACAGCCGTGATTTAATTATACAAAGAAACAGTCCTTCACTTAACACAAAGTCCAACCCGCAAATGTAAATTACATCAAAAAATTGCATGCATTGAACATAAATATTCATACAATCAACATAAATATTCATATATTGAACATTAATATTCATATATCGAACATCAATATTCATACAGGAACATTAATATTCATACACTGAACATTAATATTCATATACCGAACTTAAATATTCGTATACCAGAGATTCGTTCTATTACTCCTTTTCAGAGCCCGTATTAAAAACCATCTCAAAACCACCAGCATACATCAGGGAGCTCTGTCTTCCAGTCTCGAATCAACCGGGACGGCAAATGTTCAAATATGCAGGTGCCACACTTCCGCACTTCAACATTGAGCGCTCGTGTCGTGCCTGATCATGCATTTGCGCTCCAGCTCTGTTAGCAATCTGTGTAAAATTCAATCAGAAACCCAAGCGTGTAGCACTTTTGCAGGTGCAAGAACTACACCATTACCCTTGTAGTGCCAGTCAAAAGCCTGGAAAAATGAGGAGGACGACATCAACGGCCTTGATCGCCAAAAGATTTAGTTAAATACAACAGCTTTTGTGAAATACGACAACTCTCTCGAGGTACTTTGAAACTTAGGTGCTAAATAAAGACCCTTGATACACACATAGTAACGTCACGTTGTTACGAGTTCGTTTCCAACAGGTCAAGTCCTCAATTGCAACATCAGAATTCGTGTTTCTGGTGTACGCGAACACGAATATTCACAAACCCAAAATGAATATTCACGATGAATTAATCACAAACCCAATTTAAATATTCATGATGAATAATCACAAACCCAATTTAAATATTCATGATGAATAATCACAAACCCAATTTAACTATTCATGATGAATAATCACAAACCCAATTTAAATATTCATGCTGAATAATCACAAACCCAATTTAAATATTCATGATGAAAAATCACAAACCCGATTTAAATATTCATGATGAATAATCACAAACCCAATTTAAATATTCATGATGAATAATCACAAACTTAATTTAAATATTCATGATGAATAATCACAAACCCAATTTAAACATACATGATGAATAATCACAAACTTAATTTAAATATTCATGTTGAATAATCACAAACTTAATATAAATATTCATGATGAATAATCACAAACTTAATTTAAACATTCATGATGAATAATCACAAACTTAATTTAAACATTCATGATGTGAATATAACAGTCTGTTGGTCTCTGGACGATGAGAAATTTCAAAATACTCGATTCATTTTGTCAGAATTCCTTCGAAAACAGACAAACTACAAACAGTCGGCTAAGCTTCTCTTAAAATATGGATAGCAGAAACGCTACAAATGGATGCAACAGAATTCGGATGCGACAGGGTACACGATAATTCAGAACTATGGCACTGCATTTTACAAAGTGGGGTGCAGTTACCTAGCTCAGCATGGACTGGATAAAAAGAATTTCAGCAAAATAAAATACAACTGGAGCCAATTCTGTCACAGATTGCGAATCAGTGCGACTTCTAATTGTGAGAATAAACATCTCTGCTACAACGTTGGCGAATGAACCGTGTTTCTGTTCATCAAGGACTCAGTAAAATATCTTGAGAAAATAGATAAGTTCGGGAACTCTAGCGACGGTCGCACTGGCAAGGTCGAGACGAACATTCATTAATGATCAATATTGGATCTGTTGAAGAGGGTGGTGACATATCCTACACTGCCCTAACCATTCCGAATGAATTCCAGGGTTCTATCGACGCAGTAAAGGCATCGGTTCTAGCTATGCCTAAAATCCGAAGACAACCATTTACGATTCGGTCAACTCAAACAGATCTCCACGAAAAAAAGAATCGCTCGAGATACGAAAGCCACGGACGAAGCTAAAACTCGACAACCTACACTGTATCGCGCTTCTCAACGGACCAGCAAAATCTGCTACTAGCAGGACGTAGCAGGTATTACGCTGAGATCCGAGACTGGCTTGGCACGCTGGCAAAACAGCCAACAGGCTCAGAACTCAGAGATGACACCGTAAAACTGGTGCGTTTTCTAAGCGACGGACCCGAACAGACCTGTACGACGCTTCGAACGCAATTTCTAAAACACTCGGCGCAAGAGGCGGAAATTCGTCGAAAAAGTAAAGGCCAATTATAATGAGCGGCGGATTAGTGATCGTCGCGACCTCCGACCGACCCGACCTACTTCCCAACTGGACACAACATGATGACAACACACATGGAGATTTGTGGAAAAACGACCGTGCCAAACCCTCACACCCGCCGGAAGCCTTGCTCCGCTCGTCGCTCAGTCGCTTGACCGAGACAGCAGTCCGTCAAATGTGCCGTGCGTCCGGTTGCTGCTGCTATCCGGTCGGATGGGTGGAGAGGGCATAGGTCGGGTGCATAGAGAGGTGGGCGCCGGGAAGCATTCCGCTCGTGTTCGACACCTTCGCGAGGCTCTCGAAGAATGGAATCAGGTCAAGTAGTTCCGTGTCGGACATGTCGTCGAACCATGACGTCACTGGCACCTACAACCATCAGCATAACCGCAACCGTCAGGAAACTGAAATCACAGCGTCGGATCAACATCTGTTTTTGGAACTTTTCAAAGCTCTGAGGTATTTTAGCATAGATGTAGATCTGTCTAAAATAATATCATAATTGTTATTGCGATTAATATTGATTCAATTATTCCACATTATAACAAATATCCCATTATAATTATATTTTTTCCTGAGGCACTTCATTTCAGGAAGGACTATAAAAGTGATGTATTTGGAATGGCTATACTCATCTATGTCGGGAGTGGGTCCTCTAATTGCAACTGTGTCAAAACTCTGCTTCGTGACTGAGATCATTATTATCATTTATTATTATTATTATTACTATTATTATTATTCTATAGAATAACTAATCTACTTCTGAGTCATCCTTCCCAGCGGCTCTTACCATGACGTTACTGAAAATCTTTCCCAGTGGAAACCATTTTAAATTGCAAAAAACTTCCCGAGGCTTTCATCAAACAAGAAACAATCCCCGAACTGATTTTTTTCTTCAAATTAACATCCGTGTCACCTAGTCTGGAAGGAGAGAATAATAAAAAGCAGCTACACAAATGTCCAAACACAACAATCTTCCAACAATGGAGCGGACTTAAACCCCTCCCCCACTTGACCGCCACGCCCCACCTTTCCCTGCTTGACCGCCATGCTCACCTTCCCCTGCTTGACCGCCACGCCCACCTTCCCCCACTTGACCGCCATGACCCACCCTCCCCCGCTTGACCACCACACCCCTCCTTCCCCCACTTGACCGCCACACCTCCTTCCCCTGCTTGAACACCGTACGTACTGCATTGTCTGGATGGAAAATGTACGAAGCTGGCGAATTGTCGACAATGATGACCTGACCAAGTTCTCTGCCAAGACGACTCAAATCCTACGAACATCATCAACATCATCAGCTGCATCACCATCATAGTACTGTTATCACCATCGTCATTCATCATCATCACCACCACCACCACCATAGTCATCATCATAACCATGATATTTATGATCATTGTCATTTTCATGTTCTTGCATGTATCTCATGAACGTTTCTGGATTATTTTAAAGGAGCATCAATTATGTAGCCCCAGGCAAACAGCTTCCACGTGTCTACCATTTAGTAGGAACATGATAATGAAGGTGATGAAGAGAGGGAGACAGAAAGACAGACAGATCGAGAGAGATAGACAGACTGAGTGAGACAGAAAGAGTGAAACACACAGATTGGGAGAGGCAGAGTAGAAGAGACAGAAAGACACAACGAGACACAGCAATTTTGAGAGAAAGACAGACAGAGTGAGACAGGCAGACAAAGAGTGAGACAGACAGAGCAAAAATACAAACAGACTGAGCAAGAGAGACTGAGAAAGACAGAAAGAGTGAGACAGACAGACAGACAGACAAAGAGTGAGACAGACAGTGTACGTACTTTGACATAGTTGCCGCGATGAAAGATGCACGAATCTCGGAAGAGACGCACTCGAAAGATGCCCCACTTGTCGAGTAGATCAGCCACAGGATCCGCATACTACACACAGACAGACAAACTCAACGTCAAAAGTATTGTCCCAATAACAACAAATACCTCCCTAAACATAAGTAAATATCACAACAACAAAGGTCAATAAACAGCATCGTGAAATCTCAATTTTAATATTATAAGAAACATATGTAAGGCGATGGTGAAAGCATCGGTCGGTGGAAGGGCCGGCAAAAGCAGTTTCAGAAGCACTGACTTAGAACGTCTGTGAAATAATCAGCTCTGGAACAAGTCCCTGTATGGGAGGCACTAACAAACACATAACACCCAACCGATATCCTCAATAAATAACTCAAAATCATGGCATTTTCGGCGAATAATGACAAACATGCCACCCTGGTGAAATGTAAACAACCCAGAAAATATCTCGCCAGTTTTTAGAAACATACGAGAGGGCACACACCAGAGTGGGGTAGAAACAGTGATGACTAGGCTAATTAATAAAAGCCTAACATTTAACGAATTCCTGGAGTACATACGTACATTTAATTATCAAGGGAATGTCATAAAATAAAAAATACATCAAATGAATGTGCAATCGTACTTTTGCTAAACTTGCAGTAAATAAAACGCATTCGAAGAGCTCGCCCATTTTTTGGAGAAATTCGTCAACATAAGGCCTCTTCAGGACGTAAACCTGAATAAGAAAACAGCTCAAATTTATTTGATTATTTTAAAAAAATTATATAGCGCCGCTCACAGAAACTTTTCCGAGGTATGCTCTGTTAGATGTCATTAACTAGAAAGCCTACTGTATTCATTCTCACATTTTCCTTACATTTTCCCGCCCAGCTTACAGGCTCCTGCAGCACAGAAAATTCATTATTATGCTGGTGAAATGATGCTTCCCATTTATGCGTCTATTACATGCAAATACATTGACGAAGAGAAGATTGGACGCAAAACATATCATACACGGCTGAGAAGAACAGGTATGTGCAACAGGGTGACTAACGAGACCATAAGAGAGATGAAGGGGCAAGATGATATAGAAAGCAACATCAGAAGAAGGAGATAACTGTCTTTCGTGTGGACGAAGATCGCAGAACCAAACATGTGATTACGTGGAATACAGATGGAAGGAAAAGAGGAAGACTGTGGAAGTACTGACTGTTAATGACGAACAATTTATTCTGCACTTTGGTTTATATGGTATTACATTTAAATATGATAAAGCATCCTCGTCAAAAAAGATTTTCTCGTTAGGTTGTCCGCCCTAGAAATGATTCGGTCATGTAGTCTTGGCCTCATGGATTATTTAATATTATTTACTTACTTACATCAAATGACTCCAGATGCCCATGGTAGATAAATGGTAAAAGATATGGTACGGAAATGTGTAGCATCTTTGTGATCCCATGCTTCGTCCCAACCCTCAACCCCCATCTGCCACATCACTGCAGCCTCAAAGATCCTCTGATTGGCTTGACTTCTTTATTCCCCACATCAAGACTGCCATGGCTCAATCCAGATGCTTTGCCTGCATTGTTCCTTCCCTATGGAATGGACCTCCACCATCATTTCGCTCCTCATTTCTCTCTGGTAGTCATTCCTCATTTTTCTCTCGCCTCAGATTCTGCCTTCGGGGGTCGATCGCACTGAAAGACCTTGGCAAGAGAAGCGTTTCATAAATGGTAAGACATAATATGATGCAATACAATTTTTACGCCTATGAATACATAAATAATAATTAGACGAATTACAAATGCGACAGACGCAAGCCATGCAACATGGAAGGGGCCATAACAATGGTGAGAGAATGACAATGGCGAGAGAATGACAAGACGAATTAATTGGCAAGAACAATCAATTCATTGCGATGTCCAAACCGTAGCTTCTGATCTCGACTTAATTAACCAAATTGATTCTGTCGAGCGAATCGCGATTCGTCAACGCTCACCTGATGAATCATTCCATCGATTTCGACAGGTACGACGAAGTCAGCGTTGCTCACAGGCTGCAAACAACAACAACAGGGTCGACGGCACAGGTTCAAAGGTCAACTAGTGCACAGTTCAAAGGTTATGCACCACAACGACAGCAGACGGATGTTCACACGTCAGTTGTCACAAGTGGAAAATTAATTATTCAGTCGTAGGTAAATGACAGAATGGGAGGTCAACAGGTCGGGGACCAATCAAAAGTTACATCACCAACAATAATATCGTGTAAGCATATATATGCACGTACGCTAATGTTAAAATACAAACATACACGTGCATTTAGAGCGTGATGCTTGTTCAATAGAATGCCGTCTGGCAGCTGGTTATATATGAAAGAATATACTTACTTACATGCCCACACAGTGGATACGTACACACATATATATATACATGCTTACTTAGATGCAGACATGCTTACATGGTGCATAGTACGAACATACATAGTACGTATAATTGTATATGTACGTACGTACATAATTATGTAAACTGTACTTGAGTGTATGTATGTTTATGAATAATAATTTTATGCAGAGCCTATGCTGAGGCTCTCAGAGGTTACGAAGATGTTGAGCAACTGCTTTGCAAACCTACCTTAAAAGAACTATGAACTAGTGTTTCGTCTAGGTCTATGACAACGCACTTCTTGTTCACGTCCTGTTGTCTGATTTTCGGCAACAGGAATGGCATCTGCGCCAACTGAAAGAACAGCACATTGCGAATGTACAATCGTATCATCTACAGCATGTTATGTAAAACATCGTCGGAACAGCAGCTATTGGCTACACATGCAGGACTTCTTTTAAGGAATTTTTAGAACTGCACAACACCTTCTCTCCCTTTCCATCCATGAGCCTTTCGTTCTTCTGCAAGTGGGGAACTTCTGGTACCCCGCGCTAGCACCCCAACTAGGCAGCATCATGCAATCTCGATATTTTTTGGCCATCCGCTTTGGCATGGACTTCCATTGGAGTTGCACCTACTCTCTAGAAATAATGACGATATTTTTTACAAGTTACTGAAATCTGATTTGTATTGTCGTGGCTGGGTGGAGAACGCTTCTGAGTGGGTATCTTGAAGGAGCGCTATACAAATTTCTTAAATCAAAGAATGAATGAATGGACATGTAATAATTAACTAACATATTAAAGCAAAACTGTTACTTCTGGATCGCTATCAACAATCTTCCTTTTTAAGACCTATTCTTGCTCTGGGAGTGCCAATGACTGGCCATGGCTGTGTGCGGTGCTATAAAAATGACCAAATACTTTACAATACAAAATGTCAAAACACTAGAAGGATAATGTTCAAGTGTTCTAGTATTTAGTATCATAGTATCATTTCACTTCCGCGCATCAGATTCACACTTAGGTGTGACCTTGCGCGCGTAATAAATTTATGTAATAATAATAATAATAATAAACAACGTTCAATTATATCCATTGATCCATATATTGGGCAAGATATATTCTGCCCGTCCCTAAACCCTAAAAATCGGGGATGTCCAAGACCATTCGATCGTGACCACCGTCCCCCAGATGATCGTACTTTTGAGGAACAACGATCCGTTGCAGTTGAAGGCAACAGTGAAGGCGTCTGGGTCTTCGTGCGGTCGCGTCGAAAGCAACACAACAACTTTGCAAATCTCTGACAACGAGGCTTCTTCGCAACGACTGAAACGTGCAACCAACAACGTTGTGTTAGTTTCAACAAATGGAAATAATAATAATAATAATAAAAATAATAATCTTTATTTAATTTCGAACTGATGCAACGCAGAATGATTACAATTCATATTGTGACGGATGATCACAAGTTATTACAGGATTCGAATTTAACTGTCAGCAGTCAACAGGGCACCCATCTTGTCCCACTTCACTCATTTTACACACACAATTCGCCGATTGCTGGGAGTTGAGTGGACCTTTCGGAGTGTAGCGGGAAGGGAAGTGATCTTGTATCCGTGTTCCTGCCAGAGTGTTAACCATTACCCTAAACCACTCCCTCGCCCCCTCCCCCGATAGCAAATGACCCTCTGGTGTTGCAGAATTGACAGTCCATCTGTAGCAGTCACTGGGATTATCTGCCTGCCTGGGTAGTTTCCTTAAAGAGGTGCTATATAAATACTTTGATGAATGAACGACCAATCAAGACCACCACCATCGTCGTCGCCAGCGCCATCATGATCACCGCCCCCACATCAACTGATCAGTGGGTTTTGGACACCCATTGCACAATCGCACGGTTGCCCTTAAAGATCAAGGGGTAAAATCGTCGCCTATAACGTCCAACACCAGAGGGCCAGAGCACAGTGTTTACAAGCGAGCGATGAGCGTACCTGCCGTGGCGTCATGTCTCGAGGTTGCGGCCGTTTCGGTGTGGTCCTCATCTCGAGAGACTTGCGTTATGATAGACTGCGCGTCCATTGCAGCTCCAGTCACCCGCTCAACGCAAATTAATTACTCCCTCTTAGACTGTCTTATAATAATTATTATCGCTCGGGCATCGCTGGTTTGAAGCTAAATGAATCACTATAACGCCATCAACCGCAGAATCTACCAACATGACTACACACACGCACACCCGTGACGTCACCGGTTCTTGTGTAGATAGACTGCTGCAGCTGAAGATTTACCTTGAATAGATTTCAAAATCTAGGCCATTATTTTGATTAGAAAAGGAAAGCGTATGTCAATTTTTACCTACTGCCAGAGTCTCAATAAAGCAAATTGTGCAACCAGGAAAGACGATCGGTCAAAATGAACGTTGTAAGCAGATAATGTCAGATGCGATTACAGGCTGCAGAGATCCAATCGTCAGACATGTAAGCTAAACATTTACAAATTAGCCTACAATAACAATAATAACCTTCGATTGTTATTTCAAACTAGCATATTGCAGTATGATTACAATACGAACGGATGATCACATGTTTATACAGAGGTTGAATCCTAGCGAACGAGAAACTATTTGGCAGACATGCTTGGCGTCCATCACGCTCCACTGCTCATTTTACGATTTTACAAGCTTAAAGCTCTCGAATCGTCCGAGCAGTCGATAGGCTTAGAAATAGGCATCAGAGTAATAAATAATATATATAGGACTACAAGCGATATGTGTAAATAAACTCTGCCTCCGTTAAGCGCGGTCTCGAAGGTTATAATTGCCATCGAGGAATAAAAAAAACAACTGTTGCCAAATAGTTTATAAGTTGTTCGCTACTCTCAGGTTCTTTTCCATCCCGAGAAATAAAATATTTGGTCACGGTTGGTTGAATATAGATATCGATGGTGAATATACGTCGATGTGATAAACAAAACACTCATGCCTGGATTAATCTGCCATCCTGCCTGTCGCTGATTATTGCTGCGTGTAGCGTCGGAAACAGACTATTCGCGGAAACCGTGTTATTATTCTGTTGCAGAATTAAATGGCGGACTATCTGGCTGCGATTTTCGGGACTGAAAAAGACAAGTAAATAATAATAATCCTAATCTGTTAACTGAAATCCATGATTTATAGGCCTACTTTGAGCATTTATGAGCAACGCGTGCTTTTCTATTTTAATTCGCGTTATCACCCTTAATTAGGATTGCCACCAAGCTTATTCTCGTCGGTGTCTCTTAATAGCGCCTATCTCATTTCTTTCTTTCGCGTATGCTTTTGCTCCAGATCTTGTCGGAGCGTGGACCGGGATTCGGATGAATTCGGTCAGCTGGTGGCATCCTTAGTTTCCCCGAAGGTACTCACAGGGAGGGCGCGCCCGGATTGACCCAGGCTTCGTGAACGCGGATGCCATCCTCCCCTGCTGATTATATTATATTAATTTGCCAGGTATTCCGGAGATTTCCAGTTTTACCCACTGCTGCGTTTGCAACTTCTTTGCATTTGAATTGAGAAGAGGCAGTGTATCAAAACTTTCTGAATTTTTTTATATTCTTCCTATCAGAACGTGAACGAACCAGAGCAGTAACCCCCACAACAGTTTGAAATAAATTATTAAAGCTGGTTATCCCTTCAACTAATTTTCGTTCCGTGAAACCTGTTTCTACTCTTGTGGCCTTGTGCACTCTGAACGGTTCACCTTATTAGAGGCGCTTTAATATATAAATGTTTTAATACCTGCAGGACTGACTGCAGAATTTAACGTGGATTCAATATCGTTTTGTTTGCTGTAGATTAAAGTCCTGTTTTTCTTTAGGGGTGTAGGAGTGTTGGTTATAAGAAAGTGAATATTTAACACTGTCGAATTTCAAATTGTTGTCAGGGTCAACTGTTCGTTTTACTTCAAGATTGGGGCGTGTCGTCATGGTGAGAGATGTTCACGGTTACACAACAAGCCGACCTTTAGTCAGACAATTCTTCTCCAGAACTTGTACCTCAATCCTCAGAATGTTGCATCGTCATCCGAAGGCCCTCACAGTAAGCGAGATGTTAGTCTAAATCTGTTTGAGTTGGAGGTCTGTGTAATCGTAAATTTGTATGGCTCTATTTCAAGAGAATCTCCTCAGAGGTGCTCCAGACCAGGGCTGTTGTTGGGGGGTATATGTGGGTATACAGAGTGTACTCGCCTCACAAATATTTGTGTTTGGTATGCAGGAACATGACCCCCGGCAGGTCTTGGTGACTGTAGCAGGAACTCACCTAGAATTTTGCGGCTGCGACCCTGCTCTCGACCTCATACCATCAAACCTTGATCAAAAGGAATGGCTTTTGAATGCTTGCGGAAAAGAGATAGAGAAAGGCTTAAGGTTTAGTTAGAGTGGATGTTGCCAGGCTGTGGGACTGCACTATTGAAGGAAGGGTTGTGTTCTCAGATGTTTAGTTCTTTTGACCAAACTCGGCAGCTTCAAGGAAACTAGTTTTTTAGTTGATTGAAATCCGAGTTATTGGGGTAGGGGTTTTGTACCAGATAAGAGTCTGGGGAGGTCAAAGTTATGGAACTAGTACAACACAGGGTTTTGGTAACTTACTATGTGGAAGAATAAAATTAGAGACCTGTGTACTGAAGATTTTCTTAACGTCACCATAGATCAAATTCCTTGAAAGAGTCATTTACAAACAGACGAAAGGTCATAGTACAACACTTTCAGAGATGGCTTACGTTGAAGCGCTGGACAGAACGATTGAGAGAAATGCATCATGGCTTTTATTTCATTTTGTTGTTTTATGTTGAAGTTCATTTTCACCTGAAGTTTGAAGACGAGGGTTTTGTTGTGAGTTCTTTATTTTTTCATGGTTTTGTTTTCAACCTTTATTAACCCTCTCTCCCTCTCATGGGGTTTAAAGTAGGATTTGTTTCTGCTGGACCTGATTTAATCCAATTGAAGAGGTAAAATGTATGCCTTTGAAAATTGTTTCTTGTCAAAATACATGGTTACTGATTTTATATGCATACATCACGATAGAAAATGTGGACTTGCAATATTATTTATCTGTGTTGTGTTGAAAATTGATATTTTCTATAAGCAGGTTTCACTCTATGCTGAATTTCAACTGCGTTTTCTTTTCTAATACTCGTCCGGTCTGTGCTCCTACTTCCATCTTCTTTTCTAGTTTTACTTGTATGGGTCATTGTTTTATTTCATTGTTGTATGTATGATTGTTCTTTTCGTTCGCTTGACAGCAATCATGAGCGACGTCGAGGCGCAGGAACATTTTGACAACTTCTTTGAAGAGGTCTTCACCGAATTAGAGGACAAAGTGGGTGAAACAGACAGTTGAAATCAAAAACATGTTATTTGTCGTAATCAAGTAATCATAATATATGTCATAGCAGGACTCAAAGTTTCTCACGACTTTATAACCTCACGCACTTCAATGTAGCCAATGTTTTTTATTAGGTTTTATTTTTTGTACCCTTCATGCTCACAGTGGTATCAGAGATGCCACCAGTGTGACAAAGTAGAAAAGTAGATGAGTCTTACGTGAATGGGCAGAGGCAATAGTGCCCCACGATAAGATCTCATTCAACAGAATAGGGCCAACAGATTCATAGGCTCGATGCTGGCTGTGGCAGTCCAAGACCATGGTACTAAGTCATGATGGTATAAGGAGTGGAGAGCTTTTGTTTGCACTGAAGCTTTTAATTTACTTACTATTTTGTGAATATTATTGTAATTGTTACAATGTAAATGTTTACTCATGATGCAAGGTGAGTCAAAGAGTTTAGCCGAGCTGTATATATAACTAGTGTATAATCATGAAAACATATTTGATATAGATTTGCTTTTGCTAAACTTCTGTAGTACGGTGAAATTGAAGAAATGAACGTCTGCGACAATCTGGGCGATCACCTGGTTGGCAATATCTACGTAAAGGTGAGTATGTGCACCTGTATGAGTTCTGTTGTTGAGGTATTTATATCAGCCTGTGTAGTTTGCAATGTGTGTGCTTCAAGGTCAGAATCAAGGAAATATAGCTGTAACTCATTTTGACCTTAAGATGACCTTCAATTGTGATAGTGCTTTAGCCTAAGCAAGATGTAAAAGAATAACCCAGATAGAGCAGTATTTTGCTGAATAATGGCCATTGTCTCTGATTTTAGGTTGTGTTTTTTTTTCTTACCTTGAAATGATCTTTAATAACCCCGAATTTGGTGTCTCTGACTATATTTTACCTGGATCCAGGGAGACTGTACATTGGTGCAAAAGTTGGGCTCCTCTTTTTTTAAAGCCTGCCTTTTGGCTTTTAAATAACTTATAAAGCACTTATGATACTAAGGATGCGCATGGTGAAGCTGAGAAAGTTGCATTTAGAAATCTTTGCGCAAAACACCGTTGTTCTTAGTTTCCTGCTCTGCGTTTTTCAAGCTCTTGTCAAGACCTTAGCCTTGACATTGTGTTCGCCCTCCTCAAAAAACGCGGTGGCTGCTCATGCCTGTGTGTGGCTTTTGTTGAGAGAAACACACAAAATTTAATCTAAATTGGACGCTTCGTTAATTTTTTTAATAATACCATCGATTGGGCGGCTGAGCTGACCTTTTGGACAGTTGCAGGAAGTATTCTGTATGCCAGAGTGTTGCCATTACCATAAAATTGAGAGATCATAAAGCGATAAAGCAAATCTGGGTGATTAATACTGTGAGCGTTGGTTTGAGATGAAGGAGCAAATGTCATGTCTTGCGTAACCGCTGCATCATGTGTCTAGTTCCGATACGAAGAAGACGCAGAGAAGGCCGTCACGCAGTTGAACAACCGATGGTTCAACGGACGACCGATTCATGCGGAACTCTCTCCGGTCACAGACTTCAGAGAAGCATGCTGTCGCCAGTACGAGATGGGGTAAAGATGGGAATTTTTTGCCGTAATATCATCAGAGCCCCCTTGATAATGGCTGACTTATTCGTGGCGTCATGATGGATAAAATGCAGTTGGAGTTCATAGTTAGTTAAGTTTTGCTGTTAAAAGCAGCTCTCTCAGGCTATCTTAGTTTTGCAGGACCTGCTGCAGTTATTAGACATTCAATGTTGATTACAATTTAATTTTTGATGATGTGGAACTGAACTGACAAGTGAAACTGATGAGTGAAACTGACATTTAAACTGCCAAGTGAAACTGATATTTAAACTGACATTTAAACTGACATTTAAATTGCCAAGTGAAACTGATATTTGAACTGACAAGTGATACCAACATTTAACTGAAAAGTGAACTGCCAAGTGAAACTGACATTTAAACTGAAAAGTGAACTGACAAGTGAAACTGACATTTAAACTGAAAAGTGAACTGACAAGTGAAACTGACATTTAAACTGAAAAGTGAACTGCCAAGTGAAACTGACATTTAAGCTGAAAAGTGAACTGACAAGTGAAACTGAAAGGTGAACTGACAAGTGAAACTGAGTAGTAAATTGACATTTAAGCTGACAAGTTAACTGACAAATGAACTGGCACATGCAATTGACAGGTGCAACTGACAAGTAACGTGATGTTTTGAATTGACTTCCTGTTATAGCGCTTTCGCTGGATTGATTGATTGAATTTTTGCGTTGAATATATTCTTCTGTAGCGAATGCACGAGAGGTGGATTCTGTAACTTCATGCACCTCAAACCGATCTCTCGTGAGCTGAGGCGGGAACTGTACAGCCGAGTACGTCACGGCAAAAGGTGAGTTAACGGGATGGAGGTATTCAATCGTATTTCTTCCAGGACCATAGGCATCTACTGTACAACTGTCTTGCCTACCTAGCCACGGATGCTAGGTTAGTGCTGGGAACCTTCTGCCTTTCATTATTATATGCGAAATTCTTAAGGTGACGTGGTTTCAGTGCGTTGTGCAATGATATTTGTATTGAACCTGCGTTGCACCAGACATCTCATTCATTCAAGAATTTCTATAGGCATCTCTTCAAGTGTAGCCTACTACTTGGAAGTGATCCCAACGCTAGCACGGCACAAATGCAAAGTTTTGAGTTGGATTAAAACAGTAAGATCTCCGGGTAGCAGACGTAGATCCTGTGGGAACCCATTCCAGACCACTTGACCCTCCACGGAAAAGGCTCGATTCTGTGTGGTTGCGATTTGTGCAAATGGAACCAAGAGCATTTCCTTTCTCGTAGGTTTCACAAAATCCTACTTGCAGAACTTAGCAGATATCACGCGTAATCGGTTTAGTGGCTGCTGAGGTCCCAGACAGCGAACCAGAACTCGTTGACGACACCATAAAACTATTGTACTTTCTAAACGACGGAACCAAATAGGCCTTTACGATAAAATACCCCACAATTTCTACCATGAAATCAGTTGGTGGGTAAAGCTGCTGTTCTTTGCTTTTTTTATCGCAGGTCTCGTTCCCGATCAGCTGATCATCGAAGCCATAATCATGATCGTCGTCGGCATTCTCGGAGCCGTTCACCACATCGTCGATCATGAAGTGTGATGAACGATCGAGCGGATTGTGAGAGGATTTTAGGAAAAGATTGAAGAATTAGATGTTTCTGTCTATGATGAGATGTGTGGCTTTTGTGTAGTAAGGTTCCTTGTTGTCGAGTGTGTGTGTGTTGAGTTGAGGATTGCAATGAGAATTACCTTATGATGAGGATTACATTACAATGAGGATTACAGTGGTATTATGATGAGGATTACGATGTAAATTACATTTCAACGAGATTTGCAATGAGGATTACAAAGAGATTGCGATGACGATTGCATTATGATGAGGATTAAGATGAGGATTATGAACAGTTTGTCACATTTGTCAGTTTTTCTGTCTTTGTTTTGTTGACTGAGAATTGAGATTTATGTTGAAAATGATTGTTTTAAAAACCCATTCTGTGCTGTAGAGTTGGCTGCCTTGCTGATAAAAATTGAATTACATAAACTTAGTTTTTAAGTTTAAAATTAAGATGTAACAAAGTCTAATTATTTTCTTTCCTCGTTTTTTCTCATCTTTTTTATTTTTTGGAAAGAGCGAGGTTTCGGTTTTTTAATCAGTTTCTTTAAAACTTTTTTAACAACTATAAACTTTGGCATCAAGCTGCATTTTTCCCAGTCACTTTTAGAACATTGGTCGTGAAAAGGTCAATGTTGAAGTAAGCTTTTCTGGTTATGTAATTTCAAAAAATTGAATTGCCACATGTAGATTTTTCCATCTAGATCTGGGTGTTTTTGCTCTTGTCTAGGTTTCTAAGATTTTTTGTCATGATCTGGCTTTTTTCAAATGGAGGTATTTTTGTATTAAAAAGTGCAATATCAGCAATTTCTAAAACATTTCTTAATTATTTTCAGGCATTTTCACAAAATAAAAACACTCCAAATATTTTGTAATTGAAATTCAAAAGTTCTAAGCTTCGACATAAATATTATTATGAACGTTATTGTATAGCCTACACCGTACATTTCAAAGTTTGTATGTTTTTAAAAACCTGTATTTCATTAGATATTTAGAACAATTCCACATATTTCACATCGTGAAACTCGTGTAGCTTATTCAAACCTCTTTTGGATTGGATCTGACCTTTTGAAAATTCTGAGTGGTTTAACCCCTTTAGTGACCGACCGGCTTATAATCGTATACAAAATTGGTGATTATAATCGGGACAGCAGGGATTAAGTAAGAAGGTCCGTGGTTAAATAAATTTTTGCTCAGCTTATTTAAGTCATTTTAAAAAGCCAAGATTTTCTCTTCAGGTTGGTTTTTATCTTAAGTAGAGTGAAAGCAATTGTCAGGAGGGAGACTTGGCCTATTCGAGCGGTTCTATAGAAGCGAGTTTAGGGCTTATAATATGTTCTTGAAATTCTTTCTTCTTTTCCGTGCTCTGCCATTAGGCAGGTTCGAATGTTTGACGTCTCCATTCATCTCTGTTCTGCGCTTTCATTTTCAGCCTCTGATAATTACCATCTTTCATCATCCAGTCTAACAGTCTTTGTCTTGGTCTGCCTCTCGTTCTTTTCCCCTCCATTTTAAAATTGTCATAGGAATTTGCACACTCTGGAGATGCAACAATGTGCTGGGAGAACTCCTGTGTAGGCTTCTTGAATGGACTCCCTACATAAGCCCATAAAATGAATGAGTGATTGAAACAATAATGCTGCTTGATTTATTTTTGCATCCTAAATCCTGGTAATCAGACCCTATAGGTTGTACGGGAGCTATATGAAATCCAACAAGAGAACTAAAGCCAATAGCTAAATATAGAACTTGCGCAAACCTCCATGCTTTGTTGGTATGCCCACGGTTCAAAACTGCCCATTGTTATTGTTATCGCTGTTAAGTGGGTCGGGTCATCAGATTTTGTGGGTCATGCTACATCGTTCTGATTGGCTGCAGCGTTTCTTTGGGTGCACATTTGACGCGTCTTTGAATTGCGGCCTTTAATAACATTCACTGGGCGAGAAAAGCTTTATTCATATGACGGTGTGGCTTTGGATGGTAGAGGTTGCGAGTTGTGGTTGAGGTGGTTGTACCAGCGCACGCGTGTCCTGGAGCTGCGAACGTACAGGATCGTGGAGCTCCTGGAAGACGCAAGCACTACGCTCTGTTCCACTGGTGACATCTTCCACGACTTGGCTGGCTGGAGAGACAGTTGGTATAGGCCTACAGCGAATCTGGGAGACATGGCGGAATATCGTCGCCACAGGTAAGTCTTTCCAGTTTCCATTTCCAACTTCCTCTTTCCAGGGTTGGTGCTCAGAGAAATTCAGGGCACCTAGGCAAAGCAGTTACGTGCCCCTAAACTATTTTGAAATAATTAAAAGCCAGCATTGAAATAATACAGGTCAGGGTGAGAATTGTCCAGGGGTAGGTGAGTTCAACCCCGTAGTATTTCTTAGGAGTTAGGTCCGCATGTTAAACTCTTCAATGCACTCACAACTACGTACACGAATCAACGTCTGACTCCCCCCATTCTTTCTACGATTAGAATTATTCGCATAGGCCTACCTGTGCAGGTATAGGCCTACGAGTCGTACGACCGTGCGATATTATATGATTCTGTTATTACAATTGCATTTGGATAATTAATTGCACTTAAACTGATGCTTTTATAATCGCGTGCAGCCTTGCAGTCATTGGCTATAAAATTAACGTTCGTGTGAGCTACACCATATAATTATGTACGTGCTACCCTAGGATATTGTAATTTGGATAAAGTCCAGTATAATGCAGGAGGACCTTCGAGTGAGAAACAGTTGCTATTAGCGCCTATATATAGGATGGCGTCGGAACTCAAGTAGACCATATATATATACAGTGGGGAGATTGTTGAATGGCTTCAATGGGGGGCAGATATATTGATCTTCCACATCGATCGGTCCAGGAAGGTAATTGTCGTGAATGCGATTGACGGATTGTTCGAGGTCCTATTCTGATTCTTTTCATGTGAAACCCGGCTTGTAGACACACTTTGTCACGACACTTATAGGCCTAAGTCATGTAGGCCAATAGGTTAGGCCCTATAACAGGTCGACTTGCCTATAGGCCTATATATGGCGGTCAATTGCTTGGTGACACGACCCGCCCGACATTAAAAGGTGACAACTATTCAATGATTTGAATTCTGGCATTTATTATTTGTTTGCTTTTGATGAAGTCAAAGACAGAGTCGCAGAAGAAAGAAACGTTAAGTCTGGTCGAATCTTTCCTTGAATGGCACCCCGTCCTATATATGCTTGTGTCCTTTAATGACCACACCAATTCACCACTGTAAAAATATACGATGCACTTTTTCCTTTTCTTAAATATTGGACGGTACGGTCCCCCACCACAAACACTAGGGGACCGTCCCTCTGCCCCTCCCTAAATCTCCGCCCATGGCCACGGCATTAAAGCGCTGGACGGTGATTGATAAGCCCTGGAATAGATTTAGAGTTTCTTTAGAGTCTCCGGTATAGGGTGGCACCCATAGGCGTACGAGGCGGGGGTCCAGGGGGGGCAAATGCCCCCCCCCAAATTTCGGGCAAATGTGTTTTTCGGGCAAAAGAGGCATATATGGTCGGGGGGGAAAATCGGAATTTTTTTCGGGCAAAACAGGTACGGGATGAATTTTTCGGGCACGCAGAGGGGAAAAAGTCGTCAGATTTTTCGCGGACGGGAAAATCATAAATTTTTTTTAAAAAAGGTCGTCAGATTTTTTGGACGGGAAAATTGTAAGAAAATTTTGGGCGGATGACTAAAAAAAAGGTCGTCAGATTTTTCGGACGGGAAAACCCTAAGAAAATTTTAAACCCTAAGAAAATTTTAAACCCTAAGAAAATTTTGGGCAAGGTCGTCAGATTTTTCGGGCAAAAAATTTTTTTTGCCCCCCGCTGTCGAAATGTCCCGTACGCCTATGGTGGCACCGTTGTAGGCCTATAGCCCATATAGGCCTGCTTTGCGGGTTTCTTATTACCAAGTTACCTTTTAAATTAGAAATCTTGCTAGAAAAAGTCTGAAGTGCTGTTCAAATGTCTCATGTAGGCCTATAGGTTATATGTTTGGCCTACCGTTTGATTAGCTGCTACCTAAATCGCATTGGCCTAGACAAGTCTAGTGTCACCGGACACACGAAGCAGAGAATGAATTTCAAACCATGTTCTAGCAACGTACTGAGTGATGTGATGGGGCAAGGGAGTCTCCCCACACTTTAGTCTAAAAACAATTAGGCCTATGCATAATTGGTTGGTGGGCCGAAAAATCCCGAGGTATAGGGTCTATATATTATGCTGAGAGAAAACACATGTAATAAACATTCACCGAAGCATGAAAAGTTATTGCTCTCCCGCAAATATAAATTATATAGGCTATATACATTTATAGGCTACACCATCTAAAGCAAAACCTTCCTTTGTAAGCAAAGAAAAATTTGCTCTTAAAGCGTACGAAGTCTTGGATCGGTAAATTCAGCAGCCACCCTACTACGAAAACTGTAGGCCTATGCGTCTACCACATGTGCACTACAAGATATCTTCGATTCACCCACCGCTCCTGTATTATTGTTATTAAGACTATGCCTAAGCTTATAGACCTACCTGCTAGGCCCTGCCTATATTGTCATTAAGAAAAATCTAACGCCTTCTGCAGCCACGCAGAAATGCGACACTGATCCGACTTCAAAGCCGGTGTCTGATCCGAAAGCACTATAGATGCTCGTCGAAATCTAGAAATTGTCGTATTTCAAGTGTGCCTTGTTCACGTATTTTCTTCGAACGGGTCCGTAAAGACCGCGCCGTCACAACGATCTCCTCGCGCGGTTACTGTATAACTGTAGCCTAATTACGGTCACCGGGCAGATCAGCGGCGCCCCCAGGATTTTTTCTTGTAGCCTATGCACAGCTTGCACAAATTTGAAGCGAACGGCGGTCGAAGCGAGCTACATGTAGGCCTATAGGCCTATATATACCGGCGATTATGAGGTATCGCCAAAATAAGCTTTTTGCTGCATTTTGAGTAGTCCTATAGGTAGACCTATAAAGCTAATTTCGGGTGTTAATAGTGTTGGCGCACCCATAATCCCATTACATTACATGTGTTGTAGTGTTGGCGCACCCACAATTACATTACATTACATTACATTACATTACATTACATTACATTACAATCCCATATGCCACGGAAGTTCATTTGACCTGCCTATAGTGCCTATTAGGCTATTACTCTGCTGAAATTCTATAGCTGGCGTCGCCACTTGGATACTAAGGCAAGCAAAATAAAGTATAATTTTTCCATTCAAGGGTATACACAGCTGAAAATCATGAAATAAATAAATGGAACGCATCTTTAATGTAAATATATCTAAAGATTAATCGATTCACAAACCACTTTCTACGATTGTATTTACGAGCATATACATACATACAGTCCGTACACGTGATCAAAATTATTCTTTCCTAGACAATTAATTAAGCTGTTACCCTATTAGGCCTAATTAAAGTCTATAAAATCCTTGTAGGAACAGCAGGATATCAGAAAGGCAGGATAAAGATATTAAGCGTACGGATAGATTTCTCTTACGCTTGTCTTTGTCAGATTGAAACATGGAACTGCCAACGAGCACACACAACTTCCAGATCAATAATTTGTGTGACCAGAATTTAAAAGACGTCCTAATTTTTATCAGGCAGTTCAAGTGTTCATGCAACCTGCAGTTGTCGAGTGCGCATTTTTCTCTTCATTGCTTAGCCTAGGCATAGGCCTACATAAAGGCAAAGTCGCGATCTCGCCACAGGATTTCTCTTATTATAGATCTCTAGAAAGCGAACAATTTTGAAGACTGCGCTTAATTAGGCCTACTCATTGAATTCTTCATTTACGATATAGGCTAATTATAGCCGCAGCTAAATAAAAGTATGTCTTGTCCCCGATAGATATCCGTAGGAAACTACGTAGGGCACTGTAGGACACTACATCATGATTAATGCCTTTGTCCAAAATTATCTAACATTAGAGAGGTATAAAAAGAGATCTAGGCTGCGGGTGAGTGATAGAAAGACAGAGATCGAATGACAAAGAGTGAGAGACAGAGAAAGAAACAGAGATAGACAGAGGCAGAGAAGCAAAGAGAGAAAGAGAAAAGATAGAGAAAATTGTGTGTGTGTGTAAGAGAGAGACGGAGAGAGAGAGAGAGAGAGAGAGCGAGAGAGAGAGAGACAGACAGACAGACAGAGATACAGAGAGAGAGAACGACACACTCTCGCGCGCGCGAAACTAGGCGAATATTATTTCAGCCATTTTTAACACTTCACTTGATGGGCCAAAGGGTTGCCAGCCAGGTGAAGGCTGACAGCAGATTGATGTGTATCTGAATGAATAAGTAATGTCTCTTAATTTTAAATCAACATACATATAGGCCTGCAACTGAGCGTTCGTTTTAATTGACAATATGTAGGTGACCTATTGACCGACACCGCACAGAGTGACAGAGCACAATTAACCAGTGCCAGTCCCATGCCTGGATAAAGGAGGAGGGCGGCACTATAATCATCTTCGATATGGCAGTGTCGCTAAACATGTAACAAGGCAGAGCCTATAACCCGCTCCGAGTATCAAAACTGTATCATATGTCTTGAAGTAGGCTATAGCTGTGGATCGTACTGCAGAGGATGACACATTATCGGGACCTGTAATCTTTTGAACGTCGTGCGCGCTATTTTGAAATGCCATTCGCACTATAGACCTATAATGGCCTTGATTATGCTACACCCAACTACAGAAGAAGCCTGTACACTTAACTCCTAGTGTCAGGATGTTTGAAGAAATTTGAAATCATTTTTTCCTTGCTCGCTTCATTTCTACATAACCCCAAAAGCAATGCTTTCCCTGCGAGACTAAAATTAGTGACGAAGATTCGCGAAGACGCTCATTGCCACGAAATTGAATAGCTCTAGGCTATATAGCCTATTAGCCTGTAGCAATTAAGTGACGAAAGCAGACGGTGGCCTAGAAGGACCAAGTTGCTACATTGTTTGAAACGAAAAGATTATTATATAGATTCAATAGAATAAGAATTCCATAGCTTATAATATTTTACGCTTTAATTTGTAGTTTATCATTTTTAATTTTTAGCCTTTCAGCGCTGTACGCACTTGCGTAAGTGCGTACGCCTGCGACACTATACCCCCCCCCGCTGGGGGAGATCTTTGACAATTAAGCAACTTTCCCACGAGGCACTTTTCATACCCGTCAAAGGTTCGGTACTGTCGAGGTACCGTAATCACTTTGAACGCCACGGACAAATGCTGTTGAATAGGGCCTATAGGCCTACATATGTATGTATTCTAATGAGTGATATGCCTAAGTCTATTATACATGTATTTGGCGGTTTACGTAACTTTATTTCTTAATTTCAAGCATAGGCGGCGATAGGATTAGGCCTAAGTATGTTTAGGGAACCGTTCGACAGGTTACCGGTATACACCCTACTTCTGTTGTTGAAACTAATTTCCGACTGGTTAAGAAGGAGTTTGTTACCCGCCATCCAAGACTTAAGCTATAGACAACTCCTAATAGGCAGCAGGCAGCATCTGCACGAAGGAATTGCATATATATAGACAGTTGTAAGACTGCTAAGGAACAGAGTGCATTAATTGACGTGACCCTGGACAGTAAGCACAGTGAAACAGGAAACAATTCCAGGTTGTAGGACCAGCGACCGAGAAGTAACGGTTCTGTCGTAGGCTATTCACAGCGGTCCGCGAGGGAAAGCCAGCGTACGCTGACTCCAGGATGAGAATTGCCGGCGGGGCAGGGCTTAAAGTGTGCCTGGACGGTCATGGACGGCGTCCATGCACTTGTTTTAGAATCTGAACGCCGTCCAGCCACTTATTGGCGAGCACAGACTGGAAAGATAAGGGGCGTTCAGGCACTTCTTCTGGAGAGGTAAGGGGCGTCCTGCGGGCACTTATTTTTCCACACTTTATAGGCTCTGCGGCGGGCAGTGGCGTAGCCAGGAATTTTTCATGGGGGGGGGTTTTATGGCCGGAAACCCTGTTTTTTGCTATTTTTTCTTACTTAAACGGAAAAATAACCTTAAAAACACCTTTTCCCGGAGCCAATGGGGGGGGTTTTAACCCCCGAAACCCCCCCCTTGCCTACGCCACTGGCGGCGGGGCTATATCCCCAGTCTTTCTTAGTATGAAGTCTGGTTTTCACATCCCAATTCCAAGTGGATCATAGTCCAAGCCCCAACCACCCCTCCCTCGACGGTATAGGGTGCCAATTAAGCGCTTGGCTTCGAATCGCGCTTTATAAATTTGGAGATTACGATTACGAGTTATTTTTCCACGATAATTCTCACGCGACATGGCTGATCGTTACTCAGGGTTGCAAGGCCGTAGCTAGGGGGTGTTTTGGGTGTTTGAACACCCCCCTTCCCAATGGAAAATGTGAAAAATAATACAATGCATTTACGAGCACATGATGCAAAAATCATGAAATAAAACCATGAAAACACCCCCCGAAATGAAAAAAACAGAATTAATTGGTGACATTTTGACACTCGGTGAAGATTTCGACCGCATGACCAAAATTGTTTTTAAAGGTCATCAGTTTTTTCGAAGGGTAATTGGTAACATTTCTTGAAGATTTCGGACGGATGACTAAAAAATGATCATCAGCTTTTTTGGAAGGGAGTTTGGTGAAACACCCCCGAAATGAAATCCTGGCTACGGCCTTGCAGGGTTGGAAGGCGAGACCGCGAGGAGAGGACTGGCCTTAGAAATCGAGGCCAGGAAAATGAAATCACTGACACTTCATGGCTACCACAGAGTTGGCTTCAAATGATATCCCAGCAGTGAATGATTGTCGAGCAGTTGTAATAGAAGTAGGCTATACTCGCTATAGATAGGCCTATTGTATATCAGATGAACAACTCCCGTCATTAAATAATAGCCTATGGTCTATTCAATCTATTGGACAGAGAAGGTAACGTGTTTGCTGCATTTGATAAATCATAAAAGAATTACTTTAGACCAGAAACCCTATAGACAACTTTCTGTAGACAAAAAGTTAGTCAATTTATCAATTCGCTTATTTGACAAATTAATGCGCAGTACATCAAATGAAGCAGACAAGTCGCCTCCCTGTTACCTACACGTGAGCGTCGTGTCTCTTAAAGATAAAAAGACATAAATGATTGGATAAAAATCGAATGGAGATATCATGGAGTCACAAAAGAAGTACATGCGCTAAAGAAAGACGAAGACAAGAAATGTCATTTCCGGTCCATATATAAGAGACGCGAAGTGCATGACGATTATTCATTACGCCAGCAGCTGACATTCGAGTTTAACTTGTGTTCCTCTGCACAGAATTTACCCAAAAATCTATATTGTATTATTTAAAAACTTTTCTTAGTTCTGACGCTTCGGCTGCAAAAATGTTTCGAAGGGTATTCAGTGCCATATTGAATGTAGTGTTGTTTTCGTTAACGAAAACGAAAACGAAAAGGGTAATTAACGAAAATGAAACGTTTTCGTTAACGAAAACGAAAACGAAAACTAAAACACGCTGACAACGAAAACTAAAACTAAAACGAAATATGCAGCAATCAAAACTAAAAGTAAACGAAAATTGATCAAACGAAAACTAAAACGATATACATGTATGGCCAAACGAAAACTAAATAATTTGCTCGTAATTTCACCTTACTTTCCTTATTTGTGTGTATTGTGCAAATGGCGTATTTTAGTATTGTGAGGAAGGAGATTGCTCACAAGTGGGTCGATTTACCTGTATACCCGGGGTCATAATTATGGCTCTAAACCTGTCCAAACCGGTTTGGGGATTAGGGGCTATTAATATGCAAATCAAAGTAATGCAGGACAGTGATTGTCTGAGGAAGCCTTTCAGGGCCGACAGGCAGGGTGACCAGTGGAGTTAGGTAAGATATGATTGGCCAGTGAATAGGGAGAAACAATGGTGAGGCACGTGAGAGTGAACAAAGGCTGGCCGCTGGCAAGGAAGACTCTGTTTTGCTGTGGCTGTCGATGAAAAGTATAGTCGTCTCTGGTGTAGAAAAGAGCCTACTCAGCCTATATGATTGCCCTTCGAGAGAGAAACCAAGAGAAGTCCCTGGCCAGGATCTGATAATTATATTATATATATCCAGGGTGAAATTTATTAGTCTAGGAGAATTTCTGTAGCAATATATTTTGAGGCCAAACAAGGAAACGGACCACTTTGTTTCACCCGAGGTAAGAGTAAGTCGTAGAGTTTACAATCATAAAATATTCTCATTGATATGCTTTGCCTGTGACCTTTATTTAATTGTGTAAAATCCTGCTATAGAACTGCGTGAATAGTCGCACAATATCATATTATTCTCATTCATTCACTTCACATTACAATATTCCATTTATATACCCAGACTAGTGTTATCAAACGTTCTAGCGCATGATAGACTGAGTGGTCTTTGGGATGATAGCGGGCATCTACCCTGCATCCTACATTGTACCTGTTATCATTATTCTATGGACTCCACATGCATAGCAGAAACAAAAATTCCCTCGGCCGTTACCTGGGATATCAAAGAGTGATAAAAACTGATAAGTGCACGGATAGGTAAAACTATATAAAAACTGTAACTGGAAGAAGCAAAATTATTTGAGAACTTGATGTAGAAGTAAAATTGCTTCAGGCAGAAGTGAATAAGAACCAGAAGTGATATTATTTGAGAACTAGAAGTGGAAGTAAAATCACGTCAACAGAAGTGAATAAGAACTAGAAGTAGAATTAATATAAACTAAAATATCACTGAGGGACGCTATAATTATTTACATGTATGATCAGGGTTGATACGTAATTTTGACCTTCCCGTGGTGAGCAACTGCATATATTGTTGTCATAAAATTTTGTATTAATTCCAAAAAAGTTATGAACTGTAATGCTGAGGTATTTATCAATTGGGCAGCAAATGACATTTCACATAATGATCACGTTTTATGTTCAGCACATCTTCGTATTGATTTGTATCAATATAGTTTATTCAAGGAACGAAACGGTATTCACTGCTAACGAGTGTGTAGCCCCAGATTATTAAAACTAAAACTTATATTGGCATACGAAAACTAAAACTAAAACTAAAATTGGCATACTAAAACTAAAACTAAAACTAAAATTGATCCATAAAACTAAAACGAAAACTAAAACTAATATTCAGCAACAATTAAAACTAAAACTAAAACTAAAATTAAGACTAACAATCAAAACTAAAACTAAAACTAAAATTGGGGCAATATTAAAACAACACTAATTGAATGGTAACACGCTAGCTCCATTATCTTTCAACTCCCTAGGGGGCGACTGTAAATAAATTTTTCTTTGATATAGATGAGTGCCTTGCCTAAGCTTGTTTGCAACTATAATATCGGGTATATCATATAATCTTACTGCGTAGTCTATGTGTCAGTTTGAATTAATAAACAATTTAATTAAATTATAACTTTTTATTATAATTATTATTACATGACTTATAGGCCCTAATAATGATAAACAACGTGAAACGGAGAAATTGAAACCTCGTTGAAAAATACTTCTGTAGCCTACTTAGCATACTTTCCTGCTATGCATTTTCGAACACTTGATAAAATAATTCAACCGTGACCATTTAGTCCCCCACTCCGCAGAAATATTTGTGGGCGCCTATTATGTTGGTGGGAGACTGGCCACGGTCCACCCGCTCTCATATGCCGAGGTCAAGAAAGCACGGTAATGGTTATTGGTTAACACTCTTACACGAAGATCTGACGGATGCGAGATCGTTTCCCTCTATCCTCCCTAGCGTCTAATGAGCCTCCTTCCATTCGGTAGATGGCGATGGTAAAATCAATAGTAGGACGTGATGGTAATTAATGGGTTGCCGATGTCACGAAATAGAGTATCCCCCGTATTAATGTAACGCCCGCCCCTATCGGCCTCCCCGGAGTCGCCACTTCCGGATCTTCGCTCGATATGGCCGCGTGCTGCTGTGGACGAGCTCTAGAGATAGAGGGAGGACAGGATGAGGTGACTTCCGGGTTCGAATCCCAACGATGAAAAGGCGGCCAGTTATTTCGACTGCCGGACTCCCTATATGAAATTGGCGGCCTACTAGCCAATCTATCACTTCTTCGCAATATACCAGGGTATGCGAAATCTTTGGGCCTAGCACCCAAAGTTTCTTCCAGGCCGATGGTCGAGTGGTATGGCGCGTCCGCAGTGGTAATAGCGGTGAGGTAACCAGGGTTCAAATCCACAGCAGGCTTGGGTACCGGCGATGCCTCTAGTCTTTCCAATCGTGATACAACTTCCGTCAGCGCTTCTCTGACATTATCTCTTACCGCCGAGATCTCTTCTCTAACATTTGATTGCACTGAGGAAATAGCATCGCTAACATTAAACTCCACCGTGGCAATCGCCTCTTGCGTGTCTCTGGCATTGGACTGCATAGCCGACTGTATAGAGGTCATAGCTTCCTGAGTAGACCTAGCATTGGTCTGCATCGACGAGTGCATAGAGGTTATCGCCTCCATGACTCCCTCCAATGATGAGGAAGGCCTAGACGGCTGGGCCGGGGTGCTAGCCCTTGAATTATCCATAGCGCTAAATAGATTACTCCTATCTTTATAGCTCACAGTCAATATCGCTAGCAGTGAACGAAGTAGTTATTCTTATTAACAAATCAAGCATTCAATCCACATCCGTCACATTCAAAGCCATCAATAATCAAAGTCAGTTGTCCAATTAATATTTCTTATTATTCACAATCAATTGAATCTTCAATTGACATCGGTTATGTTCAAAGCAATCAAACATAAAAGTCAGTAAGTTCAATTATCAGCTCTTATCCTTTGTAAAGACATTCAATGAAAATCAAATGTAACAATTCAATGCAAACACCTATCAACCGGAGTATGCCTAGATTAAATCCCGTTTGACTCTCAAGTCCCACGGCCAATTTCAGTTCAGCCCAAAATATCTTAATAACCGATCGTATTAATTCCCCAATAAAGCGTACCTTATGTCCGAAGACAAGGGACAAAGCCGATCGTGTGCGAAGAACATCGACGAAGTCGAATTCCAAGAGAGGCGACGAAGGCACAAGCAAGGCGTCGAGTTTGAAACGCCCGAAAAGATCAGCTAAATCCGTCGCTGATTTCACGCAATGAACAACAATTTCGGCTATGTATCCAGCCGTTTGAGAAAGACGCCCTTAGGCAAATAATACGAACAAACGCTTCGCAACACAATTTCAGAACGCTGACGATTCGAAGCCCACGATAAATCACTCCATGTGACAGGGCGAAGAGAGGCCTTGACCGATTAATCCAGGAGTAGATCCAATGCGAAAGCGAAGGCAAAACTCGCAACAACGCTGATATATTTCTCGCAACAAACTAACTCTCTTAATAATTCGACTCCATGTCGAGAGAGAATGAATCGCCGACAGAATCCGTGTATGCGCAACTAGTGCAAGCAGGCGCTTATCCTGGCCATGCTTCACCAACTTGATCGAGCCTAAAAACTACCAACCGCCGCAATACATCCGACCGCCCTGAGATCCTGTGCGCAACTGAGCCTCTCAGCGTCGCGCTGCTCTTTTATAACTGCCTGACAAGGAGAGCGTCCCCCTTTCTGCGCATGACCAGCAAGCGAGCCGCGCGCGCAAACCCAGCAGCAACGCAGCTGTTTCAAGGCGGCAAGAATCAGCTGCCACGTGCGTCCTCTCCTGTGTATCTCCGCGTCTGTCTGTAGCTCACTGTCTTTCTCCTTCAATCTCTCCTTCTGAAAAGCGCCATCTGCCGCTGATCACGTAGGCATCAAATGCACCAGTTCAACCTTGAGAAAACACACGTACACAGACCCACACGCCAACGGTGTTTCCTTCTCAATCCGTGTCCCTGCCTGTGCTTGTCTGGCTGGCTGTATTCCTCGCTCACTCTGATCATCAGACCACCTCAGAGAGCGTGCGAAAGTTTAATTACCCTCATCGACTGCAAGCGGCGCGGCCTTTCAAGTCAGCGAGCGACGATTGCCAATATCGTGGGAAAAATACACGAATTCAATGAAACAGCAGCGACTGCTGCCTACGTCAGCGGTCGATGTGACCCGTGTCAAGCGCAAATCAACATTAAAATCTAGGTCACGAAAGGCAACTCAAAAATACAGAAATAAAACAAATATATATAAATCAGATCTCTGAAACCGATCAAAAATTAAATAAAATAATAATATAATAATATTATTGACCAGAAACCCGTAGCGTAGTTATACAATCGCTACACTATTCTCGGCCCTCCCTGATTTCAGGATCCCTTTAATTGGACAAATGGATCCTGAAATGTTAGTAAGGCCATACTCCAATTTTTACATCAATGATTCAAATGCAAGAATTAAAAATATATGCAACGAACAGTCCTCAACGTAAGCATCAGAAAGTTCACATTTTAGCGTTAAATGTCAGTTCAAGCGAAAGAAACATTTATTATTATTATAATTATATAGCTCCATCGCTAATAGTTCAGTAAAGCTCAAAAGCAATTCTATATATAGGTCTCCTTGAGTTTAGTTAAGCACAAAGTCCTCCACGGCAAGCATTGACTTAAGAACCCACGGGACAGCCACAAAAACCACTAGACCTTCGTTACCTTTACAACAGGTCATCTGATTAATAGGCCACCCATAGCCTTTACCATCGAGACTTCTTTAGGCATTTCACTGTAGGCAAACGTCTACATTTAAAGACTCATCTAAGCAGTTAAACCTAAGTCTCTAATCCCATTAACAACGGTGCTATCATAGCAAATTACCTGAGACTACACACACCGCTTAAGTCTCCAAAGGCCAATGCTCATTATAATTATCCGTAGGCTCCCCATCAAAGCTTACCGTAGGAGACCAAGCCTAACTTCAGCTTAATAAGCCGCTCCCTTCCCAACATCTTTCAGTAGGCCTACTTAATTATTAAAACTGCAACCGATTATGCACAGAATTAAAATAGGCCATTTAAACATAGGCTAACGTAACATATTATTGCAATTAACGTTAAAGAACAGTCACACTGTATAATCGTCTTTCACGATACAGCGTAACCTTAAAAATCATAGGCCTAAAAGGATTATCCTGATTTTAATATGAGATCTTAGTCTAAAGCGCAATTCAACCGTTAGGCCACTTTAGTCTACTATAAATCCTTATGCATCATTGCATAGCATCAAGGCCTATTATCTTTCCTTCATTCTATCAGTGATGCAGCGGAGACTAACGGGACCACCCACGCGCCTGGGAAATAACGATTGCCAATTAATCGCCGCTCATTATTCTCCCACGCTATGCATCTACAGCGTGCGTCTCTTAAAATCCCGTGGGAATTAGGCAACAAACCATCATGTAGGCCAAAGTGCATCATACGACTAAGGTCGCGCTGACCTGCACAAAGTTAGGCCTAATTAGCGCTCATAAAAGTAGGATAGAAATTAGGCCTACCACATATCTGGCGCCTGTATTAACTATCAACCTTCAAATCCAGGCCTACTATCAAATCATGATTATATAGTCCCATAATAATTTTAACGACGTTACTTATAACTGCGCAGCTGAACATTATCCTTCCGTCGGTCCATCCACGACGGTCAATCGTTCACCGCCTATGATGTGTCACACAGACCACCCCGTTGCTCTCCCCACTCCGGCCGTATGCGAGAGAAGAGCGTGGGAAATAGGTGCCTAAAAATCACCCATGTAGGTTAACTTAAAGTCCCACCGACTTTGCACAGCACTGTCATTAGCGCTTTCGAAATTAGGTCAATCAGTGAATCATATAAAGCCTGTATTAAATTAATATTAATAAAACCCGGCATGGCAAATCTACGCGTATTGCAAATCAAATATCAAATTATATCGGCCAACATTATTCCTGCGCAGATAGAGCTCCTATATATATGCCTGGCCCTAGTTAATTTTATTAGGCCCCGCAGTTTAACCATATAATTCCATTGCAGGCTGGAATTAGGCAAAACTGCAAAACTAATGCAAAAATTACACAGCATAACTAAATTATCGCTTATTCCTCAGCGTTAGGCTATTAAAACAAGGAGGCCTACATTTTAAACGCGACCAACTATATATATATAATCCCGCTGCGATCTGATATTATTCATAGAACAACAGCATAATTAAATATTATTGTCGTCTATGTCTTAACATTATTAACACTCTTAGGCCTACCATTTTAATCAAGGCAGATTATATATCTACTGTATACAACATGCCGACAAACTTTACCGAACCTCAGAATAGTATGGGCCTATCCTCAAGGTAAACTATATATATATATAGGCCTAATCCCTCAAGATGCAGTCAAGTGCTTCATGGGTCGATTAACCATTTACTTAGCGCCTTTTAACTCATCAATAATGCATCTATACACTTAATATATACATAAACGCTATGTGGGCCTACCAAACATTTATGTAGCGCCTCATTAAACTTAATTAATATGCATCTATACAATTATACGCATATAAAAATTCTATGCAAGGAAATTAGAAGCATTAAAATTTAACTGTGCAAATTTCTTAAAATTAGGCCTAATGCAAGTTTCGCCTCCGAGCATCATCTCAGAATCACTTCTTAGAGACATAGGCCTACTATTTTAACGCAGGCTCAAGACAGGTCATAATATCACATAATCACATCATCATGGCTAATTCCACTACAAGTCTAAGTTCAAGGTCACATAATCGTAATCAATGGACTTAATTAAAACATGCAGCTTTAGTCAATCTATCTTCATGTCAAATTAATATTTATATAGCGCAATGCAAGAGCAATGACAGTCCAGTTTTCTGTCTATAGCAAGGCAATAATAAAATTGTCCACCGCTTCAATGCAAATGCAATACAATACTAATATATATCACCATTGCGAACATTAATCTTAATCAGACAGTCGGCAATGCAATACAAATATTAATACTATGCGCAACATACGATGCAAGAAAACAGTTATTTACACCGTAACACCACATGTAAAGCCTTCCACATGTAAATCAGAAATGTATTCATCAAAATCAAAATAAAACATGGTTACAGATGCTTCTGCATTCAAAATGGCCGCAAATTAAGCGGTCATTCAGCAAAGTTACCCAGCCGACGTCAGGTTTTCAGGCGGACGAAGTCCGGTCGGTTCTCCGAGCATCCTCCAGATCCGGTCCTCAGGGGGTCCATTGCGAAGCGGACAGCTCCTCAAAAGGTGCGAACTGTCGTCACAGTAGAAACAGCGTCGTTCCTCTCTTGGTGAGTTCCGACCACTGTCTCGCCTCCTCGACGATGATGGCGACCTCCGCGACCGACGCTCCTGGTTCTGCCCATTCCGCTGGTCCCTGCTCGGCGCTGGAGCGGACCGAACAGCGAACACACGACCAACGCTGGGGTTGTCGTGGTTATCGCCCACAGGTTGTCCAAGGTTGTCGCTAGGTGGAGCCTGCTGCTGTTGTCGAAGAGGACAAAAGCGCGCTATATGGTCCGTTGCTGAACATTCGAAGCATCTCCGCGGCGATGGTCTTGCCTCCGTTTCCACTTCTCTCGGTGGTCGACTTCTACAGGCCGAACTCAAATGACCGAGCCGATGACATAGGAAACACCGTGGAGTTCCCCGTCCATTGCCTCCATTGGCGTTCGACCATTCGTTTCTTGTTGACCCGTTCTGGCCTCTCCATGACCCGCGATTATTGTCTCTGTACTGAGGCGTCGGCACCGATTGTTTCGCTTGTTTCTCCAACTGTTCTATGCGGTGTAGCAGGGCCTCCACCACCGATTCTTCTTCTTCTCTGACAGCGTTAACACGTCCATATCGTCGTTCATTCTGTTCATGGCCACCGACTTCCGCTTTCTGATAACCATCCAACCTCATTGCCACCTTGTAGGCTTCGTCGAGGGATCTCGGTTCTCGCTCTCGGATTTTCAGAGCAAGCGTTCTATCTCTCAGGGCATCCACGAATGCTCGGACGGCAATGGCTTCGCTGTGAGCTGTCGAGGAACCCGGATAGGCGCGCGTGGAGAGACGTCGAATGTCGTCCACCAGGACGCCCATATCCTCGTCGACTTTCTGCTTTCGAGTGCTCAGTTGTGTTTGGTACAGGGCTTGTTGCTCAGCATTTCCATAACGTTCTCGCAGTCGCTGAACCAAAGCTGTCCAAGTGTCCAAGTTATCCATGTTCGACTCACTCAGCAAATGAGTCGCCGGTTCAACCAATGAGACTACTAATTGGTTCAATCTTTCTTCGTCCGTCCAATCGTTATTCCTCGCGCAAACGGAGAACCGGCGTAAAAATGTCTCAACGTCCGTCTTTCCGCTGAACGACCCGAGTTTCAGGAATTGTTTTGGCTTAGGAGGAGAAGTCGATCTCTGTTTAACCTCGCCCTCTTTAGCTGTTGCAGACGCGGTCGGTTCAGTTTCTTTGACGGTTCCCTTTGAACTGATCGACGGTAGCTCCCAGTCGCCGGTCGTTTGCGTTGCGACGGTGGTCGTCGGGACAATTTTGACAGGACCCACCGAAACGTTGGTAGGCGCCAGTGCTTTCGTTTCACCAACCGCAGACGTCGCTTTATTATCGGCCGTCGTTTCATTTCTCTCCAGAGGTGTCGACTTTATTACCGCCTGACATCGCGGTAGTTCGGCATCACGGCTAAATCCGAAGCTTTGCGCGCCGAGGCACGAACTCATCCTCGCCGATTCCACGACCGTTGGCCACCGAGGAAAGACGGCGTCGCTTGGTCGAAACGAGTCGAGACAGCGAAGCGGGTCAACCCAAACCCGGTTGTCGCTGCTACCGTAGAGAGCGCTCGGAGTGCAGGTCGGAGCATACCTCCACGGCATGTTTGAATGGTCGGGTCGAGCGTATGGTTGCATCCAGTCGACCGTTGCCATCGCCGCTGGTCCAGGAGGAAGGTCGGGTCGAGCGTAGTCTCGACCACCCATGGTCGAAGTTGCACGACCGTCGAGGACGCAGTCAGGCATTGACTGATAGGTCGGCATTACCGACGCTGGTTGTGTAAAGTCGACCCGACTCGGTGCCATTTCCACTCTTTGTTGATCGACATGTGCGAGCGACGCTTGCATTCTCCATTGTGGATCCGGTCGAGGATACTCGACGAGAGGAAGGGACGAAGAGGCCAAAGGAACTGGGTTGACCTTATCACCCCCCTCCCGTGACAATTTATTAGCGATCGGTTTATTCACTTCAAAATTTCTAAACTCCGGTTGCTGTGCTGCATGCATTCTGTTATCAATTATTTTAACAGTTTTAGGTCTAGATTCCATTATCTTGCTGATCTCAACGTCTACACTACCATCATCAGACATTATTTCCACATTATCAGCAAATTCCCTTTCCTTCCTTCTTTCAAAAGAAATTGCCATTTCGCCTGTTCTAGCATAGTCAGTTTCCTCTTCTAACCTATCATCGCCAAAATCTCTAGAACTAATTTGACCCCACTGGCTGGGACCAATTGTAACGCCCGCCCCTATCGGCCTCCCCGGAGTCGCCACTTCCGGATCTTCGCTCGATATGGCCGCGTGCTGCTGTGGACGAGCTCTAGAGATAGAGGGAGGACAGGATGAGGTGACTTCCGGGTTCGAATCCCAACGATGAAAAGGCGGCCAGTTATTTCGACTGCCGGACTCCCTATATGAAATTGGCGGCCTACTAGCCAATCTATCACTTCTTCGCAATATACCAGGGTATGCGAAATCTTTGGGCCTAGCACCCAAAGTTTCTTCCAGGCCGATGGTCGAGTGGTATGGCGCGTCCGCAGTGGTAATAGCGGTGAGGTAACCAGGGTTCAAATCCACAGCAGGCTTGGGTACCGGCGATGCCTCTAGTCTTTCCAATCGTGATACAACTTCCGTCAGCGCTTCTCTGACATTATCTCTTACCGCCGAGATCTCTTCTCTAACATTTGATTGCACTGAGGAAATAGCATCGCTAACATTAAACTCCACCGTGGCAATCGCCTCTTGCGTGTCTCTGGCATTGGACTGCATAGCCGACTGTATAGAGGTCATAGCTTCCTGAGTAGACCTAGCATTGGTCTGCATCGACGAGTGCATAGAGGTTATCGCCTCCATGACTCCCTCCAATGATGAGGAAGGCCTAGACGGCTGGGCCGGGGTGCTAGCCCTTGAATTATCCATAGCGCTAAATAGATTACTCCTATCTTTATAGCTCACAGTCAATATCGCTAGCAGTGAACGAAGTAGTTATTCTTATTAACAAATCAAGCATTCAATCCACATCCGTCACATTCAAAGCCATCAATAATCAAAGTCAGTTGTCCAATTAATATTTCTTATTATTCACAATCAATTGAATCTTCAATTGACATCGGTTATGTTCAAAGCAATCAAACATAAAAGTCAGTAAGTTCAATTATCAGCTCTTATCCTTTGTAAAGACATTCAATGAAAATCAAATGTAACAATTCAATGCAAACACCTATCAACCGGAGTATGCCTAGATTAAATCCCGTTTGACTCTCAAGTCCCACGGCCAATTTCAGTTCAGCCCAAAATATCTTAATAACCGATCGTATTAATTCCCCAATAAAGCGTACCTTATGTCCGAAGACAAGGGACAAAGCCGATCGTGTGCGAAGAACATCGACGAAGTCGAATTCCAAGAGAGGCGACGAAGGCACAAGCAAGGCGTCGAGTTTGAAACGCCCGAAAAGATCAGCTAAATCCGTCGCTGATTTCACGCAATGAACAACAATTTCGGCTATGTATCCAGCCGTTTGAGAAAGACGCCCTTAGGCAAATAATACGAACAAACGCTTCGCAACACAATTTCAGAACGCTGACGATTCGAAGCCCACGATAAATCACTCCATGTGACAGGGCGAAGAGAGGCCTTGACCGATTAATCCAGGAGTAGATCCAATGCGAAAGCGAAGGCAAAACTCGCAACAACGCTGATATATTTCTCGCAACAAACTAACTCTCTTAATAATTCGACTCCATGTCGAGAGAGAATGAATCGCCGACAGAATCCGTGTATGCGCAACTAGTGCAAGCAGGCGCTTATCCTGGCCATGCTTCACCAACTTGATCGAGCCTAAAAACTACCAACCGCCGCAATACATCCGACCGCCCTGAGATCCTGTGCGCAACTGAGCCTCTCAGCGTCGCGCTGCTCTTTTATAACTGCCTGACAAGGAGAGCGTCCCCCTTTCTGCGCATGACCAGCAAGCGAGCCGCGCGCGCAAACCCAGCAGCAACGCAGCTGTTTCAAGGCGGCAAGAATCAGCTGCCACGTGCGTCCTCTCCTGTGTATCTCCGCGTCTGTCTGTAGCTCACTGTCTTTCTCCTTCAATCTCTCCTTCTGAAAAGCGCCATCTGCCGCTGATCACGTAGGCATCAAATGCACCAGTTCAACCTTGAGAAAACACACGTACACAGACCCACACGCCAACGGTGTTTCCTTCTCAATCCGTGTCCCTGCCTGTGCTTGTCTGGCTGGCTGTATTCCTCGCTCACTCTGATCATCAGACCACCTCAGAGAGCGTGCGAAAGTTTAATTACCCTCATCGACTGCAAGCGGCGCGGCCTTTCAAGTCAGCGAGCGACGATTGCCAATATCGTGGGAAAAATACACGAATTCAATGAAACAGCAGCGACTGCTGCCTACGTCAGCGGTCGATGTGACCCGTGTCAAGCGCAAATCAACATTAAAATCTAGGTCACGAAAGGCAACTCAAAAATACAGAAATAAAACAAATATATATAAATCAGATCTCTGAAACCGATCAAAAATTAAATAAAATAATAATATAATAATATTATTGACCAGAAACCCGTAGCGTAGTTATACAATCGCTACATTAATTGTATCCCACAAATTTAAAAAAGTCGAAAAAACCGCTTCCGCGTGTATTTTTCTTTGCAAATTAATTTTCATCTGCTTTGTTTTGAACAATTACACTAACAGATATGTTTATTCCTACTAGATAGTTTGTTTTGCCCTGTTTTTAGAGCACTTAAAACATTTAAAACACTTAAGAACACTCAGAGTCACTAATTAAATTCGAGTTGCCTTTATCTGGGCATTGCTTAGGACACTTAAAACAATTAGAGGCACTTGAAATTTTGATTAGAGCATAAATTTTGTTATTATGTGCATTTTTCAAAAAAGGGGATAGAATGTTTTATCCCCCCGGATAGTATAGACCGGTTAATTCCATCCGGGGATAGATTAATTCATCCCCCCGGATAGCTTTCAGGGGGATACTCCGTTTCGTGTCACCTACAGTTAAATTCGACTGCTGCATAATAATTTCATTTCGAAAATTTATATAGCTCCTCTGAAGAGACCTACTCAGAGGTAGGATATATTTAATTATATATATCTATATACTAGCTGAATTACCCGGCGTTGCCCGGAAAATTTCGGTTTTTAGTTCCCACTTTCCAGTCACGCCGCTCCCACGCCCGGGAAATTTGTTTTCATCCCGCGCAACGCCTGACCCCGCTCCCACGCCGCCCTTCTCACCATCGGCCACAGCCCAGTCCAACCACTTTTGGTGCCCGGCGTTGCCCGTGAAATTTAGGTTTTCGGTTCAACCACAGAATAGATAAAGCGTAGCCAGAAGTCTAACTCCCCGTTTCTGCTGTAATTCGGAAATTATTCTAAAAAGTTGTGTAGTCTATGCACGTCGGCCAAAGTTAACGTATTTCGCTGGGAGCGCTGCAGTCGCCATAGATAGACCGCATGTTCTTAGGTAAACACCGCCAAAGTCTACGCTTTATCTATTCTGTGGTTCAACCCATGCAGCACAGATATTAATTAACGGAATAACGCGCTATAATATTTTTAAAATCGACCATGACGTCGTCATTAATGTACTGGTTTCAATCACCTATATGTCATCGATGGTCTCAATGTTTGCTGAAGATGCTTGCTTTCAACAGCAAATGGCGTCTTAACAGTGTTAGGATTCGGATAGAAAAATTAAATTTTCAAGCTCGGCCAAAGGTAATATTTTTGGATCGCGAATCCCGATAGTGTTGTCATGGGGAGGTTAGAAGTTGTTTTGTAATTATTTGAAAAAATCGGTCGCGTGGATGAGGAGATTTTTTATCAAGCACGCATAATGACGCATTACAACTTGTGTTTTATAGTTTTAGATATATATATATATATATATATATATATATATATCTTGTGATCATCCGTCATACCATGAATAACTGTAATCATTCTGCGTTGTGTCTGTTTGAAATTAAACGAAAACTATTATTATTTTTACCATTAATTTTTTACTTGTGTTTCTATTTCAGTCAAGAAAACAAAAAGCCTGACCAGTCTTCGACCGAAATCGATCATAAGAATGCCCAAGGATTCAGGTACAGTGCGCGGACGTACGTTGTCCTTTGAACCTTGCAAAATTTATATAGCGCCACTTGAAGAGAAACTCTTTGATGAACTCGATGGCGACATATATAATGGTTGAACAGCCAGTTTGAACAAAGAGATTATAGTCTACGTAGACTATAAAGTCTTTGGTTTGAATACTGTTAAAACTTTTAGCTTAGGCTTAATGAGAAGTGCTATGCATGGATTGTAGGCTACATTGAGAAGGATTTTTAGTAGCTATATAGCCTATTTTTAATTTTCAATGAGCCTATTATCTGTCATAGCCCATTAGGCTATGTCTAAACATTTATGCTAGTGTTATACAGTGTCACAGTTTTATAT
>OX457039.1:2992534-3002534 GCA_949752735.1 Lumbricus terrestris
ATGATGATGATGATGATGATGATGATGATGATGATGATGATGATGATGATGATGATGATGATGATGATTATGATGATGATCACGACGACGGCGACGACGATGATGCGATGATGTTGATGACAATGATGATGATGACAATGATGACGACTATGGTGACGATGGCGATGAGATTACTATGATGACGACGATGAAGATAAAAATCTTTCAGTTCAGTAATCAATTACATGGCAAATGATTAGAAGCATTTGTTCTGTACTTAAAAATCTTCTTAAAGCAATGATGAAACTGTTATTCCTGTTTGTTGAAGTCAAGTGGAGCGGAACGCAAGGTGACCTTGGAGAGAGAGAAGATGGAGACATTGATGGAAGACAGAAAGGTCTCTTACATATCCATATCGTTTTAATTTAGGAAATGGGGATTTATATATTAATCCGAATTCCATTTAATTACATTTTCTGCTTCTACATACACATGTGATATGGTTAAAAGTTAGTTAAATACAATTTAAATTTTAAAGCATTTTTAAGATTTCTCTAAATCTGCCGATGAAACTGATTTGTAGCAGGGCTTTTTTTAACGTGCAGTTGTACACAAAATGTGCAGTTCTAAATGGATTTGTGCAGTTGTAGAAGCATTTCGATAAGACGTTTTGTGCAATTAAAACTAGCCAAAAAGGTCATTTTCATCCGATTGAAAGTAATTTACCATGCAGGATGGGAAAGGAAAGAAGAAGTTGTGCAGTTCTAAAAATTCCTTAAAAACAGCCCTGATTTGTAGTGCCTATTATATCTAATATCTATGTATGCATTTAAACCTCTGTGCTATGTATGTATGTATTCTATGTAGGGCTGACGGGCTGTGTTAAGGTTAGTGCAGACTTGGGTGCTGTGGTACCATCCAAAGGCTCCATTTGACAAGTTTTTACAGGAGTTGAATTCAACTGTTTTGTAGCCATGCTGGGCGCTCATCACATCCTACTGTGTGGGGCACGGTGGTGTAGTGGATATTTTTGCTGCCTTGCAACCGGAGGGTTGCAGGTTCGAATCCACCCCAGGTCGTCGTGTAGAGATCTTGGGCAAGTCCTTCACTCGCAATTGCTCAGTGCTTCAGTGTGAAACTCCGATTTAGTGTCTGCGCTGTTGTCTGGAGCGCTTCTGAGTAGAAATTTTTTAGGGGTGCTATAACAAGTGCGCGTACAAACAAATACAAACAAACTGCTCATATTACCAACGCTTGCATGTATATTTGTATGTATGCATGCATATTGTATATTTGTATGTTTGCATGTAGCCTATATTTTGTATGCATGCATGTATATTTGTATGCAATGTAGGCCTACATGTATGTATGTATGTATGGATGACAAACTAAGCCTGCCTGATCTTGATATCTTCGCTGTTTTAGAAACTTTGTCGACCAACAGTTTATTCTACAAAGTTTACGGATGTAAGTTTCTTCACTTCAAACAGGCATTAACATGTTTCAGATTTTTATTTGATTCTGAATGATTCTGACTCGATATTGTATTGTTCTGTATTGTGTATGACCATTTATTAAGCGCTTCTCGCAGCAATTAAGAGCCTTTCAGAAGCGCTCCCAGTGCGTTCAACCCCGATAGTGTAGCGGTAAACGAGAGGGGTGGGGGAGTTGGAGGTTCCCAACCCACCAATCGAGATATCTGTTCCGTGTGTGCCCTCTGTAATGCAATAATGAGTACGCTGACTGTACACTGTGCTTAGACGAGTCAATACAGTAAAGCAGAAGCAATGCCATGCTCTTCATTGACAACAGTTCTTGCTAAATATGCGCATAATATGCTTTGAGTAAATTCGTGGTGAGATCCTATGTGTTTGGAGCATGCTCCATTCTCCGTGTGCACTTGGGAGGAACTCGATCTGAGGATGTGGAGTGTTTCCATTTCCATGTAGGTCAGTTTCATGCTGTAACAAACTAATTCATTCATTATTGAACATATATATTAAATTGCTGAACAGATGTTGTTCATCTAAACTCTACCGAATTCAATTAATCCTCCAACTGATTTGTTTAAACTGATTTTTAAATTAGATTTTTTATTTCAGATACCAGTTGACGTATTTCTGGACAGGCGGCACCAGCTGCAGACCGTTCCCATCATTTTTCCATCGTCCATTCCACATCCTTCAAGCGAAAGTCTGTCGCATGGTCAGCCATCAGTCGCTTTGCCTTCTCCGTTACCCGGTGGATCTCACCCCAAAAAGTTAGCAGATTTTCTTCATTCACAGTTGATGCACGTGGTTCCCATTTGGCTGGATATTTGTTGGATTTCTGGCGTTTTTTTTTATTCTTGCTTGCATTTTAATTATTGTTTGCTTTTTTATTCTTACATGAATCTTTATTCTTGTTTGTATTTTCTGTTCTTGAGCACTTGGTTTTTTACTCTTGTTTGTGTTTTAATTCTTGCTTATGTTTCTAATTCCTGCTTTTATTTTTCACTCTTCATTGCATTTTCGATTTTTCCTTGAAATTTGTATTTGTGATTGTTTTTTTAGTCAGTGAGGAGATGTGGTGAAATTTGACTTTTCTTTCTTCTGTGCAGGTTTTGGCCGCAGTCCAATCCAGTCGCAGCGAATCAGGTCAGTTGTTGTTTTTTGTGCAATTAGCTTCGTACATTAGCTGCATATAATTATCAGTGCAGGTAAGTGTAAAAATTAAGAAAGCAGATGCCAGTCTTATTGGAATTTTACCTTCTATGTTTCCCTACGTCATTCACAGCATTCACTGACAACATAACAATAAATAGCAACAATCAGTAGCAATATGTCAATAAATAACAACAGGCCATTCAACAACATACCTATCGTCTCATGCAACAGCAACATATTAATCAGTTGCAACATATCAATCAAAGATAACATGTCATATAACAGCATATCAATCAATAACAATACACCAATTAATAGCAACATACCAATCAATAACATGCCATATAACTGCATATCAATCAATAACAATATACCAATTAATAGCAACATACCAGTCAATAGCAACATGCCATGCAACCAGAACATTGTTCATATTGTTAATGTTGTCTGTGTGTTCAGGTGAATCCTTCTGGTCTTCTGATTCACCCTTGGTCCAACTGTCAGGATGTTGGTCATTGGCTCCACGCAAATGGATTCGAATCATTCGTTGCAGGGCTGCAGAAATTCTCTGGTCGGTTGGTTTCTTCCTCACAGAGAAAGTTATCTCTCAATGATAATTATATATTCATTCTTTCAAAAATTTATATAGCACCTCTTCAAGGGGACAAGTCAGAAGCACTCCTCATGCTAGCACAGCAAAAAAGTACAGTTTTGAGTTGAATAAAATGCTTCAGTAAGAGCCCCAGGAAAAGGACCGGATTAGGAAATGTGGGGCCCTGTTTGGGAATTTTTTTTCGGATCTCCAAAAAAATTCTGACGACCAGGAAGCAAACGTGGCTCCTATAGGAGTCCATACCAGGTCACTGGGCCCACTATGGAAAAGGCTTGATCAATTCTCCATAGTTGCAATTGGTGTGAATGGAACCAAGAGCATCCCCCCCCTACAGCACACTAATGCTTCTGTTAATTCATTTGATTTCATGTTGGTGTTTATGTGAATTTATTTTATTTTGTGTTAATTTTTTCTGGTGTTACATGTTTTTAATCTTAATTCATTTATCTTGTATTGATGCAGATTTTAATTATGTTAAAAGTTAATGGTAATTTTTCTCTCATTATTGATGCGAATGTTAATCCTGTAAAATGTCAATGGTAATTTTTTGTTATTAACCATATTTAAATTTAACAGGGGTTTTATTTGTGTTTAATTCTCTAGTTTGTTTTGCATTTAATTCTTTTAATTTTTTACCGTTTTCGTAGCTGGAACCAGAATTTTCATCGGCCATCCATGGAGACCTTTGTGACTTGATGCAGCTCATGTGCAATCTGGTGCTATGAGATTAGCTGTACAGTAGTGCTTTCGAAATTTGGTGTTTACAATTATGAATTACAGTTGACTGTTTTTAATTGTTTTAATTGGCAAATTTATTTTTATTTTATTGATAATTTATTTGTTAGTGACATTTCATTTTTATTTGTTATTGACAATTCATTTTTATTTTATTCACAATTTATTTATTATTGACAATTCATTTTTATTTTATTCACAATATATTTTTATTGACAATTCATTTTTATTTTATTGACAATTTATTTTTATTGACAATTCATTTTTATTTTATTCACAATTTATTTATTATTGACAATTCATTTTTATTTTATTCACAATATATTTTTATTGACAATTCATTTTTATTTTATTCAGAATATATTTTTATTGACAATTCATTTTTATTTTATTCACAATATATTTTTATTGACAATTCATTTTTATTTTATTCACAATATATTTTTATTGACAATTCATTTTTATTTTATTCACAATTTATTTGTTATTGACAATTCATTTTTATTTTATTCAAAATATATTTTTATTGACAATTCATTTTTATTTTATTCACAATATATTTTTATTGACAATTCATTTTTATTTTATTCTCAATATATTTTTATTGACAATTTATTTATTAACAATTTATTTTTATCGACAATTTGTGTTTTAATTGACAATTTATTTTTTATCGAAATATATTTTTATTGACAATTTATTTCTTAATGACGATTTATTTGTGTCAGGCACTGATTTGCTGCGACTGTCTCGTGAAGATCTCATTCGAATCTGCAAAAACACGGCTGAGGCAATCCGTCTCAATAACATTCTTCATCTCAAGTGAGTTATGCTGCTGCTTCTTATGGCCAGTTGAATATGAGTTTGTCAATATTATGTTACGTACGCTATTTCAGAACACTGGGCCAATCACAGAGAAGACTCGATTCCTCATGGTTGCAGACTTGCAGCACGAGCAAACGGAATAAAGAAAGCGGTCTCCATTTCGGTTCCTGTAATTGTATAAAATATTAGATCATACCCCACTTATATTATTTCAATCTGCTCTTGTTCCTCTTCTGCACTTCTTTCTTCAGTTTCTGTGTCTTTCTCAGCATCTTTCAGCTGAAGTTTCAGTTTTTACTGACATTCTTGTTTAATTGTTTAATCAGCAGTACAGTCGCTTGTTTTTAGCGTTTGGTCTAATGAGTTTTTTTTAATGAATTCGTTTATTGCACACAGAAGTCTAAAGGTACAATCATGAAACAATACGTACAGTGCATCAAGAGCCAGGAAAATCTATTTATAGCTCATGCAATTCTGACCCATCTTCTTTGATTATTATTCATACGCGCTTTCATGCGGTTCATGAGTTTTTGGTTGTTGTTTGTAGAAAACTGAGGTCAAGGCTTCGTATTTACATTCATCAGCAACAACACGCTGTTGTTCGACTGAAAGGTAAACGAGTATTGTATTGTGTTTGAGCACTTTGCCTTAAGTGTGTCTCTCCTTCGTTCTTTATTATTATTATTTTTTATTTTTTTTTATTTATTATTATTCCTTTTAATATCTTCAAAAAAACAACATTAGTATAACAGGAATTACACAAAAAACTATGGAAGCAGTCAGTGGCTATTATTATTATTATTATTATTATTATTATTATTATTATTATTATTATTACTATTATCCTATACCAAACTCATCAATTGATGGCAAACCCTCCAGCTAAGGACGACATGTGGTTAAGGACCTCCTCGACGAGAGGAGCTTAAAGTTAGCGTCAAAATTCTCTTTAATCCTACAACTACAAGAAAAAGTAATATTTGGTTTTGCTTAAGGTCACTAATATAAGTTTGTTTTCATGATATTTTTTATAATTGGGCTTTCCATCGTTAGGAATTTTATGATGAAAATCAGGCCTGTTATTACGTGGCTTTTACTTTTGCCCCATAAAATCCTCACCACATAAAATCACCAAAATATGGAAAACTAGGAATTATCATATGTGCGAGACACACCGCTCGCGATTAATTGATTTAATTCCTATCTAGATCAATCAGTTTTGGTTCATAGCTCGCTGGAACGACAGAGGGAAACTTAAACCAGTTTTGCGTAAGTTATTATTTGCCTCTTCTGAAGCAATGTCCAAAGCATGCGCATGCGCGGCAGCGCAGGCTACAGTTTAATAAGCCGCCACGCCTACTGGCTCTAGATCGCATCACAGATGAGTGCATGATAATGTAGTTCATGCAGTCTATAGGGTATTTGAATGGCAGACAATTCCGGGTGCAATGCTTATCGCTGGCGTCATCATCATCATCATCATCATCATCATCATCATCATCATCGTCGTCGTCGTCATCATCATCATCATCATCATCATCTGCATCTTTAACTTACTATCATCGCCGTCATCATTGTCATCATTATCATCATCGTTGTTGTCGTCGTTATCATCATCTGCTTCTTCGTGAAATTTTTTATCATCGTCACCACGAACGATCATCATCATCATCATCTTCATCATCATCATCATCATCATCATCATCATCATCATCATCATCATCATCATCATCATCATCATCATCATCATCATCATCATCACCTTCACATCATCATCAGCAGTAGTAGCAGAAACAAAAGTGTTATGTGCAAGGGTCGTTTTGAAAACTCGTCAAGTCAAAGGCATTGGAGTTGATCAGAAAACATGATTTCAAAACTTACCAAAAGCTCTTCCAAATTAAAATCAGTTTTAATAGAGTCCAGTGAGATTGTGCAAACGGCCAAACCATCCACAAGTGTTTAACTCTGCACTGAAGCATTTCTGCTTATTGGTCATCTCATTCCTGTGTTAGCCCCTTGTGGCTTTCAACTGGGTCTTTGCTCCTCCTCCTTGTCTTACACCTCCTCCTTCTTCTCCCCCTCCTTATTCTCCTTCACCTTCTGGTCCTCTACCACCACCTCCTCCTCCTAACATACAGGCATGCAGACATACAAACACATAGCCTAGACGTCTAAATAGTCTAAGATAGACACACACTAGGACGTGCAGACGGAAAGACATTTAGACGGACAGATAGACGGTGAGAACAACAGACTGGTGGGCGGACAAGCAGACAGCCAAACGCACATACATACGCAGGAATAAATGCACAAACATAGGCCTAATAATTATTATGGTTAGGAGTTACTTACAGTCGCACAATCGGACTGTCACCGAAACGGGGAGAAAGAAATTCAGATGCACAAAGCCACAAACCAATAGGCAGTGCAAGACATATTGACGCTCAGATATACTGTGTGGGCTTCTTATCTTGGCTAACAGTGGATCACAATTGCTCGCTATTACGCTAATGGCGATTAGGCGACCCCCAGCTGATTGGCAACACAGGACTGTTCGACCGGCCAAGACAGGAGAGAGGAGCACTGTTGTGGGGGAGGGGGAGGGAGGGTTGCGCTGAGAGATGTCTCACAGAACTTCTGGACTTCAAGAACTTAGTAAGAAACCAGACAACCCTTCCCCCACGAAACCGGCACCGTAGTCTAAGCAATTTACTCCCCCAGGAGGGCATCTGTCGTAGGCTGATCACTTTGAAGAATTGCGATGCTACAGTAGTTCATAGTGACATAAAGTGTCGTTCCCATAAGCCTATGTTTTAATACGATGTTACTTATTCGATGTATGCTCCTAACTTGCATAATTCCAGTGCTGAAATCAAAATAATTTTATGACATCCTTTAATGTTACCCACCACGGCATATTTATCTTGTTTATAAGAAACGTTATTATATTATTTTATTATAAATAATAGCAGTGGCGGCGCCAGACACTTTTTGTAACCAGGGCATAGCCAGGGCAGTCATACATGTGACCAGGGCAGAGGGCGAGTCGCGTGCTCGGACCTACATAGGCCTATAATTTTGCGCTACCGTGCTTGCCATAAATCACACACCTTGCACTATTATTATTGAGCGCTTCTGACTATAGGTTGTACTGTGAGAGGCGCTTTATAAATCCAAAAATAGTATAGTATAGTATTAGAGTTGGCTGGTTAGAGGATCAGATGGGCGAAGCCATAAAATCGAACAATTTTTGACATTTGGAAAGCAAATCTTATAAATCTTATACAGGGTGGGTCATGAATTAACCTCCCTAAGGGATTTTGTCAAATATCTGAACCAGAAGTTTTAGACAAATCAAATTTTACAGGCCTAGAGACAATTCGGATTTACGCACAGTGGCCAGATTTCACAACAGTATTTCAAACAGGACAAAAGTTATATCATTTTCAGTGAGACCATCACGGCTTATCAGAGTAAGCGGCGATTATAGCTTTATCTAAAAGACCTTGCTCATGAAGTGTATGAATAGCCTACAAATTTTGTCTGCCATTGGCATCTTGGGCGTTTTAATTTGACAGAATTTTCGATTTGATTATTTTAACAAAAAATTATTTAACTGAAAAACTCTTTTATAATTTACCAACTTGGCAGTCATCTTGCTAAATGATGCCACATCTACGTGCAGCTAGGCTGTTTCTTTTCTAAATAATAATAATAATAGTAAAATTGTGTTCCTTGTCCATCCAGAATTTATCGATTAATGAAGGTAGTAGTTACAATAGGCTAATTAGGCTACAATATTAAAAAATAATCTTCGTTTAATCTCCATCTGAAACAACGCAGAACGATTAAAATTTGGCCTAATATGCTGGACGATAACAATAATAATTTTTCTGTCAATAAAAAGTTTATTTTACACAAATATGATAATAATAATTTTTCTGTCAATAACAAGTTTATTTTACACAAATGATATGAGTTGTCAGTCTACTTAATAAAATGGTTTTTTAAAACTTTTACTGGGTCATGTTTTTGAATCGTCAAAAATAAGTGGTCTCACTAAAAGTGATACAACCTTTGTTCTGTTTGAATGTTTTTAATGAAATCTGACCATCACGTGTAAATATGAATTATCCTTCAGCTAAAATTTCTACTTCTGGCTAAGGTATTGGCAAGAAACCCTAAGGGTCTTTTTATCGCCTACACTGCCACTGACTTAGTGAAGCACTTGGCAAATCCTCTATCGAGTAGCATTTCGAAAAGAAAAAGTTCAGCCATAAAGTTACTGAGTTAGGTATATATATATAGGCTAGGTCTATTGTTGACGCAAATGCTTACGCTTCATTCGAAAAACAATAAAGCGAAAGTTGGGCCTATGCTGTTATATTAAACTAGCTGGGGAACCCGGCGTTGCCCGGGAAATTTAGGGTTCGATCCGCTACGGCCACAACCCCACCCTACCACACTCCGACTTCTACCGGTACGCGACCCGAGAAATTTGGGTTTCACAAAAATTTCCACCCCCATCCGACCCCCACCCCAACCCATCCACCCAACCCTTCCATCCCTGTAAGCGACCCGTGAAATCCGTAATGGCAAAAGAGCTTAAACACCTTTAAAACGGTTAAAGTGACTTCTTTTATACGTTGCAAGCGAATGAAATTTCATAGCGAAAATTAGTGTTTTTGACCCCCCCCATCCTGGCCCCATGGTGGTAGAGATTTTCCAACCACTGATCCGGGGGGTTCTGATGGACCTCTATCTAGGAAAAATAATCAAATCAATAGCTGCGTTTTTAAAAAAAAATTGGGGGTTTCTCCCCCCACCCTGGCCCCCATGGTGGTAGAGAATCGCCAACCCCTCGCCTTTGCGTCTCGTGCCGAGACCTACACAGTAGCCTAGTGAAGGTTTGGAATGAAAAGCTCAAAAACTGGGAGCGTGCATTCTGGACAAAGTCACCCACATACATACATACATAGCCACATCCTTTCTTATAGATATAGATAGTTGTAGGCCTATACGCAATGTGGGTAAACAGCCACGGAATTGCTCCCTTCCAAAACTTTTGCCCTACCAGAATTTTTGGCCTGCCCGAATTTTTGCCTGCCAGAACTTTTGCCTTGCCAAAATGTTGCCCTGTCAGAATTTTACCCTTTCAAAATTTTTGCCCTGCCAGAATTTTTCTCTCCCAGAACTTTTGCCC
>OX457039.1:3007534-3010034 GCA_949752735.1 Lumbricus terrestris
CCACTATTCCTCTTACTTAAAAACTCCCAACCCTAGTTGTATGTTTATCACACCAGTTAATGATTGTGAAATTGCCGATATCATCTCTAATCTTAAAGTTACTAAACCGTATGATTGTTGTGAACTGCCTGTTCCTATTATTAAAAAGCTTGCGCCTACCATTTCCAAACCCATTGCTCACCTAATTAATCAATCTTTTATCACTGGCATTGTTCCTAAAGGTATGAAACTTGCTAATATCTCCCCTATTTTTAAATCCAATGATTGTCAGGATATGGCTAATTACAGACCCATTTCTAAACTTACCTGTTTTTCAAAAATTCTTGAAAGAGCCATGCATTTTAGATTATCTAATTTCCTCGAAAAGACTAATATCCTATACGATAAGCAATTTGGCTTTAGAAAAGGTCACTCTACTACTCATGTAATCCTTAAAGTCATTGACAAACTATCGGACGCCATTGCCATCCGTAATAGAGCTATTGGTGTTTTCCTTGATTTATCGAAGGCTTTCGATACCATCAAGCATGATATTTTAATTGAGAAACTCCGCTATTGAGGATCCTACCACTATGGCATTAGAGGAATGGTTTTAGAATGGTTTAAATCTTACTTATCCAATAGACACCAACTAGTAACCTATCGTGGAGCGACGTCTGATTTGGCCACCATATGTTTTTGGGTTCCCCAAGTATCTATCCTTGGCCCTCTGCTCTTTTTAGTTTATATTAATGATATAAGTAATTGCTCCAATAAGCTCCTCTTTTATTTATTCGCTGACGACACCACAGTTTTTATATCGTCTAAAAACATAAGTGACCTGTTTGATAGTATGAACTCTGAATTACTTCATTTATCTGCTTGGTTTAATGCTAAATCCTTATCTCTCAATATTACAAAATCCAATTATATCATATTCTCTAGTACAGGTAAGAAAATCCCCGACGAACCTTCAAAAAGTATCATTCTTAACAATATCCCTATTAAGCGTGTATCTCAGACCAAATTTTTGGGACTGATCATTGACGAGCACCTTAGTTGGAAATTCCATATCACCCTTACTAGGAATAAAATTGCTAAGTCTATTGGAATAATTAATAGGCTTCAAAATATTCTTCTCCCCTCCACGCTTAAAACACTCTATAATACCTTTGTCTTACCTTATCTTAGCTATGGTACTATTATATGGGCCGGAGGTTACAAAACTCACCTTGCACCTCTATTACTATAACAGAAATGTGCAGTGAGAATTATCTCTGGCTCCCACTATTTGGCTGCCTCTGCTGGTCTCTTTAAAAATCTCGACCTGCTAACGGTTTATGACTTATTTAAACTCCAACTCATGGGCGTAGACCTAGGGGGGACAGGGGGGACGGTCTCCCCAATGAAAGTGTTGGGGGGACGGCCCATGCATTTGCCCCCCCCCCCAATAGTTGAGCCTCAAGACTAAAAAAAGGTCATAGAAAATTTCTTCGACGAGATTTGGCCGGATGACTAAAAAAAATAGAAAATTTCCTCAAGATTTTGGGCCGGATGACTAAAAAAAAGGTCATCACTTTTTTTTGGCGGCGAAAATAAGAAATATTTTTTAGATTTCGCCGGTCGTCAGAAATTTTCAAGAAAATCTCGCGTCTTTCCGTCTCCCCCCAATTCTTGGCCCAGGTCTCCGCCTATGCTCCAACTGGCAGTATTTATGTACCGTCATCAGCATAATTTATTGCCTAGTCTATTTAGGGACTATTTTATAACTAACGCTTCTATTCACATTTATGTACCGTCATCAGCATAATTTATTGCCTAGTCTATTTAGGGACTATTTTATAACTTACGCTTCTATTCACAACTACAACACCAGATCACGTTTCAACATACATGTGGTGTATGTTGAAACGTGATCTGGTGTTGTAGTTGTGAATAGAAGCGTTAGTTCATGCAATACTAACACCAAACAACACACTGTCAGACTCTCAGACCCCAAACTTTGGAACTCAATTGATCCCAGCACTCGCTCCATTAATTCTCTTAATTCCTTTAAGTCGGCATTTAAAAAACATTTGCTTAAAACAGCTGACTCTATGTAGATTCTAATTAAGTTAGGTGTAGCGAACCAGGTTGCTACAAGCTACCTTACTTATTTACTTAAGTAAGGCCGCTATTTCTATTACGAATTCATGGGTGCTATGCTTAGCACTGATCGATGCGGTCATCGCTATTTTTAGCTTCCCATGCATTTTTCAATGGAACTTTCCACCACCTGCGATTTTTGATTGGTTAGACATCACGCGATGTTTTAGGCGCCAAAAAGCGCTCTCTTGCGGCAAATTAACGCGCAAACCTTCAGTCGGGCAGCAGAATTGAATCGAGTAAGACCTATGCTGGTGGAAATCGTGAATCGTGGTAAAATTGATGGTATTTTCGATTCTGGCAAGTTTCTCAGGTAGAAGACGAGGTTCTTCCGATGTCTTGTGAATCGATGTGTAATTACGAAGATTTCCGGCAA
>OX457039.1:3015034-3210034 GCA_949752735.1 Lumbricus terrestris
CACCCCCACCAACTTCACCACTACCACCAGCAACAACAACAATGACTACAACAACATGTGCCTTGGAACAGAATGGCTATTTTTACGGCCCTATATAATTCGTCATTCTTATCACCATCATCATAATATTAATAATCGTCGTCGTCGTCGTCATCATCGTCATCATCATCATCGCTAGGCGTCTTCAAACGGCATGGTTATTTAAAGCGCCATATAAATCGTATTTGTCACAATCATGATTATCATCGTCATAATCGTAATCATTTTCATCATTATCAAACGCCCGTTCCATGGCATGGCTTGTTACGGCGCCATAGAAATGGCAATGTTAATGTTATCGTCAGTGTCATCACCACCACCATAATAGTCGTCGTCGCCATCATCATAATCATCATCGTCATTATCAATGTCAGGCGTCCTTGTAACGGCATGGTTTAGTTACTGTGAGTTAGGTATATACTTACTACTGGCGCAACCGCGAAAATAGGCCTATAACATTTATTTTGTAATCAGTGACGGTCATGGTGACACTGCAGTGGGGGCAAATCAGGGTAAATGCTTTCGTAAAAATCTTTTGCCCAGGTCGTTGTCCGGTCATGAAACGGAGTATCCCCCTTGAAAGCTATCCGGGGGGATGAATAAATCTATCCCCCCGGATGGAATTAACCGGTCTATACTATCCGGGGAGATAAACCATTCTATCAACTTTTTTGAAAAATGCGCATGATAAAAATATTTATGCTTTAATCAAAATTTAGAGTGACTCTAATTGTTTTAAGTGTCCTAGGCAATACTCAGATACAAGCAATTCGAATTTATTTAGTGACTCTGAGTGTTCTTAAGTGTTTTAAATGTTTTAAGTGCTCTAAAAACAGGGCAAAACAAATTATCTAGTCGGAATAAGCATACCTGTTAGTGGCATTGTTCAAAACAAAGCAGATAAAAATTAATTTGCAAAGAAACTACACGCGGAAGCGGTTTTTTCGACTTTTTTAATTTTGGGGGAGATACAATTAATACGGGGGATACTCTATTTCGTGACACCGGCCACAAGATTGTCCCAGTTCCCTGAATATAACCATGGTTACATACTTACAAGCATTTCTGACCATGAATTTCTCTAATATTCTTAGACCAAGAAAGATGCATAATATACTTATACGCAAGGCTGGAATATTAAAAGACCTGTTTATACTGAAAAATATAAGGAACGAATTATTGCTAATAGACGAATGTTGATTCGTCGAATTTAACACGTTTTGTGTGCAGACCCGCATTAAGGTAGTGCTAATGGTGCTCTCGGGTCTGCAGTTTTCGAGGGACCGCACAGGGTCGAATTGACAAATGTGGTGATCCAGTTCCTGTTCAGAAAATGCGGGACCCAGCACCACGATGCTGCATTATTGCCAACTTGTGCTATTGTATTCTTATTGTGACGGCTTGTCTTGTTTTGCAATTTTTTTAGTCACTAACTACACCGCTGCTTCGACAATGGCACTGCCCCATTATGACGGCATTTTCTTGATCTACATCACTTTTGTGACAAAATTAGCTATGTTTGTTTGATTGTTTGTATGTGCACTTACTATAGCGCCACTTCAAGCTCACTCCTGCATCGGAGTTTCATGCCTATAAGCGCTGAGCAATTGTGAGTGAAGAACTTGTCCAAGGTCCCTAACGCAGCGACTTGAGGTGGATTCGAACCTGCAACCCTCCGGCTGCAAGGCAACGAACATACCCACTACACCACCGTGCCCAGCACCACGATGCTGCATTATTGCCAACTTGCTGTTGCTCAATGGCGCCAGCGCCTCCAGGCTGGTGTGCAAGCAGCAGGAGGAGGACATTTTGAGTATCTTATTTAATTCAATAATCAAACCATACTGTTAGAATAATATTGGTGGTTCAATTCTCTACATATCTGGAAAATCTTATCCTGATTAATCATCAGGTATTAGAGATATAAAAAAACAACTTGACTTACATTTCATTGAACCTAACAGAAAATTGCTTGTAAACTGAAATTTCCGCATATGAAGTTGAAAGATACGTATCTTTTTATCCGTTCAACTTTATCTCTTGAAATTTTGGAGTCATATTTTTGGTCCAATTCTCTAAATACTTGGAAAATTTTAGCGTGATATGTCATCAGATCTTAGAGATATATGAAAAACAATTTGGCTTACTTTTTTTGAACCACGGTGTATTATGACGACCCTCTTTGTTCTACGAGCACTACAGTTGTACGTCATTAGCGTTGTTCGTAAACATGGTGCTGACTTGCTGTAAGGACGATAGTTTTGATACATGGACTCTGTTAATTCTTAAGACAAATTTTGGACATGACATATTGAACATGCCGCTGAAAAATTGTTCTCACAAGGGGCCATTAGAGGGTAGTCGTGGCAACTTGTCTACGCCACCTGGCAGTGGCGTAGACAAGGGGGTTTCGGGTTTAAACCCCCTATTGGCCCAGGAAAAACCTTTTTTAAAGGTTATTTATCCGCTTCAAAAAGAAAAACAATACAAATGCTAGCAGTAACAATTGTTTTTCTTACTTTATTCCCTTTGTTACTTTATTCCCTTTTATTTACTGTAATACTATTGGGTTGGTGTCAGAAAGGGCATCCGGCAAGGCAAAAAAAATTGTAAATTTCTTGCTACGCCACTGGCACCTGGGATCGCACTATAGCCTTAATGCGGCCCGTTTGGTATGCTCTTTTGTACTTTTTAGTGATTCTGCAAGGTTGGGGCTCCGCAGTTTTACTGAACAGAGCCCACATTTTTTTATACGGTCCTGTCATCATATCATCATCATCATCATCATCATCATCATCATTATCATCATCATCATCATCATCATCATCATCGTCGTCGTCGTCGTCGTCGTTATCGTCGTCAATCGTCATCATCATCATCATTACCCGGTATCATATTCATATTCATATTCATATTCATATTCATATCCATCATCATCATCATATTCAACGTCATCTTAATCACACTCGGTGTTGTCGTCATCATCATCATTTTGTCGCTGTCATCGTCGTCATCACTGCATTCTAGTGGTATTTAGGATGGTGGTGAGGACTGTGTAGTGTACGGTATTGTCGAAGCAATTACATACGTGGCTAGAAATTTGCTGGGAAAAGCTGAAGAAACGAAATTCTAAAGAGATATAAGCGAATTACGCTTGGACGAAATTTAAAGTGGAGGACGGAAAGCAAAGAAGAATCAAATCATTTATAAAAGCAAACTGGATCATAGCACTGACTGTTGGGTTAATTTAAAAGTACCATTAAGGCCTATCTTTTAATAGGCTCATCATTCATTCATTTCTTCAAGAATCTAAGCTTATATAGCGCTTCTTCGTGGGAACTTCTCAGAAGCGCTCCTGACAGTTTTGAGTTTAATTTTTCAAAATCAGTAAGAACCCCAGAAAGTAGATGTAGCCCTGTGGGAACCAATTCCAGACAACTGTGCCGATTACAAGTGTTGTTGAGTTGACCGGGCATCTGGTTTATTTAGGTGCAGTGTCGTTCCGTCCACGTCTGCTAATGAGGCTTGTAGGGTTTCGTTTGACCCCCGCTGCCTGGCTATCCGATAGAAGCGTCGCGCCAGAGGGATATAAGCAATGCTATGCAACCCATTATGCTCCTGAGCTGTGTATGTGTGTGCGCACTCGTGTGCGCAGGATGCACGTGTGTAATGAAGTAGATGCAGTGTCTATCTTGTACCATCCTGTGGGGGGAAGCATTTTGGGCTCTCATTTTGATGAAATTGCTCATAATAGCAGTGCCAACAATTCATAGTCCTGTTCTAAGACATTATCACAATTTGATTGCTGAAAAACATGGCTTAAGACTTCAATAAGTGGTCCAACAACACTGTATAAGTTTTTTAAAATTTCCATATCACAATTGTAAGAATTGAGGCTGTCAACTTAATACAATGGCTTAGTTTTCAATGCTGATACTCATGGTTTAAGTCTGTAAGACTTCAGAGCATCGCATCCCAATTACTTACAATATTCTGGATGAATGACCTTGGATTTATATTATATCCTGTCATAGAGGGACATTTGGGCATACAAAAGAGTTTAGCGACACCATCACCTGAAACTAGCACTCACAGGCGGCCAACATTTCCAGTGTACTGCAAGTGGTTAATTTGGTACAAATTCAGATCTTACAGCTTCAGCATGCTCCATCTTGGCTTCTTAAGCACTCCATATGAATGGTTTTCCGTGAAAATGGCAGGACAAAAGGATCGCACATAAGCGTTGCAGTAATTGTGACCAACAATCTCAATGCTTCATGATCAGATCACCAGGAGTGTTATTGCTATCAAAATGCACTCGTCACTTGATGGCTAAACAGCTTTCAAGTAGCTACCACTGACTGTAATAAGTATGATAGTGCAACAGAATCTATTTCAAGTTCATCTACATGGCAAGGGTTGAGGTTTTGATCAAGCTAAAAGGCATCAAGATTTCTTGCTAATACAACTACATGGTAATATTTCGATGTCGTTGAGCACCGCCTTCCAGTTGGACTGGGAAGCTGAAATTTGGTCTCAATAATACTATTGACAGGTCTAACAAACTGAGAGGGCGCCTTGGTATCTAACTTGAATTTTAATTTTTTGGACCACCCTAATGAGCATACATTCAATACCACATGCAACACAGATGTGTGTAATGTGTATGTGTGTATGTATGCCTGTATGTACGTATGTATGTAAATATGCATGTAATACTATATTGTGTATGGATGTAAGTATTTATGTCCGTATGGATGCTCGAACATACATGCATGCATAAACACACACAAAATGCATAGGAGTTATATGAAAAATGACGCCAAACAGAAATTCAGATAACGACGTTAACGATTCAATCCAGACACTGGGGAGAGTCGCGTTCGGCAGGGGGGAGACAAGGCTCCTTCGGTCGTCAACAAGCGAAATCCTTCCAAACAGAAACAGAGACCAAAAGGGAAAAGCTAAACATAGGGACATGGAACATAAGAACAATGGCAAGTCCAGGAAAGCTGGCAAATGTGATAGGAGAGATGAGGAGGGCAGAACTTGACATACTAGGACTGGCGGAGGTAAGATTGAAGGAGGGAGGGGAGCTCATAAGCGATGGCATCAAAGTTGTTTATGCTGGAGGAGATAAGAATCAGAATGGGATGACCATTCTAATGTCGGATAGAGTGGCCAGATGTGTGACAAGAGTGGAAAGAGTTGAGGACAGGATGATCTTAGTGACAATATGGGGAGACCCAGTGGACAAAACAATTATACAAGTGTATATGCCTACGTCAACGCATGATGAAGAGGAGGTGGATGTTATGAACGAAAAAATAGAGAGATGCCTGGAAAACATCAAAGGGACGGATTATGTGGTTGTAATGGGAGACTGGAACGCAGTAGTAGGGGAAGGAGAACAAGAGGGTATAATAGGGAAATTTGGACTGGGAAGTAGAAATCAAAGAGGAGATAAGCTGATGGAATTCTGCAAAAGACAAAGACTAGTAGTGACTAACACATGGTTTCAACAACAAAAAAGACGAAGGTACACATGGAAATCACCAGGGGACAGAGCAAGATATCAGCTGGATTACATAATGGTCAGGCAGAGATACAGAAACAGTGTGAAGAATTCAAGAACTCTCCCAGGTGCAGACGCAGATACAGAACACAACATGGTAGCTGTGACAGTGAGACTACAACTAAAGTTCATCAAAAAGAGAAGGATAAAGACATTTAAGTGGAACAAAGAGAAGATAAAGACGAAGATGAGCGAACTATCTGAGAGAATAGAGGAAAAAGTAGAAACGCTAAAAGAAGGATCAACAGCAGAGGAAAGGTGGATGAATCTAAAGGAGACAATGGTTAAAGAGGCGACAGAAACTGTGGGATTTCAAAAGAGTATTGAACCTCGCAAGCCATGGATAACACCGGAGATGGTCAAAGATATGGAAGAGAGAAGAAAATAGAAACACCAGAACACAAAGGAAGCTAAAAAAGAGTATAAAAGACTTAATAATCAATTAAGAAGAACAACGAATAAAGCAAGAGAGGAATGGTGGAAGAAAAGATGCACGGAGCTAGAGATACTCCAGGAACAAGGACGCCACGATCTAGTGTATGGGAAAATAAAATCACTGGAAAAGAAAAAGAACATGGGAAGAGGAAGCACTATCAAAGATAAGGATGGCAGGCTAATAGAAGACTCTGGAGATATAAGGAAAAGATGGAAGGAATATGTGGAGGAGCTGTACACAGGAAATACCAACATTGAGGAGGAAGTGGAGAAGCAAGCGAAGGAGCAGGAGGAGGCACAAACAGAGGACACCATTGGGCCATGGCTGATGAAAGAAGAGGTCTTGGCTGCAATAGAAGACATAAAAAACGGCAAGGCAGAAGGAATTGATAACATCCCAATAGAAATGCTGAGGAACCTAGGAGAGAAAGCTATGAATGAAGTGGTGCAACTATGCCAGGACATATAGCACAGGAGAATGGCCAGAGGACTTTCTACAGACCATAGTTATACCACTACAGAAGAAAAGGAATGCAATAAACTGTGAGGACAATCGTACTATAAGTCTCCTTACACACGCATCAAAGGTACTGCTAAGAATAATAACAAAAAGACTGCAGACAAAAGCGGAAACGGATAAGTGCTTGGGAGAGGAACAATATGGGTTCAGGAAGGGTAGAGGGAAAAGAGATGCAGTGGCACCGCTGAGAGTAATAGCAAAAAGAAGCATTCAGCATGGACAAGATATTTACATCTGCTTCGTCGACTACGAAAAAGCTTTTGACAGAGTGGACTGGAAGAAATTGATGGGAATACTGAGACGAATAGGGGTGGACTGGCGAGAAAGAAGATTGATAGGCAATCTATACATGGGGCAAAGAGTCAAGATAAGAATCGATGGAGAATTCTCAGAGCCGGCAAAAATAGGACGAGGAGTGAGGCAAGGATGCCCACTGTCACCAATTCTATTCAACATCTATATTGAAGAAATTGTCAGAGAAACGCTAGAGGAGGGGGTAAAAGTGGGTGGGAAAATGGTGAAAGCATTGAGATTTGCAGACGACCAGGCGATGTTGGCAGGCAGTCAAGAGGGTCTACAAATGATGATGGACCGCTTAAATAGAATATTGCTGAACTACGAAATGAGAATTAACATAAAGAAAACAAAGGTGATGAAGATAAGTAAGAGAGGAGAGGAAACGGTAAACATCACATTAAATGGTGAGGAAATAGAACAGGTAAAGAAGTTCTGATATCTAGGAAGTGTGGTTACAGAGGATGCAAGGTGCCACGTGGAAATAAAAAGAAGAATAGCTATGGGAAAAGATGCGTTCTACAAAAGGGGGAAGCTACTCAGAGGCAGTCTAAACATGACGCTGAAGAAGAGAATGGTGAAGACACTGGTATGGAGTGTTGTCCTGTACGGCTCGGAGACGTGGACAATGCGGCAAGAAGACATAACACGCCTAGAGCAGGGGTTCTCAAACTTTATTTTTATTGTACCCCCAAGTAAAGAAATCGAATGATGGCGTACCCCCTGCAAAGTCAGGCTAGAAACAAAATACCATTGTGAGGTTCCCCCTTGCAGTGACAACTTGAAGCCCATTAAATTTAATTATTGTTGGCATCGCTTATTAGTGTCGTTGTATATATATATATATATATATATATATATATATATATATATATATATATATATATATATATATATATATATATATATATATATATATATAGGCTATAGGGAGCACAATTTAGTTTGAATCATAATCTTATCAACAAAATTTAAGTTAAAAGAAAAAATTGGTCTATAGCACCTGTAAGAAAGAGCCAACCTATAGTGCTGTTGGTGGTTTAGACTAGCACAGATTTAAAATGTCTGGCTTAGCCTCATATTTGTCAATTTCAAACGCAAACTAACCCCATGTTTGCTTTTGATAGCAAGAATAATTTAAAAACCAGCTTCACTCAGATATGACGCACACTGAAAGGAATCACAAAATTTAAAGTTCGATCAGAAATTAAGCGCTTCTGAGTAAATACACTAAAGAGGCGCTATATAAATGCCTGAAATGAATGAATGAATACACTAATATACTTTTTGCCGTCCATGTGTTACATCTTTGTGCATGTAATGTGGCACATCTTAGCAACAATATTAGACCTAACCTACATACATCAGTGATGACGGGCTTTACATAAGAAAATTATTATATTTCTACAGTTGCGTTTCTGAGTATACCTACACTTATAAATGTGGAGGCCGCCTACAAACTTGAGGCCTGCAGGCGCGTCTTACTGACGTATTGTTTTGAAGGCCCCACGCATGTCTTATTATGGGTCCACCCTATTAGGAATTACATTGTTATAAACGCCGTGCTAAAGAGACTAGGCTTACAAACTCTCTGTAGCCTACTGATCTGAGTCAGTGTAAGTGGCGTTACTTATGCACAAAATCAATAATATTTATATTAGGTTTGCTGAAGCTGTAGGTCTACATGACTTTTGAGGTATTCGATCCGACTCCGATTTGAGGCCTTCAGTTTGTAAGGTGTAAAAATACGAGTTTCATAAATAAACAGACACAAGTAGATCTATTAGAGGCATAATGAGCAGCTGAAATGAATTTGGAGACCCATTCAACCTGAAGGGTTTGGAGCGCCATAACGGCACTATCCAGACCATGGACTGGTCTTAAGACGAACAAAATCATCATCATCAGAGCCGTAGTCGCCGTTATCGTCATCCTCGCCATCATCATTATCATCACCACCTCCAAAAGAACAACATCGGCATCATCAGCAGTATTATCATCATCTCCTCAAACATCCATCGTCATCATCATCATCATCATCATCATCATCATCATCATCATCATCATCATCATCATCATCATCATCATCATCATCATCATCATCATTGCATTCCGGCGGTCTGTAGAATGGTGGTGAAGACTGTGTAAGGCTTATAGTCGGCGCTGTCGTCTCAAAGTGAATAGTCAGATCTGGCTACGTACCATGAGTCGTGCCAAAAATATTACCTAATAATTATTGTGGAATAAATTGGCAAATTTCGATGGTGCATGTGTGTGTGTGTGTGTGCGTGCATGCGTGTGTGTCCCACAGTCTGTGTGTGTTTGCGCGCGTGTGTGTTTGTGTGTATTGATGTGTATTGTATCAACATACAATCTCGGGATTTTCCAAATTCTAATTAAAGGCTACAATGCACAAGTGCACATGAGAGCAGTACGAGAATGGTAGAAAACTAACTGATGGGAATCAGACAATGATCTACGAGGTAAGTGGCACGACGGCGTTCAGATTTGAAAATAAGTGCATGGACGCCGTCTATGACCGTCCAGGCACACTTTAAACCCTGATCTCATCCAGCATTTCAAATACTTTTTTCAAATGCACAGCTTTTAAAAAGAAGATAAGAGAGAAATGCAATTAGGCACTAAGCCTACAGAGCAAGTTGCAGCAATGGTTTGTTGTTGAATCACTTTTACAACCCTTATTATGGGGCCATCATGTGCTGTTGAGTTAACCGGGCAACCTGTTTATTTAGCTGCAAGGTTGATCCGTTGGTAATGAAGCTCGTACGGTTTTGTTCGACCCCCGCTGTCTCTCTTTGTTTATCCGATTGAGATGTAGCGCCAGTGTAGATAAGGATTTCTATGAGTGCCAACCCCTTATGCTCCTAAGCTGTGTTTGTCTGTGTGTGTGTGTGTGTGTGTGTTTGTGTGCGCGCGCGTGTATGCATGTGTGTAATGACGTATAGACATGGATACAGTGTTTAATCTATTCCCACTCCTGTGGGGGAATCAAAGGGGCATGAGTAGCGAAACGAGAGTCCGGCGGATCCATTCAATTCAGACCGAAATTCAAGTCGAGACAACTACTGGATGCATTTAATCCAGACTTAAATTCAAGTCGAGGCAACTCCAGGATCCATTCAATTCAGACCGAAATTCAAGTCGAGACAACTACTGGATGCATTTAATCCAGACTTAAATTCAAGTCGAGGCAACTCCGGGATATATTTAATTCAGACCGAAATTCAAGTCGAGACAACTACTGGATACATTTAATCCAGACTTAAATTCAAGTCGAGACAACTACTGCATATATTTAATCCAGACTTAAATTCAAGTCGAGGCAACTCCGGGATACATTCAATTCAGACTTAAATTCAAGTCGAGGCAACTCCAGGATCCATTCAATTCAGACCGAAATTCAAGTCGAGGCAACTCCAGGATCCGTTCAATTCAGACCGAAATTCAAGTCGAGACAACTACTGGATGCATTTAATCCAGACTTAAAGTCAAGTCGAGGCAACTCCGGGATATATTTAATTCAGACCGAAATTCAAGTCGAGACAACTACTGGATACATTTAATCCAGACTTAAATTCAAGTCGAGACAACTACTGCATATATTTAATCCAGACTTAAATTCAAGTCGAGGCAACTCCGGGATATATTTAATTCAGACCGAAATTCAAGTCGAGACAACTACTGGATACATTTAATCCAGACTTAAATTCAAGTCGAGATAACTACTGGATACATTTAATCCAGACTTAAATTCAAGTCGAGGCAACTCCGGGATACATTCAATTCAGACTTACATTCAGTCGAGGCAATTCCGGGATACATTCAATTCAGACTTAAATTCAAGTCGAGGTAACTTCGGGATACATTCAAATTTAAAGCGGGACAAGCCATTCGCAAAATCTTAAAATCTAAGTCATTTGTCAAGTAGGTAAAAAAGTAAAGGGGCAGATGCATGGGCGCCCGCACATAGGGGCAAGGGGGGCACTTGCCCCCTGGAAAATTTACACCTATTTTTCTAACTACTACTTTTGGGGTTTAAGAAATTTCTTCTCATTGAAATACTAATGTTACGAATGATACACTTCAATGAAAGTCAGAAATTTAAGTATAGAAATCTCTTTAGAAATAAAAAAGTTCCTAATTTTCTGCCTTGCATTTGTTTAAGCTCCTGCTGAAAACGGTAACAATGACTTTTAACTCTCCCATGGGTGCCCATACAAATAGTTTTCCTATCGATTATGGTCTACTTGACTGGAATCTCGCTGTAGGCTTATGCAATTTTTCACAACTACACAAAAAGTAATTTTCGATAAATTACACTAATGTAAACATCAACAGCCAATTGAAATTAAGTCAGAGAGATCTAGATATTCACCAGGGTTATATATGGAATCATGTCTGCATTAAATCAGGCTGCATTTGGTCCATTTTTCATGCTGCCAGCTAGTACAAGCTGTAGAGAAACGTGGATAATTGGTTCTGGTTGTCACGCCTTGAAATTTTCTCCCAATGTCTCGTCTGTTCAAAAGAAATGATACCCCATTCTTCTGATCCTCGGGATCCTCCACATTCCTAAACGACACCTCATGAACATCTGACCCTCTGGCTACCAGACTCTAACATCTTACTTGACTACCCTTTGAACAGCCTGCTGACTCGATGCAGTGCTTCTGAATAAGCTGGTGCCGTACAATTGACTTTGGAGTGGCATTTTAGAAGAACTTTCGAAATTATGATTAAATTATCCAAGTAACCAGGGCTTTTTTAACATGCAGTTGTACACAAAATGTTAATTCTAAAGGGATTTGTGCAGTTGTAGAAGCACTTTTATACAGTTAAAGGAGAATGGCGATGCTTGTAGTTTATGGAGTCTCGCACCCTTAGGCCTGCGCCAGAGATGACTTCGTTAATATTAACCAGCGCTGCATGTAACCTGCCTATAAGCATCTTTGCTAATAATAATTATTCTATTCTAAACCGACTATCGTTAGCTACGGCACTTTGCCTTTGAGCATCTGTGTCATTGTAATCTGCTACAACTACAGGCTCCTAATCAGTCGTATACAATGAAATGCATAATAATTATGCAATTTCAGATGCAACTAGACTAAAGGTTTCTTTCTGACTTAATCATCCGCACCTAATTACTAAAACGATGTGACAATCCTTGTATACAATCAATTTTTTCCTTAGATCTATTCCATTATCATCAGCTCCATCATCATGGGCATCGTGATCACTTTATCTATATAAATAAAGAGAAGATTCTGTCTGTCTGTATGTCTGTATGTCTGTCTGTCTGTCTGTCTGTCTGTCTGTCTGTTTGACCGGGATGCATTTCCACAGTTTTTGAGCTTTTCACTCTAAACCTTCACTACTGTTTAGGTCTCGGCATGAGACACCCAAACGAGGGGTTGGCGATTCCGTACCACCATGGGTCCAGGGAGGGGGCGAAACCCCCAAAGTCTACTTTTTCAAAAATTTCTCTGAAGCTTTGTACCTAGACAGAGGGCCATCAGAGCCACCCGGTGGAGTGGTTGGCGAATCTCTACCACCATGGGAGCCAATAAATTTCCATTCCGATGCCATGGGTGTGGGGTGGTGGGCGATGGAGTGGGGTTGGGGATGGGAGAGGGGTGTGGGGTATGGGATATTGGGGTGAGGAAATTTTTCCGAAAACCCAAATTTCACGGGTGGCGTACCGGTGGAGGTCGAAGTGTGGTTGGATGTGTGGGATGGGGTGGAATGGGGTGAGGTGTGTTGAGGTTGTGGCCGGGACCGGGTCGTATCCTAAATTTCCCGGGCAACGCCGGGTACCCCGGCTAGTCATAATCATAGTTTGTCTTCATCATCATCATCTTAATCTTCAATATCGTCGTAAAAATAGGGTGTAATCAGTATCATAATCTGCGGCTGCATAGTCGTCATCATCATCATAATTTTCATCATCATCGTCATTGTTATAATTATTATCATCATTGTCATCAGCTCCATCATCACCACCAACGTTACCAATTGGGGGCCCGGTAGAGTAATGGTTAACACGCTGGTCAAGAGTGCGAGAGGTAGTGAGTTCGAGCCCCCGTTGGGCGGATTTGCTTTGTAGGCTGCCATTGGCGCCGTGTAATTACAAAGCTGTCTGTTCAGTTGGTAGTTAAGTTTAATTAAGAGTACTGCATAACCTGTAAATGTAAAGCGCAGTGCGTCTTGCAGGCGTTTAATTAAAAGAAAAATATTATTATTACCATCATAACAGACACACAGAAGGACAGGTAAACAGACGGACCAAGAGACATACGCACAGACAGACAGCGAGACAGACACACAGAAGGACAGGTAAGCAGACTGACCAAGGGACATACGCACAGACAGACAGCGAGACAGACACACAGAAGGACAGGTAAACAGACGGACCAAGGGACATACGCACAGACAGACAGCGAGACAGACACACAGAAGGACAGGTAAACAAACTGACCAAGGACATACGCACAGACAGACAGAGAGACAGACACACAGAAGGACAGGTAAGCAGACGGACCAAGGGACATACGCACAGACAGACAGCGAGACAGACACACAGAAGGACAGGTAAGCCGACTGACTAAGGGACATACGCACAGACAGACAGCGAGACAGACACACAGAAGGACAGATAGACAGACGGACCAACGGGCATACACACAGACAGACACATAGACGGATGGTTAGTCAGTCAGTCTATTGAACGGGCTCACGTACACACATATTGACGAACACACGCAGACGGACAGATAGGCAGCCGGACAGTCCAACAGACATGGAGCCTGACGGACGTAGTTTATACTGGATACAATGTTATGTAGAATTACAATCGCGATTAGGGCGACACTGGTGAGTGCTTAAGCGTTACGTTAGCGTATAACGGCTAATATTTTGCCCTTGTTTGGCAGAAAGTATAAGGACAGACACATAGAAGATCACGCAAGCAGACGGATTGACCAACGGACATACGTACAGACAGACAGCGGGACAGACACACAGAAGGACAGGCAAGCCGACTGACTAAGGGACATACGCACAGACAGACAGCGAGACAGACACACAGAAGGACAGGTAAGCGGACTGACCAAGGGACATACGCACAGACAGACAGAGAAACAGACACACAGAAAGACAGGTAAACAGACGGACCAAGGGACATACGCACAGACAGACAGCGAGACAGACACACAGAAGGACTGGTAAGCAGACTGACCAAGGGACATACGCACAGACAGACAGCGAGACAGACACACAGAAGGACAGATAGACAGACGGACCAACGGGCATACACACAGACAGACACATAGACGGATGGTTAGTCAGTCAGTCTATTGAACGGGCTCACGTACACACATATTGACGAACACACGCAGACGGACAGATAGGCAGCCGGACAGTCCAACAGACATGGAGCCTGACGGACGTAGTTTATACTGGATACAATGTTATGTAGAATTACAATCGCGATTAGGGCGACACTGGTGAGTGCTTAAGGGTTACGTTAGCGTATAACGGCTAATATTTTGCCCTTGTTTGGCAGAAAGTATAAGGACAGACACATAGAAGGTCATGCAAGCAGACGGATTGACCAACGGACATAAGTACAGACAGACAGCGGGACAGACACACAGAAGGACAGGTAAGCCGACTGACTAAGGGACATACGCACAGACAGACAGCGAGACAGACACACAGAAGGACAGGTAAACAGACGGACCAAGGGACATACGCACAGACAGACAGCGAGACAGACACACAGAAGGACAGGTAAACAGACGGACCAAGGGACATACGCACAGACAGACAGAGAGACAGACACACAGAAGGACAGGTAAGCAGACGGACCAACGGACATGCGCACAGACAGACAGAGAGACAGACACACAGAAGGACAGGTAAACAGACGGACCAAGGGACATAGGTACAGACAGATAGCGAGACAGACACCCAGAAGGACAGGTAAACAGACGGACCAAGGGACATGCGTACAGACAGACAGCGAGACAGACAAACAGAAGGACAGGTAAACAGACGGACCAAGGAACATACGCACAGACAGACAGCGAGACAGACACACAGAAGGACAGGTAAACAAACTGACCAAGGACATACGCACAGACAGACAGAGAGACAGACACACAGAAGGACAGGTAAGCAGACGGACCAAGGGACATACGCACAGACAGACAGAGAGACAGACACACAGAAGGACAGGTAAGCAGACGGACCAAGGGACATACGCACAGACAGACAGCGAGACAGACACACAGAAGGACAGATAGACAGACGGACCAACGGGCATACACACAGACAGACACATAGACGTATGGTTAGTCAGTCAGTCTATTGAACGGGCTCACGTACACACATATTGACGAACACACGCAGACGGACAGATGGGCAGCCGGACAGTCCAACAGACATGGAGCCTGACGGACGTAGTTTATACTGGATACAATGTTATGTAGAATTACAATCGCGATTAGGGCGACACTGGTGAGTGCTTAAGCGTTACGTTAGCGTATAACGGCTAATATTTTGCCCTTGTTTGGCAGAAAGTATAAGGACAGACACATAGAAGGTCATGCAAGCAGACGGATTGACCAACGGACATACGTACAGACAGACAGCGAGACAGACACACAGAAGGACAGGTAAACAGACGGACCAAGGGACATACGCACAGACAGACAGCGAGACAGACACACAGAAGGACAGGTAAAGAGACGGACCAAGGGACATACGCACAGACAGACAGCGAGACAGACACACAGAAGGACAGGTAAGCGGACTGACCAAGGGACATACGCACAGACAGACAGAGAAACAGACACACAGAAGGACAGGTAAACAGACGGACCAAGGGACATACGCACAGACAGACAGCGAGACAGACACACAGAAGGACAGGTAAGCAGACTGACCAAGGGACATACGCACAGACAGACAGAGAAACAGACACACAGAAGGACAGGTAAACAGACGGACCAAGGGACATACGCACAGACAGACAGCGAGACAGACACACAGAAGGACTGGTAAGCAGACTGACCAAGGGACATACGCACAGACAGACAGCGAGACAGACACACAGAAGGACAGATAGACAGACGGACCAACGGGCATACACACAGACAGACACATAGACGGATGGTTAGTCAGTCAGTCTATTGAACGGGCTCACGTACACACATACTGACGAACACACGCAGACGGACAGATAGGCAGCCGGACAGTCCAACAGACATGGAGCCTGACGGACGTAGTTTCTACTGGATACAATGTTATGTAGAATTACAATCGCGATTAGGGCGACACTGGTGAGTGCTTAAGCGTTACGTTAGCGTATAACGGCTAAAATTTTGCCCTTGTTTGGCAGAAAGTATAAGGACAGACACATAGAAGGTCATGCAAGCAGACGGATTGACCAACGGACATACGTACAGACAGACAGCGGGACAGACACACAAAAGGACAGGTAAGCCGACTGACTAAGGGACATACGCACAGACAGACAGCGAGACAGACACACAGAAGGACAGGTAAACAGACGGACCAAGGGACATACGCACAGACAGACAGCGAGACAGACACACAGAAGGACAGGTAAGCAGACTGACCAAGGGACATACGCACAGACAGACAGCGAGACAGACACACAGAAGGACAGGTAAACAGACGGACCAACGGACATACGCACAGACAGACAGAGAGACAGACACACAGAAGGACAGGTAAACAGGCGGACCAAGGGACATACGTACAGACAGACAGCGAGACAGACACACAGAAGGACAGGTAAGCAGACTGACCAAGGGACTTGCGTACAGACAGACAGCGAGACAGACAAACAGAAGGACAGGTAAACAGACTGACCAAGGACATACGCACAGACAGACAGAGAGACAGACACACAGAAGGACAGGTAAGCAGACGGACCAAGGGACATACGCACAGACAGACAGCGAGACAGACACACAGAAGGACAGGTAAGCCGACTGACTAAGGGACATACGCACAGACAGACAGCGAGACAGACACACAGAAGGAGAGGTAAACAGACGGACCAAGGGACATACGCACAGACAGCGAGACAGACACACAGAAGGACAGGTAAACAGACGGACCAAGGGACATACGCACAGACAGACAGCGAGACAGACACACAGAAGGACAGGTAAGCAGACTGACCAAGGGACATACGCACAGACAGACAGCGAGACAGACACACAGAAGGACAGGTAAACAGACGGACCAAGGGACATACGCACAGACAGACAGCGAGACAGACACACAGAAGGACAGGTAAGCAGACTGACCAAGGGACATACGCACAGACAGACAGCGAGACAGACACACAGAAGGACAGGTAAACAGACGGACCAAGGGACATACGCACAGACAGACAGCGAGACAGACACACAGAAGGACAGGTAAGCAGACTGACCAAGGGACATACGCACAGACAGACATCGAGACAGACACACAGAAGGACAGGTAAACAGACGGACCAACGGACATACGCACAGACAGACAGCGAGACAGACACACAGAAGGACAGGTAAGCCGACTGACTAAGGGACATACGCACAGACAGACAGCGAGACAGACACACAGAAGGACAGGTAAACAGACGGACCAAGGGACATACGTACAGACAGACAGCGAGACAGACACACAGAAGGACAGGTAAACAGACGGACCAAGGGACATACGCACAGACAGACAGAGAGACAGACACACAGAAGGACAGGTAAACAGACGGACCAAGGGACATACGTACAGACAGACAGCGAGACAGACACACAGAAGGACAGGTAAACAGACTGACCAAGGGACATACGCACAGACAGACAGAGAAACAGACACACAGAAGGACAGGTAAACAGACGGACCAAGGGACAAACGCACAGACAGACAGCGAGACAGACACACAGAAGGACAGGTAAGCAGATTGACCAAGGGACATACGCACAGACAGACAGCGAGACAGACACACAGAAGGACAGGTAAACAGACGGACCAAGGGACATACGCACAGACAGACAGAGAGACAGACACACAGAAGGACAGGTAAACAGACGGACCAAGGGACATACGTACAGACAGACAGCGAGACAGACACACAGAAGGACAGGTAAACAGACGGACCAAGGTACATACGTACAGACAGACAGCGAGACAGACACACAGAAGGACAGGTAAACAGACTGACCAAGGGACATGCGTACAGACAGACAGCGAGACAGACAAACAGAAGGACAGGTAAACAGACGGACCAAGGGACATACGCACAGACAGACAGCGAGACAGACACACAGAAGGACAGGTAAACAGACTGACCAAGGGACATACGCACAGACAGACAGAGAAACAGACACACAGAAGGACAGGTAAACAGACTGACTAAGGGACATACGCACAGACAGACAGCGAGACAGACACACAGAAGGACAGGTAAACAGACGGACCAAGGGACATACGCACAGACAGACAGCGAGACAGACACACAGAAGGACAGGTAAACAGACGGACCAAGGGACATACGCACAGACAGACAGCGAGACAGACACACAGAAGGACAGGTAAACAGACGGACCAAGGGACATACGTACAGACAGACAGCGAGACAGACACACAGAAGGACAGGTAAACAGACGGACCAAGGGACATACGTACAGACAGACAGCGAGACAGACACACAGAAGGACAGGTAAACAGACTGACCAAGGGACATGCGTACAGACAGACAGCGAGACAGACAAACAGAAGGACAGGTAAACAGGCGGACCAAGGGACATACGCACAGACAGACAGCGAGACAGACACACAGAAGGACAGGTAAACAGACTGACCAAGGGACATACGCACAGACAGACAGAGAAACAGACACACAGAAGGACAGGTAAACAGACGAACCAAGGGACATACGCACAGACAGACAGAGAGACAGACACACAGAAGGACAGGTAAGCAGACTGACCAAGGGACATACGCACAGACAGACAGCGAGACAGACACACAGAAGGACAGGTAAACAGACGGACCAACGGACATACGCACAGACAGACAGAGAGACAGACACACAGAAGGACAGGTAAACAGACGGACCAACGGACATACGCACAGACAGACAGAGAGACAGACACACAGAAGGACAGGTAAACAGACTGACTAAGGGACATACGCACAGACAGACAGCGAGACAGACACACAGAAGGACAGGTAAACAGACGGACCAAGGGACATACGCACAGACAGACAGCGAGACAGACACACAGAAGGACAGGTAAACAGACGGACCAAGGGACATACGCACAGACAGACAGCGAGACAGACACACAGAAGGACAGGTAAGCGGACTGACCAAGGAACATACGCACAGACAGACAGAGAAACAGACACACAGAAGGACAGGTAAACAGACGGACCAAGGGACATACTCACAGACAGACAGCGAGACAGACACACAGAAGGACAGGTAAGCAGACTGACCAAGGAACATACGCACAGACAGACAGCGAGACAGACACACAGAAGGACAGGTAAACAGACGGACCAACGGACATACGCACAGACAGACAGAGAGACAGACACACAGAAGGACAGGTAAACAGACGGACCAAGGGACATACGTACAGACAGACAGCGAGACAGACACACAGAAGGACAGGTAAACAGACGGACCAAGGGACATACGTACAGACAGACAGCGAGACAGACACACAGAAGGACAGGTAAACAGACTGACCAAGGGACATGCGTACAGACAGACAGCGAGACAGACAAACAGAAGGACAGGTAAACAGACGGACCAAGGGACATACGCACAGACAGACAGAGAGACAGACACACAGAAGGACAGGTAAACAGACTGACCAAGGGACATACGCACAGACAGACAGAGAAACAGACACACAGAAGGACAGGTAAACAGACGAACCAAGGGACATACGCACAGACAGACAGCGAGACAGACACACAGAAGGACAGGTAAGCAGACTGACCAAGGGACATACGCACAGACAGACAGCGAGACAGACACACAGAAGGACAGGTAAACAGACGGACCAACGGACATACGCACAGACAGACAGAGAGACAGACACACAGAAGGACAGGTAAACAGACGGACCAACGGACATACGCACAGACAGACAGCGAGACAGACACACAGAAGGACAGGTAAACAGACTGACCTAGGGACATACGTACAGACAGACAGAGAGACAGACACACAGAAGGACAGGTAAACAGACTGACCAAGGGACATACGCACAGACAGACAGCGGGACAGACACGTAGACGGATGGTTAGTCAGTCAGTCTGTTGAACGGTCACGCGTACAGACATATAGAGGAACACACGCAGGCGGACAGGTAGACAGCCGGACAGCCCAGCAGACATGGAGCCTGACGGACGTCGTTTATTACGGATACAATGTTATGTAGAATTACAATCGCGATTAGGGCGACACTGGTGAGTGCTTAAGCGTTACGTTAGCGTATAACGGCTAATATGTCGCCTTTGTATGGCAGAAAGTATAAGAAGAGGAGCCAATGTTTATAAAAGCATAATTCGTTATTATGTTCACCGCTCATGAGCACTTTAGATTTCTAATCTCCTCTCCTGAAAAAGTTATATTTGGTGTTAACAGATATTTTTTGGAGAAAACCTGGATATTAGTAGCTTAGATTATTTCAAGGCATGGGGCAAGATTTCAAAACAATAAGACGCGTATATTTAGAAAAAATCGCGTTTTACTAAAATGCATGGAGATGAGGACCTTATCATTATAATTAGTGCGATGAGATTAGCTATGGATAAGTCTAATTATTATTATTATTATTATTATTATTATTATTATTGATCTTATTACTACTGATACTGTTTTTATTACTGTTACCACTACTATTTTTTAGTATTATTACTCTTGCTACTATTTTTATCATTTATATAATTATTATTATTACTGTTATTACTAAGTACTATTATTATTACTACAGTTTATTTATTAGTACGACTATTTTTCTTTTTATCATTACTACTACTACTACTATTTTGTTATCAGGATTATTATTATTGTTACTATTATTATTATTATATTTTGCCTTCCAGGATGTAATGGATCCCCAGGCTCTGAGAAATTAAAATGATGATCTGTTAATTCACCAGAACTGACAACAGTTTTCTTTGTTACAAATCCGTTGCTAGGTTACAGTCGATCATGTGACCAGCTGTCTTCCTCTTCCATTTCTTCGTCTTCTCTTCTTTCGTCTCGATCGAACTCCAGCGTTTCGATCCTCAATGGCGAATCATGCTTCGAGGTGACCGAGTTGCCGTGGCAACCGGGCTTTGATTCGTCGAACATGATCGGCTCTTGTCAGCCAATGGCAGGGAAGCGCCAGAGCCAAGACAATGGTTATGACACGGACAATACCTGCGGTGCCAAGAGATGTTGCATCTCTGGGGAGACATGTAACAACGATGAAATTATTATCGACCATACGAAAGGTGGGGTTACTTCACGTTTCCATTTCTGCCGTTTATTTAGTTTATACTGTTCTTGTGGTAGCCTTTATCCAGGTTCTGGTACTGGCACCCCCAAGAGCGGTATTCACTGAATAGTAGTAGTGGTAGTAGATGTATTAGTAGTAGTAGCAGTAGTAGTTGTAATTGCTGTAGTAGTTGTATCAGTAATAGTAGCAATGGTAGTAGTTGTAATTGCTATAGTAGTATTTGTATCAGTAATAGTGGTAGCGGTAGTAGTTGTAATTGCTGTAGTATTTGTATCAGTAATAGTAGTAGCGGTAGTAGTAGTAATTGCTGTAGTAGTATTTGTATCAGTAATAGTGGTAGCGGTAGTAGGCTAGTTGTAATTGCTGTAGTATTTGTATTAGTAATAGTAGTAGCAGTAGTTGTAATTGCTGTAGTAGTAGTTGTAACTTTGTAATAGTAATTGAAGTAGCAGTAGTACATGTAGTAACAGATGTAATATCAGTAGTAGGATTATTTAGTGGTATTTTGTAGTAGTAGTAACTATACCAGTGGATCCCAACCTTTTATGACTAGGGCCACTTTCTTAGTTGGAGGGCATGAGGGGCCATAAGGTTAAAATTTATTTAAATTTCATTGTTTATCTTATGTTTTATTTGACTAGCGATTTACGAAAAAAACATAAAATTGTTAACATTGAATCAAAACAAATTGTTTGATGTTATTTATAAAGGTTCAAATAAAACAATTTGTAATTGAAAATAATTATGTATTGTACCCTGTCCAAGTTGTCAATTTTTTTTCCATTTTTTATTTATTCTTTGAGAGGTTGACAGCCATTTATTTAGACCCACTTTTGGCCTGCGGGCCACGGGTTGGAACCCACTGATCAATGCTGTTTACAGATGCTTTGTGTGTCTTGATATATCACCTATGTTCTTCTTGTTCTTGTAGTCTTCCGAGCAGTTTACCTGGATTCGCTGACCGTGCGCCATCTGGTGGATCAGTTGTGCGCTCTGTCCAGAGTCTCTCCAGAAAATATTGATGCCGTCTACGTCATGAATATTCATGAGAATCTCGTCTACATCACAGACAGCGTAATTAGGACCTCATTAGTAAACTGCATGAATATTCATGAGAATCTCGTCTACATCACAGACAGCGTAATTAGGACCTCATTAGTAAACTTCATGAATATTAATGAGAATCTAGTCTACATCACAGACAGCGTAATTAGGACCTCATTAGTAAACTTTATGAATATTCATGAGAATCTCGTCTACATCACAGACAGCGTAATTAGGATCTCATTAGTAAACATCATGAATATTAATGAGAATCTCGTCTACATCACAGACAGCGTAATTAGGATCTCATTAGTAAACTTCTGCAGTGCATCATTAAAATGCACAAGACAAGAAGACTCACAAACACGTGTATAAAAAGCACGCACTTTGTATGTGTGTCTGTGTGTTCATTGGAAGGTGATTTCATGATTCTTTTGTTCTTTCAGGATGTGGAAAAACTGGAAGACGAAGCAAGCTTTACGTTACATGTTCAGCCAGGTAAATGTAATAAGTTGATCTTGCCGACGCAACCTGTTTTAAAGATAAGATAAGATAAGAATATTCTTTAATATACCAATTGCTATCCGCATTTTGGTGTACAATGTATATACAAAGTATAATAAACAAACGTACATAATTTCTATATCCAATCAATGTCAAAGTGTTTTAGAATAGCATAAAATCCTAAGTCCAAATCCAATATAAATTTTAAATTTAAAAAAGAAGTTCTTTTAATGACGAACAATTTATTCTGCACTTTGGTTTATATGGTATTACATTTAAATATGATAAAGCATCCTCGTCAAAAAAGATTTTCTCGTTAGGTTGTCCGCCCTAGGAATGATTCGGTCATGCCTCATTTGATCACTGATGAAAGGATTGAAGATGGTCGATAATTAATTATTATCATTAATGACGTGAGACAGTTACTATGAAGCGATCTTGAGCATATCCTTCACTCACCATTATTTTATTATTATTATTGCCTGTGTTTAACTAATCTGCTACTGTTATAATTTATTCTAAAATAATTATATGTAACAATAGGCTACACGTAATGAATGCGCACTTGTCAGATGCATTAAAAGCGTACTTACTTACAGAACCATCTGTTGACAGTTTGGTTCATTATTGATGATTCGGTTCATTTTTGTAGCACCTACTCTGTTCACATAGGTTTGCTCCACTCAATTTCTGATTTGTGTAGGCAACCGTGTAGCAGCATATAGTCTAGAGAGGGTGAACTGTTCAAATGCGCACTCAGTGTGCCAGGTCACAATTGATGAAATTGATTTTGAGCAGGGCCGGATTAAGGCATGTTCAACATGTTTGGCCGTACAGGGGCACTTTAGGGGGCCTCCACAGATGCAAAATTTTGTTTAATTTTAGGTTTTTTAGCAAATTTCAACCAAACGACCAAAAAAAGTCAACTTTTTGGGAGGGAAATAATCTGTATATTCTACGAAATTTTAGAACAAACGACTTTAAAAAAATAGGTCATCAGAATTTTCGCACGAAGATCCGCCACAAATTTCCCGAACAGGGCCCCACATTTCTTAATCAGGCCCTGATTTTGAGAAAAACAGAGGAGTTAGGGTTGCCAGCTAGATTTTGAGATTGAGTGGAAGGATGTACAATTATTATTATCAATTTTTTCCTGACGTACATGTAATTCCTCCGGATTTAAAAACAATTAGGCTTAGCATTGTTCTGGGATAACCAGTCTTCGCTGGAGATGTGCGGAGTGCCAAAAGTGCCGTGAAAAGTGATTGCATTGAAGAGTTAGATGGCAACAGATATACCATTATTATTATTACCAATATTATTATTCGTATTGTTGATCAAAAACTGTTTCTCTGGGACATGATGTGCTTTCATCTATAGATTCTACGAAGGTCAACCGGTACATATTTCTCCTCGAAACAATATGCAACACACAGCAACAGCATCTTCTTCAGTCTCTCAACCCAGCAACGGAGACGTTTGGCTATTGAGAGAGGACGACATTGATGACAGATGGTTACGATAATTGTGCCTCATTCACGATCATCCGTGCTCCTCTGCGCCTGCTCGCCCTCTGAATCGATGTCAAGGCAGATTATATACTGATAAACTGAGTTGGCTGAGTGTGCCATGCTTTTTAGTTGTTTTATTTGAGTGATCTCTTTGGAATCTCAGAATTGTGCTGTCTTTCAAATTAAACTGCATTTAAGGACTGTATGGACAACGACATTCTATTTTTATACGTGCGTAATAATGTTATTTATACAGATGTGAGGCATGGATTTATGTACAGTTGACACGTATGGGATCTAAGGGGGGGATCGTGACAATTCGAATGCTCAGCCAAGAAATATTCTCCCCAATCCAACTTCTAATTAAGCAAAAGCGTGTTGATCTGCGTCGAATACATTCCAAATGGACTTGAAATGGATTGAAGTTTGAATTGCATTGAACTGTGGTTTGGTCAGAGTTGAGAAAGTTATTCGCTGAAACCTGAACTGTTTAGGTGTTGACGTCATCAAATATTTGGACACTTTGCAGCATTCAGGCATTTTTATTGGCAGAGAATTAATTGGTCCATCGGCTTTTTTGAATCTTGGTTAAATGTATTTACTACGCATCTTCACCAATTTATCCATGTGTGCTTATATCGTATATATGTGTGTGTGTGTGAAATTGTATATATAATATATACTGTATATAGTTTCTTTATAGCCTAAAGTTCTGGAACTCAACATATCAGGAATACCGTTAATTACAAAATGTTAAAAATGGCTAAACCCACCTCAGCCTCTTAGCCTTAAAAGAAACAAAAACCTTAAAATCAATAAACACTGAAATTAAACTGAAGTTAACTAAATAATTTTTCTTACAAATTCAAATTCAATATATTTTTTAACAGCAAGTCACTATTTTTTTTACAGCAGGAAAAATGTCCCAGAAAACCTTTCCGGCATGTTCCATACATGTGACAAAACGACTGTATATATATACTATATAGATATATAATTTTATATATAAATATATATATATATAAACCATACACAAAAAAGATACACAATTTAAATGCAATAGAAATTTATATAGCACTACTTCAGAGAAAATCAATCTGCATCAGAAAATGTAAGATCAACACATATTATAGATCATATTATGCTTCAATGAATTCCTCCACATTGCTGACCTTTCATTTAATCACTTTCCAAGCAAGAAAGATTGAAACTGTCAATGTACTTTTGAATCCATTGAACTGTGCACATTTCCCTCAGACCTCCATTACTATCCCAGTAACAAACTCATTAAAACTTTAACTAACAACAATTCAAACAAATGTGACGAAAGTTCATTGTCACCACAACCGACATAATCGTCATCACCTCAAAACAAATTCAGACAAACGATCGGAAGAAATCGAGACACGTCGCCAATGTTACGAACATGACAGAACATTACTAGAGCAACATTCAAAAGCCTTTGCAAACATTCAGGAAGAGGTCAAACGATAGGAAGGCAGCATCCGTCTAGAACAAAGGCAGAAGCAAGCAAACCAAACGGTTTTGCCAATTTGAAAGGAATGTCTAGCGAGTATTGAAGAAGTTCACTGCCGTGATTTGGCCCCACATTGCAACACGCTCGACATCAATGCTGGACACAATGGATGCCCACAAATATTTTTACAGGAGGGGACCCGAACACAACGGTAACTGTTCAACATTTTAGTAAGAGCTCGAAAAAATGCAAAGCCGGAAATTAAGATCCGTGTCTCTAAATTTAAATGTATCCCTCATTCTTTGTGTTGCTAGTGCCTTAAGCGAAGAAATTTATGAAAATCAACAAGCCATAGTGAAAAATAGGTGACAATGTTTTGGGGAGGCACCCATGGCGGACACTCGAAACCAAAAGAACATTCTGTAACATGAAGAGATTTAACCTAGAAGGTTTTCCACCGCACCGCAACCACCGGACGTATTCAATTTCCTTCTGCAATTTCATTTCATTCCGGAACCCGTTCGGTTCACCGTGCAACGCAGCACCCGACCGAGACGCACACGCCTAAAAGACCCGCTCGAAGTTATGGTCCGGATTCGCCATGAGGGAATTACTGGCGGTGGGGAACGGACGACCGCCACCACCCTGACCCGGGGGCTGGTTGTTACGCGGCCGTCTCGGCGGCGCCAGGTATTCGAACATCGAAGTGTTATGCTGCGACATCATCTTCGCCAGGTCGACCGGCATCGGCTCCGTCCAAAAGAAGTCATGGTTGAGTGCGTTGTCCGCGTCAAGCCGCTGCTTCGGGTCGAGCGCGAGCAGCTTATCAAGCAAATCGAGTGCGTACTGGTCACGCACGTACGCCTTTAGCCGCTCCTTCACCTTGCGTTTCTGATCCTTCGGCAGCTCCAGCTTCGTGTACAGCTCGAGGCTTTCAACCCCGGGCCAGACCTCGGGCGTGATGGACCCGCACAGCTGGCAGATGAGCGTCAGTTGGTGCTGCTCGGTCGTACCCTGCATGATCGGACTGCGCGTCCACATCTCCGCCATTATACACCCCGCGCCCCAGAGGTCGATCGGCGGCCCGTAGTTCCTCTCCCCGAGGAGCAGCTCCGGCGGACGGTACCAGAGGGTGACGACGCGGTTCGTGTAGCGATTTGGCGGTCCCTTGCTGACGCTGAAGGCGCGAGCGAGACCGAAGTCGGCGAGCTTTAGGACGCCGTTCTTCGTGATGAGAACGTTGGCGGCCTTCATGTCACGGTGCAGGATCTTGTTGTAGTGGATGAAGTAGAGTCCGTTGAGAAGCTGCTGCATCACTTTCTTTATCTCGCCCAATGAGAACTTGACGTTCGCGTTGCTCAGGAGTCCGGCCAGATCGTGCTCGCAGAAGTCGAAGACGAGGTAGAACGTGCTTTTGAAACGGTTGTATGTAGTCGCTGGAAAGAGAACGTTTACGTAATATTCAGTAAACAAGACTGATATATATATATATATATATATATATAATAATCTTGGGGGAGCTATGTTCAAGTCCACCTCAAGATGCTACGTAAGGACCCTGAGCAAGTCCTTCACTATACAGCAAAAGCTCATCAATACATATTGTTGCAAATGACTGAAAAGTTGCTAGACAAGATTCATTAACAGATTTCCCCCTAGATGCTAAGCAACTAGCCAGTATCATTCGCATTCATATGGTCTCAACAGAACTTTTTTGTTTACAACTGTGTGACATGTATCGTTGACTGAAATGTAAATGTAATTTAGGGGCCAGGTTGATATAAGCTTTTAGCTTTTTCAGGGCTTCCTGTTGCTCAGAGACCGTTTCTGTATCTACTAATTGTACACATGTTCTTTTTGTTTCTTTGGCAATAAATAAATAAATCATATATCTAAAACTTATCAAAACAAGCCTCACTGTATAGACTATTCAATGGCGTAAAAAAAATGTGGTCAATATTTTTTGGGGGGTGGAAGTGCCTCCTCTTGCCCCGATGTGTGGACACCTGAGACTAAGAGACCTAAAGAATATCTTGTAGTACAAAGAGATGTATCCTAAGAGGTATTTCCACCAAATTCCACTCTAAATATGTATATCAAACAAGGATAGAACATACGTACACAACTTAAAAAATTGCCACGTTACCATCTAGCTATTGCTGTTGGCTTTGCAACTCAATCTTATACAGCAAGCTGGAGTGTTTGCATCACCAAGAACTACTTAAAACATAAACAATTATTATTTTCACCAAAACCTGATCACAGAGGCTTTTCAACTGTAGCTGAACAAAGGCATTACACAGAAAATTACCGACAATTATTTATCTAAATTAAACTTCGGCATCATGAGATGACCAGCTAATTCAGAGTTCAATATAATTCATAACAAACCAGTTTCATGGCGACCGCAACAAAACCCAAGACCTGAGAATCTTACGTTTTGTTCGGCAAATTTCGATGAGATTGACGACGTTCTCGTGCTTGAGCAGCTGAAGAATTCGTATTTCCCTCAACGCAGTAATCGGAAACTAGAAAGAAAAGTCAACGAAACTAGAAGTTACTAAGCGGCAGAACTTCTCACCTTCCTCTCCCTTCCCATCGATGTTTACAGACGGGTTCACACATAGGCTCTGAGGCTGTTGACCATTGCCTTTATTTTTTATTTTAATAGTGTTTTCAAATGTACAGTAGCCTAAGTTTTCTTCTTCTTCCATGTCCTACTGGCTGTAGACCTGTGTCCACTGCACACTTGACTACTCTCTTCCATGATTCTGTCCCGTGCTCGGTGCGTCAGCTCCTGCACATTCATCCCACACCACTCTTCTATGTCCTCCAACCATTCTCTGCATGGTCTTCCCCTTCTCCCCGCTCCCTCCATGATTCCCGTCATTATGCTCTTTATCTTTCTATCATCACTCATTCTTTGGATGTGTCCGAATAGTTTCAGTTTTCTTTTCATTATGGTTTCTACCATATTTGATTTGCTGTTAAGTCTTCTTCGCACTTCTATGTTAGTTATTTTCTGTGTCCAGTTTATCTGCAGTATTCTCCTGTAACAGTACATTTCGAACGCTAATATCCTCTGTTTGTAGCCTAAGTGCTTATTTATAAATATCACTTTACAAATTTCACGCAATCAGGACAACATGAAAATACCCTCCACAAAAGGAACCATGTAATAAACCAATCTAGACAATAGAGAGACAATAGAGTGTATACGCAATAGATAAAAATAATAAAACCCAAAACAGAAAAATATGAAAAGGATTGATTTTAATTTAAAACAAACCCCTTCTTTTTCATTTTCCATCAACACCTTCTTCAGCGCAACCAGCATTTTCGTCTTTCGATCTCTAGCCTTGAACACCTCCCTAGAATCACACAAATATGAGAAGACCACTGAAAATAATCCCTAGAATCACACAAATATGAGAAGACCACTGAAAATAATCTCTAAAAAAACACTGAAAATAATCCCTAGAATCACACAAATATGAGAAGACCACTGAAAATAATCTCTAAAAAAACACTGAAAATAATCCCTAGAATCACACAAATATGAGAAGACCACTGAAAATAATCTCTAAAAAGAACACTGAAAATAATCTCTAGAATCACACAAAGATGAGGAAACCACTGAAAATAATCACACTGCTGGCCAGCACAGAAGCATCAAATTCCTGCAGAAGAAAATAAATTATTTAGACCAATAATTTCAAAACAGATATTTCAAAAAGCATATATCAATGTGTTCATCATCCATAATGCCACAAGGAAAACACAAAACTCACAGAGACTATTCCTACATATCAATGTGAAACCTGTACCAATATTCAGCAATGTAGCAGAACCTCTGCCACAATCCGACTCCTGTCCCAGTCTCATTAGTCTCAGGTAATGGCACCCTCTGGCTGACAGCCAATGGACTCCTGACTGTTCCCTGCATGCATTCTGCTATAGTTCAGATCAGAAGCCTATGTTGGACCCACCAGCCTTTCTCTAGTGCTGTGGTTCATGCTGCTCAGTTTATCCCTCTTGCACTTCACAAATGCCTGAAGTCGTTTATTTGATAGTGATTTCCCAGGTCAGAGTTGGGAGTGCCGCAGAAAAAAGGTGTTTTCTTGAAGTGGTGCTATATATATATGCCAGTTTAAAATTACATTTACCTCAGCTGGTTTGAACATGGCCTCTGTGCTGTGTTCACAATACACTGACAACACACATCAAAATTGTGATTTAAACACTAGAATAAGTAAAGTGCTGGAAAGATAAGTTCACACCACCACGTTATTTGCAAGTCCGCTGTCAAGTCACACGCGTTTACTTTTTTTATTGTGTGATGTAAGACTTGAATACAATAGCCAAGAGACTAGATATATCATATAAGAGGCCAGAGCAATCTAAATATTCTATCAGAGTCTGGGGTGGCTATTCTGTTTATTTCTGTACTCGGTCAAAACTGAAACTAATGCAAACTTCTGCCTCACTAACAGAAACCAACATAGACTTTCAATCTGATTTCATACTGATTTCAAACTTATTTTCTACATACATGCTGTTAGGACAGGACTTCAGCACTCTGCTTTGATCAGAGCTGGGGGTCACCACTAGGGCTGCCAACTCTTGATTTTGCCATTCCGGGACGCCCGCAGTCACTATAGATATGACATTTATATCAATTTACACTGTCCACATATAGGTATACGCTACAAAGCCGTGGAAATCAGCACGGCATCTCTCAAAAAGCATTAGAAAGGACTTACAGTAGGCTACATGCATAGGACACAATATGCTACTGAGTGTCAGTGGTTTGTGAAGTTTTAAAGACTTGAACCCAGCGCTGTCAAACATTCGATGTTCAGCCAACAACGTTAGGCTATGTCTAATAGAGCGAAAACGTAAAATCATCACAACTTTCCGAGTTTAATGTGCAAAATAACAACATTTTCGTCAATTGCATCTCTACCATAAATTCCGGGACAATTTGAGATCAATCCGGGACACGGGACGCACAGGGCCGATTCCGGGACTGTCCCGGCGAATCCGGGACGGTTGGCAGCCCTAGTCACCACACTCTTCATAACTTAAAGTGGCTATGCACACGATCACCATATTAATCCATCATTGCTCCCACAACTCTATTCCTATCGATCACTGCCCAACTTCAGCAGCAATTAAAAACTGCAATTTCAAGTCTTGGTGGATTGGAATAAATGCGATACGCCATGAAACTACTCTGAGCGATATTAGAATAGTTTTCCTTTTACCTAGGTAGTTTATGCGTGAACAGCCTGGTCTAAGCTACTCTTGTCTTTCAGCTGTACCAGATATTATGGCGGAAAATTGTATACCATAAAGCTTGGTTACACTACTTTTGAAATAAAAGATAATTTGGTAATCTCGTATAGGCATTGCACAATCACGAATCGTCATATAGAGACCGAAGAACTATATATTCACCCAAATGTGCCCTGGCCAATTTTAGCCAGTTTTTCGTAGACAAATGCTACATCACGGCAGAACGGATAGTCAAAATCTTCTCCTTTATGTCCCTTAGGTGGAAATTTAGCCGAACTTGCAGCAGCAGAGTCCACTTGTTCGGCGGCCATTCTTTTGGTCGTACTCGTACGCGATCGCCGACCGGAAGCATAGAGATCACACGTTGAGACACACACTAGAATAACATTCTCTGATAAAATATTGAGACTGCCGAATCGTGCCGACGATTACAAAGTGAAATATTTATATTTTTTCGTAATATATGAAGCTAACATGCCTAATTATAAGCCTTATTTTATGCATACACACATCCATACAATGACATAATCACCAATTTATTATTTTTAAAACATAAATCAAAAATAACTAAGCGGTTGCATAAATAGATAGCGGCTTTTACCTCAGCCAATTTTAGCGGCTGAGCTCCACGGCTGGTTGTTTACCGTACTTCTGTTGCACACCCAATAAAACATGGAGAGGATCGGTTGGAAACGTTTTGCTATAATTGCTTTCCTCGTTTTATCTGCGTGTCCTGGAGATACAGACGGAGACAATGACTGGAGTTTAGATGAAGACACGAAGGGATGGATCGATCCGCATTCCATGCTCGAACCCGAACCGTTCAAAAAGACTTCGGTACTAGAAAGAGAGGTTTTTAATTTTATGTGATATCGATCGGTTACCTGGGAATTCCGATGTTAAGCAAACCGAAAACAACCCAAAACCATTCTCAGTTGTTTTATGCATAATTACAATTGGTAAAATCAGTCATGGCTTTCTCTACCCAGACGTAAGAATTGGTGGTGGATCAATTTAACCGCTACGTAAACAGTTTGGCGATATATTTGGAAAACTGAAACTGACACTGAGTCGGTAATCTGAAACCAAAAAACACGGAATGCCATTCGAAATATGATGGTCATATATGATGGTCATATTATATCAAAAGTATATGATTTTTAAGCCTTTTTTAAATATATTTTTCTCACAATGAGAGGATTAGTGGCACCGTGACTGCTCTGGCAGACTTAGGGTCCCGGAATATCTTTCATCTATCCTGTCAACAATATTAATTTAGCACTCAACAATATCAACTTAGCACTCAACAATATAAATTACAATTTCAACAACATCTATTGCATGCTGTATACTTTGTGTGAGTCCTGCTTCTTAAGATTGTTTTGGCACAATGAGGTGCAGGCAATCTGTAACCTCTGTCCAGATTCAGTCATCTTTTGAATTACATGAACTAGAAGTTCTGCAGTAGGTTCCAGTCCACTACCATATTGAATACAGGGTCACCTCCTTGGTATGGCAATGCCAGCTAGGTCTTGCTCCAACTTACCTACTTGACCTTTGCTAGCCTTGCACTAGTCGATCCCTATGCTCAGTGAGAAGGCTTTCAATCTCGTTTGCTCGTGGCTACATCATGCAAAGTCATGTGTTTTCTGTGGCTGACCTGGTGGCACGAAATGACCTACATCTTGAGTTACGTCTGTTCTCTATGTCACTCTCTGACACACTCTATGACCACTTAAAAACTTCCTTTTTGCTATGCTGGAGTTCGGAGCACTTCTGAGTAGTTTCCTTGAAAAGGTGCGATATAAATACTTGAATAAATTAATAATATTGTCAAATATGGCATGGTGTAATAATATGGTAAATATACCAAAGTTTGATGTACTATACTGAGATACAGTCTGGTGTAATATGGTATTATATCGAATTTTATGCTGTGGTATGGCATAGTACCCCGACAGTCGCCAGCCATCTTGTATGCTACTGGTATTATTCTGTGTGCTGTTGCATATTGGTTATAGCGTTCTAGGGTACGGTATAGAAAATATATGGTAAAGCAAGGTCAAATAAGGTGGTTGTAGCACCAGCCAGATAATGAGTCATTCAATTAATGGTTAAACCAGTCTGCTAGCGGTTGAGTCGGTCTATTGTCTGTTTTAGTCTATTTTTTAGTCTATTATTAGTCTGTTTTAGTCTATGTTTAGTCTGTTTTAGTCTATGTTTAGTCTGTTTTAGTCTAGTTTTGGTCTATTTAGTTGCTTGTATCCGTCATTGCATTGGCAGGTCATTCATGAAACATGCGAGAAAGTGACGAGCGATTGTTCAGTCGCTGAGAAATCTCTGACGGATTGCGGTGAACAAGTTGTAAAACTGAAGAAGGATCTTGAGAAGCAAAAGGAGCTGAACAGGAAGTCGGAGACGATGGCTACGAAGGAACAACCGTTCTTTGAGCAATACCTCCGACACATTCTCAGTCTCTTCACGAAAATTCTGGATGGTGTGAGTTCTGTTGGCATTTGGTTTATTATTTTTATCACTGTTATTATTATTGTTTGTTTGTTTGTGCACTTGTTATAGCGCCCCTTCAAGCACTTTACTCAGAGGCGTCCCGACTGCAGAGCGGACACTGCATCGGAGTTTCACGCCGAAGCGCTGAGCAATTGCGAGTGAAGGACTTGCCCAACTTCCCTACGCGGCGACATTAGGTGGATTCGAACCTTGAACCTTCCGGTTTCAAGGCAATGTTGCCACCACTACACCATCGCGCCCCACAATTGTGCTGTTATATAGCACACCTTTGAGCACCTCTGAACGGTTCATCGTAGTAGAGGCGCTCTTTGAATGTTTTAATTCAATACAATGCCTTCAAGGTTGTCTACTCAGAAATATTCCCCGTCCAATCACTGCTAAATAGAGCGATTTTTAAGTTTGAAAGGAACATGTAGTGGTTTTAGTCAAACAAAAAAGATTTCCAGTTCAACCATTATAATGTTGTGTGATGTAATTTTGATGATGACCAACTTCTTGTTTTTATTTGCAGACGACCGTCGGTCATTATGAAGCGGTCATTTCTCTGCCTGAGCTCAGCTATCTCTATTTGTCGTCGTACGTCACGCAACAGAATGTTTCAGTGCAAGAAGTTCATTCGATTCTTCTCAAGTTGATGACAAAAGTCAGGTGAGGATGCAACACAACAGAGTATCACCAGGACTATAATCGAGGGTATATGCGAGTATACAGTGTGTATGTTTATGGAATTTATGTAGTGCCTAACGATAACCTCACGAAGGCACTCAATGTAGCTACCCGACAGTTCTAAACAAGTGTGACTTAAGTGACTTTGAGAATGTTTCGTGAGATACATGCAGTGCAGTATCAGGAATTGTTAATGGGAGACGGTTTTGCTAGTACTGTGCTGAGTATCACTGCTTAATTCTAACCAGTCCTTTTACTTTTCTGGTGTTCATAGATTGCTCCTGGCATTGAAGCCGCCATTGGCGGTAAAATGGATGTCTATCTTAGTAATGCATGAGCATATTTAACTCATTCATTTGAGTATTTCAATTAGACAGTCCAACTAAGCCAGAGAGACAATGCCAACCTAACCAAGAAGACAACGCCAAGCCAGTGCAGCAATTCTGTGCTCTATTTCACTTGGAGACAGAGAGCCAGTGTAGGTTGCCATGCATGTAAGCAGAAACAGGCAAACGTATTGATTCGCCCAACTAGCCAGGCTGCAGAGCGAAGAATAAGGTCTAGTCGGGCTATCATCGGTTCTAGAAGCAGACCAACCAGAATAAAGCAACAATAGTCCCAGCTATTGACTCGGGGAAATTCCTGTATCATTTGCATTGCCAAGCGTTGACTCGAATACGTTAACGTTGCGCTTCATTGGTGAAGTGGAGAAGGTGGAATTGAGGACCAATAGTGGATAAATGAGGATAAATTATGGATGTTTATTACTACGTCTGTAAAATGCGGTTGGCAATTGGTCAATGAAAGAACATTGTCTGTTCTCAACCCTTTAACGACCAGCTGCATGTGCTTTGCCATGCATCCTACTACCCGCTGGTCGCTAAAGGGTTAATGTTGCTTTATCTTTTTACTTGTGCAGGTGGATCATGGATGATGAAGGATTGAATGATTTCAACGCTGGATCAGATCTGTCGTTTGCCGCGCAGTTCCTCTACTACCTCAACGTGGCGGGTGTAGTAAGTAGAAACCAAGCAGTTTCATTGTTTGCCATAGTCATATTGTTGGCCAAGTGGAACCATTGTGTTACGTCCGCTTTTGTTCCTCTGTCACTGCAATAGACTCAGTGGATTGTGTATGTTTATTACCATGTCTGTAGACCAAAATGCGGTTGGCAGTTGGTCAATGAACGAACATTCTTATCTTATCATATCTTAACTTTTTTGGAGCTCTTGGTATTTTTCAAAGTGACAGGGCATTATTGTGATGGAATTTTCATTCAGATACAACTGTTCATTCAGGTACAACTGGTGTTTTCCTTAAGGTACAACTGGTGTTGTTCATTAAGGTACAACTGGTGTTGTTCCTTAAGGTACAACTGGTGTTGTTCCTTAAGGTACAACTGGTGTTGTTCATTAAGGTACAACTGGTGTTGTTCCTTAAGGTACAACTGGTGTTGTTCATTAAGGTACAACTGGTGTTGTTCATTAAGGTACAACTTGTGTTGTTCTTTCAAGTGCAACTGTTGCTCATTCAGGTGCAACTGGTGTTCATTCATACTGTTGTTCTTGCAGGTACAGCTATTGCTCTTTCAGGTATGACTGTTGTTGTTCATGCCGATACAACTGTTGTTGTTGTCATTGTTGTTCAGGTGGCAGTCATTTTGGTTGCGCTGCTTCAGGTCGTTGCTCTGTTGCGACGAGTGCAGATGTCCTTCAGCCGCTTCGTCTTTCTCTTCTTCTTCAGCATGATCCTCTCAAGCTTTGTGATCAGCATTCCGTGGACGTGGTGGCATCTTTACAAAGTAAGATCTTGATGATTGATGATAACGACGATATTTTATCGGTTTATTCGCATCTGCTGTGTTTTTGGAACTCTCGTTCTGTAACTAAACCGCTGTATTGATTGTAGTGTCAGTCTGTGTTAGGGGTGAACAGCTAGCATGGTCAGTAGACAGGACCTTAAGTCGCATGGCGCATAGATTCAGTGTCCGCGCTGTAGTGGGGAACAATTCTGAGGAAGACGCTTGAAAGGGCGCTATATAGCAAATGTGAGAAATAAATAAATAAATATCTACGTGCCATGATTTCCTGCTGGACTTTTTTTGAAGGAATTTTTACAAACCTGCACAACCTTTTCTTTTCGTTCCACATGCTCAACGGTAAATTACTCCCAATCGGATGACAATGACTTTACTATTGTTAACTGCAGAAGTGCTTCTACAGCTGCACAAATGCATTTAGAACTTCACTTGTAGAACTGCACGCTAAAGCAGCCCTGATTTCCTGGTTACAGAAGGAGGTGGCCAAACGAATGGCAGCCTTGTCACAGATTCCACCAAACTGCGCTGGCGAGATGAAGGGCTTCTGGAGAATGATCACATCCTTCTTCTTCATCCACACTGATGAATGCCAAAAGTACTATGAACTATTGGAAGTCGATCCCCTGTGGGAGGTGCCACCAACTCAGGTAGGATGATACTATCGAATGTATTACCATTCTGTAATCATGGGCAGAGACCTAGGGGGACAGGGGGGACGGTCCCCCCCCCAATGGAGGTGTTGGGGGGACGGCCCATGCAGTTGTCCCCCCCCCAATCGTTGAGCGCCACGACTAAAAAAAAGGTCATCAACTTTGGGGGGGGCGAAAATAGAAATTTTTAAAAAAAGGTCGTCAGAAATTTTGGCCGGCAAATGATGGAAATTTTTCGGCGACACTCAGCCAGTCGTCTGTCCAAAAATATTTCCGTCCCCCCCCAATTCTCCGCCCAGGTCTCTGCCTATGGGTCTTGCTCCGAAGTATCTGTGTGATTATATACTTCGCCCCCTTTCTGCCACTTCGCTGCGTCCTCTTAGGTCCTCTGATCGGCTTGACCTCTTTGTCCCCCAAGTCAGGACCGCCATGGCTCAATCCAGATCATTTGCCTGCATTGGTCCCTCCCTATGGAATGGGCTTCCTCCATCAGTTCGCTCTGCCATCCTCTCTGGTAGTGTATCCTCGTCTTTCTTTTGTCTGAAAACTTGCCTTTTTCTGGGGGGTTGAACAGTGCGTTCAACCCCCCAGAAAAAGGCAAGTTTTCTGAAGCGCTTCTGAAAGGCTCTTGCTGCGAAAAGCGCTTTATAAATGGTTAGATCCAATACAATACAATACAAAAGTTTGTTCCAAAGAGATGGAACGGCAATGGCTATGGAGCGGTTTGCAAATTTTAGTGATGAAGTAAAGGAAGGGTGAAGCAGTGTAATGGAGGATGAGGAGCGTGTTGGACGAGTGGCTGGATGTAAGTGAGTGAGAGGACTTTGTATTGGATGCGTTCAGGTATTTTGAGCCTAAGTACTTAATATGCCTGGCTCCATTTTCACCGTAGAGCTGCGAAAATTAACACTGTCTCTATAAAAAATCTGCAGCTTCCTCAGTTCCACAAATACGAGAGTGCCAGCGTCGAAGAGGTTCATTTTCTGCAGAACTTTGTTTGCTAATTTGGGATGCGTCATTATCATGAAGGAGCTGCAGGAAGTAGTCTAGACTTTAGTAAAATAAAGTCGAGTTGAGAAAACAACGATCGAGTCAACGATTTTTCCATCGACTCGATCAACTGCGGCATCACGGCATGCAACTTCTAAACCACGGGAGAAGGTCCACAAAGAGGTGCAGCAAAATTTCCATCATTCATAAGATTAATGATGAACACATCAGTCCTACGAGATATTAACGCAACAACACGTCTGGAGAGCCATCGTAGGCCCCAAAAGTAGCACTACAGAGATCTCGTTACAGTAACAGATAAAAGGCACAACATTGCAGAACTAACGTGCCCCTCACGATGAATCAAAAGGTGATCATTATACTCGCATCATCGTGAAGAGTCATAAATGGATGCTGACTAGAAAAAATAATTTATATTCATCATCCGTCACTGCTCGTCGTCACCGGCGTTGTCGCTGGTGTGGACACACCGGTAGCCACTTCAGCTTGAGCTGACCATCACAAAACAACCAAAACAATTATAATTTATAAGCTAGATTTCCATTCTCCATAATAATATAATTAATAATGTCATTATATACAACTATAATCAGTTCTTAATTACCATCATTCTATTCATTCCACTATGTATATAGTACCTCTCACCTCTACAAAGAAACTGCTCAGAGGTGCTCCCAAACTCCAGCACGGCCAAAACAGTTTTCAGAAAGTGTCAGAGTAACATAGAGAACAGGTGCAGCTCATACTGTTGGGCTAACCACAGAAAAGCACCACATAGAGGTACATGCAAACGGCACGGAGATCACTCCCCTTCTCACTGAGCGTATGTCTGTTTAAGTTGCATCGGTGTACGCCACCCGTGAAATTGAGCTTTTCCGGAACATTTCCTCCCCACCCCACCCCCACCAATACGCCACCTGTGAAATTTTGTTTTTCAGGAAAATTAACACACACTCCGACCTCCACGCCACCCATGAAATTTTTCCCCGCAAATATTCCCCCGCTCCTCTTCCCACCCCTATCTTCTTACCCACCCTTCCCACACGCCATCCCCACTCCCACCCACCACACTCCGAACTCCACCGGTACGCCATTCGTAAATTTTGTTTTCCAGGAAAATTAACACTCCGACCTCCACCGGTACGCCACCCGTGAAATTTTTTCCCGCAAATATTCCTCCGCTCCTCTTTCCACCCATATCTCCTTACCCACCCTTCCCACACACCATCTCCACTCCCACCCACCACACTCCGAACTCCACCGGTACGCCATTCGTAAATTTGGTTTTTCAGGAAAATTTCATTCCCTAAAATCAATCTGAAGTTGGTTAGCTTGTTCTTAGGTTCTCACCTTGCTTTTCTCTTCCTGATTTTAGAGACGAAATTTCCTGATCGTGTTTCTGAGACAGTGTAATCAGTTCTGTATCGGCTTCCTTCACCTGAAGTTCCTCTGCCAAGCAGTGAGCAGAGGCCAGCTCTTGTTTAATGTCCTCCATTATTTTGAGTTCTTCCTCAAGATTCATAATCTTGGCAGAGTGCATCTCCAGATTAGATTCTGCTGCTGAAAGTCGTGTCCTGTAGTTCACAAGCTCCACTTCCAGGTCTTTGCATCGTTCTTGAGCTGCTGTCAGTTCCCTAACAAGATCCTTTTTATCTTTTTCCACCTGCTCAAGAGACCACTTCATTTCTTGTTCTGCTTCTCCAACTCGTTTTTGAAATGCATTCACAAGACTCTCTAACTTCTGGTTCGACTTCGTTGCAAGCTGAACTTGAGACTCCAGCGCAGAGACCTGCTTTAGACTTGTTTGCTGAGCAATTTCCAAATCAGCCTCAAGTCCCTTTCTTACTTCGCGTTCTTTATTCAGCAGCTTTATTCAAACAAACTCAAACAAAACCACTTTCTACTATAAAATTCATAACTGTGAGCATGACCAAGAAAACACTGACGATGACAGAAAAGTTAATTGGCATGAAATGTGGTCACACTGGTCAGAGGACAAGCAGACTTGAAATCATCAAGGCAGTACACATCAATAATGCCATTAAAAGATCATTACTGTTATTACACATTAGTGAGCATGTTTAGGCACAATTGAATAATAATAAATCGTCACTTTGTAAACAGCTAACTATCAAAAATCTCTAATCGTTGACTTCCCTTTCAGTGCAGTATCAAAATCAGTTTGAGCATTTAATGACTTAAGTAGGAAGAGTTTTCAGCGGCACTCGCATAGACCAACTGCTTAACTCTTGCTGACAAATTCTGCAGCTCTCATTCTGGTTCTGGCATGATATTGAAGGGGGGTTCATCACATAAAGGTCAAAACAAACATTGCATGTAGAGCTGTACATGTGAAACATATTTAAAATTATTTCTGAACATATGATTAGCTTAACTGTTTAAAGGCGCTGACGCTCAAAATATCGTCAAAATGCACGCATACCATTGCCTAAGTTAAAGGCTTTTTACATCAATAACCAACCCAGAGAAAATGCAAAACATACCATACAATAGCACAATATAACATGTATACCATAACACAACATACACACAAACAGTGTGACACTTTTGTGTGGGACACGGTGGTGTAGGAGTATATTCTGAGCCTTGGAGCCTGAAGGTAGCGGGTTCAAAATTACCTCAAGCCGCCGCTTAGGGACCATGAGCAGGTCCTTCACTCGCATTTGTTCATGCGCTTCGGCTCAGCAAATTAGTGGATCAGATGCCGTTATAAAGGACCCTTACAAAGCAACCATGAGACAACAGTACAGAAGCCCAATCCTAATAATCACAACCATCCCAACAATAACAAACTAGGTTTTAGCACCAGATAAGTCTCTCTGACAGATGTAGCCTACTTCTGCAACATCATCATGACTTCACCAACTGAATATATTAACAACAGTTAGCTGAATTTGCCATTTCCTTCCATAAATGCCCAGCTGTGTGAATAAAGTAAAACAAAGGACACCAAGTTTTTCCTCAATTAATCCCAGCTAAATTAAACAGGCATATTAATTAAATCAGAAATCAATTTACTAACGGAACTATAAAATTTACCAAACAAAATTTGCAAAGGCAAAGATAATCCTACCTATCACATGCGACTAGTTTTTATTTAAAATCTCTGGAAAACACCAACTTTCGCTTATATCGCTTACACAAACGCTGCCTGAATGAAAACTCTTCTACATATGGCAATCAGCGAAAATGTCAAATGTGAATAGCGCGGGCCATGAGAAAAATAGTGAAAAAGCATGAAACTCACTTTTTTGCAAAATTTTTTTTTTGAGTTATAAAAAAATTATTCTCAATAATTCAGCGCCGAAATTTTGTACACGTTAGTTTTTTGACTGTATCTACGTTTTGATCGGTATACGCTGGTCCCCCGCCCTTCAGTTTTGGTGCAGTGATGCTTGTTACATTCAACCCGTGTTACTTTCGACCCCGGTCTCCCCTACTACAAAAAAAATGAAATCACATGTTTTAAATAGTTTATTCACATGCTCTAAATATTATATATGTAAATGCTTCAACTTGACAATATTTTCTTAAAGCCTTGGAAAGGTTCAAAAGAGTGACATAACTAAAGAGTGACATAACAATGGTTGCATAAATACTGTGTAGAAATGGACAGTTTGAGAAATTATTCCAGTTATCTAACCCTCCTCGTTGGAGGCCCTATCAATGTGAGTGGCTGCCCTGCTGCATGTGACAGGACAAACACACGGATATCTGTTTATTTTAAGTCCTTAATTATCAGTAATCATGACACAAATAATCAAGCTAAAAACATTGCAACATTTACCCGAATTGCAGTCAGCTGGGATCCCCCCACGCATTTGCCATCTTCTAGTACGTCATCTAAATCAATCAAAATTTAAGAAACTAAATGTAACCAATCAAATGAATGACCTGTCTCAGACCTTGCAGCTCGTCGAGCTCTTCGCTCGGCGGCAACGGGTGAGCTTTTGGTGCCGCGAACTCGCACTTCTATGAGACAGCGCCGAGCCTTTTCTGTTGTGGGTCCCACTATCTGGAATGGCCTCCCACTAACCTTGCGACTTATGCCTAGGCTAAATTCCTCTGCATTTTTTAAGTATCTCAAATCCTATTTTTATAGCTGTGGCTGGGCTGGGAGCGCCTCTGAGTAGGTTTCTTGAAGGGGCGCTATATAAATCCTCGAAATGAATGAATGAATGAATGAATATTGTATCACCGGCAATTGCGAAAACAAGCGAGAATAATCTAAACACTAAACTTGTGACTAAAGGTATCATTTTTGGTGATTTCATTGCGATAATTATAGGAAAAATAAATAAATACGATTATCGTTTGGTCAATTATGAAAATCGGTTACCGAATTCAGAACCGGTAACCGAATTTCTGATTACCGTTTAACATCCCTACTTTCTCCAAGAACTTACTCCTGTCTTGCAGTTCTTTGAGCTTCTTCACAAGTTCTTCATTTCTAAATCAACATAAATAAACATCACATTGTAAATAAACAGATCAAAAGAACCAATTAAAAGCACCAATCAAGGACCAAAGTGTAATTACAATACTGCCAAACACTTATACTCCTATAGCAACCAGTTTCCAGTGCCTGTAAAAGCCTAACAGTATTACTCTCAAGCAAAATTGTCTATTTGGAACTATTTCAGACTCAGTGCAGTCTTGTCTAATCCATTCCTGGTATTATTTTATTGCCTATGATGCATGGTGTCCCATTTAAAGGACAGCCATAAAATAGTCAAAGCTTCAAAAGTAGACAATTTGTAATCAAATCATTATGCTCTATAGATTCATTAATAATAGAATGCAATAAAACAATACGCATTAAACGAACCCATGTTGGTAATAATATTTAATTTTTAATGCAGAATTTTGTAAAATTGAGTAAATATTAACAACTTGAAAAAAATATGCTTTTTTGTTACATAAAACAACCTGCTGTGAAACAAATATCTGGCCAAGAACTTTTACAAAACTGTATGGATAGAAGAATGATGAACCACCATTTGAACCATCCTCTGATAAGATGCTTTATCTTAGGACCACTCATTTGGTAGTGAATATTTATAATCATCTGAAGTTTAAACAACATCTGCGTAACACTTTTATATTTTACGGAGAAAACTTTGTTATTGATTTATAGTACTGTATCATTCATTTTAAATGAGCAACCACTTCAAACTACCAAATTAATCCAAACCTGAGAAAAAGCCATGAACTTTTTTAACCGCATGGAGAAATCATTAAGTCCACTCACTGTTTCCTGAGGTACTTGATCTCGTCCTTCTCAGATGTGGATGCCTCGTCTCTCAAACGACCTAGTTTTCTCTTCAACTTCTTTATCTCCTGATTGAGCTCTATGTTGACCTTTTCTAAGAAACAAATAACAATGTATACTCGTTTATTCTTCTGCCATCTTGCACCACAGAAATCTTTCTGGAACACCCTGTCCCACAATACATCTCTTTCAATAACTACAAAGTCTGCCTCAAGACAATTCAAACCGACAAGATTTGCCAAACAACAGTTTGGAACATGGAGAAGACAGTAGATTAGAGATGCCAGACAACATTGAAATGAATAGACTCACTGGTTTTTTCCAGCTCTTCTTCTTTTGAGGCTAATTCTTGCCTCCGTTTATTCTCTTTCAGTTGAATACACTGCATTTGTTGCTCATGCTGCTGAAGCTGAATTTACAAAGCACCTCAGTGAATTATAATCTCAAGTAAATTCATCAGCATTAAAAGCACAGAAGTACATACAGCAAATTTAAACAACCAGGAACATGGTTAACAATGTGACATAATTATTATGAAAAATCTATATGCCTCTTCAAGAGAAGGTCATCACAAGTGCTTTAAAAGAGATAAAGATGCATATCGTTTGCTCTCTGAGTAGTCTGGTAATCACACAGTACTTAAACAGTGAATGTTCATGAAACTATCTGGGCCAGCAAACCCATCATTCCTCTGGGGTTGAATTGAACTCTTTTCATTAAGTATATAGACTACACTTTGATTGTCAACATAAGTTTTGTTCTTGTGCTCCAAGATTTCAGGACTATGCTGCTCAAGAGTGACGTACACATGGACAGTTAACTCTCATCCACACTAAAATCTTATATGACCATACAACATTCTGTTCATTTGAAAGCATCATTTAGGTGACACTAGTTAGCAGGATCTAGATCCCTTCAGTACAACCAATAACTGCCAACATGTCTTGTTCACTCAAAGATAATGTGCTTCTATTGTTAAAATGGTAACAATAAAAACTTAATTAATTGACTTGATGATTGAACAAGACTCTTCTGGTGATGTAGCCAAGTCCACACATAGCCATTTCCATTAAGTCAGGTCAGAACGAAGAAAGACAAATTTAATAATGATAACATAATAATTATAATGCTTTACTTTGGTTACCATTGTTGGACTGCTGATTACCTGCTGGACAGGCGACAGTGGACAATCGATATCCTTCACTAAAGCAGCCAACCAGAATGGAGCGACAATGCTGTTGCTGTCTTTTGATGCCTTTGAATCTTGGTTACAAGCACCTGTGACATCAAAACAGTTCTTGAAAAGCAACTTTGCCACTTTAGCACTAGAAATAAATCAACTAGAAATAATGATAAATGATAGTAAAAAAAAGGGATTTTGTTTATTTTTTAAAACATAATATTCTTAATCACAAATGTTACCGTTAGCTACAGACAAATCCACAAATCTGATACATAATCTACTAAGCAAATTTATTTCGAATTAAAGATGTTAAATAATAATCGAAAATTCGATTATCGTTTCGAAATTGATAACTGAACTTATTTTTTAAAATCATTTTTATAGTGAAAACTGCAAGAAATGCCAGAAAAATCTTGCACTTCTTTTTAGTGTGTATATTGAGGCCATCAAATAATCATTTTCAATTCCGATTTCTAAAATTGATAATCGGCTTGTGAAAAACAATGTTAATATCCTATCCACAATTCTGCCACCATCGCATCAATTGCTTGAAAGGCTTATTTACACACAACAAAAGACAAACCATTTTTTAACTAAAATAATATTCCGCAGACGCCAATATACGCATACATGGGAATAGATGTAAATTCTTTTAGGATATAGCCAGGCTTTGAGACATTTAGAACTGAAACCCATGTTGAATACATGCTGCACAGAGATCACTGTAAGTGCTGATTCATAAACAAAACAATTACTGAAAATGTCTGGAGAATTCTTACTGTCATAGTCCAACGGTGTTCGTCTGACGCATCTGCGATTAGAATCACCATGAGGCATTGAAGTAATCACCGGCATCATCACATTTGGAACTTCAGCTACACATATATACAAGCAGGTGAAGACCATTGTTAATTTCATGTTTGCTATCCTAATTTGCTAGAATTTCAGTCAGCAAATCGTAACAAGAGCAACAATCAAATGGATATCAGCAACAACATACAGACATAATGAAAATTAACAGTAGTTGATGACTTGAGAAATTCCCACTTTCTTCAAATTCAAAATTATTCAAATTCATTCAAATTCAGCTATCACATAATCTGGCACTGTTAAATCCTCATCTCAAGACAGGTTGAGATTAACAGCACAAACTATCATTCAAACTCAAGAATCATTTTTCACCCAAAAATTGTCAATATATTAAGAACTTCAGGATTCATCCTTTCAAAACACAACATGTGGATATAAAAATTTTATTTAAAAAAATGAGTAAGATAAGCGCTCACAGGCTTTCACAAACAACACTTTGTAGTAGTCATCATCTATGTTTTCCAGCATCTTGTCATCACGAAGAATAAATGACATAATATGGTAGATATGCAGCTGGCTTTCGCATTCCAGTTTCAAAGCAGGTGTCACAAAAGTTTCATGGGCATCCATAACACCCGCCGTTATCAAGAGCAAGCAAACCTGGAAATATTCACAAATTATTCATGAAAACACAATGAAAACAATACTCCAAAGTCAAAAATGACATCATTACTAAGCATATTCAATGAATAATTAATTATATGAATATTATTCATAGAGTTAAATTAATCAATTAAACTTTGGAAGCTTTCAAAAACACACACCAATGAGTGCTTGAAATCGAGCATTCGTGAGTATCTGAGTGACAACCATATATCTGCCAAATCGTTGCTTGCAGTTGGATCTTCTTCTTTCCCTTCAGGCTAGAATTATTCCCTCTTGCGAGGGGTCAGCCACTCGGATCTTTCTACTCCACTTGTCTCTGCTTCCGGTGTCTTCTTTCTTCAATTTGAGCAGCTTCAACTCATGATGTGCGATCAATGTGTATATCACAGTGCTCGTAGGAGTCCGACGCCACTCTCTGTCCGAGTCTGTCTCGCGTCATGTTACCCAGTTTGAACCGGTCCGGTCAGCAGGTCTGCCCCATACCATTAACATCTTGAAGCAGCTATACCACCTTATCTGATGAAAAAGAATATGGGAGAGAGGCATGAAGGACAACCTGGGTCAATGCCCGTATGTGTCCCATGCTCTCTTCTTCCTCCTCTTTTCGGGCTGATGAATAATTGTCAATAAATAAAACCAAATAGTTCGTGTTTAAGGTATTGATCAGTCTAGAAGCTCAAGACAGATCTTCGTGTTCGGCGGCGTTTTGAGCCTGCTTCCTAAGCAAACATAAAAAAGCAATCAATTCACAATATACACTGTGTCCGGATAAAAAGTAGACCCCAAAAAGAAGTGTAATAACTCGGTCAAAACTCTTAGGATTTGTCTGAAATTTTAAACAGAGCAACAGTGACCATATCTACACGAGATCCTTACACCGATTAGAAATATTCATGAGTTTGTTATGAGCGTTTAAAATGCAGCACCAAAAAATTGAACTTTCCAACATGGAAAACCTGAAAAAAGTGAAATTCAGCTATATCTGGTGTTCAAAATGTCCTTGTTCACGGACACACTACTGTAGACGTAGACGCTACTGTTTGATGGTCCGGTCGATGATCACCTGGTCAAACACCAGCCACTCTTCAATCAGACGCGCCCTACGCCCTATACGGTTATCGATGCCATAAATATGCGTGAACGAAAAACGCGCTCCAGTAAATGCACCTGGTACTCCGGATCGAGGCCTGAATTGCTGGGCAGCCACAGCTGGGTGGTATGAAGCCGAGTGTATCCCTGGACAACTGCTACGTCTACGGTCGTGAACAAGAAGGACATTTTTTATTGGGGTCTACTTTTTATCCAGACACAGTGTAGGTAAAGGCTATTATGTAGCCTATAATATAAAATTTACATATATTACTTACAAAAACAGTATAGGTAAACTTGCTCACATCAGAACATAGCCTATATTAAACTTATGAATATACGGATGATCGCAGTGTTTAGTTGCATAACATCATATTTATATTGAACTCGGTACATCCAAGCAACAGCCACAGCACAATAATTAGATTATTAGACAAACAGTGAGAACAGGCCAACATGTCATCAGCAATTAGCTGTTGCAAAAGCCTTAGGATGTCCACAAGGCTCTGAGAGTAAGAATTGGCGGCTGTGGACGCGATGTCTAATTATTACATACTGGCGGCCGTGTGTTGATTAATTCATAAAAAAGTCAAATGTTTTGAAACTAAGGTTATGTGAATTAATTAGTTACATTTGTCTCTGTTTGAGTGTATGTAGGGATTAATAAGCTCATGCTGTCTCTAGAAGCACGTACAGTAGGCTACTCATGCACACATGAATGCCACACGCTGTCCGTCGCATGTGCATACACCTTAGACTCAGAGGTATCAGCTACATATGCATTGCCCAGATGAAGCTCAAAGGGGCCGGCAGAGTAATACTATCCCATCTCCAGCCCTCGACAGTCAATCACTGCGCCTGTTGCTTAGGGCTGACTCGTCAATGTTTTAGAGACTCCTTAAAACTTTTTTGTTTCACCTTGGTTGGACTGGGAGTGCCTCTGAGTGGATCTCTCTGGAAGGGCCACTATATAAATTATTTAAATGAATGAATGAATGAATGATTACTAAGAATAAATAAAACTGAGCATATGCAACGAAAAAGGAATGAAATTATAGCAAGCAACTATGTAGTATTGTATTACCCGTTTGAACACAAGCACTGTCATGTGCTCCCCAGCAACCGGTTTGTTCTTTACAATGAAACTAAAGTTGCAGGTTGTGTGGCTCTGACATTTCGCGTGCACTAGTAACCAATTCTCTAGTAAATCATCGCAGGTTCGTGAATCTAAAACCTTCAAAGAGCAAAGATCTTCTGGATTGCTCTTTAATATCCGTACAAAGATTTGGGCTAATTCAAATCTCGTTTCTCCTTGAAACTCAAGGTCGTACGTTGTTACTGGCAACCTGCAAATATATGCACATTATTACCATCATCCTCGAATCCAGATCATATATTCATCAACGAACACATCACCAAAACCAATACACATATCTATTTGCTGACCAGGAAACTGGTTAGAGAAAAAAAGCTCCACGTACTCTACTTGGTCAGTGGCCTGATCTTCGTACTGAAGACGAATTCTCAGGACGACAAATCAAGAAAGGTGTGTCCGATCAGTGAACTGGATCACCTAGGAGTCTGTTATTAACATCTTCGGACAATCCGATCTCACCAACCTGATCTGGATCATCTATCCACTAGTCACCTTGTCACCTTGTGCTATCAGCTCGTAGAGCTCTAGCGATCATCTTGATACACATTCTCCATTGTTCTCTGTTCGCAGACAAGTCCCTCAGTTCTTCCAAATTCATGCCAGTTAAGTCGTGTATCTCGTCCATTCATTTCATCCTTGGTCTGCCGAGTCTTCTCCTTCCCTCACCGCAAGCCAACATCATTTCCTTCTCCAAACCATCAGATCGCATTACATGCCCGAAGAATCTTAGCTTCAATCTTGTCGCGAGTTGTTTTAATGACTCTTCGTTTTCCAATCCTATCTCCATTCTTATAGATTCGTTCGTTCTTTTCTCTGTCCAAGATATTCTCAACATCTTCCTCCAAATCCACATTTCGCATGCGTTAATCTTTTTCTCCATATTCTTTGTCTTTGTCCATGTCTCGCAGCCATATAATATCGTAGGGAAGATTAGTGCTCTCACGAGCCTCTTTTTAGTATCTAAACTTACATGTTTGTCCTTCCATATCCTTTCCAGTCCAATCATTGCGGTTTTCCCTATCGCTATCCTTCGTTTTATTTCTGGATCACATTTTCCCTCTTTTTCGATCAGCGATCCCAAGAATGTGAAGCTTTTTACCACCTCTATTTCCTCTCCATCTATCTCAAAACTAAACTAATTTGCTGTTGTCATGACCTTTGTCTTGCTTATGTTGAAGTATAAGCCGGCTTTTTCACTTTCCCTCCTCACCCTTCTTATCAGTTCTACCAGATCATCTTTCTTTTTTGCCATTAATGTTGTGTCGTCCGCATATCTAAGATTATTCAGTGTTTTCCCAGCAATTTTTACTCCCTCAGTTTCCGCCTTTCTCATTATCCTTTCCGCATACAAATTAAAAAGGAATGGGGACAAGATGCATCCCTGCCTCACCCCTTTCTTGATTTTGAATTTGTCAGTGTCTCCATATTCAGTTCTTATCTCCGCCACTAGTAAGAACGCTTATGTTAATATGTATCACATTTGCGTCTTCCATACTCAACTTAATTTTTGTGTTCCAAAGAGATGGAACGGAAATGGCTATGGAGCGGTTTGCAAATTTTAGTGATGAAAGGGAGGGTGACGCGTCATTATCATGAAGGATCACTTTGTGACTTAGCTGCAAAAAGTAGTACAGATAGTAAAATATCTAAGTCGAGTTGAAAAACAACGATCGACTCGACTTGGTAGTGCCAACAATCGACTCGACTTGCAAGTCGATCGAGTAAACGATTTTTCCATCGACTCGACTTGATCAAGTTATGATCGACTCGAACGATCGACTTGATTGACTGCGGTGTGCAACTTCTAAACCACGGGAGAAGGTCCACAAAGGGCTGCACCAAAATTTCCATCATTCATAAGATTAATGATGAACACATCAGTCCTACGAGATATTAACGCAACAACACGTCTGGAGAGCCATTGTAGGCCCCAAAACAAGCACTACAGAGATCTCATTACAATAACAGATAAAAGGTACAACATTGCAGAAATAACGTGCCCTCTCACGATGAATCAAAAGGTGATCATTATACTCACATCATCGTGAAGAGTGATCATTATACTCACATCATCGTGAAGAGTGATAAACGGATGCCGACTAGAGAAAAAAATTATATTCACCATCCATCAATGCTGGTTGTCACTGGTGTTACTTCACCTTGACCTGACCATCACAAAACAACCAAACCAATTATAATTTATAAGCTAGATCTTCATTCTCCATAATAATATCATTATTATACAGCTATAATTTTTTCGCAAAAATTCCGTCCACTCCTCCCTCCACCCCGTACTACCCTTAATCACCCTTCCCACACACCATCCCCACTCCCACCCCCACTCCCACCCCCACACTCCGAACTCCACCAGTACGTCATTCGTAAATTTGGTTTTTCGGGAAAATTTCATTCCATAAAATCAATCTGAAGTTGGTTAGCTTGTTCTTAGGTTCTCACCTTTTTTTCTGATTGTGTTTCATATGTCTTTTTCTCCACCTGCTTAGATTCGACAATGACATAAAAGTTAATTGGCAGGAAATGTGGTCAGAGGACAAGTAGACTTGAAATTATCAAAGCAATACACATCAATAATGCCATTAAAAGATCATTACTGAATGCAGCTAATTATTACGCATTAGTGAGCCTGTTTAGGCACAATTGAATAATAATAAATCGTCACTTTGTAAACAGCTAACTATCACGAAATCTCTAATCGTTGACAACCCTTTCAGTGCAGTATCAAAATCAGTTTGAGCATTTAATGACTTAAGTAGGAAGAGTTTTCAGCGGCACTCGCATATACCAACTGCTTAACTCTTGCTGACAAATTCTGCAGCTCTCATTATGGTCATGAATACATACATACTTTCAGGTATAACATCTCGGCAATTGCCCATGTGTGCACAATTATGAATTGGGAAATTGTAGCTCACTGATCACCCTAATTAACACTACTTATTTGTACGTGTTCCCCAACTTCAACCATTTGATTAAGTGCACCTATACTGTTGAAAATTCTACTTAGAAAAAGGTGAGGCTCTTTTCATATTGATTGTGTTGTCATTACTTTTCTAATATTAATATCTAAATTTCTTTTAAATAAATTTTCAGTCAAATGCACTCACACATGTTTTTCAATTAAAGAAGTTCAAATTTGGTCTAGAGCATGAGTACAGAAACAGTAATAATAAAGTCATACCTGCTGCAGCTCATCCAAACAAGCAATCCGCTGCCTCTCAGATTTCCGCAATTTTTCTGCATTTGTCTTCTGAAGACCATCTATTTTTTTTCTTCCAAGAGGCTACCTGTTATCAGACCACAAGACCAACGGCTTAAGAAACTAAGAAAAAACTTGGTAGCAAGCTATTTAGACCAAACAGTTTCACCCTCGTAATTTCACACAAAGAGGAAAAAGACAACCCAGTTTTTCATCTTGCAATTCTGCTACAGTGTCTTTCAACTGACCTGAACACTCAACTGCATTTGTCCATCACAGGTCCAAAGTGTCTGAAGATGATTACAGTACTACATTCTTACCATGGCTCAGCAAATTAGTGGATCAGATGCCGTTATAAAGGACCCTTACAAAGCAACCATGAGACAACAGTACAGAAATCCTAATAATCACAACAATAACAAACTAGTTTCTAGCAGCAGATCAGTCTCTCTGACAGATGTACTTCTGCAACGTCATCATGACTTCACCGACTGAATATATTAATAACAGTTAGCTGAATTTGCCATTTCCTTCCGTAAGTGCCTAGCTGTGTGAATAAAGTAAAACAAGGAACACCAAGTTTTCCTCAACTAATCCCAGTTAAATTAAACAGGCATACAAATTAAATCAGAAACCAATTTACTAACGGAACTATAAAATTTACCAAACAAAATTTGCAAAGGCAAAGATAATCCTACCTCTGAAACAAGAAACTGTTCATTTTTCACTCGTTCAGACAGTTGGTGCTAAAAAAATATGAAATCACATGTTTTAAATAGTTTATTCACATGCTCTAAATATTATTTTCACTTAATACAACCTGTAAATGTTTCAACTTGATAATAGTTTCTTAAAGCCTTGGAAAGGTTCAAAAGATTGACCTAAATAAAGAGTGACATAACAATGGTGATATAAATACTGTGCAAAAATGGACAGTTTGAGAAATTATCCCAGTCATCTAACCCTCATCCTCGGATGCCCGATCGATGCGAGTGGCTGCCCTGCTGCATGTGACACGACAAACACACGGACATCTCTGTTTATTTTAAGTCCTTAATTAGCAGCAATCATGACAAAAATAATCAAGCTAAAAACATTGCAACATTTACCTGAATTGCAGCCAGCTGGTCACGCAGATCCCTTTCAATTATGTCACCCAAACATTCTCCGGTAACTGATAATCCACGTAAATCAATCAAAATTTTAAGAAGCTAAATGTAACCAATCAAAAGATTAACCACAAGTCAAATGCTTGCTTGATGCTTCACAACCAGAAAGGTTTATAATCCATATGCTGGTTCTAAACATTCGAACAAGCTATCTTGTAGATCTATGCATATTTTCGGGACTCCTAATTACCACCATCTTGGCCAAAATTTCATATAAATTTTAACTGGTGTCAGCAGTGTTTGTAAACAAACTTATCCCCTCACTGTATTTGTTTATTTCGTTTGTATGTGCAAGTTCTCTACTCAGAGGCGCTCCCGCCTGCAGAGCGGGCACTGCATCTGAATTTCACGCCGAAGCACTGAGCAATTGCGAGTGAAGGACTTGCCCAAGGTCCCTGCACATTCTAGTCCACACCTCCTTTTGATATCTTCTGTGCAACTGCCATCAGATCTTCTGTTATTACTCCTCAGAAGTATACTAATTTCATAACTTGTTCTAATTGTATTGTATTATATCTGGCCATTTATAAAGCGCTTCTCACAGCAAGAGCCTTTCAGAAGTGCAATGTTTCATCTCCTATCTTTATTTTTAGGTCTTCATGTTGTTTTCCGATTGTCATGGTCTTTGTCTATCTGTATTCTTAGCCCCATTCTTTTTGCTGCCATTGTCTACTCGGTCCGTAAGCTTCTGCAGGTTCTGACTTGTGCTAGCCATCAGATCGACATCATCAGCATATAGCAAATTGTCTATTAAGCGTCCATTGATGTTTGTTCCTATTTCTTCCTGTCCTTTTGCGAGTCTCATTACTACTTCCAAAAGAAAATTGAAGAGATCTGATGACATTCCACATCCTTGTCTAACTCCCACTTGATTTCAAAACCACTCTGTCAACTCTACATCCACTCTCACCGCGCTTAGACTTGCTGTATAGGTCTTCAACTAATGTCATTAGTTCCTCTGGTATTCTGCAGTGCCTCAGAGCCATGTGCAGTATTGTCTAATCCATTCCTGGTATTATTTTATTGTCTCTGATGCATGATGTCCGATTTAAAGGACAGTAATAGTCAAAGCTTCAAAAGTAAACAATTTGTAATCACATCATTATGCTACGTAGTTTCATTAATAATAGAATGCAATGAAACAATACACAACAAACTCTACCCATATTGTAATATTTAATCACTTTAATGAGTTTTTCGAAAATTTTACATTTAAAAACTTGCATAATAAAAAGGTTTTTTGCTACTTAAAGCAGCCTCTCAGGGAAATAAACTTCTGGCAAAGAACTTTAAAAAAAACTGTACAGATAGCAGAATGGTGGATAAATTTGAACCGTCCTCTGAAAAAGATGCTTTATTAAAGGTACTCTCATTTAATCATCTCAAGTTTAAACAACATCAGTATACTTTATAATATTTTAAGGAGAAAACTTTGCTATTGATCTGAAGTATTGTATCATTCATTTTAAATAAGCACTCACTTCAAACTACCAAATTTATTAAACAGACAATATCCTTTCCAAACTTGAGAATAAGTAAGCCATGAAAAAATTAAAACTGCTTGGAGCAACTATTACTAATCAACTGTGACTCAGTCAGACAAACATTCGACTCATCCGTCATCGCTCAACCCAACTCAAGATCATTGGACGCAGAAATGCCGCGTTCATGTGAACCGCTGTCTCCACCTGCACCGGAAGAATCTCCCTGGCCTTCTTCTCCAGTTTACTTGTCGTCTGGTTGGCATCGAACGCATCGGCCGTCTCCATCTGCTCCAGCGCTTCCCTCTTTCCAGATCGACTGGTTGCTTCCAGCTTTGTGCGCTGGTCCTGCAAGTTTCCAACTCTGCACTCGGTACTTTCAAGTTTGTCAAACTCCGACCTACCATCATCTGTGGTCGACGTTCTTGAATCGTCTATTGACTTTCTCTTCATTTCCTGAGATCGGTTTTCCTTATCCGCCTTCCACCTCAGATCCTTCGGCTGTGGAAGTCTCGACCTGTTCTTCGCATCCTTCCGTTCGATCCGCTCCATCTTCGTCAACAGTGGCGAACGAATCACGCCGCCGTTGGAGTTGAACCTGAGGAGAGGGCTTGACATGGAAGCGTCATCATTCTCATCGACGTGGATCTTTCGGACAGGTGAATTTTTCAATCCACGAAACTTCTTGTTCGTTGTCTTAACATCGATCGCTTTTTCCACAGGTTGCTCAGCATTTTCTGAGGCATCCTGGACTGCAGACTTTCCCTCCTCCATCTCCTCCTCCTCGCCTTCGTTGAAATCGATTGCCTTTGCAATGGAGTTAAAACAAATTCAGAAATTAGAGCAATGTTACAAAACATCAACCTTAAAAGTTCTGTCCTTTTCAGTCGACGTTGGGTAGGGAGCACTACTGAGTAGTAACCTTGAAGGGTGCTATATAAATCTCCATTATGAATGAATTAATTAATGAGCAAATAATCTATTATTTGTTGCTCATTTGCTACGGCAAATTCTACAAATTATAAATTTCTGAAGAATAACATAACTAAAACCACCGGTGTCCAGCCATTACCGCGCAGGACATTTGAGATCTGGCTGACATGTGTCTATAGGTTTAATGAAACTTTCAAAATCAGCGTACACTACAATTGGGACTCTCATCTTTCTATAATAATTTTTTAAACTCAACATAGTTCCTGGTTCTGGAAGTTCTATCTTTTGAGCGCCGTGTTGGGAACAGTACTCAGTATGTTTGTGCAGTTAATCTTTTCTGCTGAATCCTATTAAGCATCTTTTACAATGGTACATCGAATTGCGTGAGTTTTCTTTATGAACCGCCATCAGTCTGTTGAAATTCTTTATCCAACAATAATGCTTCTTTTCTCCATCAGAAATAAGTAATAGATCTACACACCTATCGTTCTCATGCTTTGTTAAATATAGTGGGAATAAGTTAACATCTTTCTCATAACCAAAAACATTAATACTAATATTATTATTTCTCTCAAAATTACCACATTAGCATCCGCTGCTACTGGGAAATCTATACCAGACCAATTAAGTTCCTCAGACTGTCTAATTAATTCTTTCGTAATTCTTTCTGGATGGTCGTCAACTGAGTTTAAGGCTCTTATTACGCACCACTTGAAGCATTCTTCATCTTTGTTCTTCATACTGATTATAGCCTCTTTTTCTCACCAACTCCTTCGGTAGTGGGATGAAAGAACTACCTTTCAACGGTTTATAAACAACGGTGTTGATATCTAATTTTTGAACCGCTCTGAGTCTCCAGTTACTACCCCGCATCTGGAAGGTTGCCATCGACTCAATAATTTTATCTTTCGCGCTGTTTTAAATTTCACTTACATCGGTGGAGTCTAGAACCACCCCAGTCTTTGAACGAAATGGAAAATCTCTAGAATCTACTGCTCCAGACTTCATGTCGACACGCTCCATTGCGCAGTTAAGGACAAAACTGACCTTAGTCTGGCGGTTTTTAGTCAGCAAGTCTACCACCTGTGCTCGAACGGCACGAAGAAAAGATGTAGCATCAATACCGTTAGCCCCTCTACCGTGTATTGTTTCATGAAGCCTTTGATAGCTGAAGCCGTCTCTCTAATTTTAGATGTTTTCGTATAAATTTTATCGAATATAGAATTCACTTTGGCTTTTAGTGCTTCTAACTTTTCATCCACTTTTCTCTTTGGTTCTTTAGGTATATATCCTTCGATCCACTTTGCGAATGTATTAATCGCTGATTTTGTCTCATCGATTGTTTTTCGTAGTGTCGTGGCTGGTACGGGTTCGAGTATTGGGAATTCAATGAAGGGAACAGGGGCGTCAAGCAAACTAATGTTAGGCGAGATTGGGGGTGCGCTGCGGGCTTGAATTTTAGCAATCAACTCTGCTTTCCGCAGTCTCGTGTACCCAACCAAGCCGCTCTGCTTGGCGATTTTTCTTAATTCAATAACAGTTTTCTTCAAGTATTCCATGTTATATTGAGGCGGCATACCTTTAAGCTGTTGTGAGAAAATATTTTCATTCATTTTATATACACAGGAAAAAATAAATTTGTGTGATGACTCATCATCGAAACTATGAGTAATTCCCAGCCGGCGTAATCACCCCATGACTCATCATCGATACTACCGTGAATTCCCGGCACGATGAGTCATAGGCGCGTGTGAGGTGGTTTGGCTTCGTGATATATGGCACGCGGTTATAGCTTCGTGGACGCTGTGCATGAGGTGGTTTGGCAGAAGTTGAAGCATGTCCTAGGTGGCTTGGTAGAAGTTGAAGCATGTCCTAGGTGTCTTGTCCTCGGGTGCTACACTTTCTACTACTGACATCCCTGACAACACTACAGAAACGAGTTTTGCGAATCATCTGTAATGTACCCTATAGAACCAACACTCATCTTCTTTTCCTAAAATTGAAAATTTTGCCTTTTGAGTGTATTAGCAAGCTGCAAGTGGGGCTATTTATGTACAGAATTCACTCAAACCAAAACACAGGAAATTTTGACCACTGGTTCTGCAAAAACTCTGAGCTACATGAGCGTTACACGCACTCAGCAAACAATTATCATCGAAGAAGTGTACGCACCAACATTAGACAGCATGGTATTGGAATACATGGACCATTGGTTTGGAACTCCCTGCCTCAAGAACTTACCGATTTGCCCTCAATCAAAAATAAATTTAAAATCCACCTTTTAGCCACGATTATCTAAAGAATGTGCCTTTTCTGTGCATGCATTGTTATGATTTTATGATTTTACTTTACATTCACTGTATATACATGTATATATTAATTAAGTTGATTGGTTGGTGCATCAGTGGCGACGCCAGGATTTCAGTTTGGGGGGGGCTAAAGGGGGTTATTCGTCCAAATTTTTTATTTTTACATGGGAAAAAAATTGATGGCCTTTTTGGTTGGGGGGCTTAGCCCCCCTAGCCACCCCCTAGCACCGCCACTGTGTTGCATTCCTGTAGATTGAGAATGGACACCATATTCAAGCATTGTTTGAGGACTTATTGTAGCTCATGTTATTCATAGTGTAGATTTAGAATGGACACCATATTCAGGCATTGTTTGAGGACACATTGTAGTATGTTACATATATAGTGTTTAATGTTCAAACTTGCACTGTTGTATTAATATCTGATGAGTCTAGGGTGACCTTGTCTAGCGGAACCTTATGTTCCTTTGTGTTTACCCATTGACGCCTAATGCACATGAATGTCTAATCTGTTGATTGCATGAATCATGGTCTTGGTAATCAATAAATATATTGATTGATTGATTGATCTGTTCTAATAAGATTACTGATCAGCATTTGTTAGATCATTAGTTCTTGTTTTTTTCGGCGTAGGCTGTTGCAGTTACTATCACTCGCTTCTTTCTGGAGCCGGCGAAACACATTGGTCAGGCAATCCGTGAGTTCATGGTGTCTGCGTTTGAGGGTCTGCCAGTCATTCTCTGGCTCCCAGTCTACGCCTTCATCATTCTTCTCTTCATTCTCGTTCTCTTCTGCCTCGGCCGTTACCGCATATCCATGCCGTTCATGAGGATAGAACCAGCGCACCCAGACGGCGCTCACCAGGTGGCCACTCTCCGAGATCGTGTTGAGCAGCTACAGGTCGGAATTTTTATTATTATTCTTTTATCGAGAATTAAATATATTCTTTGTAGTGTGCACAATAACATTGTGTAGTTTTAGAATGCGCCACGTAGCACTTGAGTTCCGGTCATAGGTGTAGGGGACATTTCAGCAGTGGGGGAGCAACGATTTAAACTTTCACCCGAAAATTTTCCCGAAATTCTCGTCCGAAAATTCTGATGACTTTTTGGTTTTTTTAGTCATCCGTCCGAAAATTTCCCGAATTCCTTGCCCGAAAATTCTGATGACCTTTTTTTAAAGTTATCCATCCGAAAATTTTCCGAATTCCTCTCGCGAAAGTTCTTTGACTTTTTTTAAGTTATCCGTCCGAAAATTTCTCGAATTCCTCGTACGAAAATTCTGATGACCTTTTTTTAGTGATCCGTCCCAAAATGTTACACTTGCATGCCCGAAAAAATACTCCTGTACCTGTTTGCCCGGAAAAAATTTCCTGAAATTTTCCGCCCATGCCTGTTTTGCCAGAAAACCACATTTGCCCGAAATTTGGGGGGCATTTGCCCCTCTGGACCCCCCCGCCTCTTACGCCTATGGTTCCGGTCAGGCGAGATGGCTATAGTAGGCCTAATTGTTTGAACAAGAAGTAAAAAGTCTCACTGGAGTTAATTTTAGGGCTGGTTTAGAGGTGTAGAACGATGCGAAAACGGCATCAGATACCTACAGGCGCTTTATGATGATGATGTATACATACATGTTTATGTAGGCCTCTATATACCCACAAACATATATAAAATCTATATTTACATATAAACACATTTATATACATTGTTATTATTAAGAGATGATAAAGGTATTGATTGCATTTATTATAATTTCCAGCTGGAGAATCGGGACATGAGGCGGCAGATGGCGCTACCAGATGCACGTGGAAATGCAGTCGACGAACGAGGAGATCGGAGACGAATACCACATCAGCTGGAAGAGGTTCCAACGGGAGCTCAAGTCGTCTATAGACGCGACGTGGAAACAGTGGAGAAGACGGAAAAATCTGTGACGTCTGTAGCTCCAAGAACGACGAAAACCATCATTCCGCCAGATATTAAATGTGTTGATGTCCCTTCAGCATCACTATGTTCGACATCTAAACGAGATAAGACGACACCAGTTTCTGCAGTCATCATAACAAGCACATGTGAGGTTACTCGAGAGGAGGAGACTATCACCGAATTCACCGCCAACGGTCTACCGATTGCCGACTGCTCTGACGCGAGTGCAGGACCTCAGAGTGCAGAACCTCCGAGTGCAGAACCTCAGAGCGCAGAACCTCAGAGTGCAGAACCTCAGAGCGCTGACAGAAACAACGGTAAACAGATTGAAGCAAACGTTGAAGATCTCCAACAGTCGTATGTCATGATTGAAAGAGCGTCCACAAATGGGGTTGTTGAACTCGACGAGAACAGATAAAACAATGACATATCAAGTCAGATAGGTTAAGAACTTTGTCGAAAAAATTCGCTGATGTTAGTCCGCATTGGTAGACAGCACTGGGGTGTATATCTTCGTCATAGGAACGTCATATATGGGTAGATCTTAAGTTAATGAGTTAACTTTTTGCTGAACTTTTTCCATGTCTGGACTGTGTATATGGTGTAGAAGTTGTAGCCTGGCAGATTAAGTAGTGCGATTCATTTCATATGATAGCCTAGGAAAACAGTTTAAAAACAGTTTCAATAAGAATAGGCAAGCAGTTTTAATTTCATTTAAATGAAATAGGAAAACAAGTTTAAATGTAATTTAGATAATAGAAAAAGCAGTTTCATTTTAAGTTAAATACAATAAGAAAATCTGTTTAAGTTTCAATTAAATGTGAAACCAATTTAAATAAGAATAAAGAACCAGTTTAAGTAAAATTTAAATAAAAATTTCCTCATTCTCTGGCATTTGTAATCTATTTTATGCGATCATGGTGATGGTATTTTTTAGATAAGCAGCTGCGATACTCTTTTCACCATGTATGTGCACGTGTAGCTTAGTTTCTCTGTAGCGGCACAATTTCAAGGAATTTTCTTGGTTGTTTGCTGTCATAATATTTTGTCACATTATTGATTTATCCGTAAAATCTTCAACTTTTCGGATTTTTAGAATTTTCTTACGTATTAACTTATTGCCTGTGCTTAAATGTTGTTTGATAGAAACTCTTGTCTGTTGCATTTTTCCGATAGGTACTACCATCCATCTATGACACTGCCTTTTGAGCTTCACAAACAGGAATTTCGAATCATATAGAACAGGGCCGTCCAACCTGCGCAGCCCACTGACTGATTTTAAGTGGGGCCTCCATATGCCAGTTAGATTCCTGCAAATTTTGCAAAAATAAAGATCTAAAACAAATCCCACAGACCTACTTGCATAGCCATTAGTTCGAAACTTAGTTATTATTTGAAAACATGATCACAATTTAATCCAGCCTCCATGACGCATGCATTATGATTTTTCCATATTAAATTTTGATACTGTTTAGAATATTGAATAATAAATTTGAAACGTTGCTTTTGAGTTTATCGGCGTGGCCCTCGGCTTTAAGAAGAATTACTTCAGTGGCGTGCGGTGTCAAAAAGGTTGGACAGCACTGATTATAGGAGACAGTATGTTTAGGACTCGTATAGTTGGGTGTACTTAGCAGTTCGGGCTTCAAACCCATTCCCCAAAATAATTTCCGAAATTTTAATGTCTAATTCTGCGCATTTTATGACGATGTCTACTGGAAACCCCGAAATAGAAAAACCCGAATTGTTTCCTGACTATGCCTCTGCTGGTTGGTTACAACACTTTACTTGATGGGTTCAAGCATAGTCCATCAGCTGCTAACAGTGTAGTGACATTGAGCATATCCAGCATGCACTACTAGGCATGGTCTCCAGGTTACACTGCTTATAACCCAGGGGTCACTCCACTCTGTTCCTTAAGAATCTCAAAACCGTCCCATTTAGACGTGGCTAGGCCAGGAGCACTACCTTGAGGATGCACTGTAACAAAATAACCTAGATATTAATAATAATTGACGTTGTTTCGTGGCTGTTTGTGTACTTTGGAGGAACAAGAAACCCGTCGTGTCAATTGGCTTTGCTTTTACATGTGCTTATTTACGTGGTTTGCAAGTTGAGTGTTTGCTTCACCACAATGTGGAAATGTACTCGTAGGCTGAGCCTTCGTCTAGTCGCTGTCCCAAGGTGGTTCAAAGGTATAGTGTCATCGAATGACTGTGCACGCTGTCATGTACTTAACTTGTCTGTAAATATATATATACGAAAATACAATTGGAGAGATTGTGTACAAAAGTCGATTGTCATATTCCTTTTAATATATGCCAAAGTTCAGTAAACATAAAGCTATGATATGACTCACTTGTGAGTCAAGGACTTGCTCATGGTCCATACACCGTAACCACCATGAGTAAGGATAATCTCTGTGTAGGGATCATGAATGAGCAAGTCAAGCCCGAACCTCTACTACAGTGGTTCCCAACCTTTTTTGACTTGAGGGTCACTTTTTCTAAGTTGGAGGACACGAGGGCCACTTTTTCTTAGTTGAAGGACATTAGGGAGCCACAAGTTAAAATTGTATTAACTAAAAGCATATAAAATTGTTATAATTGATTCAAAATATAATGTTTTATGTTATTTATCGACGTTAAAATAAAAGAATTTGTAATAGAAAATAATAATGTGTTCTATCCTGTCCAAGTTGTTAATTTTCTCATATATTTTTGATAATTCTTTGAGAGATAAGGGTCATTTTTTTAGGCCTGGCGGGCCATTTTCTGAAGCCTGGCGGGCCACTTTTGGCCCGCGGGCCACGGGTTGGGAACCGCTGCTCTACTACAAGCCGTCACCACCCGAGCTTCCTAACCAGTTGGCTACTCTGACCGTCTATGCGTACAGACTTTTTCCCCTCAGTACATGACAGACTTCCCATAATTGGTGTTTCTTGGATGGAACAATTCATCTCTGAACATGATCCATCACGTAGTCTGACTGTTATCCTTGTCTGGAACCCATTTTACTATACTTGCCTACCAATTTTGTTTTGACTAAGCACCTGCGAGTAAACTGGTTGTGTGACTTCACTTCTTCGGGCCCTATAGTAATCTCGAGAGGTTACAATTACTCAAGTGTCACACTGCACCTGCATACGAACGAGGCTAAGATACAAATCAGACACATGTATTATTTCTCGTCTACACGCAAAATTATACACATTTAACAAGAACTGTCAAAATATACAGTATTTACGCTCCATCCATCATTAATACATATGTAGTTATGCACCAATACATTTAGCCAATTTTATACTGACACATAAACTTCTGTTATGTGCACAAGAGTCAAACTTTGCATGCGTACGTTCAAAGCAATCACGAGGCTTTGCGCTTAAGCAGCATCAAGTTGTACTAAAAAACATATTTCCTCTGCTCAACATGACTTCTGCGATCAACAGCTGACAAGCTTTTCAATCAATCAACCGACTTTTCCATTGACAGGTTTGACAAAAAATCAAGAACATACATAAAGCAGTGATTACCATAATTAAAAAAACTTACGATTCACAGGTTTTATTGTAATACTGAGAGAGAGACAAAGGAAGACTGACGACAATAGCGTTCGACAAGTCAATTGTTTCAAGCAAGCATCACCAATTCTCAACCTCAGCAACAACCTCGGCAATAGTTGCAAATATGTGATCGCCATTTTCTACAGCCAAGTCCAATGTTCCTTTTATTGTCAGTCCAAGTCTTGTGTCCTTTTTGCTGCATATCCAGCCCAGTCTTGATAGGCCATTGTTTCTCATGTAAAACTAGATTAAGGAGACTGGTCGCTTGGAAACCAAAATCTTAATTCTCCATTTGACCTTCATTTAAGAGTTGCACTTATTTTAGCCAGTATTGTTATGTTGACGCACGTCATGATGGATGATACACAACTTCTATAATAGGCGGTTTCTATCCCGTTAAGATTCAAGCATTTACGTTTTACATCAATTCCAAGAGACTCAAGGTGAAGTCATGGCAAATATCTGTCCAATGCCAATACACCCACGCTTAAGATCGGATACGAAAACAACACAAAATGCGTTTACAACAGATGCAGAAAATAATTCTTTTTGCTTCATTACTAAAATTCCAATCACTGTCATAATGAAATTGTCCTGCAGTATGGTGCCATGTAAATCTCTTTGTGATATCATATCACTTGAGTAAGAATTTAATTACTTCCCTTGTACTTTGGTGTCATGACTGTCTAGCACACTTGGTGTCATCACTTTAGTAATGCGTTCATCAAATTAACACAAAAACTGGTCGTCTTTAAATTTTTGTTATAAATGGCAACAACGGACCGGATCATAATCAAATTTCTACCAGTATATTTCATTTGACTTATTTATGCACTGACAAAATATTATAAAGAAATATGAAACCGTTACTGAGACAACGCATTTTGAAAACAGCGAATGTACTTTCGTGTCACCCTATAATTTGGTGTCATGTCAGTCACTTTGCAAGGTCTAGCACACTTAGCGTCACCACTTTAGTAACGCATTACTTATGATTCGATGTCATGCCAGTCACTTTGCACTTTCTAGCACACTTCCGTGCTGCTGATTGTAATGACCTTTTTGTTCCCTGGACTAGCACTACTCTTACCCAACACCACAAGTGCCGTGGTTGGTCCCCAGGGCTTTGGAATGACCTTCGTCCAGTGCAAAAGGTTAAACTAATGACTCATTTTCCTCGCCAGCCTCTTCTTTAAAGGCATTTCTCTCCCCCGCGTTTCTGTGCTGAGAGCACCTCTGAATAGTCATTCTGCGAAAGGCACTATATAGATACAAAAGTTACTAATATTAGCATTTTTAAGAGCAAAATATTTCTTCCTTTGCAATTTAGCATCAACTCCGTGACTTTTCTACTGCACTTGGTGTCATGCGAAGTTGACATTGCCAGAGATTTAGAAAACTCTTCTACATATGGCAATCAGCGAAAATGTCAAATGTGAATAGCGCGGGCCATGAGAAAAATAGTGAAAAAGCATGAAACTCACTTTTTTGCAAAATTTTTTTTTTGAGTTATAAAAAAATTATTCTCAATAATTCAGCGCCGAAATTTTGTACACGTTAGTTTTTTGACTGTATCTACGTTTTGATCGGTATACGCTGGTCCCCCGCCCTTCAGTTTTGGTGCAGTGATGCTTGTTACATTCAACCCGTGTTACTTTCGACCCCGGTCTCCCCTACTACAAAAAAAATGAAATCACATGTTTTAAATAGTTTATTCACATGCTCTAAATATTATATATGTAAATGCTTCAACTTGACAATATTTTCTTAAAGCCTTGGAAAGGTTCAAAAGAGTGACATAACTAAAGAGTGACATAACAATGGTTGCATAAATACTGTGTAGAAATGGACAGTTTGAGAAATTATTCCAGTTATCTAACCCTCCTCGTTGGAGGCCCTATCAATGTGAGTGGCTGCCCTGCTGCATGTGACAGGACAAACACACGGATATCTGTTTATTTTAAGTCCTTAATTATCAGTAATCATGACACAAATAATCAAGCTAAAAACATTGCAACATTTACCCGAATTGCAGTCAGCTGGGATCCCCCCACGCATTTGCCATCTTCTAGTACGTCATCTAAATCAATCAAAATTTAAGAAACTAAATGTAACCAATCAAATGAATGACCTGTCTCAGACCTTGCAGCTCGTCGAGCTCTTCGCTCGGCGGCAACGGGTGAGCTTTTGGTGCCGCGAACTCGCACTTCTATGAGACAGCGCCGAGCCTTTTCTGTTGTGGGTCCCACTATCTGGAATGGCCTCCCACTAACCTTGCGACTTATGCCTAGGCTAAATTCCTCTGCATTTTTTAAGTATCTCAAATCCTATTTTTATAGCTGTGGCTGGGCTGGGAGCGCCTCTGAGTAGGTTTCTTGAAGGGGCGCTATATAAATCCTCGAAATGAATGAATGAATGAATGAATATTGTATCACCGGCAATTGCGAAAACAAGCGAGAATAATCTAAACACTAAACTTGTGACTAAAGGTATCATTTTTGGTGATTTCATTGCGATAATTATAGGAAAAATAAATAAATACGATTATCGTTTGGTCAATTATGAAAATCGGTTACCGAATTCAGAACCGGTAACCGAATTTCTGATTACCGTTTAACATCCCTACTTTCTCCAAGAACTTACTCCTGTCTTGCAGTTCTTTGAGCTTCTTCACAAGTTCTTCATTTCTAAATCAACATAAATAAACATCACATTGTAAATAAACAGATCAAAAGAACCAATTAAAAGCACCAATCAAGGACCAAAGTGTAATTACAATACTGCCAAACACTTATACTCCTATAGCAACCAGTTTCCAGTGCCTGTAAAAGCCTAACAGTATTACTCTCAAGCAAAATTGTCTATTTGGAACTATTTCAGACTCAGTGCAGTCTTGTCTAATCCATTCCTGGTATTATTTTATTGCCTATGATGCATGGTGTCCCATTTAAAGGACAGCCATAAAATAGTCAAAGCTTCAAAAGTAGACAATTTGTAATCAAATCATTATGCTCTATAGATTCATTAATAATAGAATGCAATAAAACAATACGCATTAAACGAACCCATGTTGGTAATAATATTTAATTTTTAATGCAGAATTTTGTAAAATTGAGTAAATATTAACAACTTGAAAAAAATATGCTTTTTTGTTACATAAAACAACCTGCTGTGAAACAAATATCTGGCCAAGAACTTTTACAAAACTGTATGGATAGAAGAATGATGAACCACCATTTGAACCATCCTCTGATAAGATGCTTTATCTTAGGACCACTCATTTGGTAGTGAATATTTATAATCATCTGAAGTTTAAACAACATCTGCGTAACACTTTTATATTTTACGGAGAAAACTTTGTTATTGATTTATAGTACTGTATCATTCATTTTAAATGAGCAACCACTTCAAACTACCAAATTAATCCAAACCTGAGAAAAAGCCATGAACTTTTTTAACCGCATGGAGAAATCATTAAGTCCACTCACTGTTTCCTGAGGTACTTGATCTCGTCCTTCTCAGATGTGGATGCCTCGTCTCTCAAACGACCTAGTTTTCTCTTCAACTTCTTTATCTCCTGATTGAGCTCTATGTTGACCTTTTCTAAGAAACAAATAACAATGTATACTCGTTTATTCTTCTGCCATCTTGCACCACAGAAATCTTTCTGGAACACCCTGTCCCACAATACATCTCTTTCAATAACTACAAAGTCTGCCTCAAGACAATTCAAACCGACAAGATTTGCCAAACAACAGTTTGGAACATGGAGAAGACAGTAGATTAGAGATGCCAGACAACATTGAAATGAATAGACTCACTGGTTTTTTCCAGCTCTTCTTCTTTTGAGGCTAATTCTTGCCTCCGTTTATTCTCTTTCAGTTGAATACACTGCATTTGTTGCTCATGCTGCTGAAGCTGAATTTACAAAGCACCTCAGTGAATTATAATCTCAAGTAAATTCATCAGCATTAAAAGCACAGAAGTACATACAGCAAATTTAAACAACCAGGAACATGGTTAACAATGTGACATAATTATTATGAAAAATCTATATGCCTCTTCAAGAGAAGGTCATCACAAGTGCTTTAAAAGAGATAAAGATGCATATCGTTTGCTCTCTGAGTAGTCTGGTAATCACACAGTACTTAAACAGTGAATGTTCATGAAACTATCTGGGCCAGCAAACCCATCATTCCTCTGGGGTTGAATTGAACTCTTTTCATTAAGTATATAGACTACACTTTGATTGTCAACATAAGTTTTGTTCTTGTGCTCCAAGATTTCAGGACTATGCTGCTCAAGAGTGACGTACACATGGACAGTTAACTCTCATCCACACTAAAATCTTATATGACCATACAACATTCTGTTCATTTGAAAGCATCATTTAGGTGACACTAGTTAGCAGGATCTAGATCCCTTCAGTACAACCAATAACTGCCAACATGTCTTGTTCACTCAAAGATAATGTGCTTCTATTGTTAAAATGGTAACAATAAAAACTTAATTAATTGACTTGATGATTGAACAAGACTCTTCTGGTGATGTAGCCAAGTCCACACATAGCCATTTCCATTAAGTCAGGTCAGAACGAAGAAAGACAAATTTAATAATGATAACATAATAATTATAATGCTTTACTTTGGTTACCATTGTTGGACTGCTGATTACCTGCTGGACAGGCGACAGTGGACAATCGATATCCTTCACTAAAGCAGCCAACCAGAATGGAGCGACAATGCTGTTGCTGTCTTTTGATGCCTTTGAATCTTGGTTACAAGCACCTGTGACATCAAAACAGTTCTTGAAAAGCAACTTTGCCACTTTAGCACTAGAAATAAATCAACTAGAAATAATGATAAATGATAGTAAAAAAAAGGGATTTTGTTTATTTTTTAAAACATAATATTCTTAATCACAAATGTTACCGTTAGCTACAGACAAATCCACAAATCTGATACATAATCTACTAAGCAAATTTATTTCGAATTAAAGATGTTAAATAATAATCGAAAATTCGATTATCGTTTCGAAATTGATAACTGAACTTATTTTTTTTAAATCATTTTTATAGTGAAAACTGCAAGAAATGCCAGAAAAATCTTGCACTTCTTTTTAGTGTGTATATTGAGGCCATCAAATAATCATTTTCAATTCCGATTTCTAAAATTGATAATCGGCTTGTGAAAAACAATGTTAATATCCTATCCACAATTCTGCCACCATCGCATCAATTGCTTGAAAGGCTTATTTACACACAACAAAAGACAAACCATTTTTTAACTAAAATAATATTCCGCAGACGCCAATATACGCATACATGGGAATAGATGTAAATTCTTTTAGGATATAGCCAGGCTTTGAGACATTTAGAACTGAAACCCATGTTGAATACATGCTGCACAGAGATCACTGTAAGTGCTGATTCATAAACAAAACAATTACTGAAAATGTCTGGAGAATTCTTACTGTCATAGTCCAACGGTGTTCGTCTGACGCATCTGCGATTAGAATCACCATGAGGCATTGAAGTAATCACCGGCATCATCACATTTGGAACTTCAGCTACACATATATACAAGCAGGTGAAGACCATTGTTAATTTCATGTTTGCTATCCTAATTTGCTAGAATTTCAGTCAGCAAATCGTAACAAGAGCAACAATCAAATGGATATCAGCAACAACATACAGACATAATGAAAATTAACAGTAGTTGATGACTTGAGAAATTCCCACTTTCTTCAAATTCAAAATTATTCAAATTCATTCAAATTCAGCTATCACATAATCTGGCACTGTTAAATCCTCATCTCAAGACAGGTTGAGATTAACAGCACAAACTATCATTCAAACTCAAGAATCATTTTTCACCCAAAAATTGTCAATATATTAAGAACTTCAGGATTCATCCTTTCAAAACACAACATGTGGATATAAAAATTTTATTTAAAAAAATGAGTAAGATAAGCGCTCACAGGCTTTCACAAACAACACTTTGTAGTAGTCATCATCTATGTTTTCCAGCATCTTGTCATCACGAAGAATAAATGACATAATATGGTAGATATGCAGCTGGCTTTCGCATTCCAGTTTCAAAGCAGGTGTCACAAAAGTTTCATGGGCATCCATAACACCCGCCGTTATCAAGAGCAAGCAAACCTGGAAATATTCACAAATTATTCATGAAAACACAATGAAAACAATACTCCAAAGTCAAAAATGACATCATTACTAAGCATATTCAATGAATAATTAATTATATGAATATTATTCATAGAGTTAAATTAATCAATTAAACTTTGGAAGCTTTCAAAAACACACACCAATGAGTGCTTGAAATCGAGCATTCGTGAGTATCTGAGTGACAACCATATATCTGCCAAATCGTTGCTTGCAGTTGGATCTTCTTCTTTCCCTTCAGGCTAGAATTATTCCCTCTTGCGAGGGGTCAGCCACTCGGATCTTTCTACTCCACTTGTCTCTGCTTCCGGTGTCTTCTTTCTTCAATTTGAGCAGCTTCAACTCATGATGTGCGATCAATGTGTATATCACAGTGCTCGTAGGAGTCCGACGCCACTCTCTGTCCGAGTCTGTCTCGCGTCATGTTACCCAGTTTGAACCGGTCCGGTCAGCAGGTCTGCCCCATACCATTAACATCTTGAAGCAGCTATACCACCTTATCTGATGAAAAAGAATATGGGAGAGAGGCATGAAGGACAACCTGGGTGTAACGTCTCCGTTTTTATGCTTATTTTAGCAGGTAATTGAAAATGTACTGCATTTAAATGATCTGTTCAAAGAGAAACCAATTCTTTATAAATGTATGATATAATTGAAACTATTAAATACACAATACAATTACGCAATATTCCTATTTACTTATTTGGCGTATCACTAATTATAATTATCTTTATGCTTATCTGTATTCCACAGTTGAGATATATGACATATCGTTTCTGTAGTGTAAAACGGCCTTGAAATAGTTCTGCAGATCCTCTGTAGATATACTGTATGAAGATAAGCAACCTCGTGCTATATTTGAAGAAATAGTTCTGCTGATTCTCCGTAGATTCACTGAATGAAGATAAGCAACCTCGTGCTATATTTGAAGAAGGATAATGAGATACTGTCAAGCTGTGGAATCCAGATCGAATACCAGACAAGACAATATTCAATACTTCCGTAGCATCAAATTATCACACTCCAACCAATGAGAATTTCCTTCCCAATTGAAAATGACCTTGAAATGTCAACCAGAGACAACGAGCCCAAAATCGTTTCTCAACACACGAATATCGTCTCACCAACCGTCACGATCACAATGTAGACTTCACGGACGTTAGAGTTCGCAACTTCGAATTTCTAAATCGCCTCTACTCTCACACGAATGCCTCGTACTGTTTTACGACCAGATACGAGCATAATCATCATCCTCACCATTGAATAAACTTCAAATGAATTGCCAGCCACAACTGATCAACCATCTTTCTCAATGTTCAAGCAAGGAATCAACTGTTTATGTCGAATTTCAATGACGTGGCTGTTTTCATTCAATTCTGTCCGTTACGCTCATTTCGATGCTTTTAATTGGTTACGCGTCAATGCAAATGTTTTCGCTTACGTAAGCGTCCGTAGTAACCGCTTGACGTCACTATGACTGCCTCGCTCATGTACGCAAGATTCGTGGTCTCCTAGTTACTAATCCACTAGACGCCAAATTATTAATCTAGATACGCCGACTAAATTATCTAGCTTAACTCCTACTTAGAATTAACATATAATATCAGACAAGTTAGTTTGATAGATAATAGCGATTTAATACGCTACAAATACCCCTCCTTCAAAAGTCTGTAATCAGGCTTTACAATCTCACCTAATTATCTATCAACTAAATTTCTATCAACTTCCTTATTCTATCTTACACAACAATACAACATTACTGAACTTCTTATCTACATTATTATAATACATTACTGATTTATTTAAGTACTATGTAATTCCTCTACTCAAATAATCAGACATAACATTATTGCTTCCCTTGATATATCGTATCGTAAAGCAATAATTTTGAAGTGCTAGACTCCACCTCATGACTCTCGCATTTCTCATTCTTCCTTCCTTCATGTACTGTAGTCCGCAGTGGTCTGTCTCAATCACAAACTGCTTTCCACACAAGTACCTGTCAAACCGACTAATTCCCCACATTATCGCTAGACATTCTCTCTCCTCAACTGAATATCTCATCTCTCTTTCCAATAGTTTCCTACTCGCATATGCAATCGGGTGGTTCACTCCTTCGTACTGCTGTATCAGGACGCAACCTATTCCTCTTCCCGAAGCATCAGTTTGAATCACGAATTCCTTCTCCAAGTTTGGTAACTTTAGTATCGGTGTTTTAGCAAGTGCTGCTTTCAGCTTACTAAAACTCTCTTCTAATTCTTCGTTCCAATCAACATTATTAGCTGCTGACTTCTTTGTCAAATCACTTAATGGTGCCATCAGTTCAGCACAATGAGGAATAAACTTTCTGTAATAGTTTATTGCTCCCAAAAAGCTTCTTATTTGTTTCTTCGTTTTCGGTTGTGGCATCTCCACAATTTTATCTATTGATTCTCCTTTAGGACTGATGTCGTCGTTGTTTAACGTATGACCCAAGAAATCTATGCGACCATACCCTAATGAACATTTCTTTGGTTTCAAAGTCAGGTGAGCATCTCTCACTCTTTGGAAAAATTCTCGTAAAATCTTCATATGTTTAGTCCATCCTTCTGTATGAGCTAGTATGTCATCAACATAACTCTCCAGATTCTCGGTTCCATGTAAAATCTTCCTTATCAGTCTGTTATAGCTTGAAGCACTGTTTACCAATCCAAATGGTAATACATTGAATTTATATAACCCACTTGCACAAATGAAGGTCGTATAATCTTTTGACTCTTCGCTCATTGGAATTTGCCAATACCCTTTGCAAAAATCAAACTTGCTATATATTTTGCTGCCACTCAGTTTATTGAAGATATCCTCGTTTGACATCATCGGCTCTGGATCAAAAACTGTCACTTTGTTCAATTGTTTATAGTTGCAGCAAAGTCTATTGCTTCCATCAGCTTTCTTAACAACAACAAGCGGTGCTGCGTATGCTGCTTCTGATCTTTCTATTATTCCATTCTCTAACATTATCTCAATTTCCTTATCAATTTCAGACTGTAGATGATACGGTGTTGGGTATGCTTTCATCCTAACAGGTTCATCGCTTGTCAGATGAATCTCGTGTTTCACCATGTCCGTTCTTCCTGGTTTATCTGTAAATATGTCTTGATATTCTCTCAGTAATTTCTCTAATTCACCTCTCTGTTCATCTTCTAATTGTGGATTAATATCAACATCCTTGTACGTCTCAGTTTGCTTACTAACATACAAATTCAATATCTCCTCCTCTTCGTCTTCACCTTCTCTACCATCATGTACAATAGCTGACACATATGCTATTGTCTCAGAACCTGACAATTCTTCTTCACTCCTCTCGTAATATTTCTTTAGTATGTTGATGTGGTATGTTTTCAGTTTTCCACCATCAACCTCAACTTTGTAATCGTAATCTCCGATTTTTCCTCTGACAACAAATGGTCCTTGCCATTTAACAAGCATCTTATTATTACAACTCGGCAGTAACAATAGGACTTTATCACCTATCTCCAGTTTTCTATATCGTGCCTTTTTATCGTAGTACTTCTTGTTCTTCGCATTGGCTTTGTGAATTGCTTTCTGCGCCATGTTACACGTTTCCTCTATACGCTCTCGTAGATCTGTCATATATGTGTACACATCCTTAACCTCGTCTTCCACTTTTTCATTTGTCCACAGTTCCTTCAATATCTGTACCGGACCTCTACATGATCTTCCGAAGATTAATTCGAAAGGCGTGTATCCGTGGCTCTCGTGTACAGTATCTCGTAGTGCGAAAAGTAATGGTGCCAAGTATCTATCCCACTCTTTCACTTGTTCACCTATCAATTTTCTCAGTGTAGTCTTAATTGTTCCATTCAGTCGTTCCACACAACCATTTCCCATCGCGTGGTATGGACTTGTCATCGTATGCTTGATTAATAACATCTTGTTTACTTCGGCCATTAGTTCTGACGTAAACTGGCTCCCTCTATCTGTATGAATTCTTTCTGGTACGCCCATCCGACAGTAAAAGTTAAACAAGGCTTCCGCCACCTCCTCGGTACTAATACCTTTCAACGGTATTGCTTCAGGATATCTGGTGCTTAAGTCGATAATCGTTAATACATAACGATATCCTCTCATAGACATTGGCTCTATGGCTCCTATGATATCTACACAGACATGCTTGAACGGCACATCCAGCACTGGAAGATGTCCCATCGGTGCCTTGTAGTTCACTTTCTTATCCACTGCTTTCTGGCATACATCACAACTTAATATGTATCGCCGAACTTCTTGATTTATCCCTGGCCAATAAAATTCATTCACAATTTTATCGTGAGTCTTTTTCATGCCTAGATGAGCTGACAGTAGCGAGTTATGTGCTACAGCTAGAACTTTGTTTCTCAACTGTTTCGGTACCATCAACTGCCATTTCGCTTCATCTTTCAATACTTCCTTCCATCTCCGGTACAACAATCCATCTTTCTTTACGTACAGCACTTTTTCTGTACTCTTCTCATCGCCATCCCACTCAGATGCTTTATCCCAGTAACTCTTCAATGTTTCATCTGTCTTCTGTAATTCCTTTATTTCTTTTGTGGTTATGTTAAGGTCGGGCATTTCTGTGACCTTGAGTGGTTTATATTTCACCACTTTCTTCGACTCAGCTCTTGTTTCTATCGCTGCTGTCGTTTGATGTGCGTCACTGCTCATGACGTCATCACTTCCAACTTTCTCTATTACGTCATCATATTCCGTGCTCATTTCATCACTCTCGAATCTTACTTTCTTCTTGGCATCTTGCCGACGTGAATTAGCATTCATAATTCCCTTGAGTATTCCTTTATACTCAACTTTTTCTTGTTTCTCACTCATAATCGTCCCATCCACTTTCTCTCCTTTGTCACAATTAATCACATTTTCATCCGTGTTCTCATTCGTTACGGTATATTTCAACCCTCTCACGCGTCCAATAATTATCGGCTTTACTGGTTCATCCATAACCATTGCCTCAACTTCACCAGTAAAATACTCGCTCTCAATGTTTACATTGGCTGTAGGAAAACACCTTAAGCTCCCATCAACTAGGATGCAGTGCGTTTCCTTCCCAGTCAAATCACTATCCTTGATTAGCGATCTCCTCACGATACATGTACTCGCTCCAGAATCGTAAAGACAATTGGCGTCTACGCCATTGACCTTCGCTTGACATTCGTCTATACTTTCAATGTCAATGCAACCATCTTTCCGTTCCGTAACTACCGTACTTGCTGCCATATGTTTCGGTACTTCTTCTTTACCTTTCCTATCCTGGCGTTCTACTGTTCTGTCAATTTCACTCGATTTCGTATTTTCATTTGTCTGTACAACCCTGTACGCCCTATTCTCGTAAATCTGTACGGCTGCAGCTGTGTGTTTAACAAACCCTTTATTTTTGTTCACACAATCATATGCTTTATGACCTACCTTACCGCATGCAAAACAAGTTATCTTGTGTTCCGCTGCCTGCTCTCTATCTCTACTAAATCCTCTATTCACATTTCCACTGTGATTTGTCTCTTTGTTCTGTCGCGTTTCGACTCTTCCTCTGTTCATGTTTCCTTGGAATTTCTCTCTCGATTTCTCTTCAAATGACTTTCCATTACCTCTGTCATTATTGAATCTCCCTTGAGGTTTTACAGAATTCTCTGCATATCTGTACCCATGAGCTTCGATGTAAGATTCTGCACACGTCAATGTGTCTTTTAAGCTCATTTTTCCTTTCTCTTTAATGAACATCCTCAACTCGTTACTACAAGTGAGGAAAAATTGATCTTTTAACAGTAGATCCTCGATTCCTTCGTAGGTCTGCTCAAATCCAGCTTGTAGCAACCATTGCTGCAAATATCGTTGCAATCTGTAGATGAAATTTGAAGGAGTTTCTCCTTGTTCCATCTTGCTAGTCTTAAACTTGTTACGATACCCTCCTTCTGTCAATTGGAATCTTTTCAAGAGATGCTTCTTTAAACAATCGTAGTCTTGTGTTTCTTCAGCCGACAAACGCTGGTACACTTCTAATGCTTTCGACTCTAGATGTCGCGCTAGCATCAGTGACCATACATCTCTTGGTATCTCGTATGTCGTACACGTCCGCTCAAATCTAAGAAGATACGCATCGAGACAGTCCTTTGCCTCGTTAAATATTGGGAACTTAATGTTCTTCATTCCCTTATGACTTTGGTTTCCTTGGTGGTGGTCACCCATCGTCATATAAGAATCTCCATCATCCCTATTTCGTCCATCTCTCGATTCTATCTCTCTCAATCTCGCTTGAATCTCGAGTCTCTTAATCTCTAAAGCTTCATTCGCTTCTCTTGCAAGCCTCGCCTCAGTTGCTTCTCTTTCAAGTCTAACGTCATTTGCTTCTCGCGTAAGCCTAGCGTCAGCCATCCTCGCGATTTCTATTTCTTTTTCTCTAACTGCTGATTCTGCCTCTCTTTTAGCCTTAGCTTCAGCTAATCTAGTCGCCTCTCGCGCTAGCTCCAATTCATTTTCTCTGGCTGCTTTGGTATCAGCTAACTTAGCCGCTTCACGCGCTGATTCTGCCTCTCTATTAGCCTTAGCTTCTGCAGCTGCACGTAGCTCACTTTCCTTTTTCTCTTCTCGTTCATCCGCCCTCTGCTGTCTGAATTCGTTCTGTCTGTCTTTGACAAACGCCTTCAGCTCTTCACCTTCCAATGAGAATGAACGTCCCATATCCAACCACTGTTGCCAGTCTGTGATTGACATTCTTACTTACTCACTTTTGTCAAGTAGTAATAAATTTAACACTCTAATATGCGCTATACAACTTCACACTCGCTTATAATAATTATTAAAATTATTAAGCGTCACACTAGTGCTCCCTCTTAACGTGATACAATCTCTGGTGTATGTTACGCAATAAGGATTATCGCACCTACTCTAATGCTTAAAATCTATACACGCGCGTTGCGCTATGCTTAACAATTTCCAAATAGATCGTCATTTCAATTAGCTTTGTCTCTTCAATATAAATGTCAGTAAAGTTCAATCTAATCAACAATAATATTGTCAATTTTATCCCGACGCGAGCATCCCATTTGTAACGTCTCCGTTTTTATGCTTATTTTAGCAGGTAATTGAAAATGTACTGCATTTAAATGATCTGTTCAAAGAGAAACCAATTCTTTATAAATGTATGATATAATTGAAACTATTAAATACACAATACAATTACGCAATATTCCTATTTACTTATTTGGCGTATCACTAATTATAATTATCTTTATGCTTATCTGTATTCCACAGTTGAGATATATGACATATCGTTTCTGTAGTGTAAAACGGCCTTGAAATAGTTCTGCAGATCCTCTGTAGATATACTGTATGAAGATAAGCAACCTCGTGCTATATTTGAAGAAATAGTTCTGCTGATTCTCCGTAGATTCACTGAATGAAGATAAGCAACCTCGTGCTATATTTGAAGAAGGATAATGAGATACTGTCAAGCTGTGGAATCCAGATCGAATACCAGACAAGACAATATTCAATACTTCCGTAGCATCAAATTATCACACTCCAACCAATGAGAATTTCCTTCCCAATTGAAAATGACCTTGAAATGTCAACCAGAGACAACGAGCCCAAAATCGTTTCTCAACACACGAATATCGTCTCACCAACCGTCACGATCACAATGTAGACTTCACGGACGTTAGAGTTCGCAACTTCGAATTTCTAAATCGCCTCTACTCTCACACGAATGCCTCGTACTGTTTTACGACCAGATACGAGCATAATCATCATCCTCACCATTGAATAAACTTCAAATGAATTGCCAGCCACAACTGAACAACCATCTTTCTCAATGTTCAAGCAAGGAATCAACTGTTTATGTCGAATTTCAATGACGTGGCTGTTTTCATTCAATTCTGTCCGTTACGCTCATTTCGATGCTTTTAATTGGTTACGCGTCAATGCAAATGTTTTCGCTTACGTAAGCGTCCGTAGTAACCGCTTGACGTCACTATGACTGCCTCGCTCATGTACGCAAGATTCGTGGTCTCCTAGTTACTAATCCACTAGACGCCAAATTATTAATCTAGATACGCCGACTAAATTATCTAGCTTAACTCCTACTTAGAATTAACATATAATATCAGACAAGTTAGTTTGATAGATAATAGCGATTTAATACGCTACACTGGGTCAATGCCCGTATGTGTCCCATGCTCTCTTCTTCCTCCTCTTTTCGGGCTGATGAATAATTGTCAATAAATAAAACCAAATAGTTCGTGTTTAAGGTATTGATCAGTCTAGAAGCTCAAGACAGATCTTCGTGTTCGGCGGCGTTTTGAGCCTGCTTCCTAAGCAAACATAAAAAAGCAATCAATTCACAATATACACTGTGTCCGGATAAAAAGTAGACCCCAAAAAGAAGTGTAATAACTCGGTCAAAACTCTTAGGATTTGTCTGAAATTTTAAACAGAGCAACAGTGACCATATCTACACGAGATCCTTACACCGATTAGAAATATTCATGAGTTTGTTATGAGCGTTTAAAATGCAGCACCAAAAAATTGAACTTTCCAACATGGAAAACCTGAAAAAAGTGAAATTCAGCTATATCTGGTGTTCAAAATGTCCTTGTTCACGGACACACTACTGTAGACGTAGACGCTACTGTTTGATGGTCCGGTCGATGATCACCTGGTCAAACACCAGCCACTCTTCAATCAGACGCGCCCTACGCCCTATACGGTTATCGATGCCATAAATATGCGTGAACGAAAAACGCGCTCCAGTAAATGCACCTGGTACTCCGGATCGAGGCCTGAATTGCTGGGCAGCCACAGCTGGGTGGTATGAAGCCGAGTGTATCCCTGGACAACTGCTACGTCTACGGTCGTGAACAAGAAGGACATTTTTTATTGGGGTCTACTTTTTATCCAGACACAGTGTAGGTAAAGGCTATTATGTAGCCTATAATATAAAATTTACATATATTACTTACAAAAACAGTATAGGTAAACTTGCTCACATCAGAACATAGCCTATATTAAACTTATGAATATACGGATGATCGCAGTGTTTAGTTGCATAACATCATATTTATATTGAACTCGGTACATCCAAGCAACAGCCACAGCACAATAATTAGATTATTAGACAAACAGTGAGAACAGGCCAACATGTCATCAGCAATTAGCTGTTGCAAAAGCCTTAGGATGTCCACAAGGCTCTGAGAGTAAGAATTGGCGGCTGTGGACGCGATGTCTAATTATTACATACTGGCGGCCGTGTGTTGATTAATTCATAAAAAAGTCAAATGTTTTGAAACTAAGGTTATGTGAATTAATTAGTTACATTTGTCTCTGTTTGAGTGTATGTAGGGATTAATAAGCTCATGCTGTCTCTAGAAGCACGTACAGTAGGCTACTCATGCACACATGAATGCCACACGCTGTCCGTCGCATGTGCATACACCTTAGACTCAGAGGTATCAGCTACATATGCATTGCCCAGATGAAGCTCAAAGGGGCCGGCAGAGTAATACTATCCCATCTCCAGCCCTCGACAGTCAATCACTGCGCCTGTTGCTTAGGGCTGACTCGTCAATGTTTTAGAGACTCCTTAAAACTTTTTTGTTTCACCTTGGTTGGACTGGGAGTGCCTCTGAGTGGATCTCTCTGGAAGGGCCACTATATAAATTATTTAAATGAATGAATGAATGAATGATTACTAAGAATAAATAAAACTGAGCATATGCAACGAAAAAGGAATGAAATTATAGCAAGCAACTATGTAGTATTGTATTACCCGTTTGAACACAAGCACTGTCATGTGCTCCCCAGCAACCGGTTTGTTCTTTACAATGAAACTAAAGTTGCAGGTTGTGTGGCTCTGACATTTCGCGTGCACTAGTAACCAATTCTCTAGTAAATCATCGCAGGTTCGTGAATCTAAAACCTTCAAAGAGCAAAGATCTTCTGGATTGCTCTTTAATATCCGTACAAAGATTTGGGCTAATTCAAATCTCGTTTCTCCTTGAAACTCAAGGTCGTACGTTGTTACTGGCAACCTGCAAATATATGCACATTATTACCATCATCCTCGAATCCAGATCATATATTCATCAACGAACACATCACCAAAACCAATACACATATCTATTTGCTGACCAGGAAACTGGTTAGAGAAAAAAAGCTCCACGTACTCTACTTGGTCAGTGGCCTGATCTTCGTACTGAAGACGAATTCTCAGGACGACAAATCAAGAAAGGTGTGTCCGATCAGTGAACTGGATCACCTAGGAGTCTGTTATTAACATCTTCGGACAATCCGATCTCACCAACCTGATCTGGATCATCTATCCACTAGTCACCTTGTCACCTTGTGCTATCAGCTCGTAGAGCTCTAGCGATCATCTTGATACACATTCTCCATTGTTCTCTGTTCGCAGACAAGTCCCTCAGTTCTTCCAAATTCATGCCAGTTAAGTCGTGTATCTCGTCCATTCATTTCATCCTTGGTCTGCCGAGTCTTCTCCTTCCCTCACCGCAAGCCAACATCATTTCCTTCTCCAAACCATCAGATCGCATTACATGCCCGAAGAATCTTAGCTTCAATCTTGTCGCGAGTTGTTTTAATGACTCTTCGTTTTCCAATCCTATCTCCATTCTTATAGATTCGTTCGTTCTTTTCTCTGTCCAAGATATTCTCAACATCTTCCTCCAAATCCACATTTCGCATGCGTTAATCTTTTTCTCCATATTCTTTGTCTTTGTCCATGTCTCGCAGCCATATAATATCGTAGGGAAGATTAGTGCTCTCACGAGCCTCTTTTTAGTATCTAAACTTACATGTTTGTCCTTCCATATCCTTTCCAGTCCAATCATTGCGGTTTTCCCTATCGCTATCCTTCGTTTTATTTCTGGATCACATTTTCCCTCTTTTTCGATCAGCGATCCCAAGAATGTGAAGCTTTTTACCACCTCTATTTCCTCTCCATCTATCTCAAAACTAAACTAATTTGCTGTTGTCATGACCTTTGTCTTGCTTATGTTGAAGTATAAGCCGGCTTTTTCACTTTCCCTCCTCACCCTTCTTATCAGTTCTACCAGATCATCTTTCTTTTTTGCCATTAATGTTGTGTCGTCCGCATATCTAAGATTATTCAGTGTTTTCCCAGCAATTTTTACTCCCTCAGTTTCCGCCTTTCTCATTATCCTTTCCGCATACAAATTAAAAAGGAATGGGGACAAGATGCATCCCTGCCTCACCCCTTTCTTGATTTTGAATTTGTCAGTGTCTCCATATTCAGTTCTTATCTCCGCCACTAGTAAGAACGCTTATGTTAATATGTATCACATTTGCGTCTTCCATACTCAACTTAATTTTTGTGTTCCAAAGAGATGGAACGGAAATGGCTATGGAGCGGTTTGCAAATTTTAGTGATGAAAGGGAGGGTGACGCGTCATTATCATGAAGGATCACTTTGTGACTTAGCTGCAAAAAGTAGTACAGATAGTAAAATATCTAAGTCGAGTTGAAAAACAACGATCGACTCGACTTGGTAGTGCCAACAATCGACTCGACTTGCAAGTCGATCGAGTAAACGATTTTTCCATCGACTCGACTTGATCAAGTTATGATCGACTCGAACGATCGACTTGATTGACTGCGGTGTGCAACTTCTAAACCACGGGAGAAGGTCCACAAAGGGCTGCACCAAAATTTCCATCATTCATAAGATTAATGATGAACACATCAGTCCTACGAGATATTAACGCAACAACACGTCTGGAGAGCCATTGTAGGCCCCAAAACAAGCACTACAGAGATCTCATTACAATAACAGATAAAAGGTACAACATTGCAGAAATAACGTGCCCTCTCACGATGAATCAAAAGGTGATCATTATACTCACATCATCGTGAAGAGTGATCATTATACTCACATCATCGTGAAGAGTGATAAACGGATGCCGACTAGAGAAAAAAATTATATTCACCATCCATCAATGCTGGTTGTCACTGGTGTTACTTCACCTTGACCTGACCATCACAAAACAACCAAACCAATTATAATTTATAAGCTAGATCTTCATTCTCCATAATAATATCATTATTATACAGCTATAATTTTTTCGCAAAAATTCCGTCCACTCCTCCCTCCACCCCGTACTACCCTTAATCACCCTTCCCACACACCATCCCCACTCCCACCCCCACTCCCACCCCCACACTCCGAACTCCACCAGTACGTCATTCGTAAATTTGGTTTTTCGGGAAAATTTCATTCCATAAAATCAATCTGAAGTTGGTTAGCTTGTTCTTAGGTTCTCACCTTTTTTTCTGATTGTGTTTCATATGTCTTTTTCTCCACCTGCTTAGATTCGACAATGACATAAAAGTTAATTGGCAGGAAATGTGGTCAGAGGACAAGTAGACTTGAAATTATCAAAGCAATACACATCAATAATGCCATTAAAAGATCATTACTGAATGCAGCTAATTATTACGCATTAGTGAGCCTGTTTAGGCACAATTGAATAATAATAAATCGTCACTTTGTAAACAGCTAACTATCACGAAATCTCTAATCGTTGACAACCCTTTCAGTGCAGTATCAAAATCAGTTTGAGCATTTAATGACTTAAGTAGGAAGAGTTTTCAGCGGCACTCGCATATACCAACTGCTTAACTCTTGCTGACAAATTCTGCAGCTCTCATTATGGTCATGAATACATACATACTTTCAGGTATAACATCTCGGCAATTGCCCATGTGTGCACAATTATGAATTGGGAAATTGTAGCTCACTGATCACCCTAATTAACACTACTTATTTGTACGTGTTCCCCAACTTCAACCATTTGATTAAGTGCACCTATACTGTTGAAAATTCTACTTAGAAAAAGGTGAGGCTCTTTTCATATTGATTGTGTTGTCATTACTTTTCTAATATTAATATCTAAATTTCTTTTAAATAAATTTTCAGTCAAATGCACTCACACATGTTTTTCAATTAAAGAAGTTCAAATTTGGTCTAGAGCATGAGTACAGAAACAGTAATAATAAAGTCATACCTGCTGCAGCTCATCCAAACAAGCAATCCGCTGCCTCTCAGATTTCCGCAATTTTTCTGCATTTGTCTTCTGAAGACCATCTATTTTTTTTCTTCCAAGAGGCTACCTGTTATCAGACCACAAGACCAACGGCTTAAGAAACTAAGAAAAAACTTGGTAGCAAGCTATTTAGACCAAACAGTTTCACCCTCGTAATTTCACACAAAGAGGAAAAAGACAACCCAGTTTTTCATCTTGCAATTCTGCTACAGTGTCTTTCAACTGACCTGAACACTCAACTGCATTTGTCCATCACAGGTCCAAAGTGTCTGAAGATGATTACAGTACTACATTCTTACCATGGCTCAGCAAATTAGTGGATCAGATGCCGTTATAAAGGACCCTTACAAAGCAACCATGAGACAACAGTACAGAAATCCTAATAATCACAACAATAACAAACTAGTTTCTAGCAGCAGATCAGTCTCTCTGACAGATGTACTTCTGCAACGTCATCATGACTTCACCGACTGAATATATTAATAACAGTTAGCTGAATTTGCCATTTCCTTCCGTAAGTGCCTAGCTGTGTGAATAAAGTAAAACAAGGAACACCAAGTTTTCCTCAACTAATCCCAGTTAAATTAAACAGGCATACAAATTAAATCAGAAACCAATTTACTAACGGAACTATAAAATTTACCAAACAAAATTTGCAAAGGCAAAGATAATCCTACCTCTGAAACAAGAAACTGTTCATTTTTCACTCGTTCAGACAGTTGGTGCTAAAAAAATATGAAATCACATGTTTTAAATAGTTTATTCACATGCTCTAAATATTATTTTCACTTAATACAACCTGTAAATGTTTCAACTTGATAATAGTTTCTTAAAGCCTTGGAAAGGTTCAAAAGATTGACCTAAATAAAGAGTGACATAACAATGGTGATATAAATACTGTGCAAAAATGGACAGTTTGAGAAATTATCCCAGTCATCTAACCCTCATCCTCGGATGCCCGATCGATGCGAGTGGCTGCCCTGCTGCATGTGACACGACAAACACACGGACATCTCTGTTTATTTTAAGTCCTTAATTAGCAGCAATCATGACAAAAATAATCAAGCTAAAAACATTGCAACATTTACCTGAATTGCAGCCAGCTGGTCACGCAGATCCCTTTCAATTATGTCACCCAAACATTCTCCGGTAACTGATAATCCACGTAAATCAATCAAAATTTTAAGAAGCTAAATGTAACCAATCAAAAGATTAACCACAAGTCAAATGCTTGCTTGATGCTTCACAACCAGAAAGGTTTATAATCCATATGCTGGTTCTAAACATTCGAACAAGCTATCTTGTAGATCTATGCATATTTTCGGGACTCCTAATTACCACCATCTTGGCCAAAATTTCATATAAATTTTAACTGGTGTCAGCAGTGTTTGTAAACAAACTTATCCCCTCACTGTATTTGTTTATTTCGTTTGTATGTGCAAGTTCTCTACTCAGAGGCGCTCCCGCCTGCAGAGCGGGCACTGCATCTGAATTTCACGCCGAAGCACTGAGCAATTGCGAGTGAAGGACTTGCCCAAGGTCCCTGCACATTCTAGTCCACACCTCCTTTTGATATCTTCTGTGCAACTGCCATCAGATCTTCTGTTATTACTCCTCAGAAGTATACTAATTTCATAACTTGTTCTAATTGTATTGTATTATATCTGGCCATTTATAAAGCGCTTCTCACAGCAAGAGCCTTTCAGAAGTGCAATGTTTCATCTCCTATCTTTATTTTTAGGTCTTCATGTTGTTTTCCGATTGTCATGGTCTTTGTCTATCTGTATTCTTAGCCCCATTCTTTTTGCTGCCATTGTCTACTCGGTCCGTAAGCTTCTGCAGGTTCTGACTTGTGCTAGCCATCAGATCGACATCATCAGCATATAGCAAATTGTCTATTAAGCGTCCATTGATGTTTGTTCCTATTTCTTCCTGTCCTTTTGCGAGTCTCATTACTACTTCCAAAAGAAAATTGAAGAGATCTGATGACATTCCACATCCTTGTCTAACTCCCACTTGATTTCAAAACCACTCTGTCAACTCTACATCCACTCTCACCGCGCTTAGACTTGCTGTATAGGTCTTCAACTAATGTCATTAGTTCCTCTGGTATTCTGCAGTGCCTCAGAGCCATGTGCAGTATTGTCTAATCCATTCCTGGTATTATTTTATTGTCTCTGATGCATGATGTCCGATTTAAAGGACAGTAATAGTCAAAGCTTCAAAAGTAAACAATTTGTAATCACATCATTATGCTACGTAGTTTCATTAATAATAGAATGCAATGAAACAATACACAACAAACTCTACCCATATTGTAATATTTAATCACTTTAATGAGTTTTTCGAAAATTTTACATTTAAAAACTTGCATAATAAAAAGGTTTTTTGCTACTTAAAGCAGCCTCTCAGGGAAATAAACTTCTGGCAAAGAACTTTAAAAAAAACTGTACAGATAGCAGAATGGTGGATAAATTTGAACCGTCCTCTGAAAAAGATGCTTTATTAAAGGTACTCTCATTTAATCATCTCAAGTTTAAACAACATCAGTATACTTTATAATATTTTAAGGAGAAAACTTTGCTATTGATCTGAAGTATTGTATCATTCATTTTAAATAAGCACTCACTTCAAACTACCAAATTTATTAAACAGACAATATCCTTTCCAAACTTGAGAATAAGTAAGCCATGAAAAAATTAAAACTGCTTGGAGCAACTATTACTAATCAACTGTGACTCAGTCAGACAAACATTCGACTCATCCGTCATCGCTCAACCCAACTCAAGATCATTGGACGCAGAAATGCCGCGTTCATGTGAACCGCTGTCTCCACCTGCACCGGAAGAATCTCCCTGGCCTTCTTCTCCAGTTTACTTGTCGTCTGGTTGGCATCGAACGCATCGGCCGTCTCCATCTGCTCCAGCGCTTCCCTCTTTCCAGATCGACTGGTTGCTTCCAGCTTTGTGCGCTGGTCCTGCAAGTTTCCAACTCTGCACTCGGTACTTTCAAGTTTGTCAAACTCCGACCTACCATCATCTGTGGTCGACGTTCTTGAATCGTCTATTGACTTTCTCTTCATTTCCTGAGATCGGTTTTCCTTATCCGCCTTCCACCTCAGATCCTTCGGCTGTGGAAGTCTCGACCTGTTCTTCGCATCCTTCCGTTCGATCCGCTCCATCTTCGTCAACAGTGGCGAACGAATCACGCCGCCGTTGGAGTTGAACCTGAGGAGAGGGCTTGACATGGAAGCGTCATCATTCTCATCGACGTGGATCTTTCGGACAGGTGAATTTTTCAATCCACGAAACTTCTTGTTCGTTGTCTTAACATCGATCGCTTTTTCCACAGGTTGCTCAGCATTTTCTGAGGCATCCTGGACTGCAGACTTTCCCTCCTCCATCTCCTCCTCCTCGCCTTCGTTGAAATCGATTGCCTTTGCAATGGAGTTAAAACAAATTCAGAAATTAGAGCAATGTTACAAAACATCAACCTTAAAAGTTCTGTCCTTTTCAGTCGACGTTGGGTAGGGAGCACTACTGAGTAGTAACCTTGAAGGGTGCTATATAAATCTCCATTATGAATGAATTAATTAATGAGCAAATAATCTATTATTTGTTGCTCATTTGCTACGGCAAATTCTACAAATTATAAATTTCTGAAGAATAACATAACTAAAACCACCGGTGTCCAGCCATTACCGCGCAGGACATTTGAGATCTGGCTGACATGTGTCTATAGGTTTAATGAAACTTTCAAAATCAGCGTACACTACAATTGGGACTCTCATCTTTCTATAATAATTTTTTAAACTCAACATAGTTCCTGGTTCTGGAAGTTCTATCTTTTGAGCGCCGTGTTGGGAACAGTACTCAGTATGTTTGTGCAGTTAATCTTTTCTGCTGAATCCTATTAAGCATCTTTTACAATGGTACATCGAATTGCGTGAGTTTTCTTTATGAACCGCCATCAGTCTGTTGAAATTCTTTATCCAACAATAATGCTTCTTTTCTCCATCAGAAATAAGTAATAGATCTACACACCTATCGTTCTCATGCTTTGTTAAATATAGTGGGAATAAGTTAACATCTTTCTCATAACCAAAAACATTAATACTAATATTATTATTTCTCTCAAAATTACCACATTAGCATCCGCTGCTACTGGGAAATCTATACCAGACCAATTAAGTTCCTCAGACTGTCTAATTAATTCTTTCGTAATTCTTTCTGGATGGTCGTCAACTGAGTTTAAGGCTCTTATTACGCACCACTTGAAGCATTCTTCATCTTTGTTCTTCATACTGATTATAGCCTCTTTTTCTCACCAACTCCTTCGGTAGTGGGATGAAAGAACTACCTTTCAACGGTTTATAAACAACGGTGTTGATATCTAATTTTTGAACCGCTCTGAGTCTCCAGTTACTACCCCGCATCTGGAAGGTTGCCATCGACTCAATAATTTTATCTTTCGCGCTGTTTTAAATTTCACTTACATCGGTGGAGTCTAGAACCACCCCAGTCTTTGAACGAAATGGAAAATCTCTAGAATCTACTGCTCCAGACTTCATGTCGACACGCTCCATTGCGCAGTTAAGGACAAAACTGACCTTAGTCTGGCGGTTTTTAGTCAGCAAGTCTACCACCTGTGCTCGAACGGCACGAAGAAAAGATGTAGCATCAATACCGTTAGCCCCTCTACCGTGTATTGTTTCATGAAGCCTTTGATAGCTGAAGCCGTCTCTCTAATTTTAGATGTTTTCGTATAAATTTTATCGAATATAGAATTCACTTTGGCTTTTAGTGCTTCTAACTTTTCATCCACTTTTCTCTTTGGTTCTTTAGGTATATATCCTTCGATCCACTTTGCGAATGTATTAATCGCTGATTTTGTCTCATCGATTGTTTTTCGTAGTGTCGTGGCTGGTACGGGTTCGAGTATTGGGAATTCAATGAAGGGAACAGGGGCGTCAAGCAAACTAATGTTAGGCGAGATTGGGGGTGCGCTGCGGGCTTGAATTTTAGCAATCAACTCTGCTTTCCGCAGTCTCGTGTACCCAACCAAGCCGCTCTGCTTGGCGATTTTTCTTAATTCAATAACAGTTTTCTTCAAGTATTCCATGTTATATTGAGGCGGCATACCTTTAAGCTGTTGTGAGAAAATATTTTCATTCATTTTATATACACAGGAAAAAATAAATTTGTGTGATGACTCATCATCGAAACTATGAGTAATTCCCAGCCGGCGTAATCACCCCATGACTCATCATCGATACTACCGTGAATTCCCGGCACGATGAGTCATAGGCGCGTGTGAGGTGGTTTGGCTTCGTGATATATGGCACGCGGTTATAGCTTCGTGGACGCTGTGCATGAGGTGGTTTGGCAGAAGTTGAAGCATGTCCTAGGTGGCTTGGTAGAAGTTGAAGCATGTCCTAGGTGTCTTGTCCTCGGGTGCTACACTTTCTACTACTGACATCCCTGACAACACTACAGAAACGAGTTTTGCGAATCATCTGTAATGTACCCTATAGAACCAACACTCATCTTCTTTTCCTAAAATTGAAAATTTTGCCTTTTGAGTGTATTAGCAAGCTGCAAGTGGGGCTATTTATGTACAGAATTCACTCAAACCAAAACACAGGAAATTTTGACCACTGGTTCTGCAAAAACTCTGAGCTACATGAGCGTTACACGCACTCAGCAAACAATTATCATCGAAGAAGTGTACGCACCAACATTAGACAGCATGGTATTGGAATACATGGACCATTGGTTTGGAACTCCCTGCCTCAAGAACTTACCGATTTGCCCTCAATCAAAAATAAATTTAAAATCCACCTTTTAGCCACGATTATCTAAAGAATGTGCCTTTTCTGTGCATGCATTGTTATGATTTTATGATTTTACTTTACATTCACTGTATATACATGTATATATTAATTAAGTTGATTGGTTGGTGCATCAGTGGCGACGCCAGGATTTCAGTTTGGGGGGGGCTAAAGGGGGTTATTCGTCCAAATTTTTTATTTTTACATGGGAAAAAAATTGATGGCCTTTTTGGTTGGGGGGCTTAGCCCCCCTAGCCACCCCCTAGCACCGCCACTGTGTTGCATTCCTGTAGATTGAGAATGGACACCATATTCAAGCATTGTTTGAGGACTTATTGTAGCTCATGTTATTCATAGTGTAGATTTAGAATGGACACCATATTCAGGCATTGTTTGAGGACACATTGTAGTATGTTACATATATAGTGTTTAATGTTCAAACTTGCACTGTTGTATTAATATCTGATGAGTCTAGGGTGACCTTGTCTAGCGGAACCTTATGTTCCTTTGTGTTTACCCATTGACGCCTAATGCACATGAATGTCTAATCTGTTGATTGCATGAATCATGGTCTTGGTAATCAATAAATATATTGATTGATTGATTGATCTGTTCTAATAAGATTACTGATCAGCATTTGTTAGATCATTAGTTCTTGTTTTTTTCGGCGTAGGCTGTTGCAGTTACTATCACTCGCTTCTTTCTGGAGCCGGCGAAACACATTGGTCAGGCAATCCGTGAGTTCATGGTGTCTGCGTTTGAGGGTCTGCCAGTCATTCTCTGGCTCCCAGTCTACGCCTTCATCATTCTTCTCTTCATTCTCGTTCTCTTCTGCCTCGGCCGTTACCGCATATCCATGCCGTTCATGAGGATAGAACCAGCGCACCCAGACGGCGCTCACCAGGTGGCCACTCTCCGAGATCGTGTTGAGCAGCTACAGGTCGGAATTTTTATTATTATTCTTTTATCGAGAATTAAATATATTCTTTGTAGTGTGCACAATAACATTGTGTAGTTTTAGAATGCGCCACGTAGCACTTGAGTTCCGGTCATAGGTGTAGGGGACATTTCAGCAGTGGGGGAGCAACGATTTAAACTTTCACCCGAAAATTTTCCCGAAATTCTCGTCCGAAAATTCTGATGACTTTTTGGTTTTTTTAGTCATCCGTCCGAAAATTTCCCGAATTCCTTGCCCGAAAATTCTGATGACCTTTTTTTAAAGTTATCCATCCGAAAATTTTCCGAATTCCTCTCGCGAAAGTTCTTTGACTTTTTTTAAGTTATCCGTCCGAAAATTTCTCGAATTCCTCGTACGAAAATTCTGATGACCTTTTTTTAGTGATCCGTCCCAAAATGTTACACTTGCATGCCCGAAAAAATACTCCTGTACCTGTTTGCCCGGAAAAAATTTCCTGAAATTTTCCGCCCATGCCTGTTTTGCCAGAAAACCACATTTGCCCGAAATTTGGGGGGCATTTGCCCCTCTGGACCCCCCCGCCTCTTACGCCTATGGTTCCGGTCAGGCGAGATGGCTATAGTAGGCCTAATTGTTTGAACAAGAAGTAAAAAGTCTCACTGGAGTTAATTTTAGGGCTGGTTTAGAGGTGTAGAACGATGCGAAAACGGCATCAGATACCTACAGGCGCTTTATGATGATGATGTATACATACATGTTTATGTAGGCCTCTATATACCCACAAACATATATAAAATCTATATTTACATATAAACACATTTATATACATTGTTATTATTAAGAGATGATAAAGGTATTGATTGCATTTATTATAATTTCCAGCTGGAGAATCGGGACATGAGGCGGCAGATGGCGCTACCAGATGCACGTGGAAATGCAGTCGACGAACGAGGAGATCGGAGACGAATACCACATCAGCTGGAAGAGGTTCCAACGGGAGCTCAAGTCGTCTATAGACGCGACGTGGAAACAGTGGAGAAGACGGAAAAATCTGTGACGTCTGTAGCTCCAAGAACGACGAAAACCATCATTCCGCCAGATATTAAATGTGTTGATGTCCCTTCAGCATCACTATGTTCGACATCTAAACGAGATAAGACGACACCAGTTTCTGCAGTCATCATAACAAGCACATGTGAGGTTACTCGAGAGGAGGAGACTATCACCGAATTCACCGCCAACGGTCTACCGATTGCCGACTGCTCTGACGCGAGTGCAGGACCTCAGAGTGCAGAACCTCCGAGTGCAGAACCTCAGAGCGCAGAACCTCAGAGTGCAGAACCTCAGAGCGCTGACAGAAACAACGGTAAACAGATTGAAGCAAACGTTGAAGATCTCCAACAGTCGTATGTCATGATTGAAAGAGCGTCCACAAATGGGGTTGTTGAACTCGACGAGAACAGATAAAACAATGACATATCAAGTCAGATAGGTTAAGAACTTTGTCGAAAAAATTCGCTGATGTTAGTCCGCATTGGTAGACAGCACTGGGGTGTATATCTTCGTCATAGGAACGTCATATATGGGTAGATCTTAAGTTAATGAGTTAACTTTTTGCTGAACTTTTTCCATGTCTGGACTGTGTATATGGTGTAGAAGTTGTAGCCTGGCAGATTAAGTAGTGCGATTCATTTCATATGATAGCCTAGGAAAACAGTTTAAAAACAGTTTCAATAAGAATAGGCAAGCAGTTTTAATTTCATTTAAATGAAATAGGAAAACAAGTTTAAATGTAATTTAGATAATAGAAAAAGCAGTTTCATTTTAAGTTAAATACAATAAGAAAATCTGTTTAAGTTTCAATTAAATGTGAAACCAATTTAAATAAGAATAAAGAACCAGTTTAAGTAAAATTTAAATAAAAATTTCCTCATTCTCTGGCATTTGTAATCTATTTTATGCGATCATGGTGATGGTATTTTTTAGATAAGCAGCTGCGATACTCTTTTCACCATGTATGTGCACGTGTAGCTTAGTTTCTCTGTAGCGGCACAATTTCAAGGAATTTTCTTGGTTGTTTGCTGTCATAATATTTTGTCACATTATTGATTTATCCGTAAAATCTTCAACTTTTCGGATTTTTAGAATTTTCTTACGTATTAACTTATTGCCTGTGCTTAAATGTTGTTTGATAGAAACTCTTGTCTGTTGCATTTTTCCGATAGGTACTACCATCCATCTATGACACTGCCTTTTGAGCTTCACAAACAGGAATTTCGAATCATATAGAACAGGGCCGTCCAACCTGCGCAGCCCACTGACTGATTTTAAGTGGGGCCTCCATATGCCAGTTAGATTCCTGCAAATTTTGCAAAAATAAAGATCTAAAACAAATCCCACAGACCTACTTGCATAGCCATTAGTTCGAAACTTAGTTATTATTTGAAAACATGATCACAATTTAATCCAGCCTCCATGACGCATGCATTATGATTTTTCCATATTAAATTTTGATACTGTTTAGAATATTGAATAATAAATTTGAAACGTTGCTTTTGAGTTTATCGGCGTGGCCCTCGGCTTTAAGAAGAATTACTTCAGTGGCGTGCGGTGTCAAAAAGGTTGGACAGCACTGATTATAGGAGACAGTATGTTTAGGACTCGTATAGTTGGGTGTACTTAGCAGTTCGGGCTTCAAACCCATTCCCCAAAATAATTTCCGAAATTTTAATGTCTAATTCTGCGCATTTTATGACGATGTCTACTGGAAACCCCGAAATAGAAAAACCCGAATTGTTTCCTGACTATGCCTCTGCTGGTTGGTTACAACACTTTACTTGATGGGTTCAAGCATAGTCCATCAGCTGCTAACAGTGTAGTGACATTGAGCATATCCAGCATGCACTACTAGGCATGGTCTCCAGGTTACACTGCTTATAACCCAGGGGTCACTCCACTCTGTTCCTTAAGAATCTCAAAACCGTCCCATTTAGACGTGGCTAGGCCAGGAGCACTACCTTGAGGATGCACTGTAACAAAATAACCTAGATATTAATAATAATTGACGTTGTTTCGTGGCTGTTTGTGTACTTTGGAGGAACAAGAAACCCGTCGTGTCAATTGGCTTTGCTTTTACATGTGCTTATTTACGTGGTTTGCAAGTTGAGTGTTTGCTTCACCACAATGTGGAAATGTACTCGTAGGCTGAGCCTTCGTCTAGTCGCTGTCCCAAGGTGGTTCAAAGGTATAGTGTCATCGAATGACTGTGCACGCTGTCATGTACTTAACTTGTCTGTAAATATATATATACGAAAATACAATTGGAGAGATTGTGTACAAAAGTCGATTGTCATATTCCTTTTAATATATGCCAAAGTTCAGTAAACATAAAGCTATGATATGACTCACTTGTGAGTCAAGGACTTGCTCATGGTCCATACACCGTAACCACCATGAGTAAGGATAATCTCTGTGTAGGGATCATGAATGAGCAAGTCAAGCCCGAACCTCTACTACAGTGGTTCCCAACCTTTTTTGACTTGAGGGTCACTTTTTCTAAGTTGGAGGACACGAGGGCCACTTTTTCTTAGTTGAAGGACATTAGGGAGCCACAAGTTAAAATTGTATTAACTAAAAGCATATAAAATTGTTATAATTGATTCAAAATATAATGTTTTATGTTATTTATCGACGTTAAAATAAAAGAATTTGTAATAGAAAATAATAATGTGTTCTATCCTGTCCAAGTTGTTAATTTTCTCATATATTTTTGATAATTCTTTGAGAGATAAGGGTCATTTTTTTAGGCCTGGCGGGCCATTTTCTGAAGCCTGGCGGGCCACTTTTGGCCCGCGGGCCACGGGTTGGGAACCGCTGCTCTACTACAAGCCGTCACCACCCGAGCTTCCTAACCAGTTGGCTACTCTGACCGTCTATGCGTACAGACTTTTTCCCCTCAGTACATGACAGACTTCCCATAATTGGTGTTTCTTGGATGGAACAATTCATCTCTGAACATGATCCATCACGTAGTCTGACTGTTATCCTTGTCTGGAACCCATTTTACTATACTTGCCTACCAATTTTGTTTTGACTAAGCACCTGCGAGTAAACTGGTTGTGTGACTTCACTTCTTCGGGCCCTATAGTAATCTCGAGAGGTTACAATTACTCAAGTGTCACACTGCACCTGCATACGAACGAGGCTAAGATACAAATCAGACACATGTATTATTTCTCGTCTACACGCAAAATTATACACATTTAACAAGAACTGTCAAAATATACAGTATTTACGCTCCATCCATCATTAATACATATGTAGTTATGCACCAATACATTTAGCCAATTTTATACTGACACATAAACTTCTGTTATGTGCACAAGAGTCAAACTTTGCATGCGTACGTTCAAAGCAATCACGAGGCTTTGCGCTTAAGCAGCATCAAGTTGTACTAAAAAACATATTTCCTCTGCTCAACATGACTTCTGCGATCAACAGCTGACAAGCTTTTCAATCAATCAACCGACTTTTCCATTGACAGGTTTGACAAAAAATCAAGAACATACATAAAGCAGTGATTACCATAATTAAAAAAACTTACGATTCACAGGTTTTATTGTAATACTGAGAGAGAGACAAAGGAAGACTGACGACAATAGCGTTCGACAAGTCAATTGTTTCAAGCAAGCATCACCAATTCTCAACCTCAGCAACAACCTCGGCAATAGTTGCAAATATGTGATCGCCATTTTCTACAGCCAAGTCCAATGTTCCTTTTATTGTCAGTCCAAGTCTTGTGTCCTTTTTGCTGCATATCCAGCCCAGTCTTGATAGGCCATTGTTTCTCATGTAAAACTAGATTAAGGAGACTGGTCGCTTGGAAACCAAAATCTTAATTCTCCATTTGACCTTCATTTAAGAGTTGCACTTATTTTAGCCAGTATTGTTATGTTGACGCACGTCATGATGGATGATACACAACTTCTATAATAGGCGGTTTCTATCCCGTTAAGATTCAAGCATTTACGTTTTACATCAATTCCAAGAGACTCAAGGTGAAGTCATGGCAAATATCTGTCCAATGCCAATACACCCACGCTTAAGATCGGATACGAAAACAACACAAAATGCGTTTACAACAGATGCAGAAAATAATTCTTTTTGCTTCATTACTAAAATTCCAATCACTGTCATAATGAAATTGTCCTGCAGTATGGTGCCATGTAAATCTCTTTGTGATATCATATCACTTGAGTAAGAATTTAATTACTTCCCTTGTACTTTGGTGTCATGACTGTCTAGCACACTTGGTGTCATCACTTTAGTAATGCGTTCATCAAATTAACACAAAAACTGGTCGTCTTTAAATTTTTGTTATAAATGGCAACAACGGACCGGATCATAATCAAATTTCTACCAGTATATTTCATTTGACTTATTTATGCACTGACAAAATATTATAAAGAAATATGAAACCGTTACTGAGACAACGCATTTTGAAAACAGCGAATGTACTTTCGTGTCACCCTATAATTTGGTGTCATGTCAGTCACTTTGCAAGGTCTAGCACACTTAGCGTCACCACTTTAGTAACGCATTACTTATGATTCGATGTCATGCCAGTCACTTTGCACTTTCTAGCACACTTCCGTGCTGCTGATTGTAATGACCTTTTTGTTCCCTGGACTAGCACTACTCTTACCCAACACCACAAGTGCCGTGGTTGGTCCCCAGGGCTTTGGAATGACCTTCGTCCAGTGCAAAAGGTTAAACTAATGACTCATTTTCCTCGCCAGCCTCTTCTTTAAAGGCATTTCTCTCCCCCGCGTTTCTGTGCTGAGAGCACCTCTGAATAGTCATTCTGCGAAAGGCACTATATAGATACAAAAGTTACTAATATTAGCATTTTTAAGAGCAAAATATTTCTTCCTTTGCAATTTAGCATCAACTCCGTGACTTTTCTACTGCACTTGGTGTCATGCGAAGTTGACATTGCCAGAGATTTAGAAGGTCACCTACGAAAAAGCAACATTCGTGTCCGATTGGGCATACATATCAACTCCTGCAAAAAATTACAACTAGCCACCAGACTCTTGGAAAATTATTTTTACCCAACATTTTCAGCATTCAAGACCAGCTACAGATCATTGGCAAGTCGACTCTCTATACTCTAAACTTGAGACTAATATCGAAGGGACATGATGAAGCCCCATCTTTTCTGATGCGTCACAGGTGATGTATGTGGCCGTCTATCTAGGTACTTGACAGTTCTCTTGATTAAATTAATTCATTATCGCTACAAGTCGTCAACAAAGCGAAAGGGACTGGCCGATTTAGAACGTAAAAGTCTCGAATGTAGCCATAGACATAATCTAGGTCAATGACCCAATTATCATCGGCCTCATATCCCCTCGGTAATAGCAGTCCCAACTGAAGCGAGTCTGCATCCATCTTGTTAATTAGTAACATCATGGAGATATAAACCGTAGTTCGACCAACATCATGTCCTCGTGATTTCTGTCACCATCGCACGGTGCCTTTGTACTCGTCTAGGAGGCTCCACCGTTTGATTGTTTCGTAGCCGAGGATGATGAAGAAGGAGAAGGAGAGAGACTGAACGAGACGGGCGGACAGACCCTTGACGAAGATTCGGAGGCGCTCCTCCTGCCAGAGCGTGCGCGCCGTCACAAGAAACGTCGTGTTTTCTACCTGGAAAAAAATACACGTTAAAGTGATAAGCTTCAATCATACATTGGTGTGAAGCTATAAAGACACAGAATAAGGAATAAAGAGAGAGATGGTTGAATGTTTGGGACGCTGGTCAGAAGTGGCCAAATGCTTTTCAGAAGTTCTTGGACACGTGCTCTCATAAAATCCAGAGTACAGACGTACACACACACACACACACGTATGCACACACACATACACAATTACACATGCATACACACGCACACATATACACACACAAACACACATGTACACACGCACATACACAAGCATACACACACATGTACACACGCATGTACACGCACAAGCATAAACATATATACACATACATACACATGCGCACAAACACACACACATACATACATACACACATACATGCTCATTGCTCACACATACATACATACAAACATACATGCTCACACATATACACACACATACACAAACTAACACATATACATAACGTACAAAGTACACGCAATCACACATGTTTACATTTGCTGAAAACATCAACAGCACCGACCTGAATTCTGGCTCGAATGGCATCCATGGGAGTGGTGATGATGGTGGTTGAAGCGCCTCCTAGTGGAGCAGCCATGCACTGCAGGGCCAAGCGTGGAATCCAGACGGGAGCAACGGTTGACAACGCGTCTGAAGCAAAACAACTCGACTTAAAAACAGACAACAAACTTCCGCAAAGCAAACGACGGCTAATAATGAATGCTCTGTAAGAACATATTATTATTCGATTTAAGATCATGTGTTTTATTTTGAAGCATTTGACTTTTGATAGTGCAGTGGTGGGTTCGGTGCCTTGGAAAGTGATTGGCCATAGCTCTAATACATGCACCCACATTTAGCACCCATGAGTACCGTCGTTTGTGGGGCACGGTAGTGTAGTGGGTAAGTTCGTCACCTTGCAGCCAAAGGGTTGCAGGTTTGAATCCACCTCAAGTCGCCGCGTAGGGACCCTGGGCAAGTCCTTCACTCGCAATTGCTCGGCGCTTCGGTGTGAAACTCCGATGCAGTGTCCGCTCTGTAGTCGGGAGCGCCTCTGAGTAGTGAGCTTGAAGGGGCGCTATAACAAGTGCACATACAAACATAAAGGGCCTACAAAAAAGCTACTAGTTAAAAATGCCACATTAAGGTTCATTTACATTCATATGTATGTCTTGCCGCGCTGACTATCAGTTCAAGCCCATAAATAAAGTTTTGCTGTGTAATTATTTTTATGGTTATTTTCAAGTTTATTACTTGAGCCCTGAAATAAAAACTTAGTTCAACACCATGGGGTGTCCCAATTAAAAAGTCATGTGCATTTTACCACGACTATTATGTAAATGACAATCACACAAATATTCGTTTTGAGCGGTTTTTATGGACGTCCAATAGAGCTCACACTCAAAGGCAATATGTACATATCATGCTCCAATAATACCAGTACATGAGGCCTTCAAATCTCAACACAAGACTCTAAAATTCTAAGATGTACATCTGATTGATTGTGTTTGTGCTTGTAGAGGTGCCCTTGTAACGGCATGTGCTGTGTTACGGCGCCATAGAAATTGTCGTCATTATTATTATTATATTCATAACCCCTAGGCACAGCAACATCGGTTGGGTCAAGGTTACGGTAAACTTCAACTTATATAAATTTCCTCAAACATGGCTATAAAGAAAGATGGTTTCATGTCTTCAAAACTTGTAACTGTGACTATAAAAATTGTGTTTAAAAAACTAATGCACAGTTTCACTAAATTACTCAGCAAATCCAGTCCAATGGGCTTAAAATCAACCTCAGATTTCGTTTTTCCGATTCTGTGAGAGTTTTCTCGGGAACAGTCGCATAAGATGGAATATACATATGTCATGTCATTGCGCCGACGTCGCTTCGCGACGGTTGGCTGCATGATCGGACCAATGTACTCCAGCAAGTTCTGTCCTTTACTGTCCTCAATAGTGCCGCTCCCGATAGACCGGTCCACAACGTGATGTTATCGAGCCAGCATATTCTTGGTCTACCGCGGTTACGAACACCCTCCACCAGTCCCGTCATGATACTATTTTCAATATTGTCCGGCTGTCGCAGGATGTGGCCAAAGTATCGTAATTTCCGAGTTTTGACATGGCCTAACAACTCGCATTTTGTTCCTGCTAATTTGTAAACTCGTTCATTAGTCAACATTTCTGTCCATGAAATACGTAGTAATTTCCTAATGCATTTGTTTTCGAAAGCCTGTATAATTCTTTCCTCCTCCTTCTTTAGAGTCCACGTCTCACAACCGTATGTTGCTACTGGCCACACTAAGGCCCTCATCAGCCGTATTTTTGTCTTGGAGCTGATTGCCTTATTCTTCCATACCTTTGTCAACTTAATCATGACTGATGTACCCATGGCTAACCTTGTTTTCACTTCTACATTACAGTCTGCATCTTTCGTTACTCTGCTTCCCAGATAGACAAAGGAGTCTACCTGCTTTAAACTACCACTGATCACTCTAATCTCCAATTCTGTGTCCGTATTTGTCATGACCTTCATCTTTGCGGCATTAATCTTCATGCTATACTCGTTTGCAGACCTCTCAACCCTGTTCACCAATTCTTGTAGCTCCTCTGGTGATGTAGTCAGTAATACAATATCATCTGCGTATCTTAGGTTGTTAATGGTTTTACCCCCGATTCTGAATCCACTGTTGAATCCCTGCAAGGCTTTCCTCATTACTTGTTCTGCTAGAATGTTAAAAAGACATGATGAAAGGTTACACCCTTGTCGCACTCCTTTCTTAACTCTGAACCATGCTGACGTAAGTCCATCTGTCCTAATATTTGCGCGTTGTTTTTTGTAAAGTTTCTGCAGCAGCTGAACTAATTGAGGCGGGAAACCCATTTCTAACATAGTCAGCCAGAGTTTGTCGTGTGGTATCATGTCGAACGCTTTTGTGAAGTCAATGAAGCAGAAATATAGTGGTTGGTTCCTTTCTCTTGCTTTTTTATACATATATCTAAGTCCGAAAGCTTTTCCTGCGGCAATGTTCTAACTTTAGATATCAAGTGTTAGTAAACCAACACGTGAGCCAAAATTTTGGGACGACTATAATTATTATGACTGCACTACATAACTTTAGTAGAGAGTAACATGGTAACAGTTACCACAGTAATTCCATGGTTATATCATGGAATTGGGAAGATTTCAGTAAAATGACAGAAAAAAGAGCATGGTAATGGGTAAACATTGAATGGAATTCCTGTGGAGATGGATATAAAAAGGTAATATCGCGGCAATGGTCAAGCTTTAGTGGATTTCTTTTCAATTACTTCCAAGCTTTCTGTGAAGTAGGTTTACTTAGAACTATCGGTCTTTGCCTCGCTACTTCCTCGAGTGAAGCATGTGGGGCAGCGTTTACAATACTGTTTGTTGATTTTATACAGTTTCAAAATATGCAAATGATACAGTTAAGGTTTGTATTGCCGGAAGTTGCCACTTTAAAATGTGAGGACATTGCGGGGATAAAAATCCATTACGTGGGGGGATGGTGAGACGATGGGGATGAAGGTTACGGGGACGAGAATATGGGTCTGCAGGGGACAGTAGGGGATGAGGTCAAACCAAATTTATGTGCAGTGAGAATGGGGACACATTTCTTCCCCATGTCATTCTCCAACGCAAAGCCTACATAGCTTTTGAAAAACTCCGTTGATCAACTCACCGCAGTAGATGTCGTAAAAGAACCACCAGAGGGCGCTGCTCGGTGCGTACGTAAGCAGGGACGTCAGGTAACCCCGGTAGAAACCCCTCAACCCGTCCCTCCGATAAATAACCGACACGATGGCCTTTGCCGCTCCAACCCTCGAATTCAGAGCCTCCGGCGGCAGCTCCAACCGATTCAGCGGCATCACTTTCGAACGTTTCTTCGACCCGTCCGCGGAATGATTGCTGAGGCCGAGCAACTGAAGGTGTTGCGAGACGATGTCTATCGGGACGACTGTCGTCTGACCCACGGTCGACGCACACGCGCCCGCAATCAACGACCGGATTTTACTGTCCGTGAGGGTCGTGTTGTCGGCCAGATAGTTCCGAACGCTTTCGTACGTCCCGATGTACGAGACCTGCGACACCATCATCAGATTCGAGACCCAGAAGCCGCGGTAGAGACCGTTAAATCCTTCCGCGCGGACGATCTTTCGAATCGCGTCGTACAGACTGGTGTAGTAGACGGAATGTTGCCGCTGCAGTTGGAGTCGCGTCTTAACGAGCGAGAACGGATAGAGCAACGTCCGGATCGTGAAACCGCTGAGCGCAGTCAGCGGGAAATACTTTCGCTTGTCCATCATGTTGAACTCGATCACGGTGATCGTCGCCATGTCGAACGGTTCGTGCTGCGCATCCATCGGTTTTTACGACTGGTTGCCTGGCGACGATGATGATGATGGCACCTCTTATTGTGGTAGTAAGATCCAAACTTCTAGGGATTATTCGTGAATGCCGTGTAAAGAAAGAACGGTTGTCCGAGGGGAAACATTACGACGTGGGATGAACGAAACGGTTGATATCCGACCTGAAAATCGCAGAAGAAACAGTCGTATACACTTAAATAACCAGAAGAGATATGTTGATATGTTGACTGGTCTATATCAAACAGTAACAAAATACGTTGTCTACTCCCTCTCTGTCTCTCGCTCTACTTATATATCATTGTCATATTTTCAGTGTTACAATATCATTCTCATTTCTTTTAGTCTACAGTTTTGAGAGGGGACAAATGTTTTTAGAAGATGAGCTACATAAGTGCTCAATTACAAACACCACGCCAATTCACAATGTTTCGCCGTATTCGTAACTGTCGTATGAACCATAAATAAACAAGAGATAAATTTAAACATGTGTTTCCTCGTTCATCTTCGCCAATCAGAGTCTGAGAAATTCACTAAGATAGCTGGACATTATTATTATCAAATATTATTATTATTACTTTTATCATCATTATTATTTACATAAATTTATTGCGCACGCAAGGTCACACCGAAATGTGAATCTGAGGTGTGGATAGTCAGCCACCAGAGGAAGATGCAGTTAAATAGCCAAGCACTTAAAAGCCAAGGAGAAATAGTGAGTTCTGAGCGGTTTTTTTAAAGTAGGGAGTCAATTTGAGCAACGAAGAGAGAGTGGAAGCAGATTCCATTCCTTGGGAGCAGAGGCATGGAATGCACGTGAGCCCATAACAGTTCTGCATGGAGGCTAAAAGACCCTGGCTTGATGATCGCAGGCAACGAGAAGAAATGTAGGGAATAAGCAGTGACTGAAGGTAGGAAGGTATTCCGATGGAGAGGGATTTGTAGGTTAAACAGGCCACTTTAAATTTTATCCTGAACTCGATAGGAAGCCAATGCAGCTGATGAAGTAAGACTGAAGAACTTGATCGTAGTGGAACGCGCAGCACAACTGTCAGAGGTCAGACGTAACAGTATCTCTGACGTCAACAACTAGATCGAAGACGATAGCTACCTTAATTCTGTAAACAAACCCTCCCGTTTTAACTTAATAATACAGTAAATGATAATAGTTTCACGTTTATAAGACAACAGCTGCATTCTTGGGTAAATTTACATTTGGGTTGAAGGGTAGGACAGTGAACGCCTGTATAAGCAGAAGAACGCAACCTGGGGCACGTACCATACGCCCGTCTTAAACGCCGTATATATCTGATCGCAATCAGCATAGGACTGCGGAAATTATCAACCTATGAAGCAATGCCAAAACAAAGTGCATGAAAAGACAACGCGAAACAAGGTTTCAGTCACATTTTGAACGGAATGGCCACAGATCATAATAACACAGAAAACATCCTCGACCTTACAACCGGAAGTTGATACATGTACATCGGTTGGTACGGAAGGCCATCAGGGACATTTCGCGACCCCATTTTATGACTTGAAAAATCTTCTGCGCCAATCTGGCAGGGATAACTCTAGAAACGACTTTTATTGGTAAACTGCAGATATACGTGAAGCAATGAATTGTCAACATACGAATTGGGTTCAATCGCATTAAACTACAACAAATAATGTGGTGAAGAGGGTAGTTATCATCGTGAAATATGATGATGATTCCTCGGTCTTACATAGGCCTACTCCATCAGCTGCATTGCCTTCCTGTTCAATACAGGATAAAATTCAAATTGGTACATTTGGCCTACAAATTCCTCAGCACCAGCACACCTCCTTACCTTTAGTCACTATACTAACTCGATCTTGTATACATCCCTCCGGAACCTTCATTGCTTGCGCTCATCGGGTTCAACCGTTGAAGTTTTAATGCAGAAGAGTTATGGGCTGGTTACCGCTGGTATGCATTCCATGTATCTGCACCCAGAGAATGGAATCGGCTTCCGTTCTCTTCGTAGCTCATACGACTGGATCGCAGAACTTTATGACATGTGAACACGACTGGAACAAGGTATTCAAATGGGAGCATTGCCTGACAAGGTGGAGTCCAAGTTTGAACCTCAGTAGATACAGTATATAAAGGCCAAGAGTTCACTCACTCCACATAATTTATTCATTTCTGGAATTTACATAGCGCCTCTTCAAGAAACTTACTCAGCCCAGACACAGCTAAAAAAAAGGGTTGGCGCGACTTATAAAAAGCAGGGGAATTTAGCCTAAGCATAATTAAGTCGCAAGTCTAATGAGAGGCCATTCCAGAATCCAGATAGCAGGACCCACAATAATTAGTTTCAGACAATTTAAAGCTCTAGTAATAAAGGCAATATGATAATAATAATAATAATAATAATAATAGATATAGTATTAGCGATGCCTTAATTCCATCTCCCTTTGAACATGGCGCAGTGGAATTTGTCTTAAAAAACAGGAAATCATTAAATTTTATCTCAGAGGTCGACAACTTGAAATCCATAAAAAATCCACATTTCCTCTTCCTCACCCCTTTACCGCGATGTAGCCTACATAAAGGCCAGGCTACCATTTAACCATTGACCGTTTTATAACAGCTACCTAAAATTCTTTGTTATTCGTAATATCTTCCTTACGATTAGGTTCTTCGAACTGCTGATAGAGCTCCTATGATCCAGACACACGACCTGCTGAAAGTATGCATCTGGCACCGTCACTGGACATTCATTCATTCCTTCATTTCAGAATATATATATTTCTTCAAGGGGGTTACTCAGAAGCGCTCCCGGTTCTAGCACGCCAAGAAGGAATTGCTACGAGTTTAATAAAAAAAAGAAGCTTCCTTAAGAGTTCCAGTGGGAGACCACTCCAGTCAACTGACCCACCACAGAAAATGCTCTATTCTGCATGGTTGCAGTTCGTGCGAATGGAACCAGGAGCACCCCATTCTGTACAGAACGGAGGGGCGGTGGCCTTGGATATCTGTGGAGCAACGGAGCTCCTGCAGATAGTCTGGAGCAATACCAAACTGACATTGCCGAACCAGGGCAACGTGGCAGCGATTCTATATTCAATGCAAAAAAAAACAATGAACAAAATAAAACGCCAACATCATAAATGACATCATTTATAAACAACTATATAGTTCTATCTTATTATCCAAGTAGGTTAGAAGAGCTGAGAGTCGAATCCCTCCCCTCCCAATAACCAAAAATGACCACACTATACAAAGCAACAGTCATACTGCAGAAGCTTCAGACTTTTCTGTCATGATTATTGGCTTTTGCTTTCTGATGTTTATTGTACACTGGCCACAGAACTCTCAAACAGCCTAAACCAGCAATACAGGAAAACAATCATTGTGCCTAGCAAGACGCAAAGTCATATTGCAGAAATCTTCACCAGTCAATGGAAGGTCACAAAGTAGAAGTAGCCACATTATGGCTGAATACAAACATTGCTCGAAATTAAGATCCATAACCATTTGGACGAAAATAGACGAAATTAAGTACGGGTGCCATTGACTGAATGACTTCGATTAAGTGTACCTTGCTCTGAAAATGGTTGGGAACCCATTGCACCAGTCTATCTAGCATACCTTGGTATTGAACTAGCACAGCATCGTGCATCTGCCTCTGTTGGCCCTTTGCTGTGGAATGACCTTTCTGCTATAACTTGTGCTACGATCATATCTGGGACACTACAGTATCTACCTGTTCTATCAAAACTTTTCTTTTTCGACGGGGGCTACGCACTGGGAGAACCTATGATTAGATAGTACTGTTGTAGGAGTCTATAAGTCTGTAAATGAAAAACAACAGAAAGCACACAACTTGAATTGCTCTACTGCTTATTGGACAGAGTTCCACTGCTTGGCATACCGGTAATTCTTCTAGTCAGAGCTTAAAGTGGTTTGGGTGAGCAGTGGGAATGCTGATAAAGTTTAGTTGGGAATGCCCATGTTTCCAGGGTTCCATGCATGGCGAGCAGTGGGAACGCAAGCAAAGAAATTCGATAGCAGTGGGAATGCCGTTCCCCCACATTCCCACACACTTTAAACCCTGGCTCTAGTAAACAAAGCATACTCTCCTCTGGACCTCTAAGTCAAAAGCATGCTTAGCAAAGTCTACAATCATTCACAACTTCACACGATTTCCATTGATGCAAACTGGCCTCGGAAGGACCAACATCAGACTAAATATCTTGAAAGACAATTGGTCATTGTAATTAGTCCCTCATTTCATAATGGCCATCCTCGGTTCATTAAATGCACTTTCACAATCAGTTTTGGAGCGTTGGATTGTTGTCCTGAATTTCTAGTTCGAATGGCACGAAAGGATCCTGCGTCGAACTGATTCCAACATTTTCCAACACGAGCAAATAAGTCGAAACAACCAGATTTATTCCCTGGAGCAGCGGTTCGTGAAGATGACTCGCAACAAACTAGCAAACGTCTGGTCAGCTCGAAGTCATACACAGTTGAGACTTCCTCGATAATTACCGAGCTTTTCGCGCCACGCTAATCGATTGTTGTAGAGTTTCTCTGCAGTTAACGAAAGCTTCGTTTCAGATATGACCGGTCTGAAGGCGTATTTGTCGAGTTCGTTCTGTTGACTGTCGAATGCGGTGGCGTGGAACTCTGGCTTCGACAGATAACCGTTGTAGAAGCATTTGGCCGTCATTGGCTTCTTGACGGTAATGCCATGGAAGCCAACCCAACCATCCTGAAAGAAAATTAGTTGGTAGAATGGTAAAGTAGAGGTAAAAAGATACCAGCTAAACTCAGCCTTCTACATTTGGGGTGGGGGGTGGGGACAATGGTAAATGAGTTGCAGTAGGATGAATTTGGTGGCCCCTTCTTAGCGGGATTGTTATCCCTTCGGTTGCCCCTTTGTTGCCAGTGTTCCAATTTTGTTTTTCACTTGTATTTTGTTATGTCTATGTTGTATATATTGGCTTACAAAGGTGTCAATAAAATTATGATTGGTTGATTGATTGAATTGTTACTCAAAAGTTTGCCATACCGTTAAAAAATCGACTCTTGTTTAACCTGTTTGTATTCATGCAGTTTGTCAGCTTGTATTGCACAAACGAATATATCTATAACGATTACTATTATCGTTAAACAAAACTGTGATGTAGAGCTTACAAGTCAACCGAAACCTACAGAGCAGCTACATCCAAGGAAACTACTTTGCAATGAAAAACATCGCCAAAAATAGTGTACAACTTGACATTAAGTGTGCATTTGACATTGGCAAGTGTTCAGTTGACATTGGCAAGTGTTCAGTTGACAATGGCAAGTGTTCGGTTGACATTGGCAAGTGTTCAGTTGACATTGGCAAGTGTTCAGTTGACATTGGCAAGTGTTCAGTTGACAATGGCAAGTGTTCAGTTGACATTGGCAAGTGTTCAGTTGACATTGGCAAGTGTTCAGTTGACATTGGCAAGTGTTCAGTTGACAATGGCAAGTGTTCGGTTGACATTGGCAAGTGTTCAGTTGACATTGGCAAGTGTTCAGTTGACATTGGCAAGTGTTCAGTTGACATTGGCAAGTGTTCAGTTGACAATGGCAAGTGTTCAGTTGACATTGGCAAGTGTTCAGTTGACATTGGCAAGTGTTCAGTTGATAATGGCAAGTGTTCAGTTGGCATTGGCAAGTGTTCAGTTGACATTGGCAAGTGTTCAGTTGACATTGGCAAGTGTTCAGTTGACATTGGCAAGTGTTCAGTTGACATTGGCAAGTGTTCAGTTGACATTGGCAAGTGTTCAGTTGACATTGGCAAGTGTTCAGTTGATAATGGCAAGTGTTCAGTTGATATTTGCAAGTGTTCAGTTGACATTGGCAAGTGTTCAGTTGAATTGCTTGGAGTGTCCAGTATGTAGTATGAATAACTGAGAGATTAACTTAAGTCAACTACACATGACTTCATTCTAATAAGTACTAAGATATTCCATTTCCAGTTCCAATACAGTTTGAAGCTGAAGCAAGATTGTCCAGTAGATATCTTTGAGTTTTCAGCCACTGAATGAAATGGAACATTTTATAAGCACTTTAATTCTCCTAGCAACTAGTCAGCATTCACCACTCGGTTATTGAAAAATACAACAAACGAAATCAAACCTTGCAGCGTATGCAAAGGATCTCACGAGCGTCGTAGTAGAAAGCAATTCCAGGTCGAACCGTCATCCGATCCTCTGGAAAAGCCGACTCCAAAGCCAGCTGGATATCGTCGGCTGAAACATGAAAATGACAACAGTTCTACCACATGGAGAGGGCGCAATTGTTCCATTGTTCCACCAATGCAGTTTGTCGTTATATTGTCAACAATAACAACAGAAAAGTCAGACACAAAAGACGAACTTTGGCTCTTGTCCTCTGACCCTTGTTCTCTAACCCTTGTCCTCTGACCCTTGTCCTCTGGCTTTTGTCCTCTGGCCTTTGATCGGTATCTTTATTTATTGACCATTCTAGATGTCATACAACAATCAGGTACAGGTCACTTGTAAACTATGATTGTTTCTGCTATCACTGTTCTCATAAGATAAGAAACATTTATTTGCTATTCTCTTTTGATATATATTGATATATGGTTTGCCAAAAATCATGCAGCCAATTCTGCACTTCTCCCGGAAATAAATGTGGGGCGCGGTGGTGTAGTGGCGGCGTCGTCGCATTGAAGCCGGAAGGTTTGAGGTTCGAATCCACCTCAAGTCGCCGCGTAGGGACCTTGGGCAAGTCCTTCACTCGCAATTGCTCAGCGCTTTGGCATGAAACTCCGATGCAGTGTCCGCTCTGCAGTCAGGAGTGCCTCTGAGTAGTGAGCTTGAAGGGGTGCTATAACAAGTGTGCAAACAAACAAACATACAAACCACGAAGCACATGGTTCTTGTTCCTGATGCTTTGGGAACTCACCAACCCACTTCCAAAAGTAAATGGGGTAAGTGGTACACACCCTGCATGTCAATAACCGGAACCATGCCACTGAGACGCACGTTCTGCTCTCGCCAACGACTTCGTAAACCATACTACAAGACAAATCAACATTAAGAAAGTTAACTGGGTGACCAATCCAGCTTCAACATTAAGAAATTTTAAGCAGGTAGGCAGCGCATGGGGAGTTACACAAAATGTACGAGTTGCAGCAGAGGGGGCTAAAAGCTATGATTTTACATGTGCAAAAATATATGGATAGGCAATCAGACATTCCTTACCATTTCTGCTAGGGCTCTGTATTGTCGATCGATGTCGGACGGTGACTGTTGCTCCCAGCTGACTCGGGCGTTGACTGGACTCAGTTTGTGAGCTGAAAGAAAAGGAAAAAAAACAGTAGAAATGTTAAACAGCCAACATAAACTGCATACCAGACACTAGGTGGCACACACCATGAAATATCTTAGAGGGAGATGACCAACCAGAAGATGGTCTGCACAGATTATATACATTGATTGGTGTGACCCTAGTACTGTAAGAGGCACTTTATAAATTATCATGAACTACACATGGGTCCCTCAATGTGGAATGACATTCTCTCTGCAATTTATAGCAGGATTCTGGTGGGGAACTCACCTACATCTCTTCGCTGCTTGAAGACCTTTCTCTTTTCATGGACCTGTCACATCGAGAACGCCTTTGAACAGCCCTGCTGTGAGAAGCGCTTTACCAATGATCGCATTAGATTAGATACGATACGAGGACATAACTTTGAACTTTGCCCCACAAAATGGGGCGGTGATGGTGGCCAATGTCCGTATCCATCTCCTCTTCTTTCCAAGAGGAGGAGATAGAGTGCTGCAAACTAAAATACGGATGACATCACCAATTTGCCAAGCACAAAAAACAATACGCAATTTAGCTAAAGAAAAGGCATTCTGATAGTTGTAAGCACGCAAAAATTCACGTCGCTGCTTGAAGTTACTTCGAACAAGAATAACACCACACTATGGGAAAAAAAATTTCAGCCAAAAACAATCACCATCACTTCAAAAATGGGGGTGTAGGATATCACCATCACAAAACAAAGACATTGATAACAATGTTCGTTATTATTACTTGTCCCTTCGCTTCTCTGCATAGGGCAAACTTCTTGTCCCCGAGGCGAACGAACTTCTTGTCCCTCTATGTGCCAACTTCTACCAGGCAGTGACACACTTTCTTCTTGTGGACTGGATTGAGCCACCTCCTCCATACCTGTACCTGCTGCCAAGGGTTCCCTCTTACATGTTCTATCACAATCCTAGAGCTGTCCTCTTTAGCCGAGGTTGGGTCGGGGGTGCTCCCGAGTAGTAATATCATAATATAATCCTTTTAATGAATAAATGAACGTTTTATTAATTAGCAGCTTGTACAAAGTCAGCAATCGATAGCATGTCCAAATTTTGTCGTAGTCGGATGAATGAAAGATGACTCCTACCGTATGTGACTCCGTATTCATTCTGTTCGTACTCCAGCTTCTCTAAAGATGGCAGATCACGTAAAGCCTGCATCAGCTGCAAAAAATACGTTCAACACATAAACAACAGTGAGCTACGAAAAGTTAACAACATTCTTTAATTAACCAATTTTTACACGCATATTGGTGTAATAGTGTAAAGACATCATACATCATCCAAAGAGCTGATCAGAAGTCAAATATTTTAAAGTTACACACACATCGTCTCATGTCTCATGCAAGTATATTGTTTAATGATGACCAACTATTTACACCGGTTTACATGGCATCTAAATAAGATAAAGCATCCTTGTCAAACATTATTTACTGATTAATGCACATTTCATAGGATAATCGGTCATTTAATAGAATAATCGGTTATTTAATAGGACAATCGGTTATTTGATAGGATAATCAGTTATTTAATAGGATAATCGGTTATTTAATAGGACAATCGGTTATTTGATAGGATAATCAGTTATTTAATAGGATAATCGGTTATTTAATAGGACAATCGGTTATTTGATAGGATAATCAGTTATTTAATAGGATAATCGGTCATTTAATAGGACAATCGGTCATTTAATGATATTCAATCGTTTAATAGGATAATCGGCTATTTAATAGGATAATCGGTTATTCAAACAAGGAATGATCTTAAGAGACGAAATACGATAAAGAACTTTTCAATTCCGCATCTGCTTTCCTCTCTGTTTTGCATGTTACCACAGTTGAGAAGGAGATTCTTAGAAACACGAACCAGTGAAGCGCCCTCCTGTGCCAGATAGTCTCGTAACTGAATTGTTGTGCAGTGCTCAGGAACGGGATACTTCACTTGCATCAGTAGAGGACCAATGTCAAAGCTAGAGCCAACAAAAGCATGCGCATACTCTCAACAAAATGGCCAATAACAAATACCACTTTTGAAAACAAAAAGATTCAAGATTCTATAGCATAGCTGAAATTGGAGATTCTGTAGCATACTTGCATTATTTTATAAATTAGTAATTAAGTAAGTATGTAAGGAATCTTTATTAGCACTAGTCAAATGCTCAGAACTTTACCAAAAAATGCATACAATAGCAAAAAGCAGCACAAAAAAAAAATATTGCACAATACTTGGAGATCACACAAAAATATAAAGTTCTTACACAGCATCATAAATATAAGTTAATAGAATGCCTCATTATATACAGTTGGATGCATACTCATGGCACACCCCTTCATTTATGTGCCAAGTATGCAGCACCATCTAGAAGAACTTGAAAGGAACTGAATCAAGTGCACTGACACACGCACAGTACATACACTCACACACACACACACACACACACACACACACACACAAACACACGCACACACATACAAACACACGCACACACATACATACATACACAGGCACACGCGTTAAACTACAACGGCGTCATTGACTCAACAAGGTCTATGTAATATGGTAAACTTTTGACACAGGTCTCGTACTCACTGTATTGGTCGAATTTCCATGATGGAAATGGCGGTTTCCCTGTCTCCATTGAGGACGGTGTGGATGATCGGAGACGCTCCTCTCCAGCGCGGAAGAATGCTCGGATGAACGTTGAGGATTCCGCTACAAACGGCAATTCCAACGTTGCATAAAATCCGATTTCAATGAATGACAAAACTCTAAACCAGTCTGGAAATGATTTCCATGGTAAAAACACACGGATTCTTATCAGTCATGCTAAGACAGCCGGTTCCCAACCCGTGGCCCACGGGCCAAAAGTGGCCCGCCTGGGGCCTACAATAATGGCCCGCAGCACCTCAATGAATTAAGAAAAATGTATGTAAAAATTGACATTTGGACATTCATAGAATATATAATTCTTTTTTATTACAAATTATTTTATTCGGACGTTAAAATATCGCATCAAACATTCTATTTTGATTCAATTGTAACAATTTTATACGCCTTTAAATTTTAGCCTAGTGGCCCCCTAATGTCCTTCAACTAAGAAAAAGTGGCCCTCGTGTTCTCCAACTTAGAAAAAGTGGCCCGACAGTCAAAAAAGCTTGGGAACCACTGTGCTAAGAAGAAGGAGAAACACAAGGAGAACACAGTGCAGGAAGAGGTTTTTTGCCTAATAGTAAAAATAATGATATATACTCAGAGGCGCTCCTGCTGCAGCACGGACACTGCATAGGAGTTTCACGCTGAATGTACTCACTTATAATGTATAATATTGCTCATAACTCAGAATGCGATCAACAAGTGAGAACTAAAGTCAACAATCACTTACTTACTTACTTTGAAGGGGTGACTGATTGATTGATAGGCTGGCTTACTATGGGAAAATGTCGATCAGCTTCTTTGAAATCAGATGGCCAAACGAAACAACGACCCCAACGTCAAATCGACTTCCATCGAACGCACGCACCGGCCAATCGTACGAACGCAACCTCGCCTCTTCACAGTAGTCGCGCGTCGCACACTGCTCACAGTAAAACAAACAGACTTTTCAAACAGAGATTGAAATACCCTATGTTACAGAACCAACTTGAATTCTTATTCAAAGAGTGTCATACAATTAGCAATCTAATATAGGTAGATTAAAAAATTAATATAATAATTTTGAAGAGTTTCATGAATTGAGACACCGATCATGTGTTAATCAAATCCACATCGATTTAACCTAAGCAAATTAATCCAATTTAGGCGAAAACCAGGCCGAGATTCCATTAAGAACTGACTTGTTAGGCTTCACATGGTCCATTAGTTTCTTGGACTAAGAGTTTAGCTGTCGAAAAAATCTTACTTTAGACTTTGGAACAACAACTTCCAACCGATCGACAAGTTTCGTATCGCCTGCGACCCTAAGAACACACCAGAAATCGAAATCAATTTGAGAATCATGAACTCAAGAATTCTACAGCGCCACAAAAACCAGAGTTGCGGGAACCAGCATATCCACAGGCACTTAATCAAAACAAAATCAATAGGCAGAGGTAGACCCAGAGAGTCAGGCTGGCAGGCAGACAGACGGACGGCATAGGTGATTACTGGGTATGTTTAGAGCTGAAAGGGTGAGGGAAAGGAGAGGGAGTAACAATATCGAATATGTGAAAAAGAAATGCTTTTAGAAGTGAAATTTAAGTGAGTTCGTAAGATGAATCAGATATTTCATAAGAAGCTTCATATTACCCAGCAGCATGAAGAACACTGCAGAAACAAAATCTTTAGAACGTAAAGGAAATACATCATAGATGAAAAAAAAACCGCTGAAAATGGAGGAAAAAACTAAAAAAAACTTTTTCGTAAAAATAAAAACGGGTTGGTTATTTATTCACAGGTGCTTAATCAAAACAAAAATGATAGGCAGATGGTCAAGATCCGGAGTCAGGTAGTCAGACAGACGGACGGTTAAGGTGGATGATGTTTAGAGTTGAAATGGTGAGGGAGGTGAGGCGAAGAGGAAGTATCAGGAAATGAATTGTGAAAATTGCAATAATTTCAGGTGAAGTATGGGTGAGTTCGTAGGATGAATCAGATATTTTGTAAGAAGTTTCATATCACCCAGCAGCACGAAGAATACCGCAGAAACAAATGTCTTTAGATTTTTAAAAAATACATAAATTTCAAGATGAAAACAAAAACATGTCCCACACAAATGTCCTTTTCTGAAATCTTAATGCCATAATCACCAATTTCCAGCAGATGGCAATATTTTCAACAGTAGATTTCAATTGAATTTAACTGCGTTTAATTGAAATGCTGAATTGAGTCGACTTAATTAAACTTAACTATGTTTAAGACAGTCGACATACAAAAACCCTTATCTACATCACCATTTAAGCAATCATTTTTACAAAGTTGTGCTAAATAAATACACCAAATAAGTGTAGAAGAAACAACCTACCTGTTTTCATTTAGCGCCTTGAGATGAACAAGTGCGTATTCATCTGTCCCAAAGAAAAGAACTCGCCACGGTGGTCTGGTCTTGACTTGGCTCGAGGTGAGTCCATCAACAAACTGACTGTATCCCCGACAGGAAAGCAGGCAACCAGTGCAGCAGATGAAATTGGACTTTAACATCCGTGTTCTCTGCCGCAATGGAAAGTTATTCAAACTGGTGATAGCGGCTGCAGGAAGGCAATGACTTGCGATGACCATGTCATGAAGTTCACGTCGAAAGACAGTCAATAGAACTGCTCCAGCCATTGTTTCAAGCAGGTAATCTACAGAAATAAGACATTGTTCAAGTGAAGGCATTTTTGAAGGACTTCATGGTCTTAAGCTGCTCGTTTTATACAATGATATATGAAACCAAAAAGTATCATAAATTTGCACAAAAATGCGTCATATCCAGCAACCATAAGGATAGTCAGCTTTATTGTAAGAAGAGTCTGTTAAGTTTTCTCTGTGATTTCATGTTTAAATTAATCTATTCTCACGACTTATGCAGTGCCATTATCATAAAGCCCAACAGACAAGTCAATGGTCCTTTAGAGCTAAAGCGCAACCGAAAATCATGAACATCAAACATACTGCGGACGATACTAAGGCTAATTAGTAATTGCCATTTTAACTTTGTTACGACTAAAAAAGTTCTACGACAAAATATCATGCGGCCCGAATTCTCAAAACCCGAATCCCCCTAACGAATTTCGGATGGACCCCACAAATAGATTTTCAAAGGAGTGACACACACAACCTAATGATTTTTGGCACTAGACTGTGTTATTAGCAACACTAGCAGGATCATTTTGCTTTTCTGCCACGCTAATCGGTTGTTGTAGAGTTTCTCTGCAGTTAACTAAACTTTTTGGAAATCGGGCTTTGTGTATTTTCACTGTTTTCGAGGATTTGGGTTGACCCCAAGTATGGTCACAGATCTGGTGATTATAGTTATTCAATGAAGGTCTTGGACACTCGTAATCGTAATCGTAATCTCCTTATTTCTAAAGCGCCACGGGAAAGCCAAGCGCGGGGTACCGGCTTATTCACGAGCGCTGCGTTGAGTTAGGAGGGTTGTCCGTGAGAGTAGTCCGTGGTGGTCCGGGTCGAGTTACCATAGGATCAGGATCAAATGCGTTGAGTCAAAAGGGTTGTCCGTAAGAGTAGTCCATGGTGGTCCGGGTCGAGGTACCATACACTGCTATAGACCTGCACGTATCGAGGCTAACCGGTAAATTAACACAAGAATAAAATCTGATTAATTCACCGAACGGTATCCTACTTTGCTGCAACCGGCTGCGGTATCAGGGCATCGACCCAAAACATTCAGTCTTCATAGTATATAACAGACACGGATACTCCACAAGGCTTCGACAGACGGCACGCACAATTCTGAAATCATAAATATTATAAAATCAGCATATTCCAGATGGCAGAGGCCGTGCAGCAGTCGCCCTTATTATTCCCAGAAATTATACTCAAATCTTAAATTGAGACTTTGAGGACGAGGTCACCCATAATAGCAGAGGTGTCACTCGGCAAGTTCTTTAATGATAAGACCGGTTTCCATCGTGCATTGCCTCTTGCTATTTGGCACACGCAACACACGCAACGCATACGAGAGAACCAAATCTCTGAAGAAAGTCTTGAAATCCATTACGCTGGAACAGTGGAACCATCGGACGTTGAATACATATTTTTATATCTTGCGATTTTATCCGAAAATTTCTCAAATAGTATGATCAATCTACGCCCTAGGCTACATCCATTCGAACTAACCAATAAAAACAATAAAAGCTTCATAACACGGATGCTGTATAAAAACATTTACTAGGCTTTATCCGCTGCTCCTTTGTGCTTGTTAACTGTCGCGTTATGTCGATCGGTTATTTTGTCAATAAAACGAATATCTATATATCATTATGCGTTAGTACATGTCACAGACGCCGCACCCTTCAGAACAGTACAAAATTGACTCTGAACTGTCGCGTCCTCGGTGGCCTCTGCACTCTACACCAAGAACTATTACCAGGTTTTTTAACGTGCAGTTCTACACAAAATGCGCAGTTATAAATGGATTTGTGCAGTTGTAGAAGCACTTCTGTACAGTTAAAACTAGCAAAAAATGTCATTTTCCTCCGATTGGAAATTATTTACCATGGAGGATGGCCTGTATGGGAAGGAAAAGGAGTTGTACAGTTCTAAATTTTTTAGATCATAATCATTTATATGCAGACCCATTCCTAGGAATGGCTTCCTATTTTTTATTTTTTTATTTTATTTTATGATTAAAAATGCGTCATTTCTTGCATACTTGATCATCGATTATCATTACAACATCTAGTTTGCATACTTACTTACTGGCCTCCCGGTGACGCAACTTGCTGTAGCTGTAGGCTAGGTGTTGTTCATCCGTTTCGTTATGTCGAAAATTATGTGAAATCTTATACGTTTAATGTTGCCTTTTATCGTTGCATTTTATTCTCTTTGTACGCATTAAAATACGGATTTTCTATTATCCAGAAGGTAGTCAGCCTGTGAATATTTTGCAGAAGACTGTTTAGTTAGACGAGTTACATTCGCTGTGTCTGCAATGTAGATGCTCGTTAATCACTGATGGGGGGCATACAATGTTCGATTACCAGCAGCTGTAAACGTGTCATTAATATTGGTTTGTAGCTTGATTGGTTTCAGAGCGAGAAAGATTTCGTTTCCTGATGATGTGAAGTTGCAGTGGGTCCTGCTTGTAATTTGGATTACTTGCTGGCGCTGTCTGGGACTATTATTAAGTACTACATAATAATTTAGTGCCAGTTTGCGTCCTTGGCACTTCAGCACAGAATTAGCTATTTCGTGCCTTAGCATGATTATTGAATCTGCTCTAAAATAAATTATGCAGATTCAACAATCATGCTAAGGCACGAAATAGCCAATTCTGTGCTGAAGTGCTGTTAAACCCAATCAATCAATCAATCTTGAAATCATTCAATCACCCAGCGTCCTTGGTAATTGTTGAAAAAAATAACTTAAGCGTTGCGATAAGAAATCAGCTTTGCATTTAAACCGAAGACGGTGGTTTTTTAATCGTAATTTTCTTAAATGTTTTGTAAATTTTATGCAGCAAAAGTTGCTAGTTACAAGTTAACAACTTGACTCGCTGTAAAAATATGTGAAATAATTGAAAATAGTTTATGATAATTTAAGTAGAGGTGCAAGCTAAAACAACATGTTAGGTAAATATGCAGGATGGTTGAGTGGTGAGTGCATTGGACTGTCACAGGAGAGGTCATGGCTTCAACTCCTTTTCAGTGCAGAAATTTAGTGCAGAAATTTAGTTGAAGATTTCACTGCTTCACCTACGCTCCTAACCAACCCATTTTAATGAGTACATCGACCGAACGCTGTTTGTGGAAAGATGAAATGACAAGGTATAAGATTGGCCATCAACCTTCATATGCTGAGACTAGCAAAACAAAGTCGCTGACACTTGGCTGCATTGGGTGCGACCAAAATCTCTTAAATCTGAATCCCTGTCGAAGCGAATTTTGGCTGAATCTCCTAAATCAATTTTCACGAGACCTAATGATTTTCAGACACTCTACTGTGTTGTAAACAGCACTCAATAGGTCTATTTTTTAGTGTATTAAATTTTACTTTGAATAGTTTTTTCCCAGATCTGTCGCTTTGTATTATAAACTGTTTTGTGAAATAGGCTCTTGTGTAATTTCAGTGTTTTCACGGATTCGGGGATTTGGGTTGGCCCCACTTCATCTTGAGCTAACTTTAGGGACTGATCTTCTTGTTTGCATGTAACAATTGCTCATTGCAGGGTTGCTATACTAATCTTTTGCGTAATTTTTGATGATTCCTTTGAACAGGGTTTTAGATCAATTTTAAAGGAACTTGCGTATCACAGTATAATTATCATTCCAACATTAGAAATGATTCACAATGATACGGTATAGTTCCCTTCATTCATCGATTCAGGCTGAGCTTCTTGTCTGTCTCTAGGGGACATCCACAATGCAGTGCCGTGTTTTCTTGGTCGCTGGCCCTGTAACCGGGAATGGGCTTCCTGTGGCACTTTGCCAAGTGCCCAGGGGAGCTGGAGGCACTCCTCAAGTCGCTCTCAAAGGAGATTCCTCTAGTTGCTCTCCGAGCGAAATGTCCATGTTCTTCTTTAGCCTTAGGACTACCTTATTTAGCCAAGGTTGGCTCGCAAGCGCTTCTGAGTACTTAGATATTCTTAAATGGGCGCTACACAAGTGCTCCTTTTAAATAAATTAATAAAGTTTCTGCGAATGAATGTGACGATGTTGTTGTCTGTGTGGTGGGACAGATTGAAAAATGAATCGTGTGACAAAGCGCTCGTTGAAACAACAGGAGAACTACGAGCACGTTCTGATGTGCCTCATCTGCCGCAGTCTCTTCGACGACCACGACCACCAGCCGAAGTTCCTGCCGTGCCACCACACGTTCTGCAAGGAATGCCTTCGTGAGTACGTCCGCCAGATGGGCGACGAGATCGAGTGCCCCTCGTGTCGCAAGGTGGCCACGATCCCGGCCGCGGGCGTGGCCGCCCTGCAGACCAACTTCTACGCCAAGTACATCCAGAGTCTCGTGTACGGCTGTGGCGCCGGCGGCGAGGGAATGCTGAGTGAATGCGAGCACCATCCGAGCCACACGCTGCGCTGTCTGTGCAAGGACTGCGGCCGCAGCGTCTGCGACGTGTGTCTGCAGGACGATGTCCGATGCGCCGGCCACAAACTTGTTCCGCTGACGACGGCGACCGAGGAGTACCACCAGAAGATTGACGCGTCGTTCGCGAGCGCCAACACGCTCATCGAGCGGAAGAAGGTGGAGCTGGAGGCGCTGCTCAAGGCGCTCTCCGAGGAGAAGGACCAGTCGTTGCTGAAGATCGACTCCACGTTCGAGCAGTACGTGCATACGTTGAACCGCCGGGCGACGCTGCTCAAGAACAAGGTGATCGACATCTACAATGAGCTGACGATGAAACTGGATGCAGACCTGGAGGAGATTTCGACGGCGATGACGTGTGTCGTCAGTCTGAAGGAGTACCACGAGACGATGATCTCGCGCGGAGACTTCACCGACGTCGAGAAGGGAATCGAGGAACTGGACGAGGTCTGTCGGAACATCCAGGCGCGGATCCAGTTCCCGAAGAACCAGATCCTGTTCGAGGACCGGCACGGCGCCGACAAGTTCCGAGGGGGCGTCAAGGACCTTGGACGGGTCATGTGCAAATCCCTGGCTGCCGCGAAGGTGGCGGAAAAACCGGACGAGGCGGGATCGGGAGAGGCGGTAAATGCCGGGGCGCAGTCGCCGGTGGTCACCCCGAACAATCCGTCAGAAGGGGAAGAGGCGAATTCGGTTGGCACTCCACGGGCGACTAGTTCAACGACTTTTGAACTGCCGGGGAAAGAGCCGACTTGCGACGATCCAACGTTGGGTGATGTCAAGTCGATGAAGTCGGGAAGTCATGTTGAAACTACGACATCTGAGACGTTGAAGTCGGCGAATACGAAGTCGGACACAAATACTTGCGCTGCTGTGACGCAGGATAAAACGACGATGTCGGAGCAGGAGTGCAATAACGCAAGGTCGAAATATCCAGACGGTGGACTTGACAAATCTGACGTCGTGCACTCTTCCGGAAACCACGTGTCGAGAGCCGGAGTGGGCGTCCCTCCGCCTGCGAAATCCATCGCGTTTTCCATAGCGAACAACAACAATCCTACGAAAAAAGTTGACTTTCCAGAGGGATTCCTGCAAGGCACGTCGTCCTCTTCCAGCTCGGGCCAGGGCTTTTCCAAGGGGGAACTGCGTCATTCGAGTCCGAGGCGTGGAGCCGGAGATGGAGGAGGGATGGAGTCACCGGTAAAGGGCGACTTCTGGATGCCGGGTAGCAGCAGTCTTGACGGAATAAATGCCGAGATGAGTCCGGAACAGACTACGCTGTGATTTTTTTTCAGACGTGCATGTCTAATTATTTAAACAATATTTTCCTCCTTTCTGAACGTGCAGCGGCCGCATCATGTACTAGTCATTCTGAATTCTGTGTTCATCAGTCTGTCATCGTTTTCTGCATATGTTCATAATAGGGGATCAAGGGTTGCTTGTTATAGTCTCTGCTTTGGTTTGTGCCACGAGCCTTTTGAACTTGCGACAGTTGTAGATTTGGGTGTTGATCAGTGGACTGATGGGCAAATTCGTTGTCAAGAATTTGCTACTTGCGTCAGTTTTTGCTATTTTCTGTTCAGTAGTGATGCTAACAGATACATATATATTTATATATGGCAGAACCAGAATATGTTGACTTCTGCTTTAGCTTCGTCACGGCCGAAGGACAGTGAATTTTTAGCCGATGTTAGAGTATTAAGGGGACAGGGTTGTAGGCTGTTTTATTGGGAAATCTGGATTCCTGTGTTAAAAGATGCGCCATATTTTGCTCACGTTTTATGTGTTAGAGCGTAGGTCAAACGATGTTCACGGTTTGTTGACGGTGTAAAAGTCTGCTACTAACATACTTGCGTTGACTTGTGATACTTCAGACACGTGCAGTATTTTGATTTTTAACCGTAGTCATAAACGATACATTTAACGATTATGCGTGTATATGTGGAGTTCGCTTTGAATGTATTCAGAGCAGGAAGGCATTTGCCAAGCGCTGTCCGTTTTATCGTAGTTCTTTTGGCCGTGGGCGTTGTTTTATTCCAGCATTGCATCAAACACTTTGCGCCGATCTATTTTTGTGTACTCGTTGCAGATCGGAGTTAAGCTTAAACTTTGTTAGTTGTTTTAGGCTGATATGTTAGTTGAGTCGGTGGGAGTTTACCGTTTGAGTTGTCTGATGAATTTCAATGTTTGGAAGCATTTTGCTGTACAAGGATTGGATTTGTGTTTCCCAGCATCTGCAAGATCAACTGAGGTGCTTCTAAGTATTTGTTCAGTTGCGTCTTCAGGGGAGCTCTAAGACGTTGTTGTTGAATATGTGCAGAGTTGACCCTAACCCAAATGGCACCCCAGTCCTACCCCAAATGGCACGCCATGAATGTTACAGCCCCACTCAAATTTTGACCCCGCTTCACAACTCATGATGAACCAGCCAGAGCATTTGCACTCAACTGAGTTATATGATCATTATTTTTACTGGTACATTCAAGCCTGGATAATATTCAATCTTAGGAAATGGCTAAAAACACGTGAACGCGTACAAGTGCAAAAATACAGGCTTTGTAAAAATGGCATCCCTCTAGATAGTGGTCCCCCCCCAAGCTGGCTGGCCCTGAATGTGTGTGTGTCTAAAATGTAGCGATGTTGGAGAATTCTTGAAACAGAAATGCTGGAATTGAGTCATTTGTCAAATATTGACTACTGTTCCTGTTGCAAGGTGTTCTTGTCACATCAATTCTGAACTGATGACTTTTCGACTAGTCAATAATCTCCTCTAACTACCGGTAATTTTACTCTCTAGAATCAAAAGGTGCTTGATGACAGACCTGTGTGATTATATATAGTGATCAGAGTTTGGTTCTTGCACATATGGTGGTCATTTTCTGTTCTGTACAGAGTTTGCAGTTGGCTTTGTCTCCCATTGTGTCTGAGAAATTAAAATGATTGATTGTCACATACACCCAAATGAAGGAGTGGAAGATATAAGATGGATGATGACAATGGAGCTAGGAAATTACGTTGAAGTTTGTGACAGCATGGAACTACTTTTGTGGAAGTTTTAAGTTGATGTTGCCTTGAAAGATTGTTGAGATGACGGAAAAGATCAACAAATGATAGTTGACGAGTGGCTGCAGTGATCTTGCAAAGCATGCAGTAATTGCGTCAGCCTGGAAATTGCGATTTAAAGAGTTAAATATCAGATACACTTTTTTGGATGGCAGTTGTAATTATTTTCAGTGACGGCGCAATCAAAGGTTGCGATAGGTCATTTGACTTACCGCCTATTTTACTCTTGACTTGCCAAAATTCTTTGGAATTCTCAACATCTTTACAATAATTTCTTCGACCTGCTAAAAGACTTTGACGCAACCTTTTGAAATCGTATAGCTGGCGCCGCCACAGAGTTTTTCTTTTATATGTTTGACTCATTTTGAGAAATTTTTCACATTGGTGTTCTACATCCTAAAATCTACTTAGATGTTCGCCTTTGCTTATTGAAGAATTTAGTGATTCTAGTCGAATTGGTTTCTTGGTGTACAAACAGCTTGCAACTTGTATAGTTCAAAGTAGGTCTTCAGAAATATCAGTATCTTTTATTATGTCAAATTAAGTGATTGTTATTGTAATATTTCGTCTTGACTATGTTACTGGCATCAGCGGCGCCCGCAGGATTTTTTTTTTGTACGCACAGAAATTTTCGAAGAGGGCCGAACAGGGAAAAATTTTCGTCAGGTCGCCGAAAAAACTGATAGACTTTTTTTTTTTTTTTAGTCATCAACCAAAAAATTTCCCAAAACATACCTTTTCTATCCGCCGAAAAAACTGATGACCTTTTTTTTTTTTTTTTTTTTAGTCATCAACCAAAAAATTTCCAAAAACATACCTTTTCTATCCGCCGAAAAAACTGATGACCTTTTTTTTTTTTGTTTTTTTTAGTCATCAATCGAAAAATTTTCAAAAACATACCTTTTGGGTCATCGCGCTGTACGCGCTTACCTATGTGCGTATGTCTGCGGGCGCCGCTGCTGTACGCACTTGCGTAAGTGCGTACGCCTGCGGGCGCCGCTGACTGGCATGGTCTATATATACCAGCAGATTTACGCAGTAAGACTTTCCCGTCAAAAGGCTAAAGCTTTTGATGTTCTCGGCTGTTTTACTTGCATGTATGTGCTTGAATCTCATAATACAGAATCAAGTTTAATAAAGGAATCTTTCAAAGGAATTATGTTGTTTTGTGTATTTTAAGGAACTTTATTTAATAATATCCTATCGCTCTGTTGCAGAGTGAAGATTGAAGATGGCTAATGACTTCTAATTGAAATCATAGATTCACGTAGCGCTTTTGTAGAGACATTCTTGATGATGGGAAAACCAGGATGGAACAGAATTAGTCTTCAAGTTTGTATGGAACAGCAGAGCCTCTGCTGAGCAGAGGTGAAGAAAGACAATGGAGCTCATGTCGTAAGATGCTATGTGATACTTATTCCGGAATGTTGGACCAACGATAACATGGTTACTGTGGAGGTTCTAGGGGTTGTATGTAAAGGATGTCTTCTAATGCAGCGTTTCCAAAACTAGGTTGTGACCCAAAAGTGAGTCGCTCTAGTTACTCAGAATTTTTTTAAATTTATAATTTGTTCGGAAATTATAAAAATTCATGTTATGCGGAGCAACAGCATTTGACTACGACTGGGATGCCCTTAAATCAGCATTTTTTCAATTTTAGTACATGGTGTCTAATTTTATTCAGCGATTCTTGAGACGGCCAGGATATCTAGAAGTGGGTTACGATCCAGAGAAGTTTGGGTACCAGTGCCCTAATGAAGGGTCATCATAAAAGGGTAATGATCAGTGCCAATTACTAAGTTTTTCATTGTAATATGCCTTGAATACGAACTTCAGCCATATGGCATTATTGCACCTCTAAACCTGATTTGTCGTTAGTTATGTTGTGTTACACACCGTCCTATAACCATTTAATCAGAATTCAGAGAGAAAGCCCATAAAAAATATTGCAAGTTGAGTTTTTTTAATTTGATTTAATTGACCAGAAGTCTCTTTTTGACCACAGTTTCAGAGATTTAACGGCATTTAATGGCTGTCAGGGTCGTGCCCTAACTCTCCCTTTGTCGCGAGAGTGCCTTTCTGGGTATTGCCGGAGTTAGAAATGTTGTAATAGCGAATTAGCATCGTCGGTCTTACTTACCTTTTCTAAAAGTTTAATTCTTTATTCGCCGTTCTATGTTAACGCTAAAAGTCTAGGAAATTTGTTTAATAAATTGTGCACACAAAGAATGAGTTTTGCACAAGATTGCGTTTCGTTTAATTTATAATTTAGAAATTGCAGTTTATTGGAATAATTTCATAAATAATTTCATGCTATTGCATATCGATTAGTGGTTTTGTGCAGTATTTTGGTAAGCTTACGTGATTTTCTCTTAATGATAGTCCCACGTTGGGTAGCGGCCCGCTATTCCGAGGGTTCACTATTCCGAAGGTCCACTATTCCGAATATCCGCTATATTTTTTTGTTATCCTTGGTGGTTAGGGTTACAGTGGGTTAGGGTTGGGGTAAGCTGGGTTAGAGTTGGGTGGGTTAGCATTAAGTTTAGGGAACTTATGGTTAGGGTTAAGGTTGGGGAGGGTTACGGTTGTAGTGGGTTAGGGTTATGGTTGTGGGTCGGTTAGGTTTAGGGTTATGGTTAGGGTTGAGGTGGGTTAGGGTTATGGTTAGGGTTTGGGTGAGTTAGGGTTATAGTTAGGTTTAGGGTTCGGAATAGTGGACCCAAACCCCACGTTGTTGGTTGTTATTGGTCCATGGATTGAACCGAGTTATTGAGGTTATTTAAAGCTTATTTAATTTGTGACGGTAAATTTGTATCAATAAATGGTAAACCCGAAGACTGCGTGCCTGTCCATGTAAACAGCATGGCGGCCCAAGAAATCGCTAAAATAGAGCGCTGCGACCTTGACTTCGAATTTTATATTTACTCGTATTTACTGCATATTTTCTTCCATTTATAATTTTATAAAATTGACCGTTTTATTGTGATCTCGCGTTGATTACTTTCTTAATGAGCACATTGCATCATGGAATGCGACTGATAGGTCGTAGCGCTTTATTTTACCTAAGTAGTTTCATGTTTTCAAGAACTATTTCATTGGCTTCTTCTAAGTGTGTACATTTTGAAAGTTCAAAATCCTCATCTCGGTCTCTAAGCACAAAAGGGTCTTGCCCCAAAATATCCGGTCTCTTTGAACCTTGTCGTATCATCCACTTCACCATTCCAACAGATCAGATCTTCTAGTTCCTCAAGTCTTCTAGTTCCTCATACTGTAGCAGCTATGGCTCGGTCCTGGTCTTTTACTTCAGTTGATCCCTATCCTTGGAATACGCTTCATCTATTCGATCTAAAATTCTGTCTGGTAATTCCTCCTCCTTGTTTTCTTTTTTCAAAAACTATGTCTTCTCTCTTGACCTCTCTTGCGCACTGGGAGCGCCTCTGAACGATTCTCCCTATCCGAGATGTTTTATAAATGTCTTAGTACATTGCAATATACAATGGATGTACGATGTCTTTGCAGAGAAGGTCGTAGACGAGATGGATGTTTATCGTATTGCGGACGGGTGCAATGGACCGACTGACTCGTGTTTGAAAGACTCCGATGCCTCCACTAGTCAAGTGGATCGTTCACTAGATGACAGCACCATCTACGGCTTGACGAACAGCTTCGTGGATGACTGTCAGCCAGTCTGTAACGGTGTTGATAGTCCGGGTCAAGCTGCCTCCGATTCTCACAATGGCCAGATATGTGATACACTGTATGATCCTGGAGACAGTTTGGAGCGGAATACTAAGGATGGTGCAGGTGGTGACGCGGGAAACGGTTCCAACGATGGTTCTGCGACGGAAGTGAATGCTGATCTAAACGATTGTCTTCCTGGGAAATTAAAACCATTGTCTCAGGAAGCGACTGAGGTCGACGGAAATTCTAGTCTTGACGCTACGGTCGAGGATTCGAATTCTCTGGACTCAAAAGTCGTCTGCAGTGAAGTCGCAGGGAAACCGATCGCATGCGAAGTCAACACCGACATCGACTTCTCATACCTGGAGCTGGAGACAATTCCAGAGAGTCTGTTTTCGATGCCGGCGACCACCGAACTCTGCCTCGACTACAACGATTTCACAGAGTTACCCGACGCCCTGTTCGAGCGCCTCTCGTGTCTCCGTGTCTTATCACTCATGGCAAACAACCTCACCTGTCTACCAGACAACGTTTCTCTCCTGACGCGGTTAGAAGTATTGAACGTTTCCCAGAATTCTCTTAGCTCGCTGCCTCCTTCAATCGGTTCTCTCAATCAGTTGCGATCGATCGACTTCTCCCAGAATCGAATCTCCGAACTTCCCTCGGAGTTCGGCCGACTGTCGAGGCTCGAGAAGCTCGTCGGTTTCGGTAATCTGCTGACGTGCCTCCCGCAGACGTTCGGTCGTCTGGAGAACCTCGTCTCGGTCGATCTGAGCGGCAACCAGCTGAAGGTTCTCTCGCACAGTTTCGGATTTCTCGTTCGCCTGAAGATCTTGAACCTGTCGTCGAACGGCCTCGACCGTCTCCCTGAGTCCATAACTTGCGTCTCAACCCTGGAATGCCTCAACATTTCCAACAACGTTCTCGACTCTTTGCCGGATAAACTCCAATGTCTACAGAAGCTGAAGCAACTCTACATCGCTAACAATCGGCTCAAGTTGCTTCCGGCGTGGATCGAGCATCTCCCGGCGCTCGAAGAGCTTCGGCTCGAGAAGAACCTGCTCACCGGCAGCCCGCTATCGGACACTCTGGCGAGCAACTGCCGACGTCTGCGAGTTCTGAACGTGAGTAGGAACCTCATTCGAAACATCACGAGCAGCATAGTGGGTCTGGAGAATCTAGAGTGGCTGGACTTAGGCAATGCGGACGATGAGCGTGCTGAGGCGATGACACGCCCTAACACCAGTTCAACGATGTGTAACTGGATCTGGCAGCTGCCGAAGCATTTCGACTGTCTGAAACGCCTCAAGCATCTCAACCTGTATGGCATTCGGCTTGAGGAGCTTCCGGACGACTTCGGGTATTTGGCAAACCTTGAGTGGTTGAATCTAGGTAGGTTGCTGCTAGAGTCAGTAATAATAATAATAATAATAATTATGACAATTTGTGTGACGCCGTAACACAGCCATGCCGTTACAAGAGCATCTTACAAAGCAAAGCTGACATGCAGCTCGCATCAGTTTTTGTTATTTGGGATATTTTTTGTATAGTGCCTTTTCAAGGTAGGCTACTCAGAAGCACTCCCAGCCCAATCATGGTTAAGTGTGACAGTTGTGAGATTCTTAAGCAACAGAGTGGAGTGACCTCTGGACAATAAGCGTGAATGAGTCACCATTACACATGTATTGGTTAGGTTGATTGTGAATTGGTTGACAAAAAAAGCAGAGGGCCACGCACTGTTAGTGTAATCATGATTGATACAAATTCACAATGGCACGAAGTCATCAGAGTCAAGTAATTCAACACAGATGGGGAGGATTCTCGTTGGGAAATTCTCATGATGACCCGGATGTATATATAAAGTCCTTTAATTTGCTTTTGAAATGTTTGATGTCCTGAGGAATGAATTCCATACTGGCGGCCCAGTGCATTTAATTGCTTCAGATTGGTTCTTGCGGTGGCACAAGATTGATTTAACATTTTGTGGAAATAGGTTCTTGTTTTATTATTATTATTATTTGAAGATCTATAAAATGCTAGATAAAATATATGTATAACTAAATTCCATGCATAAAAACACTTGTAGACTTTTGATGGAAATTGTTCGAGGACATGGAGTCCAACAAGCATGGGAGTCTAGTTGCTTCTACTCATGTCATATGAGCAGTGCTGACCAAAGTTTCTGTGATTCAGCTATTGTCTAGTTTATTAATTATTAATAATTATTATTCTGTGATTTAATGACTGATTGTATGATTTGTTTCCACAATGACTAATTGATTTTGCTGGCCGAATATTTCGTCAGCTAAACAATCAAACTGATTATTGTTTTGATTCGTTGTTTGAACGATGAACAGGCGCCAATGAACTGCGTGACCTTCCGCAGTCGTTTTGTGAGCTGCGGCAGCTCAAGTTCCTCATCCTGTCAATGAATCAGCTGGAACTTCTTCCGTTGAACTTTGGGGACCTTTCCAAACTGGAAGAGCTCCGTTTGGACCGTAACAGGGTAACTATGACACCGTTTGTCGTAAGACGGTGCTGTGGAAATTGTGATTGTATTGTGATGATGCAGTCAACTACCAATGTTTCTTCGATATTCGAACTCTCTGATCTTGTGAGAAACTCCTTGGCACTCACTAGTTACTCTTTGGCCTTCGAGAATTTGGATATTTAGTGCTCAGCTTTTCATGTGTGTAGCGTGACTAACTTTCCTCCGATTCGGATTTCTGCACATGTGGTCTAGCACGCATTGCAAATGTTTGTAGTTATGACGATCATATGATGATGATGATGATGATTGATGATGATGATATCATAATAATTGAGAGATCTTATGGCTATATCTAGAGAGAAGTGGCCAGCCAGCTGTATATGCTAAGGCTAAGAAAATGGAGAATTATGGCTGCATCTCAGAATTCAATTCACCACATAGACTGTCAATACTTGTAGCTGGCTTTCTGTTCGAACTCTCTTTGGCTTTCAAGACTTTCAACTTTTTGTCTTATTTTGAACATTTTGTTGACACATCAAGAATGGCTTTTAGGAGTCAAGCTGCTCTAATTAATTTTAGTTTTGTGTGATGAATTTTACGACTTGATGATCTTTTTCAGGCGTTTTGTAGCTGCCAGAAGGAATTGTAAACACCGTTGTTGAAATGCATGTCTGATGCGATTTTCTTCTTTCGTTGCAGTTGGCCGAATTGCCGCAGTCTTTCTCTCGTCTGAATCGTCTTCATCGTCTCGATCTCTTCGCCAACAGTCTCAACGAGTTGCCGCTCTTCCTTCAAAGCTTTGCGCAACTGAAATTTGTCAATCTTGATGAGGTAGAACTCGCCAATGATGTGATCACTTCATTATAACAATGTCAATTCTTGTTCTTCCATGATTGTCTAGCACAACAGTTCCCAACCCGTGGCCCACGGGTCAAAAATGGCCCGCCTGGCCTACAAAAATGGCCCGCAGCATCTCAATGAATTAAGAAAAATATATGTAAAAATTGACAATTTGGACTTGATAGAATATAGACTATAATTCTTTTCTATTAAAAAATTTATTTTATTTGGACGTTAATAAATCGCGTCAAACATTCTGTTTTGATTCAATTATAACAATTTTATATATGCCTTTAGTTAATTAAATTTTCGCCTTGTGGCACCCTAATGTTTTTCAACTAAGAAAAAGTGGCCCTCGTGTCTTCCAACTTAGAAAATGTGGCTCGACACTCAAAAAAGGTTAGGAACCACTGGTCTAGCAGTACTTTTGTGATTGTGTTAAGATTACGTGATTAGGTCTATGTAGACTATTCATAGGGTTTGAGCTACTATTAATATCAATGTTCCAGTGACAGCAGGATATCTCTTGGGGGGGGGCTTCCTTTATGTGCACAACCGGGTACGAACCCTATGTTTAAGATGCGTTGCGAGTCCTTTCTGTTTTTGACCCAATTAGTCATTATTAATGGTTGCTTTTTATTGGTTTACAATGTGCAATAGTTGCTGCCTGAATAAACGTAATACGATTGGTGATATTTTTTTATCGCTAATCGCAAATCGGTTGATAGATGGTTTGCTATCCTTCCTAAGGTCAACCAAGACTTTCATTCACCTGATGTCATTGTTTAAGATTAATGGTAGGACGTGATGTGTGCCTTGTTTTGCTGTCAAACATTTAAATTCGACTCCTGTTTAAACACTTGATTATCATCATTCATTTTATGAATTGTAGACGTGAGCAGCTGCGTCTTCATCTGAAGTAATAAACGAGGATTATTATTATTACGAAAACAGATTTGTTCAAATAATACACAAAGCAGAATTTTGTCGCCTTCGACAGTAGTTTGAGAACCATTCTCTTTTTTAATTGTGGTTTGGTGCTGTGAGGTTGGGAGCACCTCTGACGAGTTTCTCTTGAAGTGGCGCTTTATAAATTGATGATTACTTTTGTCGTGAATTCAAGGCGAATGGAATGTCTGTACAAAACAAAAGGATGATCATTGTTCGAGTTTTATTTGCGATGGAAAGGAATGTTAAAACGATGTTCAACTGTTAGTGTTACTTAAAATGGCGCAAACTTGTGTTTGAAGATTTGACTTCTGTTTTCTGTTTTAGAATTGTTTTAAAGGCTGCTCATTGCAGCTCATGATTGACGGAAAACGAATAACGGTGGTCAAACGAAAAACCAGTCCGGTAAGTGCGATTTCTGCAAGACTTCTTCGCTAAATTACGAAGATCTTTGACCAAGCCGTCTTCCATTGCTTTTCCGAATGCTTTTGTGAATGTATTTGGCTGTTGAATTTATTATTATTGTTATTATTATTATCATTATTATTATTAAATTTTTCTCGGTGCAGCAAAAAAATGTGAGCATTGCTTAGATCAGTCAGGGTGCTATGTACACAGAACTTTTGTAAGCTACTTAGCTGCTGTATTACTAGTTGTCTTGATGCATGGATCATGTATAACGTACGTACATACGTACGGAGCTTATATTCCTGTTTTATCTCAGCACCTGTTGAAGTTGTGCACTGGTTTTACCATCATTATTGACTGTTCTTATTAGTTTGTTGAGCACTGTTGTCTGCTCTCAACATTAACTAGTTGTCCACCTGTCATATGTGATGAGCGTACAAACCAACTTGGGATGCTTACCCTGGATGTTGTTCATTGCTTTCTCGACTAATTTTAGTGTTCGTTGTCGGAGCGTGGAGGTTGTTACTCTAGTTAATTTTCCACATTATTGCTGCTTTTGTTTTATGGACATTGAGGTCATGGCTTATGACAGAGATGAGTGAGGTTATCTAACCTACCTGTATTAATTCTACTATTTAGCTATTCTAAATTCCAAAGCCGCTTGTTGGCATAGCTCATTTTGGCAACCGCCTGGAGCAGTGTTTTTCGTTTGTAGACGATTTTGTGTTTTCATTTGTCTATTATTTTTGCACTTGAGGAAGTCAAGTTGTTTTTTTCTTTTATTTTCTTGTTTATCATTGTATAATGTCTGATTTGATTGATAATCGTGATCCAATAGCACGGGAGAATGAAGAGACAGATTTGGTAGATGTTATGGATAACACACTTGATTCTCATTTTGAAAATTTAATGGACACAGATAATGATCAATTCATCACTAATTCATCCCGGTGGGATGGCAGGGACACACCTATATTGGAGCTATTTGACCAGGAGCATTCAAACCGGCACCTGCTTAATAATAGTGACCTTAACCCTGATGAAAATTTATATACAACTAGGCCAATTGACCATGGGTATCTTACACCATCCCAAGTGCCTTTAACCACTAAAGAAGGATCCACCACCTGTTCTTATATGCATATTAACTGCAGGAGTATAGTGAATAAACTGTCAGATATCCAGTTGCTCCTCCATCAGGTGCCTGTAGACGTTTTAGCTGTAACTGAAACCTGGTTAACAGAAACTGATTCTATTCATATACAAGGTTACCATTTTGAGTATAGGCACAGGGCCAATGGACGGGGAGGAGGAGGGGTGGGCTTATTTATAAAACTTACTCTTTCTTTCCAAACATTAAATTCTAAACTTAATCACGATTCCTACGAGAGCTTGTTTATTAAGATTTTCCAGGATAAGGGTGCACCCTTGATAATTGGTGTGATCTACAAACCACCAGGGCTCCCCCTGCAGGTATTTAATGATAACTTTAACCAGCTCTTGGATGAGTTAACGTCCTCAAAAAAGGATATTATCTTATTGGGAGATTTTAATATTGATTTGTTAAAGCATTCTGTGAATACCTTGACTAATGATTTTCTAGAAACTATCTCCTCGTATAATTTTTTGCCCTCAATTCTGCGTCCAACGAGAATAACTGACACCACTTCCACCTTAATAGACAATATTTTCACTAATCTATGGCCACGCATCCTAAATTCATCAATCCTGGTCACGGATATCTCGGACCACCTGCCAGTATTGGTGTGGTTCGATCAAAATCCTCGGTACCTGGAAGCAAATACAGCTACTTCTTCCCGGATCATAAATGATAAAACTAGGGAGCACTTTGAACTCTTATTGTCACAGATGAACTATGAGCTTGTTAATAAACTTTGTCTAGATAAGGATCCCAATGGAGCTTATGAACACTTCATAGAACTCATCATGGATGCTTATGAGAAAGCATTCCCAAAGATATTATCCAAAAAACAAAAACATCTATCTTTCCATCATCCATGGATGACAAAAGGACTTCTAAAATCATGTAAGAAAAAATCTCGATTGCACTTGAAATATATAAAAAGTCCAACTCAAGTTAACAAAACCAAATTTACTGTTTATAGGAACGTTTTCAAATCACTTAAAACCAAAACAATCCAGAACTATTATGCAGCAGAATTTTCCAAATTTAACAGAGATATAAAAAGAACCTGGAATACTATTAGATTAATTATTGGTTCTAAACCATTGGAATCAGGGATTGATTCACTTCTTGTGAATGGTCACTTAATAAAAGATAAGGAGGCAATAGCCCATAACTTGAACACTTACTTTACTGAAATAGCTCAGAATCTCAGGTCAAAGATACCTGCAGCTGAAGCCGTCTATACTGATTACCTGTCACCCCCTCTGGTTGATTCTTTTGTCTTGCATCCAACCTATCCCGAGGAATTAATTTTACTTAACCACACGATGAAATTATCACATAGTTCAGGTCCAGATCTTCTTGACCCAAGTATACTCAGCCCTAATATAATATTAATTGCTAACCCCTTAGCTCAAATTTTTAATTGCTCGTTGGAAACAGGTATTGTCCCAAATAAAATGAAATATTCAACTATCACACCAATTTTTAAACAAGGAGATAGGCAGGATCTAGGTAACTATCGACCAATATCCATACTACCTTACTTTTCGAAATTATTGGAAAAAGTAGTTTACCAACGTTTAAACGACTATGTGACAAAATTGAATATTATTCACCCATCGCAACATGGTTTTAGGCCAGGTCATTCGACTGTGCTTCCGTTAATTAATATTCAAGATAAAATATCACTAGCTATTGATCGAAATGAATTTTCTGTTGGAATATTTCTCGACCTATCTAAAGCATTTGATACTGTCGACCACGTAATACTCATTAACAAATTGCAAAACTATGGCATAAGAGGATTACCCCTCCTTTGGTTTAAAGACTACCTAAATAATCGATTCCAGCAAGTCAAATGCAATGATACTTACTCCACTTTTCAACTTGTTAAACACGGTGTACCTCAGGGTTCTATCCTTGGTCCCTTACTATTCCTTTTATACATAAATGACCTAACTAATTCATCCTCGTTATTAGAATACGTACTTTTTGCAGATGATTCTAATGTCTTTTTATCACATACCAACTATGATGACTTACTCAGGATTTTGAATGATGAATTAAAAAATATATCTCTGTGGTTTAAAGCTAATAACTTATCCTTGAACCTTAATAAAACCAATTATATTTTATTTTCCTCCCATAGAAAGATAATTCCGCATGTACAAAGAAATGTGATTATTGATGGTTTAGAGATTCCTAAGGTAACTTCGGCTAAATTTCTAGGTGTCTATGTGGATCAGCATCTTACATGGAGTACTCATATCGATAAGATATCTCATAAAATAGCAAAAAATATTGGAATTATTAAGAGAATTTCTTACCTGCTCTCTCCTAATACTCTACTGACATTATATTACTCTATGGTTCAGCCGTATTTGAGTTACTGTAATATGATCTGGGCGTCCAATTACATCTCTAGACTTCAATTGTTAATAATACTCCAGAAAAAAATTGTTCGTATCATAACTGGCTCTTCGTATACTGCCCATACTAACCAGCTTTTTATTGACTTAGAGATTCTCAAACTTAACCAGATTACTGACTACCAATCATGTGAATTTATGTACAAATCACTGCACAATATCTTGCCAAATGAATACACTAACCTGTTTAAGTCAAGCTTTGACTTTCATTCACATGAAACAAGAAGTTCTCTTTCCTTAAGAACGGAATTTGCTAGAACAAACTCCCGTAAATTCTCCATAAAATGTAGGGGTCCACTATTATGGAATAGTCTGCCACAAAACCTAAAGGCCTCTCCTAACATTAATCTATTTAAAATAAACTTACGAAAATGGCTAATAGTTAGCAAACCATAATCGATATTAAATTAGTTAAAATAATTATTAAAAATGTGCTCCATCTTCAAGGCTCCTTTTGCATTGTGAGTTGGTTTGCTTAGTTAGTGTTCCTTAATTGTTTCATCTGCTGTTTTGTTTTTGATTCAGTTTTTTCACCTTCTGCTTTGTGTGTTGGTTCCTGTGCTTGTGCATTGCTTTGATGTCATAGTGTGTCCTGGCGAACAATCTTGAGGGCTCCTTTTGCTTTGTGCGTTGGTTTGCTTAGTGTGTCTTAATTGTTTCATCTGCTGTTGCTTTTGGTTCATTTTTTCATCAATTTGTGGTGTGTATTAATTAAAAGTCTTCATAGCTACTTGGGGACCCTACTTAGCGGGATTCCCTCCCTTCTGGGTCTCCATTTGTGTCCTAATTCTGTACTTTAGAGTTCTTTTTAACGCACTCCAAGTTTAGGGCTAACTGTTCACACTGGTATCACTCAATCCTACAACTACTTGGTTTAAATTATTTCTTCTTATATATTCATGGGTATTGACAATCTAGGCCAAAGGTTCATAATTTATGTTAACTAATTAGTTCTTACTTTGATTAATGCTTGTTTAATTTGTGATACTTGCAATGCTTCATGTAACTATTTTCCTGCCTTATTTCTCAGTGTGCTTGTTACATACGGACCAATAAAAAATTGATTTGATTTGATTTTTGATTTGATACATGATATACATACATACATACATACATACATACATACATACATGCATACGAGACACAAGACTTACACACATGCATTACATTGTATATACAATTATGCATGCATGCATACATGCATAATCCTACGTTCTGCTCCTGTATATTTGCAAGAACACTGTGACTGGATGTACAAGTACGTTGTTTTCTACATTCCTCCACTCGGGCTGAACACCTCAATCCGCGAGCACGAACTGCTCTTAGACAGCATCATGCTTTCTCTGTTTTTGGCACCTTAGTATGTGATGAGCTTCCACCATCCTTGCAACACTTTATGCCTAGACTTTGCAAGATCTCTTTGGCTCTACTCAGGGTGTACAACGACATCTAAGAGCGCTCAGGAGTAGTAAAATTAAGGGGAGCTATATAAATCTTTGTGATGAATGAACGGATGGATGAATGAATGAATGGATGGATGGATGAATGAATATATTTAATTGGCCGAGTGATTATTGAACGAGATCAGCTGTATTCGATGAATCTTATTAAACTGCGGATGATTTGTCTTATCGTCAGATCACGCATTGCTGTGCTAACACCGATTGGTTAGAGAACATCGAGAGTCAAAGTCGAGACGTCTCTCCCGTCGGCGATGACGGTGTTGGAGATGAAACGAAGAGTTTGGAAACGGAAGAGGAGGCGAAGGAGGAGAGCATCTCTAGACCTAGCAGCAGCAGCAGTAGCAGTCAAGCCAGGGTGAACATGGTCAGAAGAGAGGAGGAGGATGAAGAGGAGGAAGAGGATTGGGACAGGGAGCTCATGGAAAACAATCCGTTTGTCGACAGCGGTTAGTGCTTTATTCGTTTATAATTTATTTGTTTAAATTTATTTGCACGTTAAAAATGTTTTGTAGTAATTATGTTAATCTCAAATTTTATGTTTGATGAACTTCACTCGCTTCCTAATTAATGCGACCCATTTTCGTTAATTAATCAGTCTGATAAACTATGTCGTTGAATAATAAAAAGTAATTGCTGCTGATATTTATCAATATTAAACTGTCGTTATTTCATTACGAGATGTGTATTTTTTAGATGCCAATTGCCCAAAATGCTTACATATTCATTTAATTAGGAACCTGTGTTGCAACAGCTGACATGACTAATGTTGATGTACTGGACGAAAGCACGTAACAGGGAAATCTAGTCATAAATCTTAAAGAGATTAGTCAAAGTTCTTTAAAAGAGCGACCAAGAAGATGATTTGAGAGCATGGTAGTGTTGAAAAACTGTTCTGCTTGGCCATGCTGGAGTCTGGAGCGCCTCTGAGTAGTTTCCTTGAAGAGGCGCTATATAAATACTTGAATGAATGAATGAATGAAATTAGGGTCAGGTTCTGGTGTGAGGAAATGACCACCTTATGGGGAGGGAGGGCATCAATGGGGTGGGTCATGCTGTTTGTTGAGTCGTGTCATATATATGTGACAGTGAATAGTGTCATCTATTTGCCTCTTTGTTGAATCGTATCATTTATACTCTGTGATCCCGCAATTTGTGCGTTGGCATCTTTCTTAATGTTCGTTTGATTTGCTGTTTCCCACAGAGCTGCCAGGCGATTCATCAGAGGCTAAGGTGCCTCCCGGTTGCTGTTCCAACAACTGTCTTCCATTCGTATCGTTTGTCCCATCCGCCTGGCATGCGCCCAAGGTCAGCGCTTGCCATTCAACCGCCGTGCGTCCGTCGCTCTTTCCGTATTCTCCGTTCTGCCAACCGACGTTCAACCACGATCAGTTTGAAGATGCTGAAGAGGAAAGCAGCTGAGGAAGAGATGGAATTCGCGATGGAAGATGTTTACCGTCGTTTCCATCAGCTGTTCTCTTCCATAGATGTTGAATTTTCTGGTTCTAAAAACGTGTTTGACTGTTCTTGAAAGCACAGATTTGTGTGTGGCGTCATGTTTCTCTCGTCGTGTTTTGAATATGAAATGAATTATGATTATCATTGTTGTTGTTGGTATGTCTTCTTCTAGGCAGGTTCTGTCGGCAAATTTTGTAATTCATCACTCTACCCAACTCACTCCATCAACCCGTATCCCTCCGCCATCATCCAGTCAAGTCTCATCATTATTAGTCTTGACATTGTCGTTTTCCCTCAGTTTTTGGTTATTTATTTAGTTCTTGCATAAATTTATATAGCACCTCTTCAAGGTGGTTCTTTGGAAGGAGTCTCTCATTATGTGACCCAGCCATTTCTCTGTTGTTAGTTAACATGCAGTTTAACCCTTTATGGCGACCCGCGTTGATTTCTCACAGTTTAGTACATGCTCATCATCAAAATGTTAAAAGTTCAACAACTGTTCAAACCGACACCAAGACATTAAAATCTATCCTAAAGTCCCCTTTTGATTCTGTTCGCATTATTGTCAATTGTATTGCACCCCAATTATTATTGTTGCATTATTGTTATTATTATTATTGAAATTTATTATGTGCATCAAGTCTTGCACAAGGCACAGATGAGAAGAAAAATCACACTAGGTGCTCAAATAAATATTATTAGTATATGGAAATCATTTGTTTAGAGCCAGTGTATGAAATCACACTGAAGGTGTCAAGTTCCAGATATAGTAAATCTGGGAAGGTCATGTGATCAGCCCAATTGAAATTGAACATGTCTCAAATTCAATGTTATGTTTGTTGGAGCTGCTACAGCTATTCTTCAAACTGATAAGTGTCTAGATTGAGATGCTTAGATCCAGAGTCTTTCTGAATGTTGGCAAAAGTGTCTGTTGATCCAGTCAAAGATGTATGGGCGCATTCGTCATTAAATTTTATAGACGAACCTGGTAGAGAAGAGGTGGCTGATATCGAATGTCTGACGATTGCTTAATCGGACGTTATTTAAAATAGATCTTTCATAGACTAAGAATTAGAATGTTGTGTGCTTCATAATTAGCACGGTTATGCACCCTTGTAAGGGCATGGCTGTGTTGGGGCATCATATAAATTGTCAGTGTTATTATGCCTTTGGAAGAATATGAAATATTAATAGCGAATAAGTAAAGATGGCGGAATTGTGTTACATATACACTTGTACAGGTTTGACAGTTGAGTCTGATTAAATCTTTTGTGGCCAGTTGTCATTGTTAATTTGCACTTCAGCCAAATATTCTTTTATCACAGACCTTTAGCGGAATACTTGCCATCAAAAGAAGCGACTGTTGACCTTCGTATTTAAAGCTCTTTATTTTAGGCTGGCCTCAGAGAGACATTCTGAAAACTTGAGAAGGTGGTCGTGGCCTTTGACCTCTCAGTGCAGTTTCACAACTGCATTTAAAGAACTTGATATCATCAGGAATTTAAACCAACTGCAATGGTTCTTAGACGACATGATTTCATTATAAATTTTGCATCAAACTTCCACTATTATTGCAAGTTCACATGAAGTTAGTTTTGTTTGTGTGAAAAATTCTGGTTCCAATTTATGCTGGAAATTTCTGTATAGTGTACATGTTAATTAACCCAAATTATGTCCTTGGAAAATATGCCCCAAACAGACTTTAGGAGCAGGGACGTAACTAGGATTTTTCGTTTGGGGGGCTTAAGCCTTGAACATGACGAGTGCGGGAGCATATTTAGCCGTAAGCATACAATGGCTCGATTTATTTGGGGGGGGCCCAACGCTAGTTATGTCCCTGTTTAGGAGCTTAGATGAACATTTTCATCAAAATTAATTAATTAATCAACATGTTCAATTTTAACTTGTAAGAACTGCATTAACGCATAATTATTATATATGCAGAGTTTGTTATCGGCTGCAGCGACGCATTGACATATGAATGTCTCAAAGAGGAAATTAACTGCACTAGAAATAAACCGTCTCGATTAAGTAAAAAAAAGACAAGTGATTCTGAGATATGAGATATTTGTGCAACTTGCTTTATTGCAAACATACATGTCCACATTGAGAATGTGAAAACTGATGCAAAACATATAAACAATCTTAACTAAAGCGGTGTTTAGCTAATGTATTTCTTGCAAGAGAATCGGAAACAACAGGTTGCGGCTACTGTCGCGATTTAAACGTAATTAACAAAACAGTGCCTGACATCAGGGTATGAAATGGAATTTAAACTTTCATTCGCCAGAACTTTAAATTTTCGTTTTGCGTTAAAGTTTTTGAGTTTCATCTCCCCGATTTCCACAATTTTGCACGTTTTAAGGTCACATCTATCCCAATTAAGACCAAAATGTTTAATTGAGTAATAAACACTTTTTATCTCATTATGGCCAACTGTACAGGGTTTTGAGTAACATATTCTAAATTTTGATCTACACTTAAAGCAAGTAAGACAATCGCAACATAGGAAATTTCGAAATATCAGTCACTACCGCAATTTAAAAGTAAGTTTTTCACGTTTATAATCGAGACCGTCGTTACTTCTGTAGACGGTTTTCGGTTGCAGCTCTAGTTCGAGGATTATCACAAAACAATTATAACATTTACAGATATCATGTAGAAATTAAGATAGATAGCAGTCAGCTACACACTGAAGAATCTTTTAAAAACGACTTTTGAAAATACGGCCACGTTTTCGGATCAGCGAACTACAGTGCTCGTTCGTGATGGTAGCACTAATCTGCAAGGAACTGGTCGACCTCCGGCGGCGGGGTTTCTCCGATGGTAGGAAAGAGACCCTTCAGAACGACGAGCTCCTTCATCAGCAGCTCCGCTTTCAGCTGAAGACGTTTGTTCTCAGCCGTCAGCTCCTGCAGGCGATGCAGCGACTCTTTCTGCTTCTGCTTCGCTTTGTCTCTGCTCTTCCGCACGGCCATGTTGTTGCGTTCGCGGCGCTTGTGGTACTCGTCGCTCGATTTGTTGTACGCCTGGCGTCTTCTGCTTCCGGACCCGATCGCACCGATCGACAGCGGCTTGTTCTCCTTGGCCGAGTACTCGCCGACGCTTGATGAAGAAGTGTCCGTCTCGCTGCCGTCGTCCGGGCCATAGAGGTCTGTGCTGTCATTGTTGTCGCTTGTAACTACAAAAGCAAACAGATTCAAATTATTTCAACGTTGATGATTCGGTTCCAAAGGTGTTAGGTTTTAACTATGGGGTTGTTTTTCCCTCCATCTTTGACGTAGAGAGAAGACACCCGTTTATATAGCCAAAGAGGGCAATGTTCCGCTAAAGCAAGCGCAGATATTATTTAGTCAAGACACCGTATGGTAGACTCGTGCTGTTTCCATGTGGTTAAGATGAACTAGCACAGCGGTTCCCAACCCGTGGCCCGCAGGCCAAGGTGGCCCGCCAGACCTGAGAAAATGGCCCCTCATCTCTTAAAGAATTAACAAAAATATATGAAAAAATGACAATTTGGACATGATAGAACACAATTATTTTCTATTGCAAATTATTTTATTTTGACGTCTATAAATAACGTAAAACATTCTATTTTGAATCAATTACAACAATTGTATATGCTTTTAGTTAATTAAATTTTAGCCTTGTGGCCCCCAAATGTCCTTCGACTAAGAAAAAGTGGCCGTTGTATCCTCCAACTTAGAAAAAGTGGCCCTAAATTCAAAAACAGCTTGGGAACCATTGACCTAGCATATTGTTCAGTAACCAATTTGACAGAAGTTGCAATAATTACATCATATTTATCAAATTTGTCAGTTTATGCAGAAGACTTAAAATGGGCTGAAAGACTCGTCAGCCAGGGCCACCGAAGTGTTGGAAAGACGCATCATGACCGACTGTTGAATGTGATAACAGAATATTAGTATATAATATTAGCTAGCTATAGCATAATATTACAAATGAAGACCAAATAGTTGAGAAGAGTAAATACACTTCAGAAGCAAAAATGTAAAGAAAAGTATACACTCCAAGATCAAATGATTTGGTGGAAGTGCCCAGAGGTGTTAGGTCTTAACCATATGATTATTATTCCCTCCATGTTGGATGTAGATAGAACTGAGTTCAAAGACTCCTGATTAAACAGCCAAAGATAGGGCAATGAGCTAATTTACTAAGGGTTCAATTTCCAACACTCTCAGATGGCCCTGGGTTGCGATACTTTCTTTCGGTATCTCCCTCCACAGAGCTGCGCTCGAGTATCTGTGTGATCACTCCTCTGCTTCAGGGTTGCGACTCGGGTCGCTCGATCGAGTACAGCAGATGAGAATCCATTTCTGTGACCGCACCTTCTCAGTGACCGGCACAGATGCTGGAACACTCTTCCTCCCGCCCTGCGAGCGGCTGACTCGGTTCATTCCTTCAAATCACGATTCAAGACTTATTTATTTTGAAAAACCTATTCTGCTGTTAGTTGTATGTGAGGCGCCCTTGTAATGCCATGGCTATGCTACGTCGCCGTACAAATTGTCATAGTTATTATCATTAAATTGTCATTCTTATTATTATTAACTTATTAGGTTGAAAGTATCCGGCTACATTTGTCCAGTTCATAATTTCTATGATTAATAAATGTTTCTATTGAGGAGTGAGACTCAAATGCAATGCTTCCATTTAATTTTTACAATTCAATGATGAATAGCTTACATTTTAGATTAATTAATACAAATATACATTTAAAATGCCATAAATAAACTCGCATGAAACACAATAATTTTTTCAACCAAACTGCTATCTACACTCAGTCAAATGATGAAGCCAGTTTACAATTTTTAAAAATGTAGCCAAGTGAGCGATATGGATCGGATTCTGGTAAAATTTTACTTCATGTGACAACGCTGGCAAATGTATATTTGCCAGCGTTGTCCCCAAATGTATTTCCAAAGTGAATTAATTTAATCAAGTTCTCAAAATCTGAAGATCCATCCAACGTCCAATTAACAAACAACAGTCAAAATTTTGCTGAAATCCTTGAATTGTTATAGTAAGATTTTCGACATAGCTTCAAAATTAACTTTAAAAAATTAGTAAGCATTAAACGTGAAATCGAAAACGTACCTGTTATGTAGTGGAAATTAAACGATTCGCTGGGCGATATAGATTTCATTTTTAAATTCAATTATATTCGTGACGACTAAGCTTAAATAGGAACTTCTATTCTTGCATCGTTACTGTGAAATTCGACGTGTAACTAAAGTTTCTTTCGAGATTATAACATCGCTAGGAACGAAGAGATTGCGGTCCAAGTATATCGAAAACTATAACAATAACTGCCTCATAATAGTCCGTAGAATTTAATGCCCAGTCACTACAGAATCATAAGAGATTGCGTGATCACGCAGCAAGGGTCCTTTCGTCCGCTTGAGCAATCGACGTTCGAGAAACTAAACAAAAGAAGAAGTTTTATTGTAATGTGATTAAACTAAGGAACAGATTTCATCAACAAATTCTCCTTCTGGTTACGCAATCTCGGTGACTCATTGCGTCAGAATTGGCCCACGGCGCCATCTGTCAGCGCACGCCAGATGGCATTCACGATGAACTAAGGGCGAATTTCGGTTGCGAAATAATTAGAAAAAACGATCTTTTAAAGTGATTAATGACTACATTTGACTAGTAACTTGGGCTAATAATACACAGAGTAGTTATGAATATAATATATAAGTTTAATATGCCACGCAGAGTCAAGTTAGATCAAACATAAGAAATTAATCAGTTAGGTTCAGTCACTCAGACAAGAAAAATGGAACACAGCTCTCAGTGGAAAACGAAAATGATAACGAACATAAATTCAGCGACTTTCTTTAATCCTGGAGTAGTTTTCTTTCTTTACGTCAAGCTCATAATTATATTTTATTTTGGGGGTTAGATGAAGAGACTGTGAATGAGCTGGTTCCCGGCACCGTGCTAGAGTTGGAAAAGGGATTACGCAAGCAGAGCAGCTATCTGTCAATATGAACCAAAAATGTCCATTCTTCGCTCACTTAACGATACAATTTCTGATTTTCTATGCTAATGACATAATACTTAAATATGTAAGGAATTTCGACAATACATAACTAAGCTTGTTAAGCCATCAAAAAAGGCTTCGCAACCTCTTGAGACCACTGTTCCCTACTATAACCTCTGAATCACTTCCAAATGAAACCTCTAATTCATCAATATTTTGAATTTTTGTTCCACACACAGCTGGAAAGATCCACTGGAATTCGCAATTCCTCTTTCTCGGTCTGTCGTTCCCCAGCACCACTCTCTCCCTTATCCCGTATATCGGTAACTTCTCAAGCATTTAATGGTCAGGTCAAGTCACACCTATGTCAAGTCAAACCTTAATAAGTTGCAATCTGTCCTTAATGCTGCGGCACGCCTGATTGGCGGCATACCAAAGTTTGGGCATATATCAAGTTTTATACGGGAAGAACTGCACTGGTTGCCAATGCAAAAACGTATTGAGTTTAAGATTTTAATGTTCATGCGCAATTGCCTAGCAGGCCAAGCTCCGATCTATCTTATGGAACTCTGTGTAGGCCTACCTGTGCTGTCCATCCCAGGCCGTAGGTTCCTTCGCTCTGCTACGCATGGCGACCTGGTTGTCCCTAGGGCTCGATCTTCCACAGTGCTTCATAGTAGCTTTGCTATGGTTGGTCCGTCTTTTTGGAATAAGTTACCTATTAGTCTCCGCAATGAACTTCTTTGTATTTCTTTGCCCCTTTTCCGCAAGCGTTTGAAAACCATTCTCTTTGATTGTGGTTAGGTGTCAGGTCGGGAGCGCCTCTGAGGAGTTCTCTTGAAGTGGCGCTATATAAATGTACGATTACAATTACAATTATTCAAGAAAACCTATTCTGATTCTTTGGATCTTGGTCTATTACCAGTTGAGTTGGATCATCGAAAAGAATTCTCGATAATTAAATTGGACATTGAGTTGATTAAAATAACTTTCCTTAAATAGAAGTGTGATTGATGAAAAATAAAGGCCATGCAAATAGAAGTTCGACGAAGAAAAAAAATAGTTCCTCAACAGAGTTTAAACGAATTCTTGAGAAAGTAGAAGCTGCTTTGATGCAAAGAATTCCTGCCAGAGTAGAAGTGACATTCGGCGAATAATAATTTAGAATGCTAAAACGATAGTCTACCATATACCATGATACCACACTGCAACTCCTACACTAATCAAGTACCCTATTGGGTAGTCTGCCAAAAAAATCTGTTTGGAATATGGTATATCTGGATTCTGGACAGCCCATCTGTATGACACCACTTCTTATCAAGTTTTTAAGGAACGTACGATATTTAAAGTTGATAGCTAGATATAGATGGGTTAAACACGGTTCTTACAACAAAGTGCACCATGGTCACCAAACTTAATTCCCCTTCTCTTTCCTCTCATCTACAAAGCTAGTACATTCTGTTCGCCACTTTAAAGGCCAGTCAACAACAACAAAGTACATGTTTGGCCTGATCCGACTTCAAGAAATGCCAAACTGTGTCAAACAAAAAACAATGCTGTCATGTCACACAAAAAATCGGCAGAAGGATAAAATCTTGATTATCTTGTGGTGACCGGACTCCAATAAAAGGTTACACAATTTGCGAAACGACAATGATCAAATTCAAAGAAAGAAAAGTCAGGATAAATCGATTGTACAGCATTACCATTTATTGTACCAAGTAAAGCGCAAACCCTAAAGCACTGAGCGTACACGAAAGGATATTATGCCTAGGCTGCATGTCGGCGATAGATACATGTACACGCGTAGCAATCTCCTCAATCATTCGATAGGAATTAAGCTCTTTGAGTTACAAGCCAGCAAAAGCCACTAGTAAAATGCATGCGACATAGTTTCTCGATATCTGTGACAATTATATTTACGTTGAACACGCACATGTTTGTCTTCATGATAATCATGTCAATTGTATGGCACATGAGAAGAAGCATTACGCACGCACGCAGGTGCACAAACATGGCACATAATCAAAACAAACATAAAATACAAAATTTTAGCTGAAAAAGCTGAATATGCTAAAAAAAATCATCTCAAGCCCCTCACTAACATTTGAAATCGCCATCTTTTGACACCGTTCTTTTGCTGGGTCCTGCAGATCTGTCTTAGCTTGCTAATAAACTTCCACTGAGCAAAACAATGAAGCATTCACTTGCCAAAACGAAGACAAAACCACAGAAATGTCTCGAAAAAGCTACCATATGTTTCCACTAGTGATTCCATAATACAAATGATTTGCCTGATAGCCACACAAACCACTCTAAAAAATACCTTTCGATCTCTAAGTAGTGCAGTAAATTCTAATTGAAGCAACACCTTTGGACTAAAGACGGACGGAAGAGAAGCACGAAACTCGTCATTTCTCAATGGAAAAAAATCAATTGGCTGGAATATCTGCAAACCTGACTCACAGCAAACTTTAGGTATCACATCATACCGATATCATAATCGTACCTATGGATTCAGAGGTGCTTTCAGCACGGTAACTGCGGAGAAAGAAATTTCTTTAAACAATCAGACTGTTGAGGGAAAATGAGTAATTAATTTAGCCCTTGGTGAGGGAAGGTCATTCCAAATGGAGCAACCAACCGCAGCAAATGCCCAATGTTCGACAAGATAATAGTACAAAATGGTGTGTACTTCAGCACAGTGTTGTACAGTAACGAAGTAAAAGTTACTGTACTTAAGTAAAATTTTGAATATTTTCACATGTAACGAAGTATGAAAAAGTCGAAACACTTTTACTTTCAACGAAGTAAAATTTTACCCTTATTTCAGTACTTTAACTTCGTTACAATTTATGTGTCACTCGTAGCAATGTTCGTTACTTGAATGCTGTAGGCTAATTAACATTTCGTTACGCTAAGCTACAACAGTTGATTTAAATTTGCATGCCTGTAAAAATAGATTTTCGATGGCTGGATGCACTACTATTTCTGCAGCAGAACGACTCTTCAGCTGTGTGTTGTGCTAACAATGAATCAGAAGCATAAGTAAAATTTGTGAAGATTACTTTTACTTTAAGTACATCTGACCTATACTTTCAAAATAACTGCTTCAGTAGCAATCTGGCGTTGGCCAAAGTCACAGAAAATGACGGAAGATTCCAATATTCTAGCAAGGTCCTATCGACGTCACCAAACCATACCAGAAATAATGATTTCACGGTCCCATCTATTCTGATAATCTCTTCTAGGGATTTTCTGCAGAGTCAGCATACGATGTACAAGAAAAATACCCACTCGAATCTGAAGGGAGTTAGCAGAACAGGCGGTGAAAAATTTAAAAAATTGAATGGGCGTAACACACTGTCATAAGCGTACATCACTCTCGAGCCATACCAATAACAATCATGACCTCCTTTCTAGAAACATGATTTAATACTCCGAGAAAAGTTTCGTCAACGCCTATTTAAATACCCGACTAACCACCAAACTTTGCATGAACTGATTGTTATAGCAGCCAACTTCCTGATTCGGAAGTCAATCCTTCCATCAACCAACATACACTCATAAAACAAACGGATGAATTGCTGCTCATCTTTACATTCGGTTTCATCAACAACCAATCACAATCAAAGCACTCGCTGAATTTCCCACGGGATTCAAACGCAGTTTATGGGAACACAATCCGATTAGACGAGTCAAAACAACTAAAGAGAAAACTGCCCCTAATCTAAAAAAATACAAAAACGCACTTCCAAAACAAAGTTTTCATAAAGGATAAGCAAAAAGTGATCGAATAATTTAAACAACTGTATCCTAAAAACACTGATTTCCATTGGCTGAGTTTGATACAAAGCTTTTCAAAAACAACTGTATTGTATCCATGCATGAAAAAGCAATTTGCGGGACATTCCAGTAAGATATATAAGAAAAGTAAACTTCATAATGAATTTCATGTTGATGAGGATTGAGGAAAACAAGCCACAAGAACTTGCAGAAGAAGCTGTTCACATCTTAACGCTTTAACTGCGAAAGAGTAGTAAAGACAACTGTAAGACAATGCACCACGTTCACAAAGTGTTAAAGATAGACTTTTGGCTCCTTTCCACTTTTCAGGTGTTTAGACCAAAAAATGATTATGATTTGCAACAACCATTGAAACACTTCACTGCAAACTGCTCTAGAGTAAATACAAATTCAAAACATGCTTCACTACCCAAATAAACAGAATATACGAAGTTACGAACGTACAATTTTCGAAACAGAAAAACATTCTATAACTCGAAATCTTCGGAAGTAATCAAGCGAAATTAGAGTAATATCAGTTCAGATCATTGATGGATAAATTTCTAAAACACCAGATCTTTGTCGTGTGTCTGTTTAGTTCGTACGGCGATCACCAGGAAGTAACGACCCCCAGCAACGCATCATCACATGATTAATGATAAACAAAACATAAACTAAGATAGCCGATGAAACACTGAAAAGCAGGCTGTAGATAATCAGAAACAATATTTTGTTCACAATCAGCAGGACTGGACCGAATAGGCTAAACTTCCCCAGGACTTCCCCTCTAAACCCAGACGACCCGCACGACGTGACCGCCGAAAGTCGACTACTTACATCAGAAGTCCCCAAGTTATGGGTTTATAGGTCCCCTCCAATGTAAAGACCTACAGTAAGTCTTTCGTGAGCTTCGGTTTAAAAATATCTACTGATGCCCAAGTTGTTCAATAGTGCTACTAAAAAATATAGGAATATACTAATTAACAACAGCCCCCAAACAGTTACTGAGACAGGTTATTATTAAAAGCATTAATAATGTATACATATGTACATATATAATTATATATAATACACATGTGTGCCCAAGTGTATATATATATATATATACACATATGTATACATAAATACAAGTATATAAAATGGGGAAATTCTGGGAAGACAGTGTTAAAAATAGCTACTATCACTTGTGCAGAGCATGAACTTGAAGCATGGAGAAACACTCCTTGCATGCAACGGTGCACTGAATTTGCCAAAAAATTCCCTGAAAATTTAACTGAACGCCTTCAATGACAGATGACAAACAACAATTTCAGCAAAAAAACTAAACCGTAATTAATCAATTTACAAACAAACTAAAAATGCGAAAATCTTGATTAGAATCAAATCACCGCAAACAAGCTCTTTACTCTTTACTTTACTCTTCAGCGATCCAAATTTTCTGCCTCCAGCGACAAAAAAGTAAGGCTGTCAGGAAGCTGTGACTAGGAATTTAATCCAGGTCATTTTTCCAGATTCTGCCTCCATGTTAGCCAGGATAATGGAATCACCACCTTGCTCCGTGACCTTGCTCCGTTAAAACAGGAGCAAGATGGCATGAGATTGAAATCCAGACAACGAGAGTAATAAACGTTTCCTGATACATGCATATCACAACCGAATAAAGAGCCTGTATCATATCGTAATCTACAAAACTTCTGAATTTTAAAAACTATTTGGCAGCCTCTTCTAAAAACTACGCACAAGGTGCACGCTGATAATGGTAATATCTTCCGGCAAAATACTCTCCGTCTAAAATGCTAAATGGGAGGCAAGGCAGCAGCAGAAACCACACAGGGCCTGTATTCACGACAATATCTTAGCTTACGTACCGACCAAGCACTACGCTGCGACTAGTTAGTATGTGTCCTAAAGTGTGTGAGTCGGTATTCACCAGACACACTTACAGGGCCACTTAGGAAGCTGGCAACTAAATCATGATCACAGTAAATGCGCAAGATATATTGATAGGCAGTCATTTGGGTGCGGAAATAAACAAAGATACAAATACGGTTGCATCACCCACGGAAAAGATTTCTCAAGCGGTACATTACCGGTATATGTCTCTTCACACATTAATGGTATGTTGCGATGGCGAAAGCCTTAAATAAGCTCAACGTTCCACAGCCAACGGAATAAACTATGGTGCCTACAAAACACTTTGACGTCATAAAATTTGTCAAAAAAAGTGGATGAATCGCAAATGCCTCGCGAAGTCTTGACCTTCTCACGTAGCACCTAGCCAGTGTATGAGCTATTATTCCCTTAGAGACCGACTAGCGCCAGTTGTTACTTAGAAGGTTAAGACATCATCATGCATACCGATCTATCCGTCAGTTGCCAACTAGCCAGATTTAGTCGGCGACTAAGACATACGATATCGTCGTGAACACAGCCCCTGGTGACAAACAACGAAATAAGACAGGAACAGACCGTAACATTGCACCCAAAGTCTACAGACGGTGAAAGCAACGCAGGAGATAAGTCATCACCATAAAAAAAAATCAAAATGCCCCGAGAGAGAAAGAGAGACACATACACACACAGACTGAGAGAGAGCGTGTGTGATGCAGTAGTAGTGGTAGAAATAGCTGAAGTAAGAGTCTTATGAACAGAAAGCAGCCGCACACAATCAGAATGAATGAACGAACGTCACAGGCATATTTATAAACAAACACAAACCAACCGACCGACCGTCCGACCGCAAATGGCATTTGGTGTTGTACAACTGTATGACGGTGGCGCTGATCCGCTTACGATGCCGATGATCCTGGATCGCACTGGAGCAGCTGGACGATGGTCGGATCATTCATTGCTCCGTCGACGAACTCCTTGAGCGACAGACGATCGTCCAGGTTCTTATCCATCTGACGAAAGATTTTGTCCGTTCTCTTCTCTGGCGTCGACTCATCCTCCGGCATCTTCATCGTGCTGCCAACCATCTTGTAGATCGCCTAAATACACAAGGCAAAACGTAAACAACTAATCAGATCGATGTCGCACTGATTAAAAAAATACCAACCAGTCAGATCGCTGTTGCACCAGCTATGAAACTACCAACCAATCAGATTGCTGTTACACCGGTTATGAAACTAACAAACAATCAGATCGCTGTTGCACCAGTTTAACTACCAACCAATCAGATTGCTGTTACACCAGTTATGAAACTACCAACCAGTCAGATCGCTGTTGCACCAGCTATGAAACTACCAACCAATCAGATTGCTGCTACACCAGCTATGAAACTACCAACCAATCAGATTGCTGTTGCACCAGCTATGAAACTACAACCAGTCAGATCGCTGTTGCACCAGTTTAACTACCAACCAATCAGATTGCTGCTACACCAGCTATGAAACTACCAACCAATCAGATTGCTGCTACACCAGCTATGAAACTACCAAACAATCAGATTGCCGTTACACCGCTTAAGAAACTTGTGCATATGCAATTCAGGATAAACTTCTGTAGGGCATGCATGCTCTTCTAAGCAGGTAGAGCTTCTTGCTCCCCAATATGCCCTTTCTATCGCTGCCCCAGTGCCCCTACAATCTGGAATGGGCTGCATGTGGAACAGCGTCTAACACCTAGAGCCCTTGAGGCCACGTCCAACTCTACTCTTAAGACTGTTCTCTTTAGCCAAGGTTGGGCGATGATCGCTTCCGAGTAGTTAATGGTCTAGAAGGTGCGCTATATAAATATCTTAAAATGAATGAATGACATATAAATTTGAGACAAATAAAATAAACTTACACTGACAATCTCCAGCATCTCATGTTTCGATATGAATCCATTTCCATCAAGGTCGTACATGTTAAACGCCCACTTGAGCTTCTGCTCCAGGTTTCCGCGTGACGTCACGCTCAGCGCACACAGGAACTCCCTGAAGTCGATCGTCCCGTCAGTGTTCGTATCGAATGTACGAAACACGTGGCCTGCGAAGGTCGTCGCGTCACCATTCGGAAAGAAGTTGGCGTAAATCTTCTTGAATTCCTCCTTCGTCAGTTTTCCCGACGGGCAATCCTTGATGAAGCCACGGTACCATTCGTTGATCTCTTCGTCGGTGAAGGCTGTGTGCTTTCGAAGGTCGTCCAACTGCTCCGGCTTCAGTTTGCTGTGTTCTTTTCCCATCTTTTACTTGTTCTATTGTAAAATAGATCAACAGCAACTAGAGTTCCACACTCTCACTTGTTTCATAGCAATTGAATTGTATTTGTAAATTTACATAGCTACTCAACTCACAGTGCACACCAAACAGAGGCGCTCCCTTTGCATAAGACCCAGAAAAAAGAAAGTAGTCTTGATACAGCTGCTAGCATTTCCAAAAAAATTATAAACCGGCTGAAAATTACTTAGCATCATATCTGAAAACCCAAAGCGCAATGACTAAATCCGCTTCATCCAATTAGTCGATGCAAAGCGCTCCTATTAACTTATTTTTCAAATAGAAATTACTCGAGTTTTGCAATGTAGTTCCGGCTTCGTAGCATCAAGGCCAACTGTGATTCACAACTCGCTCGATTCCAACTCCAAAAAACATTCCAGCACTTTAAAAATAATCTGTAAAAACCTTATCTCAATTAATTCTTAATCCTCAACAAAGTAAACTTGTACCTACTCGAAAAATTAACCAATTGACCGAATTAAGAAATTCTTCCGAGTCGATTCGTGCAACCGGATATAGCAGATGGCGCCACTGATATCAAAATAGTTTTTGACGCCAGCTGCAAAACAAGATTTTTCCGGTTAAAATTTTTATCTGCGCTGAAACAGCAAAAAGTAGGCTAAAAATTTTATCAAACACGATTGTGTTTTCATGTCCCTGCCAATTTAAGTGAGAATTTCACGTTTCATTTCATAATAATAAATAAAACAGGAATAAAATGTAAAAAATTCGATATTGATCCCGTGATATACCCGTCGAAAGTCCGTCGGAATTTCTTCGTTTGAACCGAAAAACTTCGTTTGAAAACACCAATTACTTTGACTCTAGAGTTCTTTTTAAACATATTATTATTAAAGTATGATAGTCTAACCACAGAATAGATAAAGCTACGCTTTATCAATTCTGTGGTTTTAACCCCCAAACCCCTTGTCTACGCCACTGCAGTGACCTGATTAATTTACGGTAGAAACTAGAAAGACGGTGATCGGTGACAGAGAATTCTGGTGGAGCTGAAGCTGATGTAGCGTCACGTATGTTTTAAATTTTAGCAGTATATAGGCCTACTAAGAGAACCTAAGAAAAATCATGGGGTTGAATCCCGCTTCCCACAATTCTCAGATTATACCAGACATGTCTCGAACATTAATGCAATTTTGAGGACTTGTAGAAACGTCTCAAACGATTGAAATGCATTATAGGGGCCTATTACCGCCGCCTATAGTGTCCACTGCCCAGAACTCACTTTTCACCATTTCTATCTTTGAACGAATCTCAGGCCTACGTATTTCCTTTCGATGCAGCCATCTGTTATCCGAGATAGTTGACGATTTGTTCTACTTGCTGAGTCTTGCCCGGTAAAGTAGTGGTTAACACGCTGGCCAGGAGTGCGAGAGGTAGTGAGTTCGAGCCCCCGTTGGGCGGATTTACTTTGTAGGCTGCCATCGGCGCCGTGTAATTACAAAGCTGTCTGTTCAGTTGGTAGTTAAGTTTAATTAAGATTACTGCATAACTTGTAAATGTAAAGCGCAGTGCGTCTTGCAGGCGCTCAATTAAAGAAAAGATATTATTATTATTAACTTCGCCCTGTGATCGTTATTAGTATATCTTTTCACAGACTTACAAGTACGTTCTAACGCCTTCGTTTTCTCAGTCTCGGCATCTAATCACCTCAGTTACAATGAGTGGACCACCGACTGAACACTGTTGGTTGGATGATAAGACGGTGAGGGAGAGGACTGGCCGCTTCCGACCTCATATGCCGAGGTTAAGAAAACGAACTTGTTAACACTTCAGACCTATATGGCTGCTTAAGGCTAACTTCAAGGACTGGACTTTTCTAAGGAACTATAGTCATTATATAACCCACTTATCCCTCATCTTTTTCAAAGCTGGCTCTCCCTTCCCTATTGTGACTCCAACTAAGCATTAAGTCATAGATAGCTGACCTAGTTTGTATTGTATCGGACAACTTATAAAGCGCTTCTCGCAGCAAAAGTCTTTCAGAAGCGCTCCCAATGCGTGCAACCCCCCCAAGGAAAAGGCAGGTTTTGAGACGAGAGAAAGATGACGAAAGACTATCAGAGCGAACTGATGGTAAACTACAGGAAGACCGGACAAGTGTATTATTTTTATTCATTATTTTTTTCACAACATGAAAACCTGGTTTTAATAGCGAAATCTGTTGCCACTGATAAAGACCTTTTTCAGAACCAGTCAAATTTACTTGTTAACTGCGTAATTTCATCGTCATACAAAACCGTTTCACGAAGAGGAACTTATTAACTATCGCTTAGTAAAAAATTATTCTGCAAGAGCTATTGAGACAATTGAATTACACAACAGAAACTGAGAAGCATGTCTCGCATCAACTGTCTTCAGGCGAATCAATCAGAGTCACAGAAAAAAACAATAGAGTTGCAACAGTCAAGCTTAGAGGGTACAAGCAAACAAAGCACAGATCAATCTTATCGATATCACGTAGATATCACAAGCAAAGAGCGAAGAAAAAGTAATCTCTAATCCCAAAGGTAAACAATGATAAAATCAAAACGATCCATAAACTTCAGTGGGGCAGTAACTTTGCTTGTTGCTGTCTAGCAACACCGTGAGATGGTTAGCATATCACCTGCCTCCCTCACCAGGCACGGGACTGGCACCGCCAAAGTACAAGCAGTGATGATGGTCCCCACCAATAACACGCAACATAACTGAAAGGGGAATCATTCCCATAACGTCAATGTACCATTCACTTAAAGATCAAACAAGAACGCGCCAATCAAAAACGTGGGCTTCAACTTAAATCCACCTTCCCAACAACACACCTCCATCACAATGTCGAGAAGACGGAGGGCTCCACCAGCAGTGGGCCGTGGTGCATCCACCCGTGTACCAACCCTGCTCCATATGCTTAACTAGCAAGAACTTTCCGGCAAACAAACCGCACCAATACACTGTAGCGGGTTTGCGTCAGTAAGAGAATAAACGAAATGAAAGTCAAAAGAAAACAGAATTTTATGGATTACTCTGAAGATCCAGCAAATGCAAGTCGCATTCTGAAAAACAACCAACAGCGTGCAACAACAGCAACAAAACCGAAAAACATCTTTTTTTTCTGCAATAATTTCAACAGATGGAACACGAAAACATCGAGCTGCCGGATTTAAGAACAGCTTCAAACAAAATCTAAACATCACAACACTCAGCAAATGCCAGCTGGGTACGATTAACATCCCGTTTGTGCGCCCCAAAAAAACCAATCCCTCCAAGGCAACTTAACTTACCGCAATCCACCATTCCACAAAGTTTAACATACAACAACTATCCCTGACCCACTCCCCTGCTCACTCAACCAGAAGAAATTTACATTTTAAAGTCTGTATTGAAACCAAGAATTGTCCGAACAGTCAAAAAATAGCACCATTATGAAAACCTTGTACTTAACCAATTTAATACTAAAGCCTAATCTTGCAACGTCCAGTCAAACATCCAAACAGCAATGCACAGCTATGGCAAACATCTACATCTCTGTGGAGCATTTAATGACTATAAAAACAGCTTCAAGACGCTTATTTACAAGAAGCAGAACTCTGAAAAGCAAGCGCTGCAGAAAGCAGAATCAAGACTCCTTTCAGAAGACAGACTGTATGTACACCTAAAGTTAGAAGCAGAAGTCAATATCATGGTGCCACGAGTGAAGGTTCCCAATACCATAGCGTCATGAGTGACGGTTCACAACATCATAGCATCATGAGCAAGGGATCCCAACACCATAGCATCATGAGCAAGGGTACCCAACACCATAGCATCATGAGCAAGGGATCCCAACACCATAGTATCATGAGCAAGGGTTCCCAACATCATAGCATCATGAGTGACGGTTCACAACATCATAGCATCATGAGCAAGGGTTCCCAACACCATAGCATCATGAGTAAGAGTTCCCAATGACATGGCATCATGAGCAAAGCTTGCAATATGGAATGTCTCCAAAAATTAATAGAGAAACCACTTCTAGCTTGCGCAAGCAATGTTTTCTAAATCTTGCATCAAACTACAACACTTGCACAGCATGGACTTATTAAACCGCTTAATGAAAAAGTGAGTCAAGTCAAAAACCAGAGAACATTCTTGAGATCAACGGGATGTAGATAATGAGCCAGGCTAAAAAAGTCTGACCAAATTCGTCAATACTGATTACACGAAAATAAGCACAACATAATTTTGACAACTCAGTTGAAATATTACGCTAAAAAAGATACATCTGTTAACGTTTAATGCATACATTGCTTAATGCTTAATCGGTTAATGCATACGTTGCTTAATCGATACGTCGGTTAATCTTTAACGGAAAATTAAATCCTTTAAACCAAAAACTTAAATGATGATGATGAAAAATGATGCAATAAACACAATGCAATTTACAACGATGTGAATTTAGAACAATGATCAAGCGGGGAAAGGGAAAGTATTTTCAGCACCAAAGGACAGAACTTGGATGCCTTACCACTATGGAAAAGGCACATGTATATGAAACCCACTGGCATACAGATCAAAATCACAATTTTTTGTGTATGAAACATGTGTGGCAGTTAACAGGTTTAGTGATGAGAATGATGAACTACGCAGCCCACAAGCGACGGCAAACTGTCTCGGGACAGATTACACCACGGCCGTAAATCATCGTAAACGTTCGGATATCCTGTTAGGATAGCAAACGATATAACGAGAGACCTGTTCAGAAAAAACATCGGACCAAACCAGACGATCCATGAACACAAAAACACCGCACGGAGCTTTAGAACTAGAATCTATACAAACACCGCGTTCTAATTTCAGAACTAGAATCTGCCCAAACACCATGTTCTAATTTCAGAACTAGAATCCGCCCGAACACCGCGTTCTAATTTCAGAACGAGACTTTGTGCAAGCACTATGTTCCAGCTCCCGAACTAGAATCCAACATCGTCAACGGTTCTTCGTCGATCCTCGACGACGCAGACGGAACAGCAACATTCGTCCCCAGCGGATCGGAACCCTTTCCGCCGGCGGACGATGACGACGGTTCCTTATCGGAACGGAAGACGCCCAATCCTCTCTCCGTCGCTTCCTCCTTCAGTTCGGCCGCCGCAATGTCCCCGGCCATCTTCTGCATTCGCCGACGCATGATCCGCGCCTCGTGATCGCGTTGCGCACTCGAACGTTCGTCCTGTCTCGATCGGACGTGATCGCAGAAGTGAATCGCGCATTTCTCGATGGTGCAGCTGCGTGAGTGGTAGATGATGACGTAGAGAAGGTACCGACACATCTTGCAGCGTTGGTCGGACTTGATGAGTTGACAGGACTTGAAGTGGACGAGAGCGCTCTTGAAGCGTGAGCAGTGCTTCTCGGGGCACTGCGTCGTCTGCTGGCAGGCGGCAGCGTGCTCGAGGGCTCTCGCGAGGGATTCGAGGTCCGGACGACGATTGGTGAGGTCCGTGCTGCACAACATCTGTCGCATTTTGTGCTGGTGGTCGAGGACGGCGTAGCAGATGAGGCACAGCTGGAAGTTCTAGACCAACAGAAAAACAATCAACGCGTGAATAAAAGACAACGTCAAGCTTAACATAAAACAAGTAAGTATATACAAGGTTTAATAGAGTATGGATCCTGCATGGGTGCTATATAAATTTGGATGGACTGAAGCAAAATAGCGATTCCATATAAACACAGTTAAAATAGACTCTTGTAATAACCCCTTCATACTACGAATAGCAATCACATCATGTCGTCAGTTTGAACATAAATGAAGATCAATATTATTAATTGCGGGGCGCGGTGATGTAGTGGTGGCGTCGTTGCCTTGAAACCGGAAGAATCAAGGTTCGAATCCACCTCAAGTCGCCGCATAGGGACCTTGGGCAAGTCCTTCACTCACAATTGCTCAGCGCTTTGGTGTGAAACTCCAATGCAGTTCCGTTCTGCGTTCGGGAGTGTCTCTGAGTAGTGAGCTTGAAGGGGTGCTATAACAAGTGCACATACATACATACATACATATTATATCAGCCTGTAAAGCATGCAGTCACCGTGTCAACAACCAAATCCTCTACTTACAATTACACAGCTCCATCAAGGCCCTACGACCGTGGGCACTTCTGGAACCGAACGAGTGCAACACCAAAAACAGAACTGTATCATAAAAACAACGAACAGAAACTATTTATCGTCGTAAATTTCCAAACACTTACATCACACTCTGAGCAGTAGAGAAGTCCGTTCGTATTCCCGACACTGACTCCGCAACTCTCGCAGACGATCCCAACGCTGTTGAGCCGGTCGAGTTCGTAGAGCATCGCCTGAGTGGAGAATTTGGCTCGCCTCAGCGTCGAGAATTCGTAATGACGCTCACGAGCGAACAGAAGGAATGACGAGCGATTGTTGACGAGCGCGTTTGGACTGAGCACGTCGATGTCGGTGATCGGTGGCAACGTCTCAACTTCTTTCGGCGAATAAAACTCAATGGCAAGGTACATCTGAGGACAGAACAAAAATGATCACTCACATGAGATCGAGTAATGCCACATACAATTGAATGGTCAGCTACATATGAAAAATGAAACCATGGCGCCATCAATCCGCACAAAAAAAGGACAATTTTGCATTGCCCGCAAAGTTGCACACAAGCAATGTAATGGCAAACCTGACAAATCCTCTGAAGCTGTAAACCTCACTGCCATAATACATTTGGTGACATGGATCAAATCTTAAAACTTATTAGCCTATTAACACGTTGGCCGCTGATTTGCTGTGTTAAATGACTCAATCTGGGACGTGTATACACGTCCCTAGTGGCCAACGTGTTAAAGCAATACAGAAGAATCTCTTCAAGCAACTGCTACACCGATAGAACTCATCCCAATACGACATTGTACACGATATGTATTGCAAATGCTACAAGTATATCACATGTTTCGGTAGCAAGTTTACAGCGATAACCAAAATACAAGCAAAAAGAATTAAACTTAACCAAAATCAACCGCATCGTTTCTGCTTGCAGAAGAAATGGTCACACGTAAACAAAAGCCACAACATGTTACCAAAGTACAACACAAATTTCAACACGTTAAGAAACGACAATAAATCACGTTAAGAAACAACATTAAATCACGTTAAATTCCTTCTCGTACTTCACGGTTCTTCTTCAGCGTTGTGTAGAGTTTCTCAGTCTTGGCCGGTTCTCCCGTTAGACGCGTTTCTTTGCGACTTCTTGTCTTCATTCCTTTCGCTTTCGATGGTTTCTTCTTCTTCTTCTGCTTCTCCACCTAAACACAAAACAATGACATTGCCACATTTTAATTTTAAAAATTTGATAGAACTTCATCAACTCCATTTATTTCAATACCTTCAGCTATTGATGTCAGACTGTTGTTGCAATGGCTCGAGACTTAAGCAGGTGGGTGCTAAGTGTGCTGCAGCACCCAGACCCGCATTAATGAGGGGCTCACATTTATAAACAGGTTATTCATTCATTCATTAGGTGAATTTCTGTAGCACTTCTTCAAGGGAAATACTCAGAGGTGCTCCCAGCTCCAGCACGACTAAATAAAGTGGTCTGAAGATAAAAGGTGAATGCCTTGTATTCACTGCACGTGGGTGTGCACTAGCCATAATGCGAACTTGACCATAAGTCATAACTTCTTAGACCTGTTAACTAAATAGTCATGTTAAACACGTCTTGCTCTACAACGCACTATATAAATAACACTATACATCCATCATATGAAAGGGTACAAAACATAATAAACACTAAGCATGTCTTAACTTTACAATAACTAGCATGTTGTCGAATACACAATAAACAAAAAAGACTGTCAATGTGATAGAACTTGTCACCTTTTAAATCACACAAATGAGAGAATTCAGCCAAATGCAGGAAGCATACAACAACGAAACGAATGAAAAATTAATAAATTGTAAAGCGTAACCAACCTTCTGATCCTTGCCTTCGTCGTCCTTGTCACTCATCTTCTCTTCGTCCATCTCTCCGACCAATTCTTCAATCATCGACGGCAGATAGTCACCACAGAAGTACGGCAACTCCTTTGCGCTCTTTATGTTCTGCTCCAGCGCAAATGTGTAGATGTCCTAGAGAGAGAAAGAGAGATGCATCACCCAGAAATCAGGCACAAAACCAACGCCCATTTTTATCCACGCTTTTCATTTCATATTTCACCTTTGATCCACATGAAGAGAAATCACAGCTACTCATTTTGGAGACAAAACGGTTCAGTTGGAGAGAACTATTCTGCCTTTCTGACTAGCATATTTTTAAAAATTTAAATGTTGCGCTTAATTTACTTTTATACTTGATGCTTTAAGACGCTACTATTCCTACCATATGTATAGAGTCAAGATGCTTTAAGACTGCTAAATTGTTATATATATATATATATATATATATAGAGAGCCAAGATGCTTCAAGACTCTGCTATTCCTATCATATATAGAGACTCAAGATGCTTCAAGACTCCGCTGTTCCTACCTTGTAGCTGTGGATCGTTCGTTCTTGAGCCGACAGATGAACGACTTTCCTGTACCAGTCGCAGAGTCGTTTGGCTTTCGGTGTTTTCTGGCTGAGTGGATGGCAGTAGAAGATGTAGTCGTCGCCAGGAGACGGAGGACAAGACCAGATGAACATCTTCTCAAACCTACAACAACAAATGACGAGATGAAAGCAACACATCAAGAGAAGCAAGCGAGAAGAGAAGCAAGCGAGAAGAGAAGCAAGCGAGAAGAGAAGCAAGCCAGAAGAGAAGCAAGCGAGAAGAGAAGCAAGCCAGAAGAGAAGCAAGCCAGAGCTCTTATTCTATAAGTAACAGATCTTCTCTCAAACTAGTTCCCATGGTGCTTAAAATTGCTCATCATTTCCAAAATAAATAAAGATTAAAATTTCTTGATTATTGTCTAAACATTTCCATTTCATTAACGGTTATATTAAATGCAAATCCAAAACAGAAGGGAAATAGCATACCCCCGACTTTTGACGTACGACATGTAGCCAAGGAGAAGCTCGTGGTAGAAGTTGGTTCGCGTCCCAGACGGTGTGAAGAAGTTCACGCTGTCCAGGTAGGCCAGATAAACGCACCTAGACAAAGAAAATTAAATCATCAAAGAAATTTCAAGATGCGGAGTTCACAGGATCATGCGAAGATGTTTCGTCGTGCTTTCTTTTATACAATATTTTACAAGTTTTTACAGTTCTTGCTATATAATTGAAACAGGACTCTGTTCAGCTACAAATCAACAGCACTTTTTAAACAACTTATCAATTTTCAGCACACCGTGCATGCCTACACCTTTTGCTCGTACCTCCACCATGCAGAACTGTACACATCCTCTTGGTGTTAGGACCCCCGTCCTGGAATGGTCTCCTTTGATGCTCCGCTTCCCTTTCTAGAATGAGTTCCTTCTCAGGCATTTTTCCCACTCATCTTAATCGCTATTTGGCTGTGCTTCGGTTGGGAGCACCTCTGAGCAGTCCCCTTGACGAGGTTCTACACGAATTCACTTAACGAATTCACTTACCACCACAGAGTGTCTAATATATGTTTAGCTCAGTTTCATTCACCTGTTTCGGCTACACAATCGGACATGCCCCAACAGCTGCTCAATCGCATGTTATCCGCGGCAACACCCAATCATCTCCCCTAATGACAAGGGTGTACCAAACGCAATTTATGGAAACCAATGCATCTAGTCGCAAAGTGTACACATATTTCATCCACATGCATACGTCATACAACGACGTGCTTTCTAGGTTACAGGGCCGTCCATTTGGAATGAGCTTCCTTCAGAGCTGCACTTATTACATCTGACCAATCAAACTTTGTTTGTATGCGTACTTCTTATAGCGCCCCTTCAAGCTCTCTACTCAGAGGCGCTCCCGACTGCAGAGCGGACACTGCATCGGAGTTTCACGCAGAAGCGTTCAGCAATTGCGAGTGAAGGACTTGCCCAAGGTCCCTACGCGGCGACTTGAGGTGGATTTGAACCTCCCGGCTTCAAGGCAACGACGCCACCACTACACCACCGTGCCCCACAAAAACTTGTTTCATCAGTCTCTCAGGACTGGAAGCGCCTCTGATTAAGTTTCTCGAAGGGGCGCTATATATATATATTTGTCACTCAAGACCAAAATATTTTGCACCCCCCTCCAAAATTTCTGTATCCGCCCTTGACATGAACGAAGATTGTGGTGGCTCCTCACCTTGTATTTGGACTTGGAGCATCCGATCCATACTCCTGGACGTGCATCCCAAAGAAGCAGATGTCATCTCCGCCTTGATCCTGGAAAGCGTAGATTGCCTTTGCGACGTACTTGAACGAATGAGACGACTCCGGATAGTGCTTCTTGTACTTTGGAAGAACGGTTGTCTCCTGAGCGGAGCTGGCCAACACGCGGATGTAGACGTTCTCGCTTGATACTCCACGCTTCAGCAGGTACGCACGCACTCTCGTTTCGAGTGCACGACCCAAGTTCGTCTCAGGCAAGGCTGAGTCCAAACAAAACATGACAACTAACCTAACGACGAAATCTTTTTTGACGAGGATGCTTTATCATATTTAAATGTAATACCATATAAACCAAAGTGCAGAATAAATTGTTTGTCATTAAAATAACTTCTTTTTTAAATTTAAAATTTATATTGGATTTGGACTTAGGATTTTATGCTAAATATGAACTAAAACACTTTGACATTGATTGGATATAGAAATTATGTACGTTTGTTTATTAAGCTTATACTTTGTATGTACACCAAAATGCGGATAGCAATTGGTATATTAAAGAATATTCTTATCTTATCTTACAGAATTTTTTCCAACCTGACGGAACTAAACATGAGTGAGAGAATCAACGCAAATGGCTGCGACACCCACATAGGCTACTGTAATTCCCTCCTCATTGGCCTTTCTAATGTTCATCTATCTCCACTACAGTCTGTGCTTAATGTTGTTGATTTGCCCCATCTTCCCCCGACATATCTACATTCATCCCTGAACAACTTCACTGGCTCCCTCTCTCCGGGAATATACAATAAAACGTTTTGGTTCTTAAGTCGCAACTGGGTATAATTGCTCAGACATATCATTGTGATCTAATGCTTCGTCCCCATCTGCCAGTTCGCTTTAAAAGTGTATCTTGTACACTACGTGTGCAGCCGACATGGACAAGTTCTTTTTAATGATAAGCATGTATCCAAAAATGACTGAGAAAACAACAAAAAACACGTCATTAAAGGAATAAGTATGCTGTTACCAGTGCAAATTGTTCAGTTCAAGCATCAACTGAAGACTGGAGTGTGCAGTATGAATTTCTGAGAAATCAATTCAAGTCAACTGATTTCTTATTTCATTTTAATACCTAAGATTCCTCTTTACCAGCGTAAGTAATTCAACAGCTAGAGAAAGCATGCAGCGCGGTTGATAATTCTCAGCATCTTAGTATGCACATACTCAAACTCAAACACAAATTGACGTCAATTTCTGATGGACAACACTGTAGAGCACAGACTTTTTCATAAAATAACAACATTAGCCTATGGCCATCGTCTAGCCACAGAAAACACGTTTGGTGAAGTTCTACGTGTGCTTAATTGTCATAAGAGCGTTCGTAAAACCAAATCGAAACTGGAGCTCACTTCTTGCGCTGAATTTGTTACGTAGGAACTTGGCGTTGTGGAAGAGCGCACACTGCTTGCAGACGTAACCAAACGGCCACAGTTCTGGAGTGTACATGACGCAGACGCTGTGGAATCGACGACCACATTTCACACACCTCACGTCCCTAAAATCACCAGAACAGAACAAAAAGACTTAAAATCACCAGAAGAGACATAAAACGTTGAGGACACAAAGATCTTTTGAAGAACACAAATTAGGCCGATACTGACACACCTGCCCAGTCGCTCAGAATGTTAAAGATTAAATTAAGATAATTCAACAATTAAAGCAATCATCAACAAATTAATCCTAAAACCGACTGGTATCACTTTTAAAAATACATATCAAAACATTTAAAGGATTTAAATGACTTGAGCTCATCAATTTCAGAAAACTCTGTCATGATTAAAGCATGATGCCACATTTCTCCAAAACACAGGACTTCATAGATAGAAAATGATACATTACAATTCACAACACAACTGTGATTACTATAATTATAACAGGCAAAACCAATAATCAATGAAATTTTTTCTCTATACACATCAATTGCCTGACCAACAAAGAAGTTGAACGGCGAGATGAAGACGAAAACAACTCACTGTTCAGGTGGTTCAATGCAATTCCTCATCTTGTTAAATGCCAACTTTCGGAATATCCTGCCAACAGCCAAAGTACAAACCAAGTAATTCAAAGTACATATACAATTAAAATCGAGTACACACACAATTAAAATCAAAACCTAACTTAAATATTGCCAGCACTTTATTCTGGAGCTGAAACACCAAAACTCATTAGGGGTAAATTTCTGGGTAAAACACAAACCACGATTTCTGTTCTAAGAAAATCAAGTTCTGGCCGATACTTACACTTCCTTTCCAGAGCTTTCGTCGACGACTTTCACGATGTCACTGTTAACTGCGTGACAATCCTCACAGATCTTGTAGCTACAAAAAGAAGAAAACAAACTGCATACACAGAAGCCAATTAGAACTTAGAAAGTTTTTTGTATAGAAACATCAATTGGGGATGCTTCACAGACTAGCATTTAGCAAGCTGGACAGTCAGTTTCGAAGTTGAGGGCTCAAATCCAACAAAGGTAGAAATCAAGATATCTGATTCATCTGCACCCGTAGCCAGCTGGGCTATAATGAGCACATTGACCAATTGACCATACACCATCAGTGGAAAGATGAGATGACTAGGTAGAGGAATGCCCACCGATTCTCGTATATACAGATGCTACTTAGAAAATTAAATCGGTAACACGCCATACCTGGGTGAGGGTTGGCTTAAGGGACGTCTCTTCTTCAAAAAAAACCAAAAACAATCAAAACACCTTTCCCAACAGGACATGTGCAGCAGATAAATTATTAGAGTCGTGTGAATTCACAAACAAACTCGCCATTTTATTCTAATTACACAATGAATAAATGCAATGTATGCATGAATAATAACCAAGAAATAGAAAGGTCGCAGCAAGTATAATAGAATATTCTATTTAGGTCTTCTTGGCTCCTATTGCACATTAATTACAGGCTCCCAATAGCACTTTAGACTCATCTTTTTCTGTGTGCAAAAGAAACAAAATCATTTATTTCAGTGCTCGTCTCACTTACGTTCGGTCGCCATGTTTCAACTCGTGGTAGCGAGCGTACGGTCGAATGGCGCAGGAACTCGCGCAGTCGCAGTAGATGACGAGCGGTGTGTAGGTGTAACGGTGACCACAGCAGAAGCCCAAGCCCTGCATCACGTTGTCTATTATCGCCTCAAACACATCGGCCAGCTGCATGAACATAAAAACCGCGTCATTCACTTATTTTCTTCATCATAGAAATGCTTTCAAACTAACGAGGGCAGGTTTAACTCCACTGCTGTAATTTCTACTCCAGCCATGCTCATTCATTCATAATTTCAAGAATTTATATAGCACCATTTCAAGAAGTCCAGTCAGAGGCGCTCCCAGTCCAACCACAGCGATAAGATCAGTGTTTTACAGGCTCCTTAAGATCTAGCTGCTGGACTGGGAGCGACTCTAAGTGGACTTCATGAAGGAGTGCTATAAAAATTCTTGAAATGAATGAATGACTCGAGTATGCGCTGTATTCTGCATATAAAGGCTCCTCACTCAAAGCAATGGATGATCCGCAACTTACACTCAATTGGTCAGCAGCATATTCCACCTTGAATTGAACAACACAATGTACATCTCTAACTTCATCTGCATATCCCAACGCACTGGAACCTCGACTACCGATAAAAAATTTGAACAAAGGCAACTCTAAACAACGAAACATCAAAGTCGTTTGAGATGGATTTCGAAGCAGCCGCTCGTCGCTTTCCGTACCTTTGTGGCATACGCAAAATATTTCGACGTTCGATGGTTGTAGGTCCACGCATTCTGGAACATCAGGTAAACGTCGTCGACAAATTCCCACGGATTCTTGTATTCGCCTCTCTGCAATTTGAACTTTATCGTCAGCAGATCCATCGGTCTTTTTATGACGGTACGATAGTCCTAAAGAAAAACCGAACCAAAGAGAACATCAAATATTCAAAAAGAAAGCAGTGAATTTTTACGGAAAAAGCTACATTTATGACAAACGGAAATATTTCATGTAGCAATATAAGTATTAATAAGTATTATTAGCCACGGTCAACATAAGCAGCGATACGATCGTTTATCTCTTCTATGCTTTTGCCCTTGGCAATGAACAGAAAGTGAGCAGCCAACATTTGATAAGGCTTAACTAGCGAAGATAAGTGCAGATAAATAGAATCCTCGTAAATTGTTCTCAAAGATGTCACAGTCTATGAATATACGCAGCAGAGAAAGATTTAGATGATGTGCAAAGGCACCAGACATAAAGTTGAATAGAGCAGCAGTCAGCTAAGAAACTATTTTGTTCAGCCACATCATTCGAGGCTTTCAAATCTCAGCTCAAAAGACATATCTTTTTTTCTAAGGTGCACCTCAGACTGATATTGGGATCTTGTTTGTAGAGGCGTCCCGTGCTGAGCTACGGTGCCATAGAAATTGTCATCATTATTATTATTATTAAACGACAAACACAAAAATCCCAACGAGGTGATACTTACTGGACAGTAGTCCGTGATGGGATCAACGGGACGCTTGAATGGCTCAGCGGACGGTCCGAGGTTCCACAGTCGCATCAGGATCGGCATAAAGTATTTGAGTAGAATTAACGAGTCCCAAACTGAAACAAATAAAAATTCTGATGTTGCAATAAAGTGCCGCTGTGCACGGGAATCACATGACAACATCATATTATTATTTTTATTTGGGAATTTTAATGTAGCGTCTCAAAAAGGTAAGCTACTCAGAAGCACTCCCTGTCCAACAATGGCTATATCGGAAAGTTTTCAGATTCTTCAGAAACAGAGTGAAGTAGTCCCTGGGAACTAAGCGCAGTGCAATAGGGAGGCGATTCCAGGTTGTAGGAGCAGAGAGCGAGAATGAACGGCACTGACTAACCTCACTAACCTGTTCTGTTTTAAACTGACAGAAGAGAACTAGAATCACGAGAATTCAAGAAGAAAGAATGCAAGAATGCAGAATAAAAATAGGAAAACACAAGGCAAACATGTCAGACTTCAAACACAATCTGAAGCAGTTAACGTGCGACCACAGCTCTGGTCAAGAAGAGCGGTTGGATATACAAGAAAATTCCAAGCAAAGACGACAACAGGCCCAAGAATCTAACACTATGGCACAAACATAGAGGTCAATTAAGGGAATAATACTCAATGCAGTAATTCTCAATTTGGGTGAAGCGAACCTGCTCCAGTTGTGGCAGAATGGGTTTAAAAGAACATGAAAATTCATAGCAACCACTGACAGAGCCTATAACGAGTTTTCAAGACTTGATTAATGCATTTTGATTGAAAACAAGGTATGTTGCTCATCATAAAATAGCATAACAAAGTGGAAATCAAATATATGATGACTGAATGACTTTTAGTATGAGAGAACAAACAAAAACTTATTCCCAATATTCTCTCTTCTGCAGCATGAATCTGATGGTCAACAAATGCTCCGGAAAATTTTGGAAACCAGTAAAAAGTGGCTTTGTCATATATCCAAGTAGGACGGGACCAATTGGCATTTAATTATTTTGCTGATTTTAAGTTTCAGGTACTTGGTTTGCTTTTTCCCCGATTCCAGATTCGATAAAATTACTCAGCACTATGCACTTAAACTAGGATCGAAAGTCCTATTTTTGTCATAATTTTATGAAACTGTTTTTGAAGCCAAACAGTTGACTTGATCCATAAGTAAATATTAGACGCGTTTAATTTTGTCAAAACCATAAAATAGTATTTTTTTTTAAAAACTTGCATTGGTCACAAACAATATTTTTTGCATTTGTAGTCCAAATAGGTAGTTCAGGAATATGCCAATTCATATTCATTTATGTACTAGGGCAAAATCTGGCACAACCAAAAAATTGCGTACAAAGATTAAACACAAAATTTCACAAGTAAACAAAGAATGTCATTGATAAACACCCTTGACGACAGGTGCCGACAGGAAACCTTTAGATTTCAAAGCAACCACGGCGTTGCCGATCGCTGGCAACGGTTGCGCGAAACCGAGCAACCGGTTGTCAACTCCGGTCGCATCTACGAACGAAGATGGACCAGAAGCCGCAGCAACCGTTGTCCACTCTACTGATGATGCGGTTGTCATCATATCTGCAACCAAACAGAGAGGACGTTGCTTATCACAACCGACAACGGTTGCTCAGCGATTGCTTTTTCGTTCTAATGCCTTAATCAGTTGTCTTAATTAATTAATTGCCTTAATTAATTAATTAATTAGTTGAAGGTCTTCAACCGGTCTTACTTTTCAACATTAATAAAAAAAATTAGCTGTTGTTTAAATTTTTTTTAAAAGCTAGTGACCGTTATTTTGTCAACTTTATTTCTATCAAATTTAAAGCAAAGTTCTATTTTTTGAAAATTTGGAGAAGAACTGGCAAATGTCGTAATGCGTTCATTTTAATTCAGTGAAATACAGATGTCTAAAACACTGCATATCATATCAGAAAAACAAAAACCAATACTATCAACACCGATTGTAAGATTACAACATCTCAGCAGTACTCGTTTAATATTAAGTTCTATTGCCTACCAAGCTAATACAAGCAGTTGCAACAGTCTGAATCAATCAATCAATCAATCAGAATTTATATAGTGCCATAAAACATTCCTACTCAGAGGTGCTCCCAACCCAGGTCAATAATAATAATAATCCTACTCCACATGAGAGCTTTGCTTTGCTTATCAGACTTTCAATGTCTGTTTAGTTTCACTACTCATCATTTATTAGGCTAAGATGTCTCAGCGGGGTCACGAATTTGGCGTGGTAAGCTCCTTGACCTAGGAGCAAAGAAGACAATTATGGGTCCAAGGTCGCTACATATTGACTAGAGTAGAGGTGGATTCGAACCTGCAACCCTACGGCCTGCAACCCTCCGGTCACAAGGCACCAAAAACACTGCCATGCCACCACGCCACATTGCCAACTGGAAAGCAAAAGCAGCAAAAAGGAACCGAGAGCAGGTAACAATGGGGAGAACTCCACCTGTTCCACCCGGTGTCGACACATTTAGATGTACACCCAACTAACACGAAAGTAACAATTCATTTTAGTTTACCATCGTTAGGAACATTGATCGTCAGCATTTCAACATCATCCTCCACCTGCAGAACAACAAACAAAACAAACATCACATTTCTACCATTGTTCTCACCAAACACATTGGCTGCATCATGAAAAAATGTCATAAAACAGATTAAAAACAATCATACAATATTAGGCCAGTGCTGTCCAACCTGCGGCCCGCAGATCATTTCAAGTGACCCGTCCGAGCACACTGAATTTTTACACTTTATGTAAAATGAAGTAAAGCAGAGGTTCTCAACTTTTTTCGTGCGCGACACACCTAAATTTACAACCAAATTTGGCGACACACCATGCAATCGTCATATTATGTCATTCAGTGGCGTAGGCAAGAGGGGGGTTTCGGGGGTTAAAACCCCCCATTGGCTCCGGGAAAAGTTTTTTTTAGGGTTATCTTGCCATTTAAGTAAGAAAAAATAGCAAAAAACAGGGTTTTCGGCCATAAACCCCCCCATAAAAAAATTCCTGGCTATGCCACTGATGTCATTATCTGTAAAATTAAAATATGCCTAAATTTTAATGTCAAAATAGCTTAATATTTAAAATTGTTATAAATTTCAGACTAATGAATAAGAATGTTGAGACTGAATAGTTTCTTATGATTCTAAAATTCTAAATTCCACCGATCCAAATCTACGGTTCTAATCATTCTACATCATTTTATGACTCTACGATAACAATATGTTTGGCCTAACAGCCAATGGATTTTGCTCCTGCATAGATTGTCTTTGGATATTACGAATTCTCAATCTACGGCCACAAAACTACTAGAGTTAGCCACACTTAATCTGAAATAATAATAATAATAACAATGACGACAATTTCCATGGCGTCCTAACACAGCACATGCCGTTACAAAGGCGCCTCTACAAACACAAACGCAATCAGTCAAAGGTATGCCTTAGAAAACATATATGCTTAATCTATTATGACCATTTGTAAAGCGCTTCTCACAGCAGAGCTATTCGGCATTTTCAATGCGGCAGGCCCATGAAAAGAGAACTCATGGTCTTCAAGCAGTGAAGAAATGCAGGTGAATTCCCAAATAGAATCCTTCTACGAATAACGGGGGAAGTTGATTCTTAAAATACCAAACCAACAACTCCACTTGTCCCATTTGCAACTCGAGTGCCAGTCCAAAGCCTGCGTAGACGTGAGGGTGACATCAACAGCCCTGACAGTACAAGATGTTGCAAAATGCTGGAAAATCCGCCCATCCAATTTCGTCACTTCACTCTGCAACCTACCTGCTTAGGCAAGTCCGGAAGGTTGTCCAGGATCGGTTTGCAGGCATCGCAGGCTGGCTTGTCACACATGTTCCAATGACCCATCAGTTGTTTTGAAGCTCGACAGTGGGCAACTGTTGCAAAACAAAACAACGGTTGTACTTGCAACATGATTACGTGTAAGCCACAATCATCGATGACCGATTCAACAACACAAATAGCTAATCACACTAATCGGTCACTCCAATCTAATCTAGAAACTTGTGCAAGGCTTTAATTTTGTGGAAGTACAAGATTTCGCTTTTTCCACAATAAAACAAGACCAAACACAAATCATATGTTCAGAATCAGTGAATAATATCGAAGACTAAAAGAATTAGAAACATTCAGCATTAAAAATAACCGTTAATAAATCAATCGCAAAATCAAATCACTCGATAATCGGCGTTTCCTGGCAGTGTAATAAGAATTTATTCTTTCTTACTTACTCACAAAAAGACGAACATCAGAGTGATAATCAGAAGATTTGTTTTGGTCCTGCATTGTGGAACCGACTTCCTCCTTTAACACATTCCTCCTTGGCAACTTGTAGGCCAAATTCATTCATTCATTGCATTTATATAGCGCCCCTTCAAGAAACTACTCAGAGGCGCTCCCAGCCCAACTACGATCAAAGAAAAAAGACTTGAGAGATTTGTAGAACCCAGCCGGATGAGTCAACTGGTGATTGGCCAAATGCCTCTTTTCGTTGTCTCAAGACCACATTTTTCTGGCTCTTTCACACTGGGAGCACCTCTGATTGGTGTGCACTGTTAGAGGTATTATATAAATTAACAGATACAATACAATACAATACAGATAATAGCATTATAGGTAAAAGCGAATAGCATTGTCTAACCTGTGCATTTGTCCTCCGTACAGTCTGTGATGTGACTGAGAACGTCTTTCATGACAGTGCACTGTGGAACTGGACAACCATCCTGCTTCTTGCATTGACCGGAATGCATGAGAATGCATAGCTGCAGCATGCATAACTTCGACTTTGGCAAATCGCGACCGTTCTAGACATGAAAAAATAACCGGAGTGTCACAGTCTAAACAAAATGTACCCCAAAATAACCAGAGGTTCAAAGTCGAAGTTAAGAGGTCCTTAAAAATACCAGTTATTTTATCAAAATCTACACCAGAGTCACTTGGGTATCAAAATCTAAACCAAAACACCCATTAAAATCACCACAATTTCAAAGTCGAAACCAAAGCGTCCCCCCCCAAAAATGCTAGAGCTGCAAAATCTATACCAAAATGCCACTGAAAATATGCAAAGCACCAAATGCGATTTTTGCATTCAAAGTAGTCAAATCCATGGACTTCCCAAAGAGGCAAATTCCTAAAGACATTTATCCACCAAGCCACAAGCACTGATTTTCTACAGATGCCCAGTCAAAAAGCCAGACTGTCTCACATGTATCTGCTGCCTCCTAAGCATGCTGATGTCAGCGTATGGGACCACTGCTGGTGTTCGTTACATGTAGGACATGGAAGTATGCCAGTGGCTTGCACAAGAAAACAAAACTCCACCCGCATCCAATAGAGAGACAATATTGGATGGTAATCAGAGGGAATTTCCACATTGATGCATGCAACATGGAAGTTTCTCCTAAGACTACTAGACATTTCCTTTATTTAAAGATTTCCTTAATGTTTCCATCTTTTCTATCTTTATAATTTATTGTTATCAGAAGCTTCAGTAAATAAAGTTGCGTTGAAATGCTGAACTATGTTTGGAGGAGCACGGCTAAACATTCATGACCAACACAGACGACAATTTAAATATCTCACGCGTTTCAAGTAAAAATCGCAAAATAAATCCTTATGGACCTGAGCATTGCGTAGCCAATTCCAAAAAGACCCAATCATCGCAAAGAATTCTTGAAACTAAAGGCCGCCAGACAAGAATGGCTTGCTTACAAAAGCAGCCCCCAACCAAGCCCCCCCCACCAAGAGCCATGAGTATGAGGAGCCAGCCGACAATCTGAAAGAAAGACTGAAAAAGACGACTCACTAGGTGACCCATGCTGAGAATGATTCCCTGCAGACCGGATTGGAAGTGCAGTGAGGCAACGTTCATCAACTTCTTCTTCCGTGACGTCATTTCGTTTTCCTTCGGCTTGCCAGTCGGCGCATTCTGCCAAGGCACCACGGCAGTCGGTGCCGTAACCAGCGCCAACGCGTTGGCACCGTGATCGACAGACGCCAACGATCGGCTCGAACGCTCTCGATCATCGGCGAGTGAATTGCTGGGTAGCGTAGACCCGTTCTGGAAAATCGGGGGGCAATTAGAAGGAATGGGGGTAGGAATTTCCGGGTTTCTCTGCGACGCTCCTGGAGAAACGGCCGGAACCGGAGACTCGGAGATGGCCGCAAAAGTCCGTTTCCTTGGTCTGCCAACGCCATTGTTCGCTTGGAAAGAGTCGTTTCGTTTGGACAGACTCATTGTCACTGCTGGAATGGGTTCGGTTCTCCTGGAAACGCTCGAACGTCGCTGTGCATTAACTGGTGGAAAAGTATCCGCTCTCCTGGAAGACTTTGTCCGTGCTGAAGCAAACGCATTGCCTCGAGTGGAAGGATTCGTCGCTGGTGGTGGTGGTGGCAAGACGTTTCCAGTTCTGGATGTAATAGTTGGTCTGGGTGGAAGAGACTCTACTCTCCTGGAAACCACCGTTGGTCCAGCGGGAAGATTACGCGAGCTACTGCTCCTGGAAATGTTTTCCTTTCGAACGTTGTTCGCCGTTTGTGGAACTGGATTGGACGCTCCGTTTTTGTTGGACGAGCCCTGAGGAAGCGGGCGGATGATGAGGCGAATTGACGACGAAGAGTCGGTCAGGATTCTTACCGACGGGTTGTCAGTCAACGGCTGAAGACGACTAGAATCGCCTGACAACAGAACAACGGTTGTCAGAAGAATAGCTTTTTTTATAATAAAATCTACATCACTTAGATATGAAGTCTGTATGAACTCAGCAATCATTTTTATAATCATAATACAGGAGAATCCTAAAAGGATGATCCTATAACTCAGGACTGATTATAAGAATTACATGGTCAATAATTAGATTTTTAATAACACTACCAGTAATGTTAATTCTATAGCACAGCCGAGGCTGCAAAAAATAGTCATTTGTATGGCTCCATAAATGGCATATGCTTCACAGAGTCAAGAGGATAGTTCCATGCTCTGAGAATTTTGACCCAATCCCTCAGAGAATAGCACAAATAAAAGGCGCGATATCAATCAGATTCCTTATTGGCAGAATAATTTTCCTTCTTAATAAGTGGCCAACAACTGCACAAGACCAAAGTCCTAATGTCCTTAAACACATGACCTTCAATGTAAAGTCGGAAACTCATGAGTTACAACGGCAATACACCCCTAACAGGACGCAGTAACTCAACCTGACAACGATTTACAACTTTTCTTTCGCCTCGTCGCAATTCAGGAGACAATGATCAAATCGCATTGCCACAGCGTTTTTTTTATCATGTGCGACTCGCAACACAAGACAAACCTGCTGCCAACTTACTTCCCACAACTGCAGCGGGAACGTAATCTTCGGATTTCGACGGATTGCGTCGTATCCGCTTGCGATCCGGTTCCTTCGTCATTTGTGAGATTCTGTAAAAAAATATAAATTATATTTATCACAAGATGATCACTCACCCTTGGATGTCCATTTTCAGCAACAGAACCAAGGCTTTAGATTGCAAATATCTTTTTATAGAGTTTACCCATGTACGCCAGAATAGAATTGTGTTTATGTCACGGTTGGATGTTTTCGTCAAGCGAAAATGGCACAAAATTCAATTTATAAGACAAAGTTCACAAATTATGGATTCTTAATATGAAATAAAATTACAGCTTTCACACAAAATTACAACAATGCACAAATACGTTCATGTTCTTGACATTTACGTAATGTGCTTATGTAAGTAAATTCTTTATTACCAATAGTGATTGGCACTTTGGCGCACAGACATCAAATAAATATTTCAGACATATCCTGAGAAAAAAATGCCAAGTTTGGTCAACAAGAAATTTAGCCAACAATCATGAGCTGTTGTGTCATGAAATTCAACAGAAAAGGAAGTCAGAAGGCTATACAGGATACACGATATATTTGCAAGAAGTATTAACAAACTCTGCTTTAGATCTATGTGGTTATTAGATAGCTCTAGGCTCCGATATCCAATAACCACAAAGACCTAAAACTGGTGCTTTATTCCTTGAAGGTCACATTTCCAGAGAACTACTTAAACGCACACAAATCATATGCACTTTAAATGCAAAGGCAAAAGATGCGGCTAAAGAAATCCACAATGTCTAACATCATGTAACCATTCTGTCAGAGCACAACCACAAACCACACCAATCCAGTAACCGAAGATCTTTAAATAGAAAATCACTCCTAACTTCGCAACCATCACAAAATGCGAAAGAATGAAGGCCTCAGTTCGTAACCTATTCCATTGATGGCTATTCACCAAATGGGAAACGAAACTTCACCAACCTATCAGCATCTTATCAAGAAGCGTAAAGGCATAACGTAGGATTAACATTCATACAGCAAACAGGATCTATCTGTCGTTGGCACTCATTCATAATTTGATGAACTTGACCTCAATCAGGCCGTGTTCTAAAACCATCGCATTTACGTGCATGAATGGGACCAACTAAAACCTCGACAGTACTTATTAAATTCTCAATTGGTCAATGTTTTGCTTGTAAATTTCAAGAAAAATAGCAACAAGACCAAATGTGACTGGCGAATGAAACGGATATAGTAGTTAAAATTATGCTGAAACCAATACGTAGTCAGAACCTTGCAAGTCACATAACTGCAAGTTAATTGCTGAGAATGGCGTCAGTGAAACAATCAAATCAAATGATGTGGGCAACATTTTAACATAGGGTTGCTAATTAATTTCGTGTATACAAAGCCTTGTGCTGTTGTAATATGTTCTTATATTACACAGAGATGCTGAAAGAGTGATGCAAGAGTGATGGTGTACGTAACTACAAATAGACTGTAGGTCTAGAAGCTCAAGCACAATAAAAATTCAATTCCTGCATTAGGCGTTAGTATTTCTGCAAAAAGGTTCTGCCAGTTTTTGTCACTAGCTACAGGACGCAAAAACTAAAACTACAAACTTGTTTTAAATTTATTGCTTTTACATGAAGTGCTTAAAATACACAACAGTGGAAAAACTTTAGAATTGAACGAAAGCCGCAAATCATCATTATCACTAATCGCATTACCACTCAGCAATGCTCGAAACATCATTACCTAAATGAAAACAACCCCGATTCAACTTTGCGATAAGCACTAAATGATTAATCATAAACTCATTTTATTTGCGGGGTAAAATATGAAGGCAAAGGTGTTTGACAACAAGTCGACTGCTCAAGCTGTGATCAACTATTCTGAACATCAGTTTTGTTTTTCGATCCACAATGTGTCGCTGCTAAAGGCCGACTATTTATGCCAATGCCCTGGAAAAAAATTCATATGGTGCTGGAATGGCTAAGAGTTTAAACCACAAACACAACTTGACCTCGACATGACCTCCCGGACCATTCTTCGAAACAGACAGTTTCGATTCTACATAAAGCAGGTTTATAAGGTACTCTCCCTGACGTGACTATCGCTAGTCAGTGGCGCTGGGAAAGTTAAGAGATTTACATTACATTACAACTGGGATCAAATGATTTTTACATACACATCGCGTGACCTAATTAAGTCGTTCAAAGATTTGTAAACAGAATCAGATTGACATTTGGTGGTAAAACATTAAACTGGATGTGGCATCTTCAAAGTTTTTTAAAACCAAAATTACTGAATGAAATAGGCCGACCCTGAAATCTGAACCACGTTGCTTTTATGAATGCACGTGCAGCCTCACCCATGACACCACTATTCCCCACCCACTAGCACAATACAACCGTCTCAAAATGCGTCCCCTACCACCCACGTGTACACACAAAACATGAACAAAATTACGAAAAACTACGAAAACAAAACCCACTCGATCGTCAAATCCTGGCGGTAACTAGAAAATAAATCGTGAAATTCGTTCGAGACGTTTTGGCGACGATTAAAATGCGTCGTGATGAGTCACGGAAAAAACAAGACGTTATCGAACGACAGATCTATAATAATGTGTTCATCCGAACGTTCTCAGACTCCAGGTACAAAGGAACGAGAACCGTTGTGTACCGTGTGTGTGTGTCATGTGCTGCGACGTTCACAAAAGCGAAAGCCGGTGGAATAATGGGCGAAATTTGCGTTAAATCGATGGATAAAAATGTGTCTACTGGCCTTTTATGTCCGACTTTAAACCTCTTCTTGTCTACGATCGCAGAAAATCCCGCGAAATGTGCGACTAAGTCCCTCCACCCACCCTACTCTCAACGAACGGTAGAGAGAGAGAGGAGACGACGTCTATACTGCGCAAATAAGCGGAATCGCTGACGCCGCCAATACACATCCGCCGTAGTCTATGACACGCGATGAATAATAATGTTCACAGCTTATGAATATTCAGTAGACGATGGCTGGCATAATAATGGATCATAGCTAATTAATATTCAGTAGGCAATGGCTGACATAATAATTCATTCATTCGGACATTTATATAGCGCTTCTTCAAGAAAAACTACTCAGAGGCGCTCCCGACTCCAGCGCGCCCAAAAAGAATAGTTTTAAGTTTAGTAAGGAAGGATCCATAATGTTCACAGATTATGAATATTCAGTAGGCAATGGCTGGACATTCGCCGTAGTCTATGAAAGTCGATGAATAATAATGTTTACAGCTAATGAATATTCAGTAGGCGATGGCTGGACATTCGCCGTAGTCTATGACTCGCGATGAATAATAATGCACACAGATAATGAATATGCAGTAGGCAATGGCTGGCAGCACCTGCTATTAATACCTCTTTGTCTCGCTCGTCGACTATCTCGCTGCATCGGCGCGTTTTCTGCTGCTCTTCTCTCACGAGGTAAAGCTCGATTTGAGTAGTGCGGTTTTGTAGCGCTATTTGATGCGGGCGAAAGTTGAGTTTGTTTTCGAGGATCTAAGCAGCGATCGATAAAAAACAGACGAAGGCCACGACATTTTAGGAGTTTCATCGTGGTCCACTCTTTGAAGACACAGTTCATATGGCTGGGAACTCGCCAGCAGCTGGCCAAGATCGATAAAAAACAGACGAAGGCCACGACATTTTAGGATGGTTCGTGGGGGGGTCCCGTAGCTCAGTGGTGAGAGCGCTGGTCGTTAAACTGAGAGTCAGCCGCGCGGACCCGGGTTCAAGCCCCGCTCAGGGCAAAAATTTATTTGAATTTTCTGTTAGCTGCCGCAGGCGCTTTGCTGATGTGTTGCTTGACTCGGGTTCTGCTAAAAATAAAGATAGCCCCTCCCACTTCTGGCTTGGCCGTCCAGAAGTGATCCAGTTCTTAGGCCATTAGTTAAGTTACCGAACCCACTGCTGTAAAGCCGATCTGCGTGTCGTGCTACAGTGGGCCGTATTTCGTATAACATGTACTTGTGATCGTTCTGCGGTGTGTCAGATTGAGATATTAAAAGAAAATATTATTATAAGATTGACTTGGCTGCTCTCGCACATGAGTTTCCCCTTGTAACCTTCTCTACCTCTGTTCGAGACCTTGGGGTCATCTTGGACCAAGAACAGACTCTCCTTCTCTAAGCACATCTCTTCCCTGTCACGCGCCTGCTATTACCAAATTCGACAGCTGCGCGTCGTTGCTCTCTCTCTCTCTCATTCACTGCATCTTCTACTCTTGTCCATGCCTTTGTTTGCAGCCGCTTAGATTACTGCTCCTCTCTTTATGTTGGCCTCCCACAGGTCCGTCTGAACTCCTTGGTTAGGGTCCTTCGATCTGCAGCACGCTTGGTTGGTGGCATTTCCCGGTTTGCTCACGTTTCTGCCTTCATGAGGGACGACCTCCACTGGCTCCCACTGCAGCAACGCATTGCTTATAGAGTTTCGTCTATAGCTTGGCGCTGCATTCTGTCTCAAGCTCCATCCTACCTATGTGAGCTTTTTACTCCAGTCTCGGTTTCTCTGGGCCGTCGTTCGCTGCGGTCAGCTGCCCGCGGTGACTTTCTTGTCCCTTTTTGTCGTACCGCTACTATGCAGCGAAGAGCATTTTCCGTGGTGGGTCCAGCTATCTGGAATGGCCTCCCTGCGGCTCTCCGTTCGCTTCCCCGTGACTCTGCTGGCTCTTTCTATTGTCTTCTCAAGACCTTTCTCTTTGACCAGGCCTGGGTTGGGAGCGCCTCTGAGTAGAGATCTTGAAGGGGCGCTATATAAATTCATGTGATTGATTGATTGATTGACTATAGCCTACAGGCTAAGTCGTGGACAAGTTAAAGATGACTGAGCAGCGTGAATCTTCGTTGTGAAGCTGTTTAATATATAATCATTGAAGACCTAGGTCTAGCGCTCTAGGTCTTTTTCTATTGCACGTTAGCCTACTAAATTTTTATTAGGCTAAGTGAATGTCGCCTAGCAGTCCTAGCTAATATATCTGCCATGTGGTTGCTTTAGTGAAATTTTGATGGGATTTTGTTTCGACGAGTGTTTTCCAGGGCTGGGGCCCGGCTGGTAGCGCGCGCTGGATAACACGTAGGCCTACGCTGGCATGGAGAACAAGAGGTAGCCTACTGAGATCACGGCCTATAGGGCGCGGACATGCGTTGTAGCCTGTAAGGCTGCTATTAGCGCCGTGTATTGCAGGTGTCGGGTGATATTCTATCCCCCCCTGAAAGCTTTCCGGGGGGGATGAATTAATCTATCCCCTCGGATGGAATAACCGGTCTAGACTATCCGGGGGGGGGGGACAAACCATTCTATCCCCTTTTTTGAAAAATGCGTGTAATTGAAAATTGTATGCTCTAGGCTAATCAAAATTTAAAGTGACTCTAATTTATTGCTTTAAGCAAGGGCGGATACAGAAATTTTCGAAGAGGGGCCAAAATTTTGGGTCTTGTTGGTGGGACAAGGGAAATTTTTTAGTCATTCGTCCAATTTCCCGGGAAAAGATACCATTTCAACCGCCAAAAAAGTTGACGACCTTTTCTTAGTCGTCATCCGTAGTCGAGAGTAATGCATGGTAGATTAAACAACGACAACAGGGGAGGGTCACGTCCCATGCGATTTTGTAATAGGGGGGCCTGATATCCTGCTTTTCTCTCCCGCTGCATTTATTTAATTAATGGCTTGTTGAAACCAAATGGGGGGGGGGCCAAGTCACATGCAATTTTTAAATGGGGGCCATGGCCGGATTGGCCCTCCCTGGATCCGCCTCTGGCTTTAAGTGTCCTAAGCAATTAGTGTTCAGAGAAAGGCAACTCGAATTTATTTAGCGACTCTGAGTGTTCTTAAGTGTTTTAAATGTTCTAAGTGCTCTAAAGCCAAAGTAAAAATTTATCTAGTAGGAATAAACGTAGGTCTACCTGTAGCGTCATTAATTGTTCAAAACACAAAGCATATGGAATTCAATTTGAAAAATAAAGACCCGACCCACGCGGAAGTGGCAACTTTTTTTCAACTTTTCTTCATTTGGGGGGAATACGATTAATATGAGGGATACTGGATCTATTTCGTTGTATTAGCCTAGTAGCAGGGCTTAAAGTGTGGCTGGACGGTCATATGGACGGCGTCTAGGCATTTGTTTTTAAATCTCAACGTCGTCCTGCCACTTAATATATAAATATATATATATATGTATATATATACATATATAATGTGTGTAATAATATTAAATGTATACTCATTTCAAAAATACAAAATTAGCTGTACACTAACCGGTTGTGGTATGTCAACTGGATTGTTCAATAAAAAATATTTATTATTATTGTAAGTAGTCTACAGAATAATAATATATCGGCGACTTACATGGGCGGAATTTATCAGGGGTTAGAGGGGGCTAAGCCCCCCCAAGAAGACCCAGATTTTTTTTTTTTACCGTGTAAATGGTTTCTTTTCCCGGGCTTAGCCCTCCCCACCCCCACCCCAAGAAGGCTTTAGCCTCTCCAAGAACGGAAACCAAACTCCGCCCATGGCGACTTATATAAAGCGGCATGGAATTTGTCGTAAAGGATTAATATTACTCATAGGCGTATACGTGCGTAGGTCGGGAGCGCCTCTGAGGAGTTTCTCTTCAAGTTGCGCTATACGGTACATAATCAATCGCAATGCGTGCCATCATGTCATGGACAACAATTAGCCTATGCTGATGACGTAAATTTGCTCAAAACGTCATCTTTGAATTTTGATCCTGTGACGTAATATCTTACATCCATTGTTCGTTGCTAGGAAACGACCTCGAGAGAGATTCGTTTGAGAAGAAAACGAGTTGAAAGAGTTTGAAGAGCTAAAATGGACATTTCGAAAAGAAATTGTTTTCGATCAGAAGAAGCAAAAAAAATTAAATGCGATGAGAAGAATTGTGCTATATGAAGACACATATATTGACCAGAAAGAAATGCCATTTCGAACAGCATCATCACAAAAATTTCGATCAGAAAGAGAAATGTGACTGTTTCTGTTGAAGACTGAAGTCGATACGAAGTTTGAATCTTCAAGAGGTAAGTACCCGGTATGTTCTTTTGTCAAATTTATATTTATTTTTTAACTCAAAAAGAGCAAGCATATGCATGTGCTTGAATTCAACTTGCACCGTCGAAATTCTGAGCTACGACTGGAATTCAGTGGCGGCGCCAAGAGCCAGAGGGGCTAAGCCCCCACCCCCCAAGAAAGGTCGTCAGGGTTTTTTGCATAGAGAAAATGAAATATTTTCGTGAGATTTCGACTAAGCCCCCCCTTAAAAAGTCATCAGGATTTCTGGGGAACAGGGAAAATGAAAAACTTCATATCGTGAAATATTAATGTAATTCCTATTCATGAGATATTTATAGGTCTATCCGTTCAAATAAAATAATAATGCGAATCCAACAATTTTTGTCAGTTTAGTTTTCAAATCAAAACTCCACTTTTGCAGTGAAGATAGTAACTTAATCAATAATTTTGTTGATTAAGTCTGACGTCACAACTTTGGAAATGTTACCAGCATGTCGAACAACTAAAAATGCCGATACTTGAGAAGCGCTGTTGTTCTAGAACAATTAATTGTTAATCTGTCTGTCAATTGCTTTCCGTTGTCGGTGGAGCGATCGCTGAAGCATTTCCTATCCATATCGTCCGTCTTCGGGATTTGGCAAGTGTCAGGCGAATTGTCATCAATCGGAAGGTGGCGTTTCTTGCGACTGGAACGACATCTGTCCCATTATATGGTGCAAACTTCGAACTTTTGCTGCTTAACGACACTGTCATATCAAGGATGATTAGTGTCACCCTCCTCTTTTCTCCAGGTTTGGGACTTGCACCGGCAAAGCACGAGCAGTGGCGGAGTTCCAACTACTAAACCGGTAGATGCAACACTAGCGTAAGAATATCTAGACGGTTCTTATGGAAATATTCCTAAAGCGGAAATACAGTGATCATTTAACAAAGATGCTAGTTAAGTCGTTTAAGTCATTCGGAAATGTGTTGCTGCATTCTATGATACCATATCATTTGCATGGCTATATGCTAAACCTATCTGGTGTGTTGTGTAGTTGGGGTGATGGCTACGATGTGCTATCGTCGTCGGAGCCGAAAAGATCCTTCAGAAAGATTCGACATCCGTCGACAGAAGGCGCTTCTTATGGTTGGAATGACGAGCGACACCTGTCAACAGCTGTAAGTTATTGAGGAAAGCAAGCTTAAGAATATCTTAGCAGCAGTCTTGGAGACCTCTATCTAGACTCAGCCACTGCATTACTCTGACAGAGCCAGTCCCTGTCCTCAGCTGTCTCGGATGAAGAGTGGCTGAAGCTAGAAATTCAAATTGGGCGTCATACTTAATTATTATTGAGGAGGATTCTGTTGAATAAATTTTATAGGCAGATCATCCAAAACGATGAGGAATTGGAAATGGCGGCCTTAAGTTGAACAGGAAGTCGCCCCAATTAGTTGAATGACAGCAAAATGTGACTTAAGATAAAGCGAGCGAGAGTGGAATCATATGAAAGGGCGATTTTACAGTTAAACGGTTAAACGGAGAGAGCCTCAAGAAGTTTAATTATAAAAAGTGTGGCCTCTAGTCGAGTGGAAATAGTCCCAAGGAGTTGAGTAGTAGGAAAGGACATAGCCTTAATTTGAACGGAGAGAGGTCCAAGGAATTGAGTTGCTGGAAATGGCAGAACACAGGTCCAAAGAAGTTAAAGTGTAGGAAACGGTGACCCCAATGTCCTTCTATTGAATTAATGTCTTCTGTGTTATGGATGTTTCTCTCTCTCTCTCGGTCTGTCTGTCTGTCTGTCTCTCTCTCTCTCTCTTTCTCTCTACATTATCTTTTATAGTTTTTTTAGTCATTATTCGGCTGTTGAGAGTTTTCATCATTAGATTTTCAATGTGAAAATGTATTACCAATGCTAGTCCCTAGGATACTCGGAAGTATGCAAAAATAATTCTGCGATTTTTACTTTGACATTCCATTCCCTACAATTTTCTATAGCCTATAGTATACTATTTTCTATCGATCTAGATAACTGTGTTAAGGTGCTACTTAAATGTATAAAAGTTATAGAACTTGAAGTTGAAGGCGTTGATAAATTGCAGAACCCATGGCAGAGACTAGAGTCCGGCAGTTTTGGCACGGTCCGTCCTGCAGTGGCGGCCAGAGACTTGTCCGGCAGTTTTGGCACCGTCCGTCCTGGCGGCCAGAGAAGTCCGGCAGTTTTGGCACCGTCCGTCCTGGCCACCGGTCAGCTCTGTCGGCTCTGGTATCTGACATGGCGCGGTGGCTGTTGACTGGTACCTGGTTTCGGCAGCGATCGAAGGATGACTGCAATTCCGGAGAGGAGCGACAAAGACGATCCAGTTGACCGACCCTCGTGGAAGCACCTAGGTTTGTTTGAGTTTCTCTGAAGGTCAGACATATATCTGATGTATGTCTATTGGCTGCAGTTGATAAAATCACCATGTCGTGTGAAGATGCTAATTATTGGAATGCAGCCCATGATATCGATCAGACGAACGCTTCTGCTTTTGCATTTTCTCCTTCTTATCTAGACCTATTAAATTGGTTCTGTTTGCCTAACTGTTTTCTATATTATTTTGTCCTTCCATCGATCAATGTTTTAACTTTTGTCTGATCTCTATCAACTTGCTTTCTCACGATGGTCTGACTTCTTGTTTTCTTCGGTCTGTATACAGGCTTACTTGACTTCTGCATTTGGATAAGGAGTTTAATCTGTTATTAGACGCGAAATCTTTGTAAATGATGATGTCGGCGATATAGTTATAATTCAGGTTTGATGACTTAAAAAGTCTTAAATTACTTAACATTTTGTTAAATGATCACTGTATTTCCGCTTTAAGTATAGGGCCTATAATATTCTTGATGTGTTGCGCACAAGGCCGTGTACAGGATGCTTTGGGTGTTTGAAACCCCCTAGAAATGAAATCATGTGCGTGTGCGTGTGTGTATGCATTAGGCTATACTTTGTAGGCAGTTGTGAAATAGCGTACATGTAGGCCTACGTGCTTAGGCTGTAGACCAATACATTTTTATTTTCTATAATTCAAGTCAATTTAGATTGAAATCGTACATCTCTTTTTGATTATTAATCGGTAAGCGAGACATCAGGGTAACCAAGAAACCTATTGACTATTTATATAATACTGCGCATGATGTGGAAAATTATTGTGGTGTGCCTATTTTTAAATTGAGTGTTGCCGTTAGACTTATTTTGTTTTAACACTATTCGGATCCGACCAAATATAGCTGGTCCAATTATTCGTATACGACCGAATAGTGAAATCACCTATTGGGTACAGCCCTTATATATATATATATACATTTCTGCACCCAAAACTGTCGACTATGAGCTGGGGCGCCGTATGCACAAGAGGTTATAACTCATACTCATATATATGACTTAAACTAGCCCACGTTAGCTACAACGTTAAGAGAGCTGGCGGCCGCGCGTCTGTGAAAGAGAGCGTGCGAGCCGCGGTTCGACTCGTGAAGGTGGCTATTTCAGAGATTCAAAATCTCGGGCTAGCATGGTCCGTCCACGGGGACCTAAATGGTGTGGTGTCCATTCAAACGGGCGAGTGGTTGTGAAGGATCTCACCCTCAGGGGTCGAGGCCATAAGACAGCCGCTATATAAAACTCCGATTACATTTACATTTAAATCTGACATATGCGGGAGTTGTAGGGCCTATGTTAATTCCGTATGCAGGGGCCGAGATTAGCGAGTTATGCTAGGTATAACGTTATTCCAACTCTGAGGTAGGAGTAATTAAGCGGGCTATTCACATCGTGAACAATAGACCAACTTTAGCTGAACAGCGTAAACAATAGGCGTCCGTCATTATCGCCCTCTGGTCAGTCTTGTTTTCGCCACCCTGGCAACGACCGCATATAAATATCTCTTACGCATGCGCGCTCAGCTAGTCCCAAGCCTGGATAAAGGAGGAGGGCGACACTAATCGTCTTTGATATGGCAGTGTCGTTAAACATGTAACAAGCGCGCTCAGTTATAACTGATTAAATTGGAGGAAGAGCAAGCATCATATGCATCGTCAGGTTTAAAGAATGTCCAGATTAACTATTACTCTTACTATTCTATGTCCATGCATACGAGCGAATTCCAGGGGCTACGCCTGGATTAGCTATATATGTAGGCCTATTTATAGGCACTATATTTAGATTAGCTTGTGCTTATAAGCTAATCTAAATATAGTGCCTATAAATAGGTCATTGTGCATACAGGCCCAGAGCAACAGCACTTGCCTCTAAAACAGACCAAGTTTTGATGGTGAGTATTTGGCTTTGGCCCAAACTCAACTCTCAACACAGTCAGAATCAGACGCCGTCACAAAATATACCAACGGAATATCACCAATCCTGCTTCCTCAGTTTCATTTTGATGATTAAGCGCCTTTCTTATTTCCAAAACCTACGCCAGATTGTCACTTATGGTATCCGGTGTCTTTATGACTTGCTCTGAGCATTATCCTGCGCCGTGCACTAGACTAGTCCTGAAAGTAGGAGAAGAAACTTCGAAGCTTCAAGAGACTACCCTCAACTCTGACGTCACCGGTGGCAAGCGCCATCATCGGCGATCGCTTCTTACCGACGATATCTCTCCAGATTCCACTGGTCGTTTCAATCCTCAAATGGAAGACGCCTTCCTCCTCCTCCTCCCTCAGCGCTCCTTCCTCCGTGTTCCTCTCGTCCTCTTCTGCCGCTTCCGGAAGGACCTCAACGTCCAGAACGGAATAGAGGATTCGCAGACGGTAGCGCTCCCTGGTGTCCGTGAAGTGAATGATCGCTGTGAGATTCACCCCATCGACCTCCTCGGCCTTCAACTTGAACCTCATGAGGTTAATGAGGACCGCCATGTCAACATTCTCGAGGATCTTCGACTGATCGACCTTCCAGTCGACCAGTCCAACGTCGTCAAGGGCGGCCGTCATGTAGAAGTTCCTGGCCGACGGGTTGACCTGGTCACCGGCGAGGTTCCTCAGCGCCTCCATGCGGACCTCCTTGGCCGCCGCGTTGTCCGGCTCAACCCTCAAAATCATCGTCGACAGTTCGAGGGCCCACTGCCACTCCCCCTGATCCACGGCAGCCCTCGCCTCCGACACCAGCCCCCTCTCCCCCACCAACCGCATCATCCTCTCTGCCCTCTGTCGCGGGGTCAGAGGCTGAAGCTCAACTGGATCACCGCTGAACCAGCCGACGTACTCCTCGTAGACGCCCTTCGCCGACCACCCGGTCATTCCGTAGCACTGCTTGAGGAACGGATGGGAAGCCAGTGTAGGCGGTAGCCGGATCTTCTGCGCTATCTCGTCCGGGTGGAGTCCGCGGTTGATGAGCCGGACCGTCTGGTCATGGACGTAGTAGATACCGGACATGTAGGTGGTCAGAAGGTCGTGCACCGCCTCAGACCCTGACACCGGCAGACCGTGGCTGAAGACGAGATGGCTTGGCTGCAGAGACCTCATCGTTTTCACGGCCTCGGCCCACTCGACGCTGCTCCTCGGTGGTGTGCCTCGGACGGCGTAGATGTTGGGGAAGCAGCTGTAGATGTTGTCACCAGCCATCAGAACCCGCGTGGCCTCCCACCAGACAACGACGTGGTCACGCGTCTCACCGGGTACGTGCAGCAGCGTCACGTTCAGACCTAGTTTACCCAACAGAAAAAGCAGGGCTTTTTAACGTGCAGTTCTACACAAAATGTGCAGTTCTAAATGGATTCGTGCAGTTGTAGAAGCACTTCCGCCACGTTCCGTGCAGTTAAAACTAGTAAAAAATAGTTCTTTTTCTCAGATTTGGAGTAATTTACCATGGAGGATGAGAAAGGAGAGAAGAGGATGTGCAGTTCTAAAAATTCCTTAAAAACAGCCCTGAGAAAAAGGAAGTAAAAAGCAATCTATAAAGCAATAAGCTATAAGCAATCAACAATAAGCTAAAAGCAATAGGCTATAAAGGAGCGCCTCTGAGGAGTTCTCTTGAAGTGGCGCTATATAAATGTACGATTACAATTACAATTACAATTATAAGCAAGCTATCGGGAAGTCGTCATTGAGGACGCACGTCTATAATAATATTATTGCACCGCTATTGAGTTTTGCGATTAGTAGAAATTGCCTCATCACAAAATAGGGCTTTCATGTCTCCACAAATATTTCAGCAAAGGCTACAGAGAGCCAGACATTGGTGTTTATTGCTACCTCACTTTTAAAAGTGAGTTACCGGACGCCAACGTAACGCCTGCATGACTGGGGCCGGGGAGGTACATACCCCGATCTTCCATACATTTCGTGATCCAGTCCCAGGAACCTTCCATGGCACCACACCACTGCATGCGGCCAGCACCAAATTTAGTCGGTATACACTATTACAGGTCTAGTGCATGCAGCTGGAAACCAGGAGAGTGGTAGAGAGGAAGGGGGTTGATCCGCTGGAGAGATAGTTTACCTGGAATGTCGATGTTGGCTTCCTTGTCGACGAAATTTGTTGGGAAGAGAGGGAGAGATGGACTGCGAACGTTGATTCGGAGGTTGAAGAAGCTGACGACGTAATGGCCGAGCTGAAGACCGAATTGATGGACGAGACCTCGGTAGGTCTTCGGTCCCACGGACATTCCGCTCGTGAAGATCGGCTTCAGCGACTGGTGAGCCCAGATCTCCGGCGGATTAGAAGGATACTCAACGAAAGCCTGGCACCAACCAAATACAACGACAACATTTATGTGGGTGTGATGGTGTGTGTGTGTGTGTGTGTGTGTATGTATGGGTGTGACGGTGTGTGTGTCTGTGCGTCTCTGTGTATGTCTGTGTGTATGTGCGTTTGTTTGTGTTTTTTATGCTTGTGTGTGCGCGCATGTATGTGTATGTGTGTCTGTGTTTGTGTGTTTGTGCGTGAGTGGGTTTGTGTGTATGGTTTGTGTGTATGGGTGGGTAAGTGCGCGTGAGGTCACCGTATATCCATCCGTTTATTTTGTTTTTCGTTCTTTCAATCGTTTATCCATTTATTTAAGCAGTCAATCAATCAATCAATCAGTCAGTCAGCCAACCAGTCAGTCAGTCAGTCAGTCCAGCCAGTGACGTTGTAATTCACGAGGAAAAGATTCTTACAGATGAATTGAGATGTATCTTATATCTTTACCCTGGTACCGGAGATGTGGTCGGCGTGGTTGTGCGTGTAGACGATTGCTTTGATTGGTTTCTTGGTGATCTTTCTGAATGCCCTGAGTACGTCTGCTGCCACCTCCACTCCCTCCGTCGTATCCACGATGATCAGCTGATCGGATCCCTCCAGCATAATTGAGTTACCCGCAGAAAAACCAACGGCCACGTACACGCCGTCAGTCACCTGCAAACACGTACAGCATGCATGTACATGTACGTGTTTTGCAGTTACACGTTTAACCACGCGTGCGCATATAATAGGCTATAATTTATCTCTTTAATATATTTCACATCACATATTGTGTTTCATATACTGTGTAAGTCCATGTATAATTATTATCATTGTATTTACATGTAAAATTATTGTATACGCATATACTTTTATAGACTCTATAATTCATTTTTGAAATCACTTAAGTCTTGTTTATATAGCCGTGGCTGGAACCGGGAGCGCACCTCAGTAGATTTCTTGAAGGGTGCTATTTATAAATTCACATAATGAATGAATGAATGAGCGAGTGAGTGAGTGAATGGACGAATGAGTGAATGAATGAATTAATCAATTAATTAACGAATGAATGAATGAATGAATGAATGAATGAATAGATGGATGGATGGATGAACGAGTATCCTCTTCGTCATGCAAGAACCTCCCTGCATGTGTTGCACATAAGAACCTTTAGGGTGACACAATCCCCGACCCCTCCTCCCGTGGACTCTTCTTCGATTGCTAACCTTGACGACCTCTGGAACATCCGGAATCAACTTGGTCGACTCCTGCAGTTCCGGTTGAACCCTGATCCCGGACAGGACGTCATCCTTCGACCGGAAGTGGTACTTCTCTGGACTCATCAGCCAGTAGAGAAGCAGCGCCAGACCCACTCCGAAGGCAACGATCAACGACTTACTCGCAACCATCTCAACCACGTCGACGAGACTCAGCGGACTTTCACGGTGGTTAGAAGAACTACTAAGAACACGACGAATCAGTCACTAACTAATCCAGAGAGAAAGAGAGAGGACACGGTAGCCGATATGCATTCCGTTTTGCACTTCCGGCCTATCTAATAGGACAATAATTATAGTCTGCCTATAGATATATCGATCTATAATTATAAGGTCTATTGATATATAGGCCGAAGGGTAACACATATAAAGAGCAAAAGCGCTATTCACTATTCTGAGTTGCAATATACTTAACACGATATAGACATCTGAGGACACAGAAACTATAGACTATATACAACCGAACGTACACAGTTGCACACACTTATAGCATACAATATTGTATACATGCATGCGCGTGTAGGTAGTGTAGTTTGATTGCATGCGTATGGATGCGTGTGCATGTGCCTGGGTGTATGTGCAATTGTGCATGCGTGCGAGTGTGTGTTCTTGTGTGTGTGGGTGTGTGTGTTTGTGTATCTGTGCATGTGTATGTCTAAGAGGCCTCTGCCTATAATTATCTAGGTGAAGTGCCGATAACAATGGCATATGGACTGTGATCGCAGTCGAGAGGTCGAGAGTTCGAACGGTTCAGAATAATTGGAGAAAAGAACAACGAGAGAATTTTGACCAAGGTCTCTCCCTCCCTCCCTCCCTCCCTCCCTCCCTCCCTCACAGCCTCCGATACCCCTCCCCCCACTTCTCTTCATGCTAAGACAAACTCCTCGTCGGACATTGGTCGGGTCAGTTAATGGTCGCATTTCGATTGTTACAATGAAACTATATACATAAAATCAACCGAGTCTTATTCACGCGAACGCACATACTCACTAATATAGGCCTATGCAGAGATCCTCGGTGGCCGAGTGGGTTGGTAGCCCGCTCGCCGCGCCGGCGGCCCGGGTTCGATTCCCGGTCGGTCGGTTTATCAGAGATTAATTTCTCGGATCTTTACTGCGGGTGGCTCGGTCGCAATATAAACGTGGAGTAGCGGTGGTGAAGGATCTCACACTCAGGGTCGAAGCCATAACACAGCCGCTATATAAATATGCGATTACATTTACATTTACATTTATGCAAGCTCATAATAAAGACACAAGCAGACACACACACACACGCACAAGCGTAATGACCAGTGATATTTTCGTTAACGTTAAGTGAAATAATTAGAACTGAAAATATTAATTTACGTTAAGTATAACTGTAACTGAAATTATTTTCAGAACTAAAACTGAAATAGAACAATGAGGATACGGCTAGACGCGCAGTAGTACCGAGTTTGGTACTGCAGAGACGCAGAGGGAGAGAGGAATATCAAATTCAGATTTCAGCAACGTCAGTGAAGACTCTGATTGGCGAAACTATAGTAACTGGAACCGACGTCACGGTTAGGGCTCAGGTTAGGCGTCGTGAGGGTCAGTTAGGGTCAAGTTAGTCGTCGTGAGGGTCGGCTAGGGTCAGATTAGTCGTCGTGAGGGTCGGTTAGGGTTAGGTAGAGCCGTATATTTAGCTCTGGGGTTAGGATAAGGGTTAGTGTCGTCATCGGTCCCCGATACTATAGTAACGCCCTGTGATTCTCAGAGAAAGAGATGGAAATTATCAAACTTAAAACATAAAATAATAGTCTGTTGAGATTGATGTTCGCCCCGTTAAAGCTAAGTTCCAGAACTTCTACAGCGCCACTATATTCAACTGACGAAGAGCATCAACATAAGTTCCAGGGTTCATTCGATTATAGTTCACTGTTTCTTAGCAGTCATGCAGATCTATAAAACCAACTCACTTCGCAACGAATGTAGCAAACCGAAAAGTTAAAGTTTGCGATTCATGTCTACATGTATACAATAATGTCTTTTGCTCCGATCGATGCAAAAAGTTTGCTGGTAATTTAGATACCGCGTAGGCTACACCATAGGCCATAAAACAATTAAATTTGATTTGACAAGGGCAGTCATACAAGTAACCAGGTCAGAGGGCAGAGGGCAAGTCGCGTGTTCGGTAGTATACGGGCTTACATATAGGCCTTATAATTTGGCGGTATCGTGCTCGCCATAAATGCCAGAGCTGGGTTTTCCATCTGGTTTTATTGACCTGGTTATAACTGCTTTGTGAGGGGGTCAAAACATATGCACCGGTCCACCAAGGTGCTGTTCCCCGTTCCACCAGAGTGCTATGATGGGGCGCGGTGGTATAGTGGTGGCGTCGCTGCCTTGAAGCCGGAAGGTTCGAGGTTCGAATCCACCTCAAGTCGCCGCGTAGGGACCTTGGGCAAGTCCTTCACTCGCAATTGCTCAGCGCTTCGGCGTGAAACTCCCATGCAGTGTCCGCGCTGTAGTCGGGAGCGCCTCTGAGTAGCGGTTGAGACCTGGAAGAGGCGCTATAACAAGTGCGCATACAAACAAAAGCTAAGCGGAACAAGGCAAGGGCACATTATGACACTATGATGCCACGTAATAATTATAGTGTAGTGCAGTGCTGTCCAACGTGCGGCCCGCGGGCCGCATGCGGCCCGCGAGGCGATTTGAAGTGGCCCGCCGGGCTCGCTAAATTTTTTCACTTTAATTTTGTAAAATGAAGCAAAGGGTAAAGTCACTGGTCGACTTGAGCTCTTATTATTTTTATTGACAGTTTCCGATTTGGAAAGCTATCAGGAAGGCCAATCCGAAAACTAAAATTACTCTTTTCTTTTTCTTCTTAGGGTTATAGGCTCCAGTAGTCTATCTGGAGATTGACCCACGATTTCTGGTTTAACAAACCCCATTACTGTACTCAACTAAACTCACTTCGCAAACCGGTCACTTCTAGTCAGTTTCTTAGATCTGTAGCCTACAGAGTTCCAACATGTCTGCAGGTGTCTGTGACCATTCATTTCGAGATTTAGTCTACAATTCTAGTTCTTAAGGATTAAAAAGAACCCATCGATAAGAGACCCAGGGACCAGGGATGATGAACGTCGATGACTTGACTCTGTCTGGTCCGAGTACTATAGTTCTAGCTCTTTAGGCAGAGACTCTGGCTTCGACGAATTTTTTAATGAAAGTCAGAGAAGGAGGATGTAAATTTGTTCTAATCATGAAGTGGATCTTAGCCAGAAAAATTCATTGGTCGAAGTATACTGAAGAACTGAGCTGGCCAAACTGTGCTGGGCGACAAAACTGAGTGCGAGGCATAGATATACGCCACCTTTGCCTTGCACATTTTGGTGCTCAACTATTGTGAAGCATGACAATCGTGGTTTGTGTAGTCTACATGCTATTATTCATTAGTAGGCCTATTATTCCTGTGGGACTCGCCGAACTCTTTCGATAAACTGCTCAAGACCTCTTTGGCCATTTCTGGGTCGGGAGCATATCTGAATAGTTATCTTGAACCTGCGGTACATAAATTTCATAACAGATAGCTATAAGTTATAGATTGATAGATAGGTTGCAATCATTCCATATTAAATTTCAACACTCGTTTCAATGTTAATATATCGATAAATTTTGATTTTAGTGTTGTGGCCCTCGGCTTCAAATATCTTGCTTTTGCGGCCCGTGGTACCAAAAAGGTTGGACAGCACTGGTGTAGTGTTGTGTTCGATGCTAGGCCTACATAATAATTACGTGGGGCGCCGTGGTGTATAGTCTTGTCTTCGGTGCTCTAGCTGGCGTCGGAAGGTTGCAGTCTGACTCAACATTCCCTCTTGGCTCCGCACAGAAGAAAAACTTCTGCAGCGCAAAAGATTTATCTGCTGCATCAAAAAAATTGTAGTTTCAGTTACATATTATTTTTTATTTTGTCGCTGTAGCAAATTTAGTTAAAATCTGCATTCAGACTGTAAGACAACGGTGATAGTGCTGTAAAGTATCTCCTACGGTACCTCGACCCGGACCACCATGGACTACTCTTACGGACAACCCTTTTGACTCAACGCATTTGATCCTGATCCTATGGTAACTCGACCCGGACCACCACGGACAACCCTTCTAACTCAGCGCAGCGCTCGTGAATAAGCTGGTGCCCCGCGCTTGGCTTTCGAGTGGCGCTTTAGAAATTAGGAGATAACGATTACGATTACGACCTCATTGCCAGTTTGCGCATGTGACCTAGATATCCGTTTGCGCATGTGCGTGACCTAGATATCCGTTTGCGCATGTAGCCTACGTGACCTAGATATCCGTATAATTGATCTCCATTTCCAATAATACTTTTCATGACTGCAACGAACAGCGTCTATTATAAAACATGGCTGGGCCCTGAATAGTCGATTTTAACCATTTGCACAGCAGAATGTAGACGATTATTGTGGGACGTTGTCGTATAGTTGGCATGTTCGGTGCCTTGAAGCCGGAAGGTTGCAGGTTCGAATCCACCTCAAGCCGTCTTGTAGGGACCTTGAGCAAGTCCTTCACTCGCAAGTGTTAAAGCGCTTCGGCGTGAAACTCCCATTCAGTGTCCTTGCTGTAGTCCGGATTCCGGAGCGCATTTGAGTAGGATTTCCTCGAGAGGTGCTATAGCAAGTGGTCATACGTACACTTATGTAATGGAGAGGTGAAGAGAGAGATTAACGAAATTGAATTTCATCATTTACAAGAAAATCAATAGAATCAATTAAATATCCCGATAATATTGTTTTCTTTCAAATTCCTTCCCTTATTAAATAAATTCTTAACTACGTCCCGTATAATTAATTAATTAATTGCTTTCCACGGTAACCGAACACACAAAGTTTCAAGCCATCCGAGAAACGATTTTAACTCACAATTCCATTAGAATTTCCATTTGATTTTCTTTCCAGTTTAACTAACTCTTAAATAAACGTTTCGTTGTTTATGTCTGATGAAGCTTAATGTAATGTAATGTAAATCTTCGAGAATTTCTCAGCGCCCACAAAAGCCACGTAAGGGAAACCAGCTTATTCACCGGCGCTATAATTATCAAATCAAGTCCGCAATAGCCAGAGCTGCCGTTTTCGTTCCGGTGCCAGGTCAAAATCCGAGGAGGTCAAGCCGAGGAGACAGTGGGGTGCTACGGTGGTTGTCGGTGATGGTGGTAGTTGGGTGATGGAACATGATTGGAATCTCGACAGGATAGCTTGAATAGTTCGGCTTTCAGCCGTGAATGGAAAGCAGCAGAGGAGAGTGCAAGCGGAGGAGAGGTTGAATTTAACCAATATTTGGCATCGGTTATCCCATAAAAGGAATCGTTTGATGGGCCGCCGAAAGGGAGGTGTCAGAGGGAAAATCTCCAGAGCCCAACGACTTTTAGAGGCCCGGATTAACTATATATATTAGCCTATATATTTATATATAACTTTTATGATTTTCCAACCATTTTTAAATAATTTTAATATTGCAGTTAATTATCTAAAATCAGTTTAAACCTCACAATAATTAACAACTGAATCGTATTATGAAAATCATTTTTTACATTTAATAATATATATATATAATAAAAAATAGTAGATCATACATGCACTTTGATTATTTTAATTTTATTCTACAAGAATAATTATCTCATAAGGCCTTAAGATAGTTTAGGGGGCCCGTTACTACTCTACACATGGGACCAGGAATTTCTCTCAGCAGCTCTGGTCGTTTGTTTCGGAACGATTAAAAATTCGTACATCTTTCAACCTCAAGATTTGTTTATCATCGTTCAAATTCTGACGTCATTCTGCGCGGTCTCTTGCAATTTACATATCGTCGCCTATCCCTTGATGTTGACGTTGTAGAGACCTTCCGGATATGACGGTCGCTCATCGGGGTATCCTTCGTATCCGTCGTCGTCGTAATTGTGAATCGTCGCTCGGTTTCTGATGATCGTCTCCTGTTCTCGTCTGACGATTTCTCGTTGCGTCATCGCTTCGTCATTCGATCGTCGATCCGATTCATCATCGTCGATCGAATAACCTTTCATCCTTAGCACACCAGACGCCTACAATGCATACATACATGAATGTATACATACATACATACATACATGAATGTATACATACATACATACATACATACATACATACATACATACATACATACATACATACATACATACATACATGCATACATACATACATACATACATACATACATACATACATACACACATGCATACATACATACATACATTCATACATACATACATACATACATACATACATAAATACATACATTCATACATACATACATACATAAATACATACATACATACATACATACATACATACATACATACATACATACATGCATACATACATACATACATACATACATACATACATACATACATACATACATACATACATACACGCATACATACATATATATATATATATACATACACACAAACATACATACATACATGCATACATACATACATACATGCATTCATACGTACATATATATACATACACACACACACGAACATACATACATTGCATTGCATTGTATTGTATCTGACCATTTATAAAACTCTTCTCGCCTTTCAGAAGCACCCCCAGTGCGTGCAACCCCGAGAGAAAAGGCAGTTGTTCTGAGTCGAGAGAAAGATGAGGAAAGACTACCACAGAGTATGTACACGATTGGCAGGTGTCAGAATTACTGACGTCATACGTTTTTGATGGGTCCTAAAAATGAGCTTCATGAATTGAAAGCCCAGATGTACAATTGTACATGCAATGTCATGCATAATTATATACCCCAGCAGCTCTTCTACTCATATCACCACTTTCTCGTCCACCTCCTTCCACCTCCAGATGTAATCCTGATCACACGGGATATAGGGTAGAGTGGAGTGAAAGAGATTTTATCCTAAATTCCTATTCATACGAAATAGGGTAAATTGTAGAGTGAGCGAGAGATTATATAATCTCAATCATACAGAATGGTGTAGGGTAGGTTGTGAGAGATGGGGTAGGGTAGGATAGGATGAGAGAGAGAGAGAGAGAGAGAGAGAGAGAGAGAGAGAGAGAGAGAGAGAGAGAGAGAGAGAGAGAGAGAGAGAGAGAGAGAGAGAGACAGAGACAGAGACAGAGACAGAGACAGAGACAGAGACAGAGAGAGCGAGACAGAGAGACAGAGATATTTAGACAGAGAGACAGAGAGAGAGACAGAGACAGAGAAAGAGAGAGAGAGACGTATACTCGACCAACCCAGACGTAGAAGGTGGCGGCTCCTGGACTGGCTTTCTGGACATCCTCGAGTCGGATGCGGTGCAGGATCTTCCATGACCTCTGCAGGATGAACGGGTGAAGGTCATCGACGTTGAACTTCATCAGACGGCGATTCAATCCATCTCTTCCATCAGGAACACAAGCAGACTTACAATGACCCCACACCTACATGTATACAACAATCAATCGTTCATACATTTATACAGCGTCTTTATAATTCACTGTACTATGGATAGACAACGAATAGACGGTTTCATGGAGGAAAAGATCATGGATGGATCAGGGATGGATGGATGGATGGATAGATAGATAGATAGATAGATAGATAGATAGATAGATAGATAGATAGATAGATAGATAGATAGATAGATAGATAGATAGATAGATAGATGGATGGATGGATGGATGGATGGATGGATGGATGGATGGATGGATGGATGGATGGATGGATGGATAGATAGATAGATAGATAGATAGATAGATAGATAGATAGATAGATAGATAGATAGATAGATAGATAGATAGATAGATAGATAGATAGATAGATAGATAGATAGATAGATAGATAGATAGATAGATAGATGAATGGATGGATGGATGGATGGAAGGATGGATGTGTGGGTGGGTGGCTAGATGGATGGATGGATGGATGGATGGATGGATGGATGGATGGATGGATGGATGGATGGATGAATGGATGGATGGATGGATGGATGGATGGATGAATGGATGGATGGATGGATGGATGGATGGATGGATGGATGGATGCACTGCTTACAGCTGTCGTCGCTTCATCATATCCAATGAGGAGAAGTGCCGCCTGCATAACTCTGTGAACGATTGGCTTTGGAGATGCATAGCTCCGGATCTCCGCCATTGTCCTTGTGTCCATCGCAAGGATCGGAAGCGAGCTGTCACGTGGTCGCAGTTCCTTCCCCAACTGATCCACATACTCCATCTGTTGATGGAGAAAGCGTCTCACCCGCTTCAGCATCTGCATCATCTCAGCCTCCTCTTCGTCCTCTTCATCCTCCTCATCTTCATCCTCATCCTGGTGTTGTCGGTTATGCCTGGATGGGCCCGAGTGGTGCGGCCCCGTTTGGCCCCGATACGACGGAGCCCCGCGCGTCGGCCCCCTCGATCGCTCTGGAGGTCTCCGTGGTTCAGGCTTCCGTCTGATTTCCCTGAGGATGGAGTCGATGTCTTCGACGACATCTTCCCTGCTCATCGCATCCTCTCTCTCCGTCGCATCCTTCGCCCAGTTGTAGTCGTCCTCCTCCTGCTCCAGTCGTTGCTGCTGCTGCTGAAGGTTGGTCAGTCGGTCGAACTTCTCCATCAACTTGTAGAAACGGAATTCCCGCGCTTCTCTCGCGTTCCCTCCTCTTCCACCACCGGCTCCTCGACCTCTTCCACCTCTCTGTCCTTTTCCGGCTGCTCCTGGTGCGGGGGTGATGGACTGCAACCAATGTCCGCGAAGAACTTGTTCTCGTAGCTCTGCAGTGGTAGCAACAAACAAAGGCGTAATAGGGTGGGT
>OX457039.1:3215034-3220034 GCA_949752735.1 Lumbricus terrestris
TGGTGACCGTGCATGTTAAAGCTGAATATGTGTGTGCCTGTGTGTGCGTCTGTGTGTGTCTGTGCGTGTCTGTGTGTGTCTGTGTGTGCGTCTGTGTGTCTGTGTGTGTCTGTGTGTGTGTCTGTGTGTGTCTGTGTGTCTGTGTGTCTTTGTGTGTCTGTGTGTGTCTGTGTGTCTGTGTGTGTCTGTGTGTGTGTCTGTATGTGTGTGTGTATGTGCGTCTGTGTGCCTGTGTGTGTGTGTGTCTGTGTGTGTTTGTGTGTCTGTGTGTGTCTGTGTGTGTCTGTGTGTGTCTGTGTGTGTCCATTCCTGTGTCGCTGGATACCTGGTTCGTTCGCGCTGTCTGTGGCTGTGAATGGATGCTTCCATCGTTTCCAGGCGTGTCGTTCTCCTCTTCCCCTCGTGGACGATAGAAAGAAACCTTTCCATGACGAATGTACCAGTAGAACCTCAATCCACCCTCAGCGGTTTCTACCAACAGAAAACAAACCAAAACATATAAAAATTAATCTGTTTGCGTTGCGCTCCTTTGAACACTGATAATAACCTCAGTTTAAGCGGTAACAGAAATTGCCATTGTAATCGATATTTATGTAGTAGGCTACAACCTACAGAATGGTTAGTGGTCATAGATAAGATTCGAATACATTTTTAGATTAGATTCGTGTCAATCTATTTTCTTCTTCTGTCTAGAATTAACACAAGGCGCAGCCACCAGTTAATCGGAAAAACTACCTGTATACTGCCACGTAGGCCTAATAATAAATTGCTGCTGCTTCTGCTACTACCATCACTACAACCACTATTACTGACAGACTATCGCTCTAAAAAGACTGTTGCAATGAAGACGAAAAACTCATTGTCGTTTTCTTACTTTCTTGTGATAAGCAAATAATACCCAAAGAGCAATTTTAAGTGTTTCAATTGGATGGTTTTTTGTTCGGCAAAAGAATGGACAACTGACCTTCTGACCATCCATGTGGAAGTGGCTCCTCCTCTTCCTCCTCCTCTTCCTCTTCCTCCTCCTCTTCCTCTTCATCTTCTGCCCTGTGTCCATTCGATTCATGCACCGAAAGCGCTCCGTCCTGCAACAGACAACGAAGACCCAAGCTCAAAAGTCAGGTGAAGAAAATGCAAGACGTGGAAAGATGACTCGAGCGATCAGATTCTGTTAATTAATTCAGACGCATATATATCCTATAAAGTAAGTACGTGAGTAAGTATGTGCTCTACTGAACCGCCTACAAAAAGGTCAAGATGGAAATAATCGATGGAGAGTTGAGGGCTTCGCCCCCTTTCGATCAATGCTCAATTTATTCAATTCTAAAAGTTAACATGAATAGACGCAACCTCTATGTGTTAACTTTTATGCTCATAAAACAAAGAAAAATTACATGAGTTGGCGTATTCTCGAGGCAACATGTGCACTTCAAGAGTACTAAATACTAATAGGAACTCTTTCTTATAAAGAAAACGGAAAATACAATTAGCGTAGGCCTATATACGTTTATCTTTTATAGGCCTACTGTTAGAGTAAAGTTAGACATTCTTTTAACCCCAATTTACGTCGTCACTGCATGCACGTGCATCCAGAGATAATTTCAAAACACCTCAGCCCACAGTTGTTGTGCTTGCATTCAGCAGTTTCTATCACAATAATTCGCAATTTGTGAATTGTGGTGCTCGGCTTCAAATAGTCCTATAATTACCGTGAGAATCGTACACAGATAAAATTTGGTGATGCCATCACTTAAGCATTCCTTTGAATTTTCTCTCTCCATTTTCTCAGAAAATATATCTAATGCAGCAGTTATCGGCTACAATTAAGGCAATTAATTGTTTTGCAATAAATTAATTAATCGTCACTGCAACACGACCCCGTATCCCCATGGTGATCTATGTTGTGTGTGTGTTTTTTTTTTTATCTTAATGCCATAATTAATTTTCGGGGTGCAGCAGATTAAGGTCTCTCATCGATACGCGAAATCAATAGCCTATCATAAACATGATTAACAATGACACTTAAAGCTGTTGTTTATGTGCATCCGTATACCTTAGTGACGATTATCACTATGTAAACTACAAAGTGCTTTTCGTCGTTGTCTAATTTATTATATCTGATGACTCGAATGTCAAGTATGATAAGAAACGTTGATCTGTCAAATGAAACTGTCAACGTATAATCACTCGCTTTATACCTAAGCTATAGTCAATCTGTAGCTTAGACAGTATATACTATGTAGGCCTAATTATGTCTATTATATATGTTATTACAATATATAGCCTACATGCATGTGCACTGCAAATATGTATATTGATGACACCAAATCAGATTATATATCTATGTGATTAATTATATTCCAAATAGATACAAGCCATAGCTGTTTAATTCGAACTTTTGTATATACATGTAGGCCTATGCATTATGCACGTTGTAGCACTTGAATCACTTATGTGTCTTCGGGATTGTCGACAACTTGGCTTATACATTTGCAAACCATAGACATATTGTATACGTGCATGTCCTACCTCCTGTCAGTCTGTTTGACTGTCTGTGTTTCTCTCTATCGATCTCTACATGTGTCTACGTCTGCCTGTCTTTATCTCTGTTTGTCTATGTCTGTTTGCGTTCTCTTTATCTTTCTCTGTGTCTCTCTGTCTGTCTACGTCTGTTTGTCTTTCTCTCTGTTTGTCTATGTCTGTTTGCGTTCTCTTTCTCTTTCTCTGTGTCTGTCTGTCTACGTCTGCCTGTCTTTCTCTCTGTTTGTCTAAGTATGTTTGTCTTTCTCTCTATCTACCTGTGTGTATGTGTCCACTTCCGTCTGCCTATATATCTGTCTGTGTTTCTCTCTATCCATCTCTGTATGTGTCTGTATGCGTCTGTCTCTTTGTCTCTCTGTGTAGTGATCGTCATTGGCATGACCTCGACTGACCTCAGAAAGCAAAAGTGGAGATACGATTCCATCCTCCTTCACCTCCGTCTTTCCATCCTTCTCCTTTTCCGTCTGCTTTATGCTGTCTACTTCCGATTTCGGTAACGTTCCACTCTGCAAGATAAAACAACGAATAGAATAGAAATGGGAAGTGATCAGAGGAAACAGGCGCTAACGCTCGCACTCACACACACACACACACACGCACGTACGTATACACACACACGCACACACCCACACACACACACACGTACGTATACACACACACGGTTGTATACACACACACACACACACACACACACACACCCACACACACACACGTACCTATACACACACATGCGCGCGCACCCAGGCCACTTAATAATTATGGCGTCTTTTGTGACCTCTCAAAGGGCGCTGCATACAACTGCGGGATATACCGTATTCGAAATATATTCAAATATATACAGCCAAAAAATCGTAAAAATTTATTTAGCCTCCAAAGTGTAATCAAAGGACCTGAACCAGGAAGTAGAACAGTGCGAGGATCTTATATGAAGGAGTGAAAGAACGAACGAACGAACGAACGAACGAACGAACGAACGAACGAACCCATGAACTAATGAACGAATGGATGAATGCATGAATTAATGAACGAACGAACGGATGAATGCATTATTCATTCATTTCAGACATTTATGTAGCGCCTCTTCAAGAGTATCTACTCAGAAGCGCTCCCGACCCAACCACGGCTAAAGACAACAGTCTTAAGAGCAGAGTAGAACGTAGTCTCAAAGACTCTAGGCACTAGACGTATAGTTCCACAGGAAGCCCATTCCAGGTTGCAGGGCCAACGACAGAAAAGGCACGGTGCTGCGTAATAGAAGTGCGTGACCGGGGGGGGGGACAATTCCGATAAGTCTACAGGCAGAGAACACGGGGTATATACATGTATACGTACGACTGCCGATGAAGTCGTAGAACTATGACACCAAGACATGACCCGAATAAGACTAGGCCTACATTACAGGATCAACGACATCATGAGCTGTTGCACCCCTCTGCGCATATCCATGAAAAACCTCCAGCGGATACAAAATATTGTTGTCAACTTGGCAAGTTCTATGAATATCGTCCACGTTATTATTGCCTAGAACTAAATCTCCACGACCGATTTTTTAAAATAATCCATGGACCCCATCTTAACATGATGTCAACATAATAATAATACGATTGCAACCGAATTGAGAGCGGTCCACTCAACCCATAGACCTAAATGTTATGTAATTTCATTACTCGCTTTCTAAGCTTGCTTCGACGAAGGCCTCCCGTTGTTGTTTTTCTATGGTAGGCCTATACGTTAGCAGTTACTGTAGGCTACTGTAATATCAAGTGCAGACCTTAGCAACAAGATTCTCAAGTCACAGACTCTTAGCAGAATAACTACAGTTCCTATCCAAGTAGAAAGCTACTTACCATTTTGAGCAGCGGTTACGATTCACTAAAACGAGAAGGACTCGCTTGTAGACGGTCGTGGGTCTATAAAACCAATTCGAGTTTGTTGTTTGCATTCGGACTTCTCTCTTTTTCTGTTGCATGGACATGCGTTAAAATGGCAGAGCGGCGTAGTCACTTATTTGCAGTTCGATCCATCAAGTGATCGATCCTTTAAGATCCTTTAAGATCGATGTCGAGTATAGTTTCTTGCCGACCAATCAACCGATAGATCGATTTCGCCGTTACTATGCAGACCATCGAAGAGGGTCACTTGAGACGGACACTTGACTGGTGGAGTCTTGCGCCGCATATGTATGCACCTATATGCAACGGCGGCGGCTGTCATAGGGACCGTGCACGAGATCAGCTGGCCGATTGGAGATTATATCTGGCGCCGTGTAAATAATATACTGAGCAGTCTCGTAATTCTTAGTCTTTCACTTCTCCTCCCTCTCTACAGCCTGCTTTCTTCTTCTTATTGTTCCTCCTTCTCTACTTGTTACTTCTTCTTCTTCTTCTTCTTCTTCTTCTTCTTCTTCTTCTTCTTCTTCTTCTTCTTCTTCTTCTTCCTCCTCCTCCTCCTCCTCCTCT
>OX457039.1:3225034-3290034 GCA_949752735.1 Lumbricus terrestris
ATCTTATCTAATGTTATCTAATCTTATCTAACCTAATGTGAACCGATACTTACTTCCATGGCTTTCTGAAGTGAGTGCACATGTTCGCGTCGTCTGGATAGTCTCCAGGTTTCAGCGTTGCTTTTCTTCCCGACCACGAACAGGGAGGCGGCGGGTGAGGACGGAAATCATGAGGAGGAGGAGCAGGTGGTGTTGGTGGAGCAAGAGAAGGAGGAGGAGGATTGAGTGTGGGAGGAGGATCGCAAAGAGCTTGAAGAAGAGGTCGTCCAGTTGATGCAGGCGACTTGAGAGAAGACCGATCGCAGGAACACATGTTGAGAAGACTTCGATCAGCACGCAATTAATCAGACCTGTTAGATATAATAATTACACTGGTCAACATAGAAATCATTACTGACTGGAAAAGGCCCTAATGTGTAACATCTTGGTGTGCTGAACACGAATATAACCATAAAAAGTTGTTATTGGCTCTCGTTTTGAAAATATTTCATATAGTTCATTTCTTATGTTTCACCATGTAAATTTATGCAGCAGCAGAAATGCGACAATATCCTAAATTAGTCTAGAATGATGTAATATTCCACTTCATTGCATAATCCCATCATGGACACAAAGCAACCACTTAGACAGTGTGTGATTTGTCAAAAAAGAAGTGTGGGGGTCGGCTTAATGTCCTTGTTTTGGGGGGGCCAAAATACGCCGCGGCAACTGCGGAGCATATCCGACTAGGGGGTCTGGGGGAGCGTCGTAAGCTCCCCCAGCGGGTCCGGGGCGGAGCCCCGGCCGCTATTGATTTGGTGCAATCCAAAGCAAAATCTTCTATTGAAAGTGAATTGAATGAATTGAATAATATCACCTTTTTAAAGATCAGTTAACATGTTATTTATGTTAAAGGGTTTGAAGTTTTTCTGTTCGTTAACCCATTAGTTTTCAAGTTTAATTAACTTGTCATTAGCAACTTTCATTGTAAACAAACACAGTACTGCATAAACTTGCTCTAAATTATAAGTAAAATAATACAAAAACCACTCCCAATTGGACTTAAAATATGAGAAAAATAACAAAGTCCAATTGAAATTTTTGTTTTACTTTTTTTTTGTTTAACATGGAAAACACATAAACATGGAGCAAAGACATATGGGTATTCATTTATAGTGCCATAGTGGCACTATAATATTCACTTATGTTGCACTATAGTTAGTACAACGCAAAGTGAGAATAATACTCAGCAGTCAGCAGACTCAGCACTCAAAATAATAAAACAATAGTAAGGTCCTAGGAAATTGTGTCACTGTCACGGGAGTCGACGGGACCGGACAACGTCACAACAGTACAACTTGAAACTTTGTGTCAACTGTGACCTGTCAAGTGTTGAACGAATGAGGAAATGAAACAAATAAGTCCTACTAACTGCTTGCAGTCCCCCTCTTGTGGCACTGGCCGCCCGCACTGCCAAAAGAGGGGGTCGAAATTGGACCCCCACACCTTTTTTGGAGGTGGAAGTGTGGGGGTCGGGCCATAGCAAAGAGGGGGTCCGACCCCCCCAACCCCCCGGCAAATCACACTCTGCACTTAGATGACTGTTACTTCTGCTTGGTTCCTCCACTTTCCGGTGGAATAACGAAGCAAAAGAAGTCGACAATAGTCTACCCAAACATTCCGTCTGCATTGAGACCAGTTCCACATGGTGATGGACTTCCAATTCCAGAACCTCCAGCAGAATATTTTGTCGTTGATTCATCTGATGAGGACAAGGGTGAGCCGACATGTTCTTCTCCTGGTCCGTCAGCGTGCAGTGATCCCGATTTTCACTGTGGTGCATCGTCAACCCCACACAGAATAACACAGGAAGAACTAAATGACCTTGTTCGTGATTTGGACTTATCCAAAAACAAGGCAGAGTTGCTAGGATCAAGACTCCAACAATGGAATCTTCTAGAAGAAGATGTCACAATCACTTCATATAGAAAGCGCCATCAGCAGTTGGAACCTTTCTTCATGAAGGAAGGTAATCTGGTATTCTGTTCCAATATTGACGACCTCATGAATGCCTTACAGATCATTCATGACCCACAAGAATGGAGACTGTAGACTCTTCGACACTGAGTCTTAAGGCTGTGCTTTTGCACAATGGAAACCGTCTTCCATCTAGGGCTTCTAGGCCTATTCCATTAACGCATGCTGTCCACATGAAAGAGACATACGATAACCTAAAACAGCTACTGCATTACATTGACTATAACAGGTACAAATGGAACCTGTGCGGTGATTTGAAGGTAGTTGCCATTTTAATGGGACTGCAGCAAGGATATACAAAATATATGTGTTTCTTGGGTGAGTGGGATAGTCGGGCAAGAGAGTTGCACTACGTGCGGAAGGAATGGACTCCCAGACAAAACATGGCAGTTGGACAGAAGAATATCCAGCACCCAGCTCTGGTCGAGGCTCACAAAATCCTACTACCACCCCTTCACATCAAACTAGGTTTGGTGAAGAACTTCGTGAAAGCCATGGACCGCACTTCGCCAGCTTTCCGATACCTGCATGAAAAATTCCCTCGACTCAGCGAAGCAAAGATTAAAGAGGGAGTTTTCGTGGGTCCTGAGATTAGAGAACTTTTCAAAGATGACCGCTTCAACAACTTGCTGGAGGGTGATGCGAAACAAGCATGGAATGCTTTTCGTCTAGTGTCTACAGACTTTCTGGGGAATGCTAGGGCAGAAAACTACCAGGAACTAGTAGAAGACATGCTCAAGCAGTACCAGAAATTTCACTGCAATAATTATGTCGCATTTCCTTGACTCCCATCTCGATTTCTTCCCTGACAACTGTGGTATGGTTAGTGACGAACATGGCGAACGCTTTCATCAAGATATCGCAACAATGGAGCAAAGGTACCAGAGAAAATGGTCCACTACAATGTTGGCTGACTACTGCTGGACACTCCACAGAGATGCTCCCGAACAGCTGTACAAGAGACAGGCAAAAAATCTAAGAACTAGTCTATGACCTGGTTTTTACAAATATTAACCGTAAGTGTATCACTATTGGAATGCATTGTGCGATATAAAATTACTTCATTTGAGATTACAAAAAAACTAGAGCCAATTAAGCAATTTCACTGTCATATTCGTGTTCAGCACATAAAAATTGATAAGAACTGACTAATTTCATTTCAGTAACATGACTTTTGTAAAAATTTGTTGTCCAGTGTTATATAAGACATGAGACACGTTCGTTCGTCCTCTACATTTTAACTGATATGAATAAATGTGCACTTCTTATATTATTATGGCGACCAAATTGGACCGCATGACTATTATAAAGACTGTTAATACTGACGGGATATGAAGCCGTTGACATTTGGGTCATTGACCTAGTTTATGTATGTGACAACATCCGGGACTTTTGCAAGGTAAATCGGCCCATTGATATGTACTATATAGTAACTGGATAGGTAAAGCTTTGGTTACTGGTCTATGGCAGACGGCGAATCAGCTCTGACTTCCGTTATGGGCAGCGTGTGCTTGTTTATATGTAAACCCATGTTAAATTCGTCAACTTTAAAGACTATTTTCAAGAAATCGGGTCAGTGGCCGCTAAATACATTTAGGTTGATTGTTTTGTATGTCACTCAACTCAAAAACCCCAGGCTGGTTTTAAACAATTTTGTATCATTGCTGAGAAATTTGCGTTTTAAAGCGAAGTGGTGTGCCGCCTATCCTTTACTATGGTTTGCCTCTAGGAATTCTGGGAGTTGCCCCAGAGAATCTTGGGATTTGCCCCAGAGAATCCTGGGATTTGCTCTTGGCTTGCCTCAAGGAATTCTGGGATTTTGCCCTTAGTGAGCGATAATCTGAGCTTTCATAGGCAATTAGCTATCCAGTTACTATATATACATATCAATGAATCGGCCAGTCACGTTTGTGTTTGTTGACGACTGTCGTAGCGAAAACGAATCAATTTAATCAAGAGAACTGTCAAGTGCCGGGATAGACGGTCACAATCATATACATCACATATGACGGCGCATCAGAGAAAATGGTCTTTGATTGGCCGACAGATTAATTGCAGCTTCATATTCCTTCGATATTAGTTCCAGGTACGACCTCTAGGGCCTACCGTGTTCATTTGTCAATGAATTGACGGGGTGAGATCCTTCGCCACCGCTGCAGTATATTTGAATGTAGGGCCCACACCATTTAAGAATCTCTTGTACGCGCCGCCACCGCCGACCAAAAATGACCTCAATTTTTGTGGGGTGGGGCAGGGGGTGTCACATAAATATTTTTCTTAGGTGGGGAAATATCATGTAGCCTATGTCCATGTAGGCCTAAACAGCAGCTCTAGATGCCAAGATAAAACACTGCATGGGAGGAATTATGTAAGGAGGTATACGCTGTATACCAATGCAACTACAGGCTGCCACTAACCTATAACGTTCACAGTATGAGAATTATTGAAGAAAACATAACAGTGGTCAGCCTAAAATCCACGTGAAGCTGAGGTACGTGTGCAAAGATGACTGCAGGCCTTAAAAAGACTGGGGTTGAAATCCCAATCTCCGGCTTCTTCTTCTGGTTCTCTGCCACTAGGCAGGTTCGGCTGTCCAATGTCGCCACTCCTCCCTCGATCCGCTGGGCCTTCTCTTTTAGTCTTTGGTAACCAATCCTCGTCATCATCGTGTCCAACATCATCTGTCGTGGTCTTCCTCTTGTTCTTTTCCCCTCCATTTTTCCTTCTATCACCGTTTTTACTAGGTTGTCTCCTCTTAGCATAATTATGCCCTATCCATTTCTTTTGTCTTTCTCTGGCTATTCTCAATTTATCACCCTGAAATTCTTGAATTTTGTTAGGCTGCAGTCTAGGACTCTAGGCTCACGCTCAGTGGCTGAACTGGCGCAGGCAAAACTCTAGTAGCTGGGAACCGAATGACAACACTAACACTAACCTTAATAAACTCTAACCGGGGTCCTCGATATTATAGTTATGCCCTGGCGCATTTCCAGCTGATTAAGATTTGTTTAATTGGACACGTTTACATGATTAGGCCAGTAGCCTAATTATGAATAAAATAGGCGCAGAAGCTTTGCATAAAGTCCGGATATAAAATTAGTCTTATTTACCTTTTACGAGATTATTAATAGACTCGGTTGTTTATTGAAGCCAGCAGTGAATACACATTGTTGGTGACGTCATTGCAACCAGTTTCAAAGGTCATTGCATTTACTCAATAATTAGGTCATAGGCCTATAAAACCTCCCTATGCAGGGCTGTTTTTAAGGAATTTTTAGAACTGCATGTTGCGAACCTGGGTTTGCCGAATCGTTTATGTTCCACCGCCGACTGTATTAAGTGTATTGGCGGCGTCTCTTTGAAGTCGGTCGCCGCTGGCCTAGTATTATCGGCCGCGACCGCGGTATGCTTTATGTGCCCCTCCCCCCCGCAGCGCGAATCGTTTATGTTCCACCGCCGACTGTATTGAGTGTATTGGCGGCGTCTCTTTGAAGTCGGTCGCCGCTGGCCTAGTATTATCGGCCGCGACCGCGGTATGCTTTATGTGCCCCTTCCCCCCGCAGCGCGAATCGTTTATGTTCCACCGCCGACTGTATTAAGTGTATTGGCGGCGTCTCTTTGAAGTCGGTCGCCGCTGGCCTAGTATTATCGGCCGCGACCGCGGTATGCTTTATGTGCCCCTTCCCCCCGCAGCGCGAATCGTTTATGTTCCACCGCCGACTGTATTGAGTGTATTGGCGGCATCGCTTTATGTGCCTCTCTCCCCCGCGGTCGCGAATCCTTTATGTTCCACCGCCATCTCTTTGAAGTCGGTCGCCGGCGTGTACGACCTGTAGTATATATAAGGGAGCCTGTTGCTCTGAGGGGCAGTCATCGAATAGTCTTCGAGTAGTCAGAGTCAACAGTCAGTCATCCAGTTATCGAGAGAGTGAGAGTCAGTCCTCAAGTTCTAGCCAGAGATATAGTCAGTCGTAGAGCGAGTCGTGATGTACAGTTGATGAGTGTCGTACTGCCGTGAATAAACTGTGTTCTTCTCTTCATCGTCGTGTGTTTCTTGGGTGAGGCGTATCGGTCGGAAGGGGCTGCACTTCCTTCGAAATACAACGAAGGCGGACTCGCGTCTCCCTCCTGAGACGACACGCGGGCATATTTGGACTGGCACCCGCCCGATCGGTAATCGGCCATCCTACGGACCGAGAGGGCAACTGTTTCCGCAGTCGGGGTGTTTCAGAGGGTTTGCTTTCCGCCACACTGGTACCCAGCAAGTGGGGTGTGTGGTCGCCTTCTGATCGACATTCGCAGATCGACCGACGATGGAAGAAGACGAGGAAGTCACAATCGCCTACGCCGCTGGAGGATTCGCCGATCTACGGGCGAACGTTTCCTCGCCATTGGCCGATGAGAGTGCAATGGCAGACCAGCGAACGGACCGAGGCCGACTCATCGAGGAGCTGCGGAGGCCGACGAGGGTGAGCTACCGAGAGACGTCTGACGATCGGGAGACTTCCCTGAGAATGCCGGAGACTACCGGAGGACGGCCGTGGACTCGACCGCCTCCTATGAAGCCGGGAAAGTTTGACGGCACGGGATCGCTGGAGTCGTTCCTGGTGCAGTTTGAAGTCTGCGCCCGTCACAACCAATGGACTGCCGCCGACCGAGTCGACTATCTTCGATGCAGCCTGGAGAAAGCTGCCACGCAGCTTTTGTGGGACTTCGGTGCCCGTCCGAACGTTGGCTACGAGGAGCTTGTCGAACGCCTTCGACAGAGGTATGGAACGGAGGGCCAGGCGGAAAGCTTTCGCGCTCAGCTTTATTACAGACGCCAGCGTTCCCAAGAGACTCTGAGCGACTTGCTGCACGACATTCGTCGCCTTGTCGTGTTGGCGTATCCAGTACCTTCGAACGAGACCACGGAGATCATCGCCAAGGATGCTTTCCTTGAGGCGTTGAGCGACAGAGACCTGTCACTCAAAGTACGTGAGCGGGAGCCAAAGAACCTGGACGAGGCCTACAGGACGGCGCTTCGTCTGGACGCCTACCAACGGACGAACGATTCTGACGATAGACGGAGGCCTTCCAACCGCGTGCGGAGTACTCAAGAGACCGATGCGAGTACTCAGATCCAGTCTACACTCGACCGATTCCTAGAGACGCAGCGCGACGAGCAGAGACGATGGCAGACGGATATGGAACGAAGGATCGATCGCCAATTCCAGGAGCTGCGAAACCGTGCTTCAACCGACGACGATCTGGGGCGCAACGGCCGCCCCGGAAACAGCAGCGCCAACGACCAGGACCGGTCGAGACGGAGTGTGACCTGTTACAACTGCAACCGCGCAGGTCACATTAGCCGGAATTGCCGCCAGCCTCGTCGCCCCTTCGACCGCCGGAACGACGTCGAGACCACAGAAACGGAGGCGCCGCCGCCTCTGATGAACCATACGACTCGCCCAAGATTGCCGGACCGAGCCAGCAGCAACGCCGTTTACATTCGAGGGAGCATCAACGGACGACAACAGATGTGTTTAATCGACACCGGATCCGAGGTCAGCTTGATCCCGTCTACAGTCGTTGAAGGGTTAGCACTGCAATCTTGCTCTCGTTTTCTGATGGCTGCAAATGGCACTAGCATTAATGTCCTTGGGGAGGTCCGCTTGCCCATTAAGATAAGGGACGGATTTGAGATTTCCACCGTATTTTTGGTATCTGACCAGATTACCGAGCCCATGCTAGGTATGGATTGGCTGAGGGAACACCGGTGTAGAATTGGTTTTGGTAACGGGGCATTGTTTTTAGGACGTAGACGGGTACCCCTCGTAAAAGGGAACGGATCTATGTGGTGCCGTAGAGTGATAATTGCTGAAGAGGTTGTAGTGCCTCCTAAATGCCAGAGCGAAGTCTCTGTGAAGACGTTGTACGGGGATCTGACTACTATAGCGCCTGCATGGATGACAGAAGCCCAAGAGATACAGCCAGGGGTGCATCTCGCTCGCGTCGTCATTGGAGACCGCGCAGATGCTAGTGTTAGAGTAGTTAACCTGAGCGACGAGACCGTTACGCTAACGAAGGATCGATTCCTAGGAGGATTGCATCCAGTGGAGGTGGAATTGGGTACAGGTAGGGGACAAGGGACCGCACCTGTTAGTGAGATTTCGCCCCGAGATATGTTAATGGCAGATTTGCCGGAGGAAGTTCCCTCCGAGATTCGGGAGCGGTTGGACAAGTTGCTTCTTGAATATCGGGACGTATTCTCAGTGACCGACCGAGATTTAGGGAGAACGACTGCCGCTATGCATAGAATCGAGACAGACGAGACGCGCCCCGTTAGGCAGCCCTTAAGACGCCATCCCTTGCCGCATAGGACAGCTATCGACAGTGAACTTGATCAGACGTTAAAGGACGGGCGGATTGAATCTGAAATTAGTAAGCATGCCTTTGGCGGAGTTCGGGTGCGAAGGGACAATAACGCTCGTAAATTCTATCGGCAGCAGAGGTTACGGTTTAAGCGAGGACGAGGTGACCGTGAGAGCGCGCGCCATATTGAACGACACGTGCCACGACGGACGGATCGGACTAACAATTGGCTGGGGAGGGTGACGAGATTTCGTAAGTGGGTTACTATCTGTGGTCGACCCCCCACGCCCTGTCCCTTGTTGCTAGCGCCCAACGTATATCCGTGGGAGCGGGTAAGAATATTCGCGGGTGGTCCATTGCCCGTGGGAAAGTGCCTAAAGCAGCCGTCAGAGGGTTTGGGGCGGGGCTTCGCACTGTGCTACTGCTGCCCACCGGAGGAGATGCGCGACGATGTCGCTCGTACACCTGACCCGCCGTGCGCGACGTACGTGACGTCAACTGCTGCCGCAGCTGGCGCGACGAAAAGAACGCAGTATTCTGGGCGTCGGTTAACGCAAAACCGACGACGTCATCCGTCCGAAGAGTATAAAACAAATCCAAGGCAGTGCGACCGCCTCTTTCACGCGTCGACCACGGGTGAGATGGACGGTTTCTCTTGTGAAGAATGCCCGGCCGTATTTTCGGGGAAGCGATGTCTGCGGCGCCACGAGAGGGAGATTCACGGCCGGGATCGGATGACGACGGCCTACGTGCGACGAGTTACGGAGGTCGGTCCCCCCCGCTTACGGATGGAGAAAGACGCTTCCGCCGCTTGTACGTCGATGGAGGGAATGGGTCAGGCTGTCGATCTGGCGAGGGAAGCAGAGACAACCGTTGGTCCGGGTGATGAGTTGATGGAGGGGCCGGCGCTGGACGAGTTGTTGAATGAACTGATGCCGCCAGATGTCGACGCCCCGATGGAATCGGCAAACGAAGACGAGGCGGATGGAGGATCTGCACCGGACGAACCCGGACCGGAGGCTGAGGTTTTACTGGCGTTGATCGACGCGATTCGATCGCCGGCAATGGACGACGTGGCCCCCCCGTCGGAGTTTCCGGTGCCCGCATCGGTCCATGAGGAAGTACGATTGGCCATGGCATGCGCAATTCGACCTTCTACGTCCTCGGTCGTCAAGGATGTCGCAATGTCCCTTGGAGAATCCTCCGTGCCCGCGCCTACACAAGAAGAGATTCGGGCGGTTTTTCGGATGGCGGAGAGTCCGGGGCTGTTTGGTAGTCCCGCTCAGTTCATTGAAAGAGTCCGACGGACCTATCCCTCCTTCCCCGCCGACGTTGCCGAAGCCGCCTTCAATGCCGGGGGTTCCCGACCCGCCCGACCGTGCGGTGTGGCGATGATCCGTCCGCAGACTCCACCCCCGTCACCGGAACCGGAGGTGGATATGCGCTGGTTCGTAGACGATCTTGTCTACGATCCTATGGGCCCTCCGGCGGAAGATGTGGAGGAGGAATCGATTTATGTATCCTCGGAGTCGGACAACGACGATCCGAACGACCCCGACTACGTTCCTTCGGATTCGGACGACAGTTCCCTGCCCCCGGGGCAGCGCAGTCCCGAGACCGTTCCTTCTTCTGATAGCGACGCGTGAGTACCAGAATTAGATTGATTTGCTGATTGTGCCGTTGAGGTTGAGTCCCGATTTTTGACAGTGTGCAGGAACTTGGTTTGGGTCCGTTGGACGTAAATATCCTTGTTATGTGTTGTTCCTTGTGGAACAAATTTCTGTAGCTTGGTTGCCCATTGGGCACATGTTAATGTGTTACGGGCGGAACGTCGCCTCCGCCCGTTTGAGTTCACGCTTGTTCTGTTGCCTACGGGCATAGTTAAGATCGTTGTTGCCTACTGGCTAATTAATATTATTAGCTATTGACTAAAAGTCGTACGAGTAAAAGTCCCCGTGGAGGAATTGCTTTTCAGTTGTCCCTTGAAGGACGGGTTTCTGTAGCCTCAGGGCATATTTAGATTAATTGTATGATGACCGTGCCAGAGTTAGGGTATTGCTGTTAGAGACTTTCTTAGCTATAGACTCTTGGTGGGCCCGTTGGCCAATGTTTTCATCGTGGTGACTAAAATGAGGACATTTTATTAATCGTAGTGGGTGGGGGATGTTGCGAACCTGGGTTTGCCGAATCGTTTATGTTCCACCGCCGACTGTATTAAGTGTATTGGCGGCGTCTCTTTGAAGTCGGTCGCCGCTGGCCTAGTATTATCGGCCGCGACCGCGGTATGCTTTATGTGCCCCTCCCCCCCGCAGCGCGAATCGTTTATGTTCCACCGCCGACTGTATTGAGTGTATTGGCGGCGTCTCTTTGAAGTCGGTCGCCGCTTGGCCTAGTATTATCGGCCGCGACCGCGGTATGCTTTATGTGCCCCTTCCCCCCGCAGCGCGAATCGTTTATGTTCCACCGCCGACTGTATTAAGTGTATTGGCGGCGTCTCTTTGAAGTCGGTCGCCGCTGGCCTAGTATTATCGGCCGCGACCGCGGTATGCTTTATGTGCCCCTTCCCCCCGCAGCGCGAATCGTTTATGTTCCACCGCCGACTGTATCGAGTGTATTGGCGGCGTCTCTTTGAAGTCGGTCGCCGCTGGCCTAGTATTATCGGCCGCGACCGCGGTATGCTTTATGTGCCCCTTCCCCCCGCAGCGCGAATCGTTTATGTTCCACCGCCGACTGTATTGAGTGTATTGGCGGCATCGCTTTATGTGCCTCTCTCCCCCGCGGTCGCGAATCCTTTATGTTCCACCGCCATCTCTTTGAAGTCGGTCGCCGCTGGCCTAGTATTATCGGCCGCGACCGCGGTATGCTTTATGTGCCCCTTCCCCCCGCAGCGCGAATCGTTTATGTTCCACCGCCGACTGTATTGAGTGTATTGGCGGCATCGCTTTATGTGCCTCTCTCCCCCGCGGTCGCGAATCCTTTATGTTCCACCGCCATCTCTTTGAAGTCGGTCGCCGGCGTGTACGACCTGTAGTATATATAAGGGAGCCTGTTGCTCTGAGGGGCAGTCATCGAATAGTCTTCGAGTAGTCAGAGTCAACAGTCAGTCATCCAGTTATCGAGAGAGTGAGAGTCAGTCCTCAAGTTCTAGCCAGAGATATAGTCAGTCGTAGAGCGAGTCGTGATGTACAGTTGATGAGTGTCGTACTGCCGTGAATAAACTGTGTTCTTCTCTTCATCGTCGTGTGTTTCTTGGGTGAGGCGTATCGGTCGGAAGGGGCTGCACTTCCTTCGAAATACAACGAAGGCGGACTCGCGTCTCCCTCCTGAGACGACACGCGGGCATATTTGGACTGGCACCCGCCCGATCGGTAATCGGCCATCCTACGGACCGAGAGGGCAACTGTTTCCGCAGTCGGGGTGTTTCAGAGGGTTTGCTTTCCGCCACATGCACAACCCATTCCTTCCTTTACCATCCTCCATGGTAAATTACTCACAATCGGAGGAAAATTGCCTTCTTCAACTAAGCCTATAGTTTTTACTGCACATGCAGTAGTGCTTCTACATTCTTCTACAACTGCACAAATCCATTTAGAACGGCACATTTTGTGTAGCCTACAACTGCACGTTAAAAAAGCACTGTCCCTATGTAAATCTGTGACAAAATTCATCCATTCAAAATAATATAATTATGCAGAAGTTGTAGCACAGTATAAATAATCAACAGTAGGTCTACTTCGGACCTCGCTGTCGTCAGAATATGTGACGATATTTGAAAGTGAGGCTGGCCCTGCCAATATCATCCGCCATTTTCGCAGCAAATAACGCCATAGGCATATTACATTTACTATTAAATAGGCCAGTCAAAAATACAAGAAATTCAACATGAACCCACTCATTTACTATGGCAGACCTTTTTTGGTAGAATATTGTACGGAAACACCTTCTTAACACTCGAGTGCCCAAGGTATATTTTGGTACACGAAGGCCCAAGGAGGGGGGGGGTCCGCGCGGATCCCAGCGTTTTTATGGTAATATCTTGAGAAGGGATTGGAATATCGTTACAGAATTAAGTTCTATGTATTCCCAGATGAATTTGCAATCGATTGATGTATCGGTACTTATGGGTTAATTCACCTGATTTTTTTCTATAATGACTCGGTAGACTGCGCTGCAGCGTTGTTATCTTTAATAAATCCAACTTCTAGTTTGCCAAGAATCCTTTTCATCGATCCAGCTTCTCTTTAGGCAAGAATTTGTTCGATAAATCCCGCTTCTATTTCGTCACCAAATATTTTTCAGCCATTTTTTATTGAAAATTATTGTTCATCAATCCAGCTTCAATTTCAGCAGAATGACTGCACTAACCCTAAGACTAAGCCTAACCGACCCTCACGACGCCTAACCTGAGCCCTAACCGACCCTCACGCGCTAAATCCCGCTTCTATTTCGTGAGGAAATATTTTACCCGGCAAAAGAAATAAATCAGGTGAAATAACCCATAAGTACCGATGTATCTTATACCACAATAACACCACCTGGTGTAAAATAATAGTGTAAAATCTCTTGATACACATTTTATGCTTGCTTGCGTCATTTACCGAAGGAAGTCTATCGTTTTCATGCTAAAATCTTGAGAAGGGATTGGAATATCATAACAGAATTTAGTTCTATGTAATCCAAAATGAATTTTCAGTCGACTGATGTATCTTATATCACAATAGCACCACCTGGTGCAAAATAATAGTGTAAAAATCTCATGATACACAGTATAATGCTTGCTTGCGTCATTTAATAAAGGAATAGCAGCAAATCTTGTGGTACCCTTAGTATACGATGTGGTTGTGGGGTACAGGGTTGGACAATACTCACGCAAAATATACCATTCGATGCCCAATAGTCCAGTCAATTAAGTCTTAAACCCGGAGATTTACTATGGCAGGCAAATTTTTTGCACGAAAAGTTTCTAAATGGACTAAAGAATATGTGGTAGAAATGCTAACAAAATGCGATATGGGGAAATAATAAAAATTTTAAATTTAGTTTTGAGCAGACGACCAACAGCCATGCCTATACGAGTTTGTTTACATTTCAAGGACTGGCGGAAGTACGATTTATCTGCTGGAAACACAGTAAAATTGCCGATTAAAAAAAATTAAATATCGATTAATATATTTATTATCTCAACTATGTAAATGTCGATCTTGGAGAAAAAATAAATAAAATTTGATGCAAGAAGTCTGCAGTGTGTGGTCGATAACTACCCCGCACTTAAGGCCACGCTCATAATGCATAGGCGATGACTAAGCGAAACGCTATACGCACAGTCATAATTTGCATCACACTAATTAACGATTTAAACATATTTCCCCATGTTGGAATTTAGTAGCATTTCTACTGTAGTTTATAGTGTACAATATTCTGCCAAAAAAGGTCTGCCATAGTAAATCTCCGGGTTCATGATGAATTTCCCATATTTTTGACTGGCCTATAAGGAGACCTTAAAAATTTATTTATTTTTGTCTCCAAGATCGACATTTACATTGTTCAGATAATAAATATATTAATCGATATTTAATTTTTTAAATCGGTAATTTCAGTATGTTTTCAGCAGATAAATCGTATTTCCAACAGTCCTTGAAATGTAAACAAACTCGTATAGGCATAGGCTGCAGTTGGTCGTCTGCTCAAAACTAAATTCAAAATTTTAATTATTTCCCCATATCGCATTTTGTTAGGATTTCAACTACATATTCTTTAGTCCATTTAGAAACTTTTCGTGCAAAAATTTGCCTGCCATAGTAAATGAGCGGGTTTAAGACTTAATTGACTGGACTATAACAGCAATATATGATGTCTATAATGCTGGTCATTTGCTACCAAAATGGAGGCTAACCACGTGACCAAAGAAAAAGTTGTCAACAGGCCAAGGCCGTAGCTAGGGGGGTGTTTTGGGTGTTTGAACACCCCCCGAAATGGAAAATGTGAAAAATAATATAATGCATTTACGAGCACATGATGTAAAAACCATGAAATAAAACCATGAAAACACCCCCCGAAATATGCCGGATGACTAAAAAAGGTCATCAGTTTTTTGGGGAAGGAAAAATGGTGACTAAAACACCCCCCGAAATCAAATCCTGGCTACGGCCTTGCAACAGGCAGCAATGCGAGTAGACCTACTGTTGATTATTTATACTGTGGTTGTAGCTAGCACTCTCCCCTATAGCAAGTTGTATCCAGGGATGCCACTGATAGCTTTTCCCACTTTGATCTAGGTTTCCAGTCTCGTGTAGGTTTATAGGTTTTTTTAGTCAGGATAGAGGTTTTTTACATGAAAATAAAGTTTTAGATGAAAATGCACAAAATAGGTGAAAAAAGTCGAAACATTTTGTGAATTTTGACCAAAAATGCAGACTTTTGTGCAATGGACTAAATTGTAAACATTATCATTATTAGGCTATCATTATTAAAACAGAAAAAGGTCATCAGAAATGTTGTCGTGGAAAATGGAAAAGGAGAATTTTTTGGTCCGATGACTAAAAATAAGGTCGTCAAAAATTACAAGTCGAAAAAATCCATATATTTTTCAAACAAGTTCTCAATCTAACCTGTTCTAGCCTTTTTCCGGCAGGATTTTGCCTTTTTAAAATCCAAGACAGCTTGTTACATGTCTAACCACACTGCCATAATTATCAAAGATGATTAGTGTTGCCCTCCTCCTTTATCCAGGTCTGGGACTGGCACTGGAACAACCAGTGGCGGAGTTCTGAGATTATTCAAGAGTGGCATCCCTGGCTAAGAATCAATGACGTCTTTGGATGATCTTCAGCCAATCAAAATCTGCCTCAATTTAGCAATTATTGTTTTTCCTTAATATTATGATAATAAATAATGTATTTAATTCACTCTGATTTATAATAAAAATACCATCTAGGAAAATCGCTGATACGGAGGTGAGCATACACATGTATACCGACATTTGATTAAAGTTTGAGAAATGCACGATGACTTCTAGACAGTCCAAACAATTAAACCGGCTGTAGCGTGTCTGGTACGACACTCGTGCCTTCTGAATTTGTTAGGATAATTACAGTTTTTATGTATTTCCAGAAAATTCGTTAGATCAATGCTTATTTTATGGTAATTTGCCATGGATATTGGAAGTCGTGCAAGCTACGGTAATGTAGTGCAAAGCTTCGAGGTTGGGAGGGTAGAAAAAACGGCAGAGATGTAGTATCGGGGACCGAATAACCACACTAACTTTAAGCCTTACTCTAACCGACCCCACGATGCCTAATCTGACCTTACCGACCATCACGACGCCTGACCTCAACTGTCAGGTTGGTCCCCGATACTATAGTTATGCCGTCTTTTTGTGTCAGGTCAGATTACATTCGAGAACAATGCATGTGCATTCAGGCTTTACAAGTCTTGTGTGGGATAATTCTTATGTGTGGAATTGAGACGGAAAATGACGGATTCACTCTTTTTTATCAACAATTTAGACTGCAACTGTGATTTTGTTAGTCTTGTTTTGTATTTTATTGCGTTGTATCAATAAATTTGACATAACTATAGTATGGGGATCGACGTGTCAGTTAGGCATCGTGAGCGTCAGTTAGGGATCAGGTTAGGCGATGAGAGTGTAAAATACTTTGCTATTAAAGTAAATTTTACAGACATTTTGTGAATATTATTATTTTGATGTTATAAGGTTTAAAATCTGATGTAGACTATGGCACTTGAAACAATTAATAATCTTCTGGTGACACTAAATTCTTGTGAGCTTGTTGTATCAGGATGTATATTTTTTATCAATGTTTCAGATCATTATGTTAATATTTGCTTAATTTTTAAAGTACACATTTTATGTGACGTTGAATACAGCTGTCCAAAACTACATTGTTGGCTCAAAATATATAGACATTTGCATAATTTTTCAAGTACACAACACACGTTAAATACAGCTGCCAAAACTACCCATATGGAGTTGTTTGTTTGCTTAATGGAGGGTTTTTTATAAGTGGACATGCTCAAAATTGTTGTGGAAGCTTTTCATGATATCAGCTCCACTCTTTGGTTACACTAGTTTCCATTGCTTTCAATTGTTTCGACAGTCAAGGTAAGGTAGGTCTACTGAACGTTTATGAAGTCTACTTGTTATGTCAAGATATAACCACGTAAGTGTAAGGTGTGAATCACTTTCAAGTACTCACATATGCAATGTACAATTGTGCATGCATTATGCAATAGCGATTAGCAATAAATCTGTAAAATGTTGATTTCTCAAAAGGTATAATTTCGAAAAGCCTTTCAAAGTATTTTCGAAATGCTAATTTCAAAAGTTGTTTCAAAATTCTTCATGCTTTAATAAAATACTTTTTGTAAAAATATTTTCAGAATAGATCTACTTTTTTCACAAGTATTTTCAAAGCACTTCACCCCTTTTGTTAAGTATTTTGTGGAATGATTTTCGGAATGTCTCGGAAGAGTATTAAATTTCAATTTTAAAAGTGTTTTTGAAAGGTATTCTGTGAAAACTGTTTCAGAATGCTTTTGACGAGTATTTCATTTTCTATTTTCAAAGTACTTTTGAAAGATATTTTGTCCATATCTGAGTACCGATATTATCGATGTGCTTTGACCTGATTTTTGTCTTTCCTCTGTTTGGCAGTTGTGTGATTGGCTGGCCATAGGTCGTCGCCATGACGCCATCCCTGACCCAGATCCTCAGCGTCATATTCGTTGCGTACATCTGCCACTCAATCTGGTCGCTCTACAGTCTCTACGTACCGGAACCCTGCTCTAAAGATACGCAACGATGTCTGAGATCTTATCTGGACAAGACCCCTCGACCGGTCTTAAAGGTTATAATTATAGTTGGCTCTCAATCGAACTTTTGTTGATTTTTCCAAGATTCCGAGACCTGTTTAATGGAGACAGAACTGTCCTTTTATTTTTTTCAAGTAATGTTTTGATGTTTTGTTGCATTATATTATCTGAGTGCCTTGGATAAGAAAAGTACTTTTACTGATATTGATTGATAGCGTTCGTGAATAAGCTGGTGCCCCGCTCTTGGCTTTCGAGTAGCGCCTTAGAAATTTGGGGATTACGATTATGATTACGATTGATTAGAGCTGTGTGATGGGAGTTGACTAAGTAAAGTGTGTGTTTACCGAAATCTGTGATACCCGATTGTACAGTGGTGGTTGTGGGGCAATAGTGATATGTCTGTTTGCACATGTATATGTATATCTCCCTGTGTGTGTCTCTGTGTATCTACATATATGTCTGTTTGTGTTTCTGTATGTGTGTCTTTGTCTCTGTGTCTTATGTCTATGTCTGTGTTTATCTGTCTGTGTATGTCTGACTGTGTGTGTCTGTCTGTGTTTGTCTGCCTGTGTATGTCTGACTGTATATGTCTGACTGTGTGTGTATGTGTGTTAGAGTGTTCAAATTTCCTATGTGGAAAAAATAATTTTGAATAATCACCTCGCATACCCTCTGGATTTGTGACATTTGGTGTCCTGAACTACTCAGTGAAATCTTTTGGCTTTGGGATCATGTTAAGTGACACCTCAAAGCTAGTGAAGTTTTCAAAAAGTGCGATTTTTTCTTAAAAATAAAAAATCACAAATTTAAGGCATCGCATCATTTACTGTCACACAATACAGACTACAGTAAAAAACAACACTTTTTGCAGTGCTGTGTAACAATACAAAGTAGTAGTGTCTATGTTTTTTATATAAAAATAAAGTCTAGGCCTATAACCCTATACTGTATCTGAAAAGTGAAAATCTACGGTATGGCATTAGGCTTTCAGTGGTGTTCAGCTTCTTGGAAGATGAGCTGTCGTTGCTTGCTGCTCATGCATGTGTGAGGGCCAAGTTAAAATCAGTTGACAACTTTACTGCAAGTCCAACAAAGTCAGTAGGCCTAATAACAGAAAGTGCAACAACAATGTCCTTGGAATGTTGGTGCTCTTCTCGTCTTATCCACGTTTTGGGATTAGAAGAGAGCAAATCTTGACCGTCTTTGAGGGCAGCAAATAGATGCATCGATTGCTGTGTCACGAACTCAGATAAAGTTTTAACCTGAAATGTCCTGATGGTTTTGGATCAACAAACCATAAATCCATTTTCTTCTGTGGCTTGCGATATATGCTGCGCAAACTGTTCGTTTCTTCTCGTCAGCAGACCTTGTCAGAAAAAGGGACAATCCTGCTTATTCTTTGCTGACTTACCATAGATGCCTCTTCATTTTTAAGGGCTACATCTGAAGCTTGGGTCTAAATGCTGTGAAATTTTCCCATGTTCTATAGCATACACAGATCGTAAGGAGCACCCCAGGGGATGGGTACAGTGAACCATGCCTCAACGTACAGGGCTACAATAAACAGGCTGTTCCTTCTTGTAAGCCTACAGTTCTTTAGTATTCGTAGGAAAAGATGTATCTTCAAGCAATATTATAGGCCATTTGATAAGCACCATTTAGACTGAATTGTATGCTGTCAACATCACCAATATGGGTAGCCTCATCAAGTGCAATAAGACTGAGCCTTTATGAACTCTAAGTGGTCTTGCACCGGCTGGTTGTCTGAACTCTGCTGTGCAGTGCACATAAAACTGAACCACAGCTTGGTGGTTCTGCTCTAGCCATACCCTCTCACTGTAAGCCAGGGAACCGCCTTTGTATCTTTACAGAGAGAAACAAATTTGTTCTTGTCAGTGAGACACAACTGACATTTGGACATGGCGAAAACTGCAACTTGAGGCCCATTGGAGACAAAGAGTAAATCAAAAGTTCAAAACTGCATGCTGCAAAGCCTGCAATCAATTCAAACTGATGTCTGCAAACCAAGAATGATAGGCATTTTGTCAAAGGACTTTTGAATAATGACTATTGTGCCACTGTGAACTCCTGTGTTACCACTGATTGTGTCAACCCAGCTAGCCATTTTTATACCCGATTCCTCCTTTAGTATTTAAGTGATTTTGTTCCCATTAATGAGCCAGTTCCAGGGCCAGGCAGTTTAGAATGGTTAGAAGCTTTTTTCAATTCCTAAGCAAGACACAACAACCACCATGTGATCAGCATTAACACTCTCATCACCTGGCTGCAGCTTACCATCGAAATGAACAATTGCCTTATGGCAGAAATTTTCTCTAATGCTTTGCTCAATGGAAGAACAGGTCTTCTTACAGGTCTCATACTAAAGTTGTGCACAGAGCCAGATCATTGACATTGATACCTACTGCTTTTAGGGCCGGCGCTACTGTCTGATGTGGCATGGGATTTTCTGTCCCTGCTACCCAATACATAGCAGTTCATCAATCAGCATTGAATATCAATGATAGATAATAATTGTAACAATAAATATATAATATAAGAAAATAAAGAAGATAAGCATTATGAAATAACAAGAATTTTATTTGAAAAAAACCTCAGAAATAGCAGATAACTATTTTCTTAAAAAAACTGAATTTTCCCCAAATATCGCTTTTCTTCGCACTATTTCAAGAAGTTGCGCCCTCTTGAGGGGTCATTTGCCATTGAGGTATGGATGTAGAATTTTGGAGGGTTAATTGTGTACATAAATGTCACATTTTAAGCCCCTATGCGTGTGATTCATACAAAATTATTTTTTTCTGAACACTCTAATGTGTGTGTGTGTATGTCCGTCTGTGTGTGTATGACTTTCTGTGTTTGTCTGTCTGTGTATGTCTGACTTTGTATGTCTTTCTGTGTGTATATCTGTGTGTCAGAGACGGTTGTTTTTCTCTCTGCAGCTCTGGGTTTACTCGTCCCGGTTGGAGTCTCCTAACAAGAGAGACCTCAACCTTCTCTGGTTTCTTGACGAATTCAGACCATCTGAAGAAGTAACAAAGTAAGACTTGTATTAGTCACTCAAGCGACTTATAAAGCACCACGAAACGTAGAAAGATATCTAATTCAAACATAGAGACAGCATTAGATCTGCGATGCATACATATTTAGGGTGTTTTACAAGTTCAACCCAAAAAGTTTCCTTATTTTTAAAAACTAATTTTGTGGAAAACCTCGAAACGAGAAACCCCAATTTGTGTCCTGGCTGCACCCCGGATAACTTGGATAAGAGCCTGCTTGCCGATTGTTGATATGCTCTTATGGTTGACTTAATCAAAGGTTTGAACCATGATTGTGGTACTTTCCGATGTGGTACGTTCCTTTAGGACCCATCCGTATGTTACGTTAGGAAAACCTTTTGTTTTCTAACCCTTCACACCTGTTGCACTATGTACATTTTGTGAACATCTTCTCCATGCGTATGTGCAGCTAAGCATCTCTAGACACAGTACACAGTTCTGTCGCACTTTGCTGTTGTGCTAGGCGAATTGTTGTGCTATGTGTCAGATTGTGCTCACTGTGCTGTTGTGCTATGTGACACAGCACTGTAGTGTTATGTGACACTGTGCTGTTGTGCTATGTGACACAGCACTGTAGTGTTATGTGACACAGTGCTGATATACTATGTGACACAGTGCTGTTATGCTATGTGACACAGTGCTGTTATGCTATGTGACACAGTGCTGTTATGCTATGTGACACAGTGCTGTTGTACTATGTTACACAGTGCTGTTGTGCTATGTGACACAGTGCTGTTGTACTATGTTACACAGTGCTGTTATGCTATGTGACACAGTGCTGTTGTACTATGTTACACAGTGCTGTTGTGCTATGTGACACATTGGTATTTTTGCACTTTGCAAGTGACACCAAGCGATTCACACACGCAGTATTTTCTGTGTCACGTTGCAGAGAAATAAACGTGACGATTCCGGCGAAGACGCGTAACAATGGCACACTGTACGTTCACGTGTTTGTGGCTCCGCGGGAGCAGGGAAGAGGTGGAGAGGATCCGTTTGATGCCGATTGGATGGTTCTCCAGACGGGAGCGCTGACGACGTACGCCGTTCCTCGGGCAACCACATTCCAACTCGTCGGCGACATCCCGAAAGAGGAAGTATGCATCTTGAACATGCATCTTCACGTTGTTGCTCGTTGATTCATTCATTCATTCTATAGACTTCTATAGCACCCTTTCAAGAAGCCTACTCAGGAGTACTCCCAGCCCAGCCTGAAGATGTCACCCCCAATAAGATCTTACTACATAGAGGGTCTTACAATGGCAAGGCGCGGTGTTGGGCCATAGTAGTCCTTGCCCAGGGAACCAGAGGATCAAGTCGATCAGCAGACCGGAGAGGTTACATAAGTAGAGTATGTAAGTGAAGTACGTTACAGGTATCTGTAGACGTATTTGTCAAGATAAGTCGACTTGTATGGTGCGGTTTATGATCCTTCAAAACCTGTCCAAAGTAGGTCATGAATTCCTCAATGTTGAACACGATGTGAATTATACGATGTTTTTTCCATTTATTTTCGTTTGAGCAGAAATCAGTTGACACGGATCAGATAATCTCTCATTGGCGATCGCGTCTCACGTTGAATGTGATGAACGATGACATCAGCTTCGACAGTCGAGCGGTTCCGGCAGATCTTATGAAGTACATGCGGTGAGGAGGCAGCACTCGACTCTCTATTCTACATTATTCTATTCTTCTCTATTCTACATTATTCTATTCTACGTTATCCTATTCTACATTATTCTATTCTATTCTACATTATTCTATTCTACATTATTCTATTCTACGTTATTCTATTCTACTTTATTCTATTCTATTCTACATTATTTTATATTCTATCAGTTTTCATCACTTCTTTTAAATTATCTTCATTATGAGGATTGATACTGTATCCCTTCAAGGTTACTACTCAGGAGCGCTCCTGACCCAGCCTCGGCTAATGAGGACAGTTTCAATGTTGCGATAGAACATGTAAGAGGGGACCCTTGGCAGCAGGTGCAGGTATGGAGGTGGAGGAAGTAGCCCATTCCAGACCACAGGGCCAGCAACAAAGGAAGCATGTCACTGCCTGGTAGAGATGCGTACATATACTGCATAGGGGACAAGAAGTTCTCCTTGTTCCTATTCTCTTTCATTTTCATTTTCTTATTATTCTATCATTGTCTTTTCTCTTCTCAAAAGTTATCGTCTATTTTATTATTTCTATTTTCTTATATTTATCTTACTATTTTTCAATATTATTATATTATATTTATAAATATTATTATTTTTATTATAATTATATATAACATTTACAGTGTGGTTGCCTGTATGTTTACTTTTAAATTTTAGGTTGTATTTGGATGAATATCTGCCCATCCTCTTTATTGATGCGATCAGCTTTAGACTGAAAGACCTTATGGTGAGTGCGTGTCTCTCTTGTTTTGTCTCTTTGTATTTCTCTCTGTATGTCTGCTTCCATGTCCATCTATCTGTCTATTATCAACAGTTTAAAAAGGCCCATGGATATAAACTGGATAAAGTGTGGATACGTGTAGAACAGTGATCCCAACTTTTTTTGACTTTCGGGCCACTTTTTTTGGTTGGAAGATACGAGGGCCACTTTTTCTTAGTTCTAGGGCCTGTGGGGGCCACAAGGTTAATATTTAATTAACCAAAAGCATATAAAATTGGTAAAATTTAGTGAAAATAGAATGTTTGATGTTATTCACAAATGTTCAAATAACACAATTTGTAGTATAAAATAATTGTATGTATTTTATCCAACGTTCCCTCTAAGCTGCGCGATTGCGCGGCCGCGCAGATGAGAAATTCCTGCCGCGCAGAAGATTTTATCTGCCGCGCACAAAATCAGTTTCAGTCACTTATTATTATTTTTTTCTTGTGGCAAGTTTTTTTAAATCTGCATTTAAGCTGTAAAACAACGGTGATAGTGCTGTAAAGTATCTTCTGCCGCTTTATCAGTTTTGCAATCTAGCTAGCCTATATCCCATTGGCCTCCGTTTCCAATTCTTTTCGTGGTGACTCGCAAAGTGAGGAAGTCTATGCCCGCGACGAATGACGGTTGTAGGCTAATTAGTTGTAGGGCCCTGAATACTGAATAGGCGATTTGACCATTTACACAGGATAATAGGTGATTATAGCCTAATTAAGGTGCGCGTTCGCCATGTGTAGGTCTAACTGGCCATCAGAAGTGTGGGGATGTGATGCGTGGGACAAGCTGAGAAGGAATCAAGTAACGGGCCAGTGAGCGTGTTTACCTCTTGTCGGATTTAGTAGTTTTCTAGGTTCAGTTGACAGACAGGACAGAGGCTGGTATTCATATCGACAATGGCGCAAATAGAATTGTGATTAGATGACATTGTTAGATTTTCATTGACGTAGGCTACGTGAGGGGAAATACCGCGGTTTGCATTTTGATTGTTGGTAAAAACAAAAAATCTTCATAGTCAGTCGCAATTGTAAATTAATTTACATTTACACAATTTTTCTGGAAAGGAGCTCCTACTGCCAGCAAATTGTACAAATGTGGTTTCCAAGAAATCGAAAATGATAAACGGTTGATGAAGAAGGTCTGCTTATATTTAGGGAGTAGGCTATTGCCCAGTTGCTGCAGACATATTGTCCACACACTCATGCACACATTCACACACACACACGAACATTTTCTTGATAATATTATTCTGTCTTGAATTTGTGTTTGCCTGAACTTCCCTTTCTGCAGCAAAATTTTGCACACAAAAAATGAAACTGTAAATCGTTGCACACGAGATTTCAGTTTTGCACAACCACCAGCAAACCTTAGAGGGAACATTGATTTTATCATGTCCAAATTGTCAGTTTTTGCTTATATTTATGTGAATTCTTTGAGAGGTTGAGGGCCATTTTTTAGGGCTGGCCGGCCACTTTTGGCCCGCGGGCCACGGGTAGGGAATCACTGGCGTAGAATCTGTAGTTGTCCAATTTGACATTGTCTCGACCTTTTACTCAAGTCTTGACAAGGTGATAAGATAAGATAAGAATATTCTTTAGTAAACCAAAATTTGCTATCCGCATTTTGGTGTACAGACATGGTAATCACATTATATAGTTTATAGAATTGATCAAGACAGTCAAATGTTGGAAAAACAAATGCTAAATTTAAAAACTCATATATATCATAGTGATTACGGAAGATACTGCTGCGTGCTTTTGCTATTTCGTTTTGTTTGTATGAGCACTCGTTATAGCGCCCATTCAACCTCCCTACTCAGAGGCGCTCCCGACTACAGAGCGGACACTGCATCGGAGTTTCACGCCGAAACGCTGAGCAATTGCGAGTGAAGGACTTGCCCAAGGTCTCTGCGCGGCGTCTTGAATTGGATTCGAACCTGCAACCCTTCGGCTGCAAGGTACCGAAATACCACTAGACCACCGCATTGCCCCACAAATTGATGATGTTGATGTGTCTTATTTCAGCCGTTGAATAAGACTTGCAAGGAGATGCCGCTGACGATCATCTACACGCCGATCTCCGTCGGAAAACTGCGTCTTTGGGCGAACATGAAGGAATCATTGACAATGCTCGCAGGCTTAGGTCGGTTCAGTATTCCGGTGATCATTAGAAAAAGTGCTTCGTATACTTTGATGGCTTTTTCCATCCTGCTGGCTCTTGTGGAAGCCGGTTTAAAGTGCAGGAAACCCGTGACTTGTCCACGGTGACTTAATGGTCCCTTTCACCCGCTCTCCGATAGTGCTCAGCTGTTCGTTCTCTGTGGTTGGTCCAACAACCTGGAATGGACTTCACTTGACTAAGTGACATCTCCCAAGCTGTTCTCAGTTTCACAAACTGTTGAAGACTATTTTTTCGCTTGATCTGGGAGCACCTCTGAATAGGGGTTTCTTGAAGGGGTGTTATGTAAATTCTGATCGATAGGAGATTGAGTGATTGATTGATTGATTGATTAATTGATTGAGTGATTGATTGGTTGGTTGATTGATTCATTCATTCATTTACTTCAACCTAATAAGCATTTTCTGTGTTTTTTACAGTTAATTGTCTCGATTCATTGCGACTATGTTTGAAATTATTTCTTATATTTTTGTTTGCATGTGAATGCTTTAACTTTCTGTCATTCATTCATTCATGAATTTCTGTATAGTGTCTCTTCAAGGGGACTACTCAGAGGCGCTCCCACTGCTTGTGACTGACGAAGGCTGCACGTGATGTTCTGTTCTTGCGTTGAAGGTTTCACCGATAAAGACACGGATGAAGTGAAGGGTCTTTTTGTCGACACGAATCTCTATCTCCTTCTGCTCACATTCCTTGTCGCAGCGTTTCATGTAAGGTCATTTCACTTAATGATAATAATAATAATAATAATAATATTATAACAGAGTAATTGTGATAATAATAATAATAATAATAAAGGAACTTTCTGTTCAAACCCTCAAGACGAGGCCTGACAATTCCGGACTAGTTTTTAATCAATAGTTAGCAATGAAGTCCCTGAGGGATCCTAAATACCTCGGGGCAAAAAAAAAATAATAATAATAATAACAGCAACTGTTATAATAACAAGAACAATGGCTTCTGAACTTCAGTTGAATTTCGTTTCATAAATTGCTCAACTCTTTTTTCTTTGGCCATTACAATTCAACGGCTTGGTGCTATTGCCTTTGATGGCAGTTTTGATTGGCTGGAATTTTACGATAATGATGATTACGATAATATTATTTAGTAATGAGAATAGTGAGAACAGACTGTCTGATGTTAGGGGTGAATTAGACTGCTAATGTTGTGAGTTGTGACTCCATAATTTCTTGTGCTCTTATGACATCATCATTTCTCATGCTGTTGTGATTTCATCATTTCTTGTGCTGTTGTGATTTCATCATTTCTTGTGCTGTTGTGACATCATCATTTCTCGTGTTGTTGTGATGTCATCATTTCTCGTGTTGTTGTGATATCATCGTTTCTTGTGCTGTTGTGACATCATCATTTCTCGTGCTGTTGTGATGTCATCATTTCTTGTGCTGTTGTGACATCATCATTTCTTGTGCTGGTGTTTTATTGCAATTAGCACAATTTTGATTATGTGATTGCTGGTTTTTGATTCTTTCTTGTTCTACGTTTTCTCTTCCAGCTGCTGTTCGACATCCTGGCTTTCAAGAACGACATTAATTATTGGCGCAACAGAAATACGATGGTTGGCCTTTCATCCAGAACAGGTGAGAAGTGCTTGTAAAAACAGAGTTGTAGATACTCTGTGTAATAGAATACAGCGTTCGTAGATACCTTGCGGGTGTGTAATGCACTTCAACACAGAATTGGTCATTTCGTGCCTTGACATGGTTACTTCTAAGCCGCTTCCAAGCATCCTTGTTTAACTAAGCTTATCGGAAAAATTAAGTGGAACTAGTAACCATATCAAGGCACATAATTTATCCTAAAGTTAAAACAGGGATGCTTTGTCTTATTTAAATGTCTTTGTCTTATTTCAATGTCATGTCATGTAAACCAAAGTGCAGTATAAATAGTTGGTCATTGTAAGAATATATTTATATTTGATTTAGGATTATGTGTTATTTTAAAACATTTGACTTTTATTCGCTCTGTGGATAACGTGCATTTGTTATACAAAGTCTGTACACCAAATGCGAATAGCAGTTGGTCAGTTGAAGAATATTCCTATCTTATCGTAGCTGATAAATTACTGTTCACGTCTAAAACACGAAATAAAAATGTAATAGATTAGGCTAAAAGTATAAATAAAATCTTAAATGTATTATGAATAAATAATTTGTTTGTTGATTTGAGATTGAGACTTTATTAAATAATTTCTTTATAGACTCTGTGTAATTCATTCTCTATGGTGACATGGACTTCCACCATCAATTCTCTCCGCCTTTCTCTCTGCTAGCATTTCCGCGTCTTTCTCTCGCCTCAAATCCTGCATTTGCCCTTGGGGTCAATCATACTGGGAGTGCTTCTGAAAGTTTCTGCTGAAGGAAGCGCTTTATAAATGGCCATATACAAAACAAAACAATACAATACTTAGGTAACGGTATGTACATGCTGGTACGGTAGTGTTGGAACATGTGTTATTAATGTGTTGTTTGGTGTTGATGCGTTGTGTTTCAGTGATTTGGCGATGTGTCAGCACGTTGATTATCTTCCTCTACCTGATGGACGAACAGACGAGTCTCCTCGTTCTCATTCCAGCCGGAGTCGGTTCCATCATTGAAGTAAGACACCCCACCCACCTAACCCACCCCCACAGCTCTCATCTGCTTCAACAACAGCAACAACACTAGACGGGTGTTTCAGACAGACCGGCAGACCTCGGTGATGATGCTAAGATTGACACACAGATTGAAAGACAGACAGATTTACATGGAGGCATAAGCTGGAAAGTCACAGATATGGAGAGAGAGATAGAGACAGAGACAGACAGACAACAAACGGAGAGAGATAGAGATACTTAGACGAGGATGATGAGAGGGAGACAGACAGACAGAGGGCAATGCATAGAGTCTGGTTGAAATACAGAGATATGAAGAAGGAAACAGACGGACAGAGAGACACATAGACTGACAGAGAGAGAGAGAAATAGATATAGATAGAGCAAAACAGAGCAAAACAGAGCGAGAGACAAACAGACAGACAGACAGACAGAGAGATAGGCATATGCATAGAGACCAGTCAAAGGACAGAAAGAGACATGTAGGCAGTCTACTTGCCTCTGTCGCATACTGACACAGACAGACAGAGACACTGGTAGCAGAACAGACACATACACATATAGTAATTGTAATTAGTGACTTCTATAGCACCGTTATCTAACGCACAAAGTTTCAACTGATGGCGCCTCAAAACCAAGCCAAGCTGTCATCATGAGGATGGTTTTTCTTTTCTTTTGTTGTTAGATTTGGAAAGTGCTGAAGGCGTTTAAGGTGACTGTGAGTTGGTCGACATGGCGACCGACCTTAAAAGTAAGTTTTTGCATTGACTATTGTAACTCACTTCTCAAGGACATTGTCTGAATGATGTTTATGATAAGGGGATATTTTCTACATTTTGTTCAGTTTTTTTTCTCCATTGTTGTTGTCTGTTGTCTGCCATTGTCATTTATTGTTGTTGTGTTTGTAGAGGCGCCCTTGTAATGGCATGTGCTGTGTTACGGTGCCATAGAAATTGTCGCCATTATTGTTGTTGGTGTTGTTGTTATTGTTGTTGTTGGTGGTGGTGATGGTGGTTGCACTCGTTGTTGCTTTTGAGTCTGGAACCGTTCCGTATTGGTGGTGGTGGTGGTGGTGGTGATGGTGGTGGTGATGGTGGTGGTGATGGTGGTGGTGATGATGATGATAAATGTTCAGTGATTTATTCATTCTGAGAAGTCATATAATGATGATTGGGTAATCAATGAGGACAGGGATAATGATAATGATGACTGATCCCTGTTTCTGTGTTCTTTAGTTTGGTAGTTCAAGTGACCAGGAACGTGCCACTCAAGCACTGGACTCACAGGTAAAGACACTTTCCTCTTTTCTACCTCCACCTTCTTTTCTTTTTTGTTCACGTACTTCAGTTCAGAATTCATTCATTTCAGACATTTCAGACAGAATGGACGGTAGATGTAAGTTAGTAAACCACTCCTCCAGCCCATAGGTTACATATATATGCAACGGATAGCCAGAAAAACAGCCATATTGCAGAGTCCCGAACGTTGTTCTATTTTGCGAGTGACTTTCGAGTTCACCAAGGTAAATAGTGTATTGTCTCTGTAAATTTATAAAGCCCCCTCTCACAGTGCGCATCAATAAGAGGCACTCCAAGCATGAAAGACCCAGAGAAAAGAAGTGGTTTTAAGACAGTGATAAGACGCACTTCGGGTACCAGTTAATATCGACGAACATGTCGGTTGAGAGAATTGATTCCAAAGTACATTTATAACCAATGAAGACAAAAGATCGAGTTTCGACCAAAGCAGTCCATGCTCTTGGGGGGCAGACATAGAATTGGACTCTTTTACAGATAACTTCATTTGATGCAAAGTCATAGACCAGTTGTGCAGTCATAGAAAAACCAATTGATGTAATTGCCATGGTTACTGCTGCCTAAGTTGTTGCCATGGTTACTGCTGCCTAAGGTATTTGCCATGGTTACTGCTGCCTAAGTTGTTGCTATGGTTACTGCTGCCTAAGTTGTTGCTATGGTTACTGCTTCCTAAGTTGTTGCCATGGTTACTGCTACCTAAGTTGTTGCCTTGGTTGCTGCTGCCTAAGTTGATGCCATGGTTACTGCTGCCTAAGTTGTTGCCATGGTTACTGCTGCCTAAGTTGTTGCCATGGTTACTGCTGCCTAAGTTGATGCCATGGTTACTGCTGCCTAAGTTGTTGCCATGGTTACTGCTGCCTAAGTTGTTGCCATGGTTACTGCTGCTGCTGGTGTCCAATGGCTTTGTACAATGAAGAGCGATACATTGTGCTTTTCAGGCGATGAAGTATCTGTCATACGTTCTGTATCCGTTGTGTGCTGCTGGTGCCATCTATTCTCTCATCTACACTCCTCACAAGAGGTGAGCAACATTGGCGCCAGATGCAACAGGCGTCGTGCAACGCTTGGTATTTGTTGCACAGTTTGTCAAAGCAGACAACGAGGCACAGAAGCGAATTTCGGGCGAGTGGTTACTTGATGTGGTACAGCACACAGACTCACGTGCGCACAGACACACTCGTAGAAATGCGTACACATACACACATGCATACACACACACACACATGCGCACATACACACGAATGCATATACACACACATGCATATTTGCATAGTGCATTACACTTGGGACCAATCTCACCCATTTTTTTATTCCTTTTGCATCATACTGTAATAACGACACCATTGAAGTCATTAGGTTTCATTATCCGCTGGTGCGGATGATGATTGTTATAGATCGGATGATGACGATGATGACGGTGGTTATGGTGATGCTTTGCTAATCATTCACACACACACTTGTTACATGAGCAGTGGCAGCAATATGCACGCAAAGATATCGTGTCAACTTCTTGAAGGGGCATTGTCTGCTTACTATCCATAGGTGTTTATAAACTACATCATGCAACTAGATCACTGTTAATCCTTTAGCCGTTTGCCCCGAGTATGTCCGCTGAAATCAGGCTTAAAATTTAAAAATGAACGGGTAAAGGGTTAATGAATCAGGTCGATGAAAGAAACTTTGTAGACACATTTAAGCACAATTAATGAGGATGGTTGGCATGTGAATAAGTCAACAGAGTTCCGCCAACAGAGAAATCTAGCTTTAATCGGTTACAGCTATGATGATGATGATTATGATTATTGTGATGATTATGATGTGGTTGTCGTTGTTTTTTGCAGCTGGTATTCCTGGTGCGTTCAGAGTCTGGTCAATGGTGAGAATTTGAGCTACTTTCCCAAGAATTTTCAACAATTGACAATCTGTGTAAATTTTGTTGCATTGTATTTATAAATTTATAATTTATATAGCACCTCTTGCAGAATGTCTGTTCAGAGACTTCCTGTCATCATGGAAACGTCGAGGAAAAAGAAATGTTTTTAAAGAACGAGAGACTGATAATGAAAAACAAGTCATTAGTTTATCCCGCAGTGCGGATGGAAGGTCATTCCAAATGGAGGGACCAACCACAGCCAACACCCGATGTTGGGCAAGAGCACCTGGAAGCAAAAAGATGAAGGCGATCTACAGAACGCGTTGAGCATGATGAAGATGCGGATGACGACTTTTGCATGTGGCTTGAGACGTATTTTGCGTCTGATGAAACAACCAGCTGCTGACTTGACTGCGCACTTAATTTAATGTAATTAATGTAATTTAATGTAATTATAATTAGTAACTTCTATAGCGCCGTCGCTCGCAGTCATGGCCATTCAGTAGCGCTCCCAGTGTGAGACCTCCGAGAGAAAATAGGTGTTATGAAGAAAGGGTGTAGTTAATGATTCAGAAAGAATGTTTGCTGTGTGATGTCGTCTTCCTCATAGATGAATTGGTGATCGATATACATGTAAACATAACACTGTTTCTATGCTTTGTCTGTAGGTGTTTACGCGTTTGGCTTTATCTTCATGCTTCCTCAGCTGTTCATCAATTACAAGGTAATCAGGGCTTAAAGTGTGGCTGGACGGTCATGGACGGCGTCCATGCACTTATTTTAAAATCTGAACGCCGTCCAGCCACTTATTGGCCAGCAATGACTGGAAAGGTAAGGGGCGTCCAGGCACTTCTTTTGGAAAGATAAGGGCCGTCCAGGCACTTATTTTTCCACACTTTACGCACTGAAGGTAATCACCAATCATCGTCATTGTTACCCTGTCTCCATTGTCTCCATGGTCAGGTGACATGATTAGGGAAACAGGTGGTCGGTCATCTTTAAGGCATTCACTGCAGATATGACATTGCAGCAGTTGCTCTCGTATCTGACTTTCATTGCAATCGCATTGGGGTCATTTCAGCAAAGGTCATGATTCTGAGAAAGATCGGATAAAAAAAGGTGTGGATATGTTTTTTGCTCTGGTTTTGTTGTTAGATACAACTAATTTGTGTCTTCTATGGTCTTTGCTTTACCAATTACCCATGATGCATTTGGTTTGACTTGACAGTTGTCATGAATCAGACAGCTGATCTCTGCTCGATGGTTTCGGATTTCACAATCGGCTGAAATGAAATGTCCAATGCTGTTCTTCCATTTTGCTAATTAATAATAATTGTGGAGTTGATTTGAATTTCAGCTGAAGTCGGTCGCTCACTTGCCGTGGAGAGCATTCATGTATAAGGTACGTTCTTCACAGCGTCTATCGTGTAGAGAATTGAAAATGTAATTTTTTGCATATGTGATATATGGATGTCCCCTGTTACGTAGCAAGTTATGGTGCCATTAGATGGTCGTAGTCAGGGCTGTAATCAAGGATATACGCGGGTATACAGCATATACTCACCTCCGGGAAAAAACGGCATCGTAGGGCATATATATGCCAGCCAAGTCAACAAAAATTTGGGTGTTCCATTTGACTGAGATAGTTTTTCTATGAATGTTGTTGCAAAATAGAATAAGCTTTAAAACTTGTAAATTGTTCATTTTGGAGGTTGAACACTTGTAAAGCCACCCTCTTCACCCTAAATGCACCCGTCTTTTTGTTGCCAGGCTTTCAACACCTTCATAGATGACGTCTTTGCTTTCATCATCACCATGCCGACGGCCCATCGCCTGGCCTGCTTCCGAGATGACGTCATCTTCGTCATCTACCTGTACCAGAGATGGTTTGTTCATTTCATCCTTTGCATGTTTAGATATCTTTTTAGGCTTGTAGGGTCACTGAAAAATCAGATTTCCTGTTATGTGCATAGACATATAGCATCCGCAGATTCTCAACAGTATTTGAATCTTTGTTTATGCTAATTGTTTTCTTAACCGCCCAAAGGCGCTTCTTTTTGCCTCCCACTCCCAAATTGGTAGCGAACAATTTCCCCTTCACTCTACCATTCTCTCTCCCTTAGTAGCTCTCAAACAAAAAAATGACATTGTCATGACACCATGGTTACTGTCCAACCACTTGTTTTAATAGTGGCGGTGACAATACTGAGTTTCGTCTATGAAACTGTCGGATGTTCGATTGTGAATGACTGTATCGTAGGAGTTTTGTGTGCCAGTGCTATCCATCATTCCAGACCACAGATTCCTTCACTCTGCCACACTAGCTCACCTGATTGTCCCTACGGCTCAAACTTTCGCAGTTCTGCGTAAAAGCTTTGCTATTACGCTCGGTTCATCTTTAGTCTAGAGCAGCGGTTCCCAACACGTGGCTCGCGGGCCAAAAGTGCCCACCAGGCCTGATAAAATGGCTCCTTATATCTCAAATAATTAACAAAAATATATGAAAAATTGACAATTTGGACAGGATAGAACACAATTATTTTCTATTACAAATTATTTTATTTTAATGTCTTTAAATAACATAAAACATTCCATTTTTAATCAATTACACCAAATTTTAGCCTTGTGCTCTCCCTTATGTCCTTCAACTAAAAAAAGTGGCCCTCATATCCTCCAACTTAGAAAAAGTGTCCCTAAAGTCAAAAAAGTTGGGAACCACTGGTTACCTAGCAGTCTCCGTAATTGTCTTTTTTGCCCCTTTTCCGCAAGCTTTTGGTTCTGGTTTCATGCTGTCAGGTCAAGAATGCATCCTAGGAGTTTCTCTTGAAGTGGCGCTACGTAAATTTATGATTACGATTACGACTGTATGCTGTGTATTGTAGGCTGTATCCGGTTGACAAGTCTCGGGTGAATGAATTCGGTCAGTCGTTTGAGAATGACGATGCAGCTGCTACTGCGGACAAAGCTGCCAAGCTGCCGTTGGCTGTGGGCAACGCGGAATCAAAGAAACGAAAATAAGCAAATGACGGTTGATGTGGGGGGTAGAGCGTGTGTGTCACGCAGGGGCATCCAGTCGGTTACTCTGCTCGCTCGGGCATTGTTGGTGGTGTCAATTGTTGCATCGTTTTCTCTCTGTTCTTGTCTGTCTCTGTGTTCTTGGTGGTGTCAATTGTTGCCTTGTTTTTCTCTTTGTTCTTGTCTGTCTCTGTGTTCTTGGTGGTGTCAATTGTTGCCTTGTTTTTTTCTCTTTGTTCTTGTCTGTCTATGTTCTTGGTGGTGTCAATTGTTGCCTCGTTTTCTCCCTCCCTCTCTGTTCTTGTCTGTTTGTGTTCTTCATGTTGTCGATTATTGCCTCGTTTTCTTCTCCCTCTCTTTATCTGCATTCTCGTTAGTGCTACCTATTGCCTCGTTCTCTCTCCGTGTGTCTTTCTTGTCAAGAGTTTCCGTAAGTCATTTGTTTTCCATGCAGATACACCGAATAATTGTATAATTCATATTCATGAGACTGATGTTGTTAGGTTCCCGTTTTAAAACGAATCATCGTGTCTTTGTGAACTCTAAGTGAAACCGAGTATGTCAAGTTGATCAGTGCAAATAAAAAGTCTTGAATGTAAAGTTCGTTACGCGTCGATATAATCTGCTGGAATTTTCAGGAGCTGGTCAAGACTTTTGTCTGTTCCTCAGGGTGGAATTTTGAATTCTGTAGATAGTATATACAATGTCATGTATTCGATGATTCATTTAGTAATATTCACTGGCCATAAGTTGAGTATAAGTAGCTGCGTTGAGATGACAGCAGGAAGTGGGTGAAATATTGGCAAGCTCTTTGGTCGTTGGGTGTGTTCTTTTCTTTTATCTATGTGCGCAAGTTCTGATGGAATTGAAATTTGAATTTGAAGTTAGACATTGTGACTTTTTAGACAAGTTGCTTTTTACATGGCAACTGAAGTAATGGTCTCGAATATGCTTTTTTCTATGAAAATATTGTAAGTAAAAAGTAAGTGAGTTGTCTTTATAAGCACGAGGCAAATGCTCGTCCTTTACAAAACTATACAAATTGGCGAAAAGTAGCATCATAGCCAAATTAGCCATAGCCAGGATTTTATTTCGCGGGGGGCCTTAAGCAATCCGACAAGCAATTGAATCGACTGAATAAGGGGTTTGGAGGATGATTTAATCTATTGTAAAATGTCACAGAAATAAGAGCTTCAAAATGAAATCTCCTTATTACTTATTTCATCATTGTGCTAGTAAATGCATTATAGCATTATTTCATGTCGAGGGTGTTCAAACACCCCTCCCTCAGCTGCGACCTTGACGATAGCACATTATTTGGAGAAAACAAACAGTAAAACAGCAGTATTATAAGCATTGATAGAGACCGACTGGCTTAGGCCTTTCCTAGATCAATGGTTATTATCATCATTGAGAAATGCTATCCTTCGTCTTCTTTGGTAGGCCATCTAACGAATTAGGCCTAACTTCTAGAGGTCACTTGACACACCACGGAACCTGCCTAGAAGATCTGATAAACAGACTGAAGAGCTCTGGATTTAATCAAAGTCTGTTTCGAGTTCGACGAGAAATCTACAATTCTTTCTTAAAATCCGTCGTGTTGAAATGAATTCATTCAGCCTTTTCCACAACCAACATTTAACCTCATTTCTCGGAGTCAGAATTAACAACTTCAACTTTCCTGATAAAGAATAAGCTTTCTCGTGTTATATTGTTATTCCTTTACTCTTAGGCTACCATTTTCTAGTTATTGTTCCATAGTAGACTATCTGCTTGCTTGTAGCCTTTAATAAAACGAATAATTATAATGATAATTGTAATCGTATCGTAATCGTAAACTCGAAATTTCTAAAGCGCCACTCGAAAGCCAAGCGCGGGGCACCAGCTTTAGGCCTACTTATTGGTCAGTGTCGACGTCCTATGCGCCTCTGCGTATGTACCGTAGGGCCTATACAGCGCTCGTGAGTAATCTGATTATCTGATCTTAACGGTAATTAATCTATCGTTTTAACGGAATTAATTATTTGCCATTTTGTCCACTATCGTTTTAGCGGAATTAATTATTCGCCATTGCATGGGATATAGCGATGATGGCATACCAGTTGGATTGACGAAAAGAATTCTTGCTAAATAGAAGTCGGATTGATGAAATAATTTTTCACGCAATAGAAGTGGGATTTGCGAAAACATCACTACTGAAATTGGAGCTGGATTGATGAAAAATAATTGTTATTTAAATAGAAATTGAATTGATAAAAAACTGCTTTTGTTGAAATAGAAGCTGGATTGGTTAAATGAAATGTTGACTAAATGGAAACCTGACAGATGATAATGATCTATGCCAAAGTAGAAGCCTGAATGTTGAAAAATAATGATGCTGCGACTGCCCAAAAATCTGGTATAATTTATTCCGCTATTCCGTTTTCCGAAATGAGAAAAATAATTAATTCCGTTAAAACGATAGATTACCAACTTAACTTTGAAGAAGAAGAAAATAATAATTATTAGTAAGTTTAACATTACGTTTAACGGCATAATTATAGGTTTTCTGGCTTGCGCTAATTCAATCAAGAATCGTCACCGGAAGTGCAAGCGTCCAAAAATTAATCCTTCAATCCTTGCATAATATATATTGCAAGTTGCCGGTAGTCTGATAATCTTTGAATGCAACGACAAACTATTAATTTCGTGGATTTCGTAGTTCCATCGTATTGATATGCTCGTTGTAATTGATTAGTTTTAAAATATCTTTTAGTTGTTGTGAGTTGCTGGTAAGTGTCGTTGCTGTACGTTTTGGTTTTAATTGTCTTTGTTGGCAGTGTGACCGTATGGGTGCACATTATAATAGCGAATTATAAATCCTTGAAATCTCAAACCCCACAACTGAATTCCATCGTATCCTCCAATTTTATGAGTGAAATATTATTTGCCCAAAACTAACTTGGAAAGTGTAGCGTTCGAAGCAAATCTACACATAAGTTATTTTACCCTAACTTGAGGGTTGATTCAGAAGATCGGTTCAATTGTTGGTAATTTTTCGGTTTCGTAAAAATAAGGATATTTTCATTAGCGTCAGTATTAAATAATGGCCAGACTTTCTTATCGCTATTTTGCTCTGTGATCAACTCTGCTGCACTTGAAACCTTCGGTGGTGTGCTCTGAACTTGTTCAGGACTGTTCTTTAATTCCGACAAGTTTATGCTTTAGAAATTAATTATATGTAATTTAGTTTATTGAACAACATGGTTACTTGGCATACTGCAACTTGTTACTTTAACGGAATGAGAAAAAATGATTTGGGCTTTTGCTATCTAATTTACCGTCAGACCATCAGCAATCATAATATTCATGAGTACTTTGTACAATATAAAAGTAACTAATTTATTAATTATGTCAAGTAGAGCTATGCAATCAGTTAAACATCGTATTTGTGGTTGGGCCCTCCATTTGGAATGGCCTTCCTCTTGTACTACGGGCTAAGCGAATGACTCAGTTTTTCCTTGTCAGTCTCTCGTTCTTTAATAAGAACATTTATTTCCCCTGAGTTTTTCGTGCTGAGAGCGCATCTGAATATAGTCATTCTGAGAGAGGCAGTATAAATAAATGTATTAATACAAAACATTTTGTTACCTTTTGTGGTTTACTGTTTGGATGTGAACAGAATTAAATTATGATTTAGTCCAGCGTTTCCCAAACCTTTTGGGCAGCGGAACCCTTCGTGTCCTAATATTTTCTTGCGGAACCCAATCTCATCCAAAAGCATTGAAGCATTTTTGTCTACAGGCATAGGCCTAACTGGCATAATAATGATAATGCGGGATTGCAGTTTTGGTAGAATTTTTACATGGTAAATGGCAAAAGCATGCTAACTTCACATTTCGCATGCAGTTAGTGTGGGTATTTTTTAACAAGACCATTCCAGATAGTCCTATGGGCACTGAAAGTTCGGATAATAACTCAATGGGTGAGGACAAAATGCAAAACACATCTGACAGTAGTTCGTAACCTTCAATGCATTTTCTAAAAGTGTTTAAAATGTTGTAGCCCAGTAAAATTTCCCTCTAGCATTTATTTCATTTTGAACTTTTCGCGGAACCATTGTGATCACCCCGCGGAACCCTGGGTTCCGCGGAACCCACTTTGGGAAACGCTGATTTAATCAATGCCATCGAATGACCGTATGATAATGCAGCGTTGCAAACGGGCTTTTAACTGGTACGTTACAAAATAGTAATTTATTTCAATTGCATACATTTCATTTTGTCAAGACCCCTTCAAGCCGCTGTACGCACCCATAGCAGAATCGCCTGAATTCAATCATTCCCTTCCTGATGATGATGGTTCTCTGCCCGAAGGCAGGTTCATTGGCTTTTACGCCCCTGGGGATGAGATGAGTGAGGTGGTTTCCCGTTGCCTCCCCCACAGACAATGATGAGTAAGCAACTTGCATAAGGTCGCTCCGCAGCAGTTTGCGCCACCGCGTCCCACACGTGCTAGCCCGAGATATCTAAATCTCTGAATGTCAACTCCCAGCCCGGGGCTTGAACCGCAGTCCGTTGCAACCAACAGACGAATGCCGCTCTCGTTTACCGGTGTAGCTAACTAGGCCAGTTCATTCCCTCCCTGTGTAAGTAATATTTGGACAACCCCTAAGGCATCAATCAATGGTTTAATATGTCAATTGAAAGTCGTCGTCCAAGCCATGATCAGTTTGGAACGGCAGGTCTGATGGTCCTCTAAGTTTTGCCGATATCTGAACAGCTTTTGCCAACAGAAATAGTGTCAATAGTTGCTAGTGTTATTGCTGTGTGGTTTTGGTTTCTGAAGAGACAGCCAGGACTCTGACTTTTCATCTGGCTAAATTGCAGATTTGATTTGATTCAGCTGGTCTCCCTGATGTGGCGTTTTTGTGTGGCGCTGAGAGATTTTCGAAGATTTACATTACATTGCATTGCCTTCTCTTTGTAGTTTTGTGTAAATGGCTAAAAAATAAATAAAGTGCAGTATTCTTTATCTGTCCCCCTCTCCCTTTCAAAATTTGCGGCCCGGCCTCCAACTATATCAAGAACTGGGTGGACATTTTTGCACGCATTTTGTGTGACCGACTGGTTATATAGCAGTTGGCCTTGCAACGTTAGAGCACGTGTTCGTTCCGAGTCAGTTGACAGTGCAGAAACCTTGAGCAGGTTCTTATTGAATGGTTGCTCTGCAATCTAAATACAGTTTCACTGTCAAGGTAAGGGCGCTTCTGAGCTTTGTAAGAATGGTGATATCGTATTGCAGTTGTGTTGTAAAAAACAGGAATTTGTCATGTGGGATGAGTTGTATATTCAGGAGCGGTTGTTGTATGCACAAAACTCCTAAAAACTTGGCATTTAACAACGGTTTTTCACTATTCCCGGACACCAAGACTGCGGTTAAGATCCACTGTTTGACTGTTCATGCAAGATGGCCAATCTGATAGTGTAGCAGCTTTTAAAAACCAGGCCTTCGAGAGACGTACGTGAGAGTTATGTGATGTTTACTAGTCGTGTGACGTTGCAATTTAAGTTCTGTGTGTCAAGGATGATTATATCCTTTTAGGTCAAGAGCATATTACCCTCTAACTTGTGGAAAGTTTTGGTTACCTGTCGAGTGTTGATACGCGTGCACTGACAGGTTTCAAATTGTTTTATATCTTCATTTGAAAATCATCACTAAGTGATTATGACGAAGTGATTTAGCAGTTTAAGTGCTTTCTTAGTCCACACTACAGTTCGGCTTATATAGTGTGCACACTGAATAGTTTCCTGTACTAAAGGTAATTGTTGTTTCCTGTCTCTCTGAAATATGTAGGGCCACGGTCCATTAAAAACACTGCCCCCACTCACCCAGTCCCTTCTATAGATGCCCCTGCTTGTCTTAAATATTGGCATCCAGGACAACCTTAGAGGGCAGTGATTTTATTGCGGATGCATTGCTTTTCAATTGCAATGTTTATGCTTTGCTGATGATTTGATTAAGCAATTTGTAGTTTATTGCAGTGAAAATTGACTACGTAACGAAATGGCCTATCAGATAATGTCTTTTAAAGCGCGAGGTTTTCGAGAGGTGCTCAAGTGTTTTCGTAAATATTAGTTGTTATTACAAATATTATTATCATTACTGTAATTTTATGTCGCATCCCTTTAGGATTGTCCACTTGGGAACGCAGTTAAGAGTGGGACGGGGAATAGGAGAATGGTTTGCGACTACGATAGGAAGAATGCAGAGAGATCCAATGTCACCTAACACATGTATTACTCACTTGGAAAGAGAGCTATGGATATGATTCAAGACAATGGAATTGGGAATTACAACGTGTCCATTAATCCTTTACACGTTTGCCCCGACTATATCCGCTGAAAACGGGCTTAAAATTTAGAAATGAACGGGTAAAGGGTTAATTGCAGTTGCACTGTTGCAAAATGAACACAATTTGTTATGGAAGAATCAGTGAATATCGTGGAATTGATCGTCTTTTGGACAAAATAATTTACGTGGATTATCGCGAGTCAGCTGTTGAATGGAATTACGAGTGCATGATTGCTACTATTTAGGTAGTTCCAGTGACTCCTAGTCATATACTAAAGAGTGATGCATCATGCACACGAGTGAATAAATGGATGTTGACATACGGCATAATCATAGGCGTACGGGACATTTCCGCAGTGGGGGGGGCCAAAAACATTTTTTGCCCGAGAAATCTGACGACCTTTTTTTTTAGTCATCCGCCCAAAATTCTTAGGATTTTCCCGCCCGAAAAATCTGATCACCTTTTTTAGTCATCCGCCCAAAATTCTTACGATTTTTGCGTCAGAAAAATCTGACGACTTTTTTACCACTGCGCGCCCGAAAAAATCCTCCCGTACCTGTTTTGCTCGAAAACAATTTTGGAAATTTTTTGCCCGTTCATGCCTCTTTTGCCCGAAAAACACATTTGCCCGAAATTTGGGGGGGCATTTGCCCCCTCTGGACCCCCGTCTCGTACGCCTATGGGCATAATAACGTGTTGATTTGTATTGTATTAAAACATTTATAAAGCGCCTCTACTAGGATGAACCGTTCAGAGGCGCTCCCAGTGCGCAAGGCCACAAGAGAAGAAATAGGTTTTGAGGAAAGAAAATGAGGAGGAGGATTACCAGTTAGAAGTTGAGACTGAGTAGATGGAGACAAAGTATTCCAAAGAGAGGGGCCAATTGAAAGGAAAGGATCGGGACTGAGTCATAGCTCTTCTAGTAGGAGGAACTAGAAGATCAAACTCTATTTAAAGAGCGGAGTGGGCGAAGCGAAGAGGCTGAAAGACGCCGGTGAATTTCATTGGCTAGACATTTTGGGGCAAGAACCCGTTGTGCTTTGGAGACCAATATAAGAATTTTGAACTTAATGCGCACAGTTAGAGGAAACCAATGGAGCTGCTCAAACATGAAAGTAAGAAATATGAGAGTAGCGTGGAAGACGTGTAATGTTGGACAAACATACGCGTACTGTGCGTACATTACAGCAAAATAACGCACGTGTTCCATATGTACATTACAGAAATATAACGCACATATTCCGTACGTAGTTCTACGTACATTAAAGGAAATATAACGCACGTGTTCCATAGGTACATTACAGTAGTACCTATGCATACCGTGACATTGTGGATTAACAGACCAAAATAGGACTCTGACCCAGAGGAGATGTGGGTCACGGGCCAACTTTTGCAGATCAACAGACCCAGCGGGCGGTATAATAATGATGCATGGTCTCGTGAATAGCAGTTAATTAACTGGCCAGTTCATGGCAGTTAGAACTGCTCCCGTTTCACGCGGTATTGGCGTCTAAATTTAGCTCTGCATCTCGTCAAATATGGACCATGCTTGTTCAATGTATTAATAGTTGTGGCTGCCGCCAGTTTTTTGTAGTTTTGAAGCCCGGTTGGGATGAATGGTCCGTTTGTATCCTGTGTGCTCTGTTCTTTGTTAAGACGTTTTGACCAGATCTCTCCTTCAGTGCTTTGTTGCAGTGTAAATCATTCTGTTAATGATTGATGTGTTCTTATGAGCTCTTATACAAATTGATCATGCAAGCGGTCGACAGGCAAATAAACTCGTAAATTCTCGTCAGATAGAATTTTATATAATTTTAATGTTGTAATTCTAGTGCTGGTAGTGTAATTTTAGTATTGTAATTTTAATTAATATGTAAATTTAGTATTAATAATTAATGTTATTTCAATATCTATTTGGTAATGTAATTTTAGTTTAGGATTGTAACTGCAAGATCTCTCATGCGTGCATGTACACATATATGCAATGTGCAACATTACAAAGTAATGTAATACAATTCCATACTTGCAAAGTTCATAGTGCACATTGAATACAAGCAACGGTTAATAGTCACAGGATGACTCGAAGCAGGGGCGCCGTTAGGCTTACGCACTTACGCAAGTGCGTATAGCGCGGAAAGGCTAAAAAATAACATAACATTGCACTAAGAAATCAGAAAAATCATCCCGCTTCTTGTTCTGGTCTGAAGATTTTCATCCGTCATCCCACTGTGGTTTGTTATCAATATTTTGAGATCTGTTTCCAAATCTGAACCCAATATATACACGGACTTTTCTATAGCCACTCTACAGCGGCCCTAATCACGTCTCTTGGCAAGAGACTCTTGCCTCTTGGTCATGCTCCCCGACATTCTGAGGTAGTCGGCGTGAGGCCCACTTTAGTAGTGGACCACGTACACTTCTCACTCACTGCATGCCCATTAAAGATCGTCATAACTTCATTTCGCCTAGGCCTATTCTTATTTTGTGCAAGTTGTGCGTACAGAAAAAAGTCCTGGCGGCGCCGCTGACTCGAAGAGATGAGTTCTCAGTTTAGAGCAAAGAAGTCTCTCGGTAAGAGAGTTGCAAAACATGAGAAGGTATAGAGCAGCGGTTCTCAACCTTTTTAGTGCGACGACCCCTTCGTAACATTTCGAAAGTTGTGGCGACCCCCAACAACCAAATTGAGCAAGTTACTCCCCGCGTGAGTGCATTTTGTCACCATTGTCCATTGTTATGTATTCACTACATAAATCTAAAACTGCTCTTGGCAATTTTGTGAGGTTTCCTCATACCTGCGATTCGATAGCTTGAAGCAGAACTTCAGAAGTTTCATATAAGTTAAGCTTATGTCTTGCTGCTGGAGCTCCCCAAGTGTGTCTTCTTGGCGTTATCAGCGTTGTTCTTAAAAATAGGCAAAAGGGCCTGCTGGTCATGTTTTCCTGCCTAGTTAGGATGTTTAGCATCTAAATGGCGCTTCTGTTCATTTGTTGGGTTTCAAATAAAACGATTAAGGTTCTCTATTCATGCTGCAACTATTAAAAAACGAATGCTGCAACTATTAAATAATACGCTTCTATGAAAATTGGTCAACAGTTCTTCTTTTCATATCACTCATTTCACTGGGCTGATTCGTTTTGGGACGCTATAAATTTCATAAACTTTACTTGGATTCTTAATGAATGTTCCGAGAAGGAGTTTGTGGAGGGCAATTGACAAATTTGTTTTGAATTTCAACACTGCAATGGTATCATATTGGGCTGTCATTTTAACGAAATTGCTCAAAATTTCAGTGCTGAGAGTCGTGGTTTGAGACTTCCAAAGTATTCCCACTCATTGTTTAATTTTTTTGATTAACGACGCATGGTATATGACAGCGTTTTCAACTGGCATCTAAACAAATTGCTCGTTGCTCATGGATAGACAGTAGGTAGCATTGTAGAAATATATAATGATATTTATGAAATATTTCTGTTATGAAATATATATTTCTGAAACATTTGGAGGATATTAGCACCACAAATTTCGAGGGAACGTCCACCTGTCCCCCAAAGTCTCCGCCCATGTATAGACCTCACTATAGCTGACTGCATGCTTGAGCAAACCGGGTATTGTTTTATTTTTAGAAGCATGGTTTAACTGCAATTTACATTTGAGAATAAAATAATATGGCAAAAATTAAATTCGAGGCAGCAATCTACCGAATGAATCATAACAAAATTATAAGTAAAATTTTTCCTTAAGTTTCTATAGTGTGGCGTTGAAATTGCTAATACTTCTACATGTTGTAGACCTGCATGCGTAGCCTACAACTTTTAAAAATTTCTGAAGGCGACAGGCGACCCCTGGCAAATCGTCAGGCGACCCCCGTGGGGGTCGCGACCCACAGGTTGAGAACCGCTGGTATAGAGAGTTGCAGATCCATGAAGAGGACCGCATACTCTAATCCCAAACCTTAACCTACCGTATATGTGACCCTAGACCCTAATCTTACATTTTAAGGGTAGACACCCTAGGGTGATCATTTACAATTTCTGAATTTTCAGGGAATATACATATACCCTGATATATGTGTATATATATATATTCCCTGTAACATAGAAAATTTTAATGTTATATACCTTGTAGTGTACACAATGAGCTCAGTGCTATTGAATGAGCTGGTGCCATGTTTTTAGTTTTCAATTTCTATAGCGATTTGGACTTGGAGTGTACAATTATTACAATGGGTTTGTGTATGTATGTATTTGTTTGTATGTGCACTTGTTATAGCGCCCCTTCAAGCTCTCTACTCAGAGGCGCTCCCGACTGCAGAGCGGACACTGCAGCGGAGTTTCACGCCGAAGCGCTGAGCAATTGCGAGTGAAGGACTTTCCCAAGGTCCTTACGCGGCGACGTGAGGTGGATTCGAACCTCGAACCTTCCGGCTTCAAGGCAACGACGCCACCACTAGACCACCACACCCCACGCGTATGTGTCGTTGGTTGATTGATTGAATTTGATTGATTGATTGATTCGATTAATTGATTGATTGGCTGACTGATTGATTGATTGGTGAGACCAGAAGGTAGTCTAGCTGGTTGTTTTAAATAAGCTAAGTTAAGTTTAAACATTTTCTTATATATTTACTTGTGCTTTCGCTTTCATATGGGATGCTATAATTTGCATTTCATTAGCATAAAGGATCAGTAAGGCCTATCTTGCCCTGACTGCAAATGGTCCCGGCCCTTGTGTTTAATTTAGACCCATCCCATCTGGCTGAGCACCTCAAGGCCACAAAATATTCTTGACACTCTGAATTTAGTGACTTCCTTCCTGGGTATCTAGTTTAACATAAGAGGGTGGGTGGTTGTCATGTAATGTTCAAGTCCTTTTACATATAGTATGCTGGATAGTCGGGCAGTCATGCAAGAGGCAAGGCTATGTGCTTGCAGTCACTCTATTACGTATGGCGTCTGTTTAACTAGCTTTGAATTAGGCCTTGATTTTTGGTTGTAGGACATTAGCCCCCCTGGACATTATCCCCCCCGGACATTAGCCCCCCGGACATTAGCCCCCCCGGACATATTCCCCCCCCCCCCGATTTTGCGTAGGACATTAGCCCCCCGGACAAAGTCCCCCCTATGTGCAAATCGTAGAATAATGCCGTAACCGATAAGACTTGTCACTGGCATTCACATGCAAACGAAAGTACTTAGTGTCATTTAGGTCCTAATTGTATCAATAGACCTATAGACTTAGATTTGAAATGTACGAATAGGAGTCGTATATAGGGCCTATACAGTCTATTTTTTTAGTGTCTTACAACAAAGGTTTGTTAACGTCAGTTATAGGCTACGTCTGTACTTCGTAGACTTAGGCTATTAGCGTTGTTTCCATTCAAAATTAGATTCAATACATTAAAGAAATGAACGAATGGGAATCGTATGCAGTAAGTAGGCCTACGTGTTAGTGTCAGTTATGGCTACAACGACATTTACGTATGAGTTTTGTAGACTTCTTAGCGTCGTTTCAGACCTTTAAAATGTCTTATGACATACATATTAAACCTTCAATTAACTTAACATATTCCTACAGGATGTTAAACTAATGTGTAATGTATAGATATTCATATAACATAGGCCCATTAATTACATTTTGTGCATCACTTTTAGGTAATGACATCATGTACGGGGGGGAAATAATGTCCTACCCCGGGGGGGATAATGTCCGGGGGGCTAATGTCCAGGGGGGCTAATGTCCGTTCCCCTTGATTTTTGGTTATGACTGTATTGTGGGCCTTTGACAAGTGTTTTATTATCGAAAGACCTAACAGCGAAGTCCTCTCTTAAACTTTTAAGAATCTACAACATCTTGAATCATCTGTTTGAAGTCATCGTGTCTCCCGCCTACCTGACAAATTTTCTTTAAACTACCATCCTACTTGGTTGCAAATAGACTGCACTTAATTTTTCTCTTGGCGTGCTGGGTTCTGAAGAAAGGTTCGGTCATGGATATATCACAAGTATAATATGAGCTATTTCGACACATATGAATTGTGTCGTGCCTGAGTGCTTCACGCATTGATGGCCTGTTTCTGCGGGTGTCACGAAATAGAGCGTTCCCCGTGTTAATTGTATCCCCCATATGAAGAGAAGTTGAAAAAGCCACTTACGCGTGTATTTATTTTTGCAAATTAACTTCCATTTGCTTTGTTTTGAACAATGACACTAATAGGTATGTGTACTCCTGCTAGATAATTTTGTTTACTTTTGATTTAGAGCACTTAAGAACACTTAGACTAACTAAATAAATTTATTAGAGTTGCCTTGCTCTGAACATTGCTTATGACACTTAAAACAATTAGTCGCTTTAAATCTGGATTACAGCATAAATTTTTCAATTATATTTGGGATAGAATGGTTTATTCCCTCGGATAGTCTATACGGGTATATTCCATCCGGGGGACAGATTAATTCATCCCCTGGATAGCTTTAAGGGGGGATAGAATATCCCGTGTCACCTGCAACGCTTAGCCGCTTCAGTGGAATTGCATTTAGACGTCGGTGTCAGCTTGCCTTGAGATTTATCGCTTTATGGGTGTCTAATGTCTATGAAGGGTTTTCCAACGACGCTTTGATGGCCCGCACGCGTAGAGGACGCTGTGTACACGGGTCTATTTTGAGACTCTGGCCGTCGAGTGTACAAAGAAGTGTCTGGCTCACGGAGTCCTGTCTAAAGAAGGTAGGGTGCAGGCATTTCCTACCCTGATGAATGTCGTGTTAAGAATCTGGTCATAAATGGCAGAGTTTAAGGCCACAGTTCTTTTGAAAGCTCGTGAGAGTCATAGGCGTGCTGTGTTAATAGGTATTGAGATTGGCTGTGCGTATTGTGTTCAACGTTTTTGCATTGACTATTCGAGCGTTGAGTTACCGACAGCATGTTGAAGCGGCGTTTGAAGACTTGGTTGGAATCGCACCTAAAGGCAAGTGGGCACTAGTTACTATGTGTGTGTGCGGTGGGGGGGGGAGGGATTGATCCCGGGATGCTAGACAGTAGGCCTAATTGGAAATCCGATTAATTATCGATTTCGAAAACGATTCTCGTTTTTTGTGCTATTTACAAAATAATTATCGAGTTCATTTTGAAAATCATTTTCATAGTGAAAAAAAAAATTCATAGGCCTATATTTTATCTGGCTATAAGCTTGAAGGTTACTGCAAGAAAAAACTAATTGCAACAAATAAATGACTGCTCTTTTACCAAGACCCATATATAAATTTTATATATACATGAATATTATATATATAAGAAGTTGTTGACTCACTGTTAGTAATGTGATGTGTCACATTGAATGCAATATCGTCATGCACTTTGTGAAATTTTTAACATTTTGTGATGGCAGAAAGTGAAAACCAATTTAAAATTTGCTGACAGCAAACAATACAACTTTAATAAAAAAATTATAGAATCTTGTTAGCACTTTTTTGGCACCAACGTTTACAGTGAATCCCAACGGCCGTCATCTTTTTTATCGCCACTAAGCTGGGAACTGCGAATTTTCATTAAAAGATCCGACAATCGGTTTAAATGGAATTTCTGCAATCGATAATAATCGGTTTGCCAAGAAACCTTTATATCAACAACTCTAGATGAGTCATGCCAGTGAACGCAGGATTAAATATGTCGATGGATTGATCCTGCCAATGGATTACGACGATTAGTTGGATTAATCGTAATAGTGGAACAGCATTATGAAATGATGATAGCACCCGACATTTCAAATCGTTCAGCAATGCCGTTTTCAATTGACCTACGGAGTATTTGAAACCTGATCAGAAAGGTAAAACCTGACGACTGATCAGATCGGCTGATATCTATCTGCCAGTGTGCCGCTGGATATGGGGGGGGGGGTGTAGTGCATTGGATAACACGCTGGTGTAGAAAGTGAGAGGTGACGATTTCGCGCCCCGTAGGGCCGCTGGGGCGGACATGCTTTGTAGGTTGCTATTAGCCCCGTGTATTGCAGGTTGTCTGTTCTGTTGGTAGGCCTAGTTAGGATTTACCGGTATAGCCTACATGTCTTCTGTAATCTGCGTTCTTGAATTGTTTAAAATGCATTATAAATGTACACTGTAACCGGTTGCGGTCTGTCAAGCGGATTGTTTCTAGTAAAGAACCAATATTATTATTATTATCTGGAACCACTTTTAATAGGCCTATAATGCAGGCTATGTGCAGAAGTGAAACGGTGAGAAACACCGTGTCACATACCGAGGCGTGAGAGTATACAGTGCAGTTGATTTAATATACAAAACGTCTGACAGCATATATACACCAGATTATTGTAGTCATCGGTGTGAGAAGATTGGCTTGGAACAGTAATGCAGAAACATTTTGATGCCAGAAATATAATTCTACTTTATAAATCCTGCAAAGTGATATTGTGCTTTTTCTGTCACACTAATATAGCCTAAGCTAAGGATGTAGGGGCCAAATAACGTCATTTAATCATGGTAGCTTTGAGTGAAATCAGGGGCTGATCCAAAGGGGGAAAAATCCGGTCACGGCCCCATTGAGAAATTTTTAATATATTTCACCAGCTATTTTGACGGGGGAAATGGATGTGGCCCCCTACAGCAGGTTTGATCCAATTGATGGGAAAAGGTTAAAGAGAAGAAAAGTAGTGTACATGACTAAAAAAGGTCATCAGCTATTTTGACGGAGAGAATGGTATATATTTTTTAAAGAAATTTTTGCCAAGATTTTGGCTAAAGGACAGTCAGCTTTTCTGGCGGGGAGGGGAAAGTGACATCTTTTCCCGACCAAATGACTGAAAAAATCATCAGATTTTTGGCCGAAGAGCAACTAAAAAAAATTTCAGACCCAAGAACAAAAATGTTGGGCCCCTCCCTTTCGAAAATTTCTGTATCCGCCCAGAGTGAAATTGCGGTGAATACGAAATCCAGTGCTAACACCGGGTTGACTTGAAATCCGACAGTTGAAGGAGAATCCGTGAACAAGATGCGGTGACTGTGGTTTGTATACGCAGTTCTGAAGTCGGTATACGATCGAACCTGAATGACGAACGGAACAGAGAAGGTGGCTGGTAGCGAATAAAAAAAGATTCGACGAAATTCCTAAGCTTCGGACCAGCCTTGCTCTGATGTGGGTTTTTTTCGTTTCTAATTAGTTTCATCGTGGATTCACGGTCTGCTGGTCGCCTTGCTGGGCTGCCGCGTTAACCTGGTTTTCGGTCGCTCTCATTAAGGATGTCGATCGTGGTGCGCCCAACGGTGCGTGAGATCACGGCCAGACTAGAGGAAGGGAGGCAGTCAAGTGAATAGCGCTGCTACATTAACGAGGTGTGGTTGAGCGTGGGAAGAGAGGGTGCTGCACCGGTGATTGGTGGACAAGACGATGTCCGTTGAAACTGAAACCGTGGGATCGGACTATGATGACGAGTCAAGGCGTGGGAACCGATTTGCATATTAGCAGACGATGTTTCATCTGTCATCAAGTGACTGATCAAGATGGACGATTGAACGGCGGTTGAGGGTCAAGGTTGCCGGGTCGACGCGAAAAGCGCGAGTTGGCCCAGTTGGGCTACTTTTCAATGCACTCTCGTCTAGAAATTTCGTCCTCGCGGGCTTCTGTTGAAATAAAAACCCGTGGTTGCAACGACGTCATTGTAAATTCTCATAATTTTGACGGATGTATTCTGGTAGGTTACCTTTACCAGCTAAGCTTACTATTCACACGTTCTGATGCTAACAGAACTAGGCAGAGCCGCAGACTGCAACTTAATTTTTTTTGTACGCCAATGGATTATGACTGAACGATGGTGGAGAATGTCCAGTGGTATGAAGATTAGTGGTTCTATTGGAGGTTTCAACCCAACAAAGAGCTTTTTATTTAGATTAAATATTATAAATTCCGTGGTGGTAATTTGTTACAAAGAGCACGACTTAACATTTAGGATGCTATACATGTGTGTGTTCAATTGCACTTGTCTCGGATCTCGGACGCCTCTCTCGTCTTTTTGGCCCATGGTTTCGAGAGTCATCTAATTGGTGGAGCCTAGGTTGCTTGTTAGCTCTGTCCAGTCTTTTGTTTTGTTGTTGTGGTCCTAGAACTGCTTCTGGGAACGTTTGCTTGTCCGTTGCCGTTGGTTTAGAGTCGTTCAGAGAAATGGTAATCGTATTAAGCAGGTGAAAATGGACCCCCTCCTTTTATCCCCGGTTGTGTTTATAGGTCAAGGATCTTGGTCGGATATATGCTGAGGTATTTAGGCAGTGGCTCATGAGGGCTGGAGCGTAGAACGAGCCTTCGACGTCGGCAAGCAGAGAACTACCAGGCGTGTCTGATAGATGAAAAGAGTGGCCTATACAGTACTGCAGTCGTAGGAATTGTGCTTCTGCATGCGGTAGTTACTGTATAGCTTCGGTTGGGCTGTAGGGATGTGTACGGCGGTGTTGCTATTAGGGCTGCCACTCGTTAGTCATTAGCATTTGCTTTTCACTGTGATTGTAGACCAGAACTCATTTGATGTTTAATAGCATGCAACGAGTCAGCCGATGAAATGCAGAAAAGTCCAGTAAACGAAGTAGCATGCTGTGGCAGGTCTCTACCTATTATTAAGTAATGAGGCCGACTATAAAACGGTGTGATCACCTGTCAAGCGGTGTTGCTAGTTCGTTCGGTGATATGCTCAACGACGTTGGTGTGAACTTGATTCGCTGAGATTGATCAGTTGAGAAATTAAAAATTGAATTCGTTCTTTCACATCGGAATACCGAACATTACTGGTTTTCATCGACAGAAAACAGCAACTTACCGGTAATAGTTTAAAGTAGGTGAATGATCATGATAAATGGGGTTTGTTGGAAATGTACGGTGACTCATAAAGTGATGAAGGTGAATGAATGGTAGATGGTGTGGCTTGTCATGCAATGGACTGCAGCTGTGATAATACTTGGAGTTTAAAGTATATTTAAAGTGAAGCTATGGTCTTGATTTCCTGGGTCTGCATTGTTTGAGTCCGTCATTTGATTTAAAGAGTTGTACCAGTAACTGCGGAGATTGTTTATTACTTTATTGCGTAGTTCAAATGGCAGAAAGTGTTAATCTTGTAAAGGATTTCCTGGGACGTACGGTAGTTGAAATTTCACTGTTGCATTTCTTGCAAACTTGTGCTTCTTTGTAAGCTGACCAACTTACAAAGAAGAGCTCTAATTCTGCTAATTTTTGCTGGCCAATTATGAAAGCTGATTATGCTGAGTTGGTTGTATTGTACAATTTGTATTGTATTTTACCATTGATAAAGTGCCTCTCTCAGCAGGAGCCTTTCAGTTCTCACTCACACGGCTAGCAAGCATGGGAGTAAAGGCAGTACTTAAGGCCAGAGAAAGATGAGGGAAAACTACAAGCGAGGATGACGTAGAAACCAACTTACCTACTTGATCTTTGTCGGCCTGTGTCAAGTACTCGGACTGGTCGGTCGTCCCTACGCTCGGCTGATAGGGAAGTGCTCTTGGTACCGTTTGCTCGTACTTCCATCATGCAGTGTCGTGCTTTTTCTGTGGTTGGCCCAGTGGTATGGAATGCCCTCCCACTTGAGCTGCGCCTGTTCCCTAGATCACTCTCTGACACATTCTATAAGCGCTTAAAAACTGTTCTATTTGGCCGTGCTGGAGTCGGGAGCGCCTCTGCGTAGTTTCCTTGAAGAGGCGCTATATAAATAATTGAATGAATGAATGGAGAAGAATGTGTGCAGGCAATGAATCTGAATTGAGCTGAGATAGTCACCAAGGTCGCTGTCTTTGAGTTGTTCTTTACAAGTTGAAGTCTCTTATAATAATCGAGGTATTTTCATCTATTTGTAGTTTTGCTGGGGTTCAGAAGGACGCTCGACTATGGCAACTTCTGGTGATGAAGCAGCTCAGAATGCAGCGGATCATCTACCCAACCACGACGGGGCGGATCTGCCGGATGTGACTGGAGCGCAGCACCCGGATGTGGCCAACATGCCGGACGTCGTCTTGAATGCAAAGAAATCCAATGAGAAGACAGTTGCGAAGATATACGGATGCAGTCATTACGAACGACGATGCGCTTACGTTGTGAGCACTACAGCATAGTTTACTCGTCTTGCTCTGCTTTCTCTTCTTCTTCTTCTCCTGCTACTCCATCTTCTCATGCTTGTTACATGTTTAGCGACACTGCCATATCAAAAATGATTATTGTCACCCTCCTCCTTTATCCAGGCTTGGGACTGGCACTGGCAAAGAACAACCAGTACCTTCTTCTCATGCATTGCTTTCTTGGTTTCATTCTTTTCGTTGTATTCTTGAGCTTCTCCTTGCTCTCTTCATTTATTTTCTTCTACCTAGAACCTTTTACCTGCATGATACACTCTTATGTTTATTCATATTCTTGTTCTTCTCTTCAAAATTTTTGGAGACTTGCCATTGATGAAGGAAGATGTTGAAGGTGAAATGGAAGTCGATCCGTTACACTGTGTCTTTGTCTCGTTTGCGTTAATATCAAGACACCTTAGGACTTCTTCATTTCACTTCTCAGAGTTGATGCATTTTGGACAAAATTGTCTATTTCTTCTCTCTTTCCTGAGACTTTTTTGCCCCCAGTCTTCGGCAGTTTTATGAAACCATCACTCATCCCAGAGAGATTATAGTTTCTAGAGTGAGTGGCAATTTCATTCCTTCTACATTGATAACTTTCTCAATGGATATATATTGTATTAAGACTGAGGGATTACAATGTGGAAGAGTAATGGTTACTGTGAGAAAGACGAAGGAAGTGAATTGGTTACTTACTGGAGCCCTGCGCAATCTCCTTGCAGGCCAGGCGTTATTTAGCATATTAGGAGCTCTTTGTACCAGTGCTATCCATTCATCCATTCCCAGTCATAGAAGTTTGCTGTGCCACACAAGGTGCCCCTTTGGTTTGAACTTCCAAAGTGCTCCATAATAGATTTCCTGTGGTCAGTCCATCTTTCTGGAATCAGTTACCTAGCAATTTTCTCAATGGACTTCTTGGTATTTGTGCCTTTCCTGCATGTGTTGAAAAACCATTTTTTCTATCATTGTTTGGCGTGTCAGGCCACAAACGCCTCTGAGAAGTTTCTCTTGCCGTGGCGCTATATAAATTAAAGATTATGATTACTGGTGGAAGATTCCCTCAAGAAAATTATCATGGAGGAAAAGAGAAAGATTATGATTGGACAATGGTGGAGAATGTCCATTGTCCAGTGGTATGAAGATTAGTGGCTATGTTTCAACCTAACCAAGGACAGGGAGCTTGACTGATGAATTGATGATGTAAGTGTATTCAGACAGTAGCTAGTGTTCAGCACAACTGCTTATTGATGACCTGACAGTGCGAAAGTTTTGTTCAGAGACTTTTTAAAAGTGTATTCAATTTGCTGTGAATTGTGAATTTTTGAGGGGAAATTCTGTTGATGATTTTAGTCGCCGTGCTGCAAGAAAGTCTATCCATGTCGGATATGTCACGACGACATCGAGACGCATCAGATCAACCGTCACGCCGTCACAGAGATCGTCTGTCTCATCTGTGACACGCAACAAGCGGTATGTGTCATCGGGTGACATGTTCCTCTGTCTTAAAACTGCTTTCTTTTCTTTGGGTCCCTTTGGCACTGAGAGTGCCCCTGATCAGTTTGCACTGTATAAGGCACTTTTTTAATTGATAGAGACAAAGCTTGTAATGCAATTGTTCAGCGCTGTTGATCAATTCAATGCCGCTCATCTGGTTTTGGCACTTTATAAACGTGTCATAATAAACAGTAATGATACTGGGAAGTTTCTTGACTTGGATTTCATTTGTCTTGTTTTCTTAATTGTCTTAGGTGAGTCGCAGCTGTGCGTCGTGTGGCGTTGAGTTCGGCCGATACTTCTGCCCCATCTGTCGTCTCTTCGACGACAAAGACAAGAAGCAGTTTCACTGTGACCAGTGCGGCATCTGCAGGTAAGAAAACTGCCATTTATTCACGCTCGATACAATCGTGTTTTTGCAAGCATTTTTACTGCATGTAGTTCCTTGGATAAATTATGCAACGTGAGGCATGGTGAGCTATCTGAAGGTGGTGGTGGTAATGGTGGTAATGGTGGTGGTAATGGTAATGACAATGGTGATGAACTTTAAGGGTCAGCCATCCAGTGATTCGCTTTTTGGTCTGATTGGCTGTTTAGGAAGAGATTCTTTGTAAATCGGTTGCATTAATGTCCTTTAAATCGTGGTTTTTTAATCTAATCACTTTAAATAATAGCGATTGATTTTTCTGCAGAGTTGACGGTCGTGAGAATTTCTTCCACTGTCCGAAATGCGACATCTGTCTGTGCATCAATCTCAAAGATTCACACAAGGTAAGACGAATCCTGTGCTTATCTTGCAAGTCGTCTGTGATAATATTGACATTATTGATTACTGGTACACTGTTTATTTTGATGATGACCACCTCTTTTGCACCCCAGTTATTCTATCATTTGTTTCGTTTTACAGAGACTTCTCTTTACTTCCAAACCTTGTCTTATTCCTGTTGATATTTCATGACCTATTCTACTTTTACTTGTAAGTTAATTTGGTACACTTGGTGACAAGGTCAAGGGGCAGCCAAATGTGTTGTCTTCTCCCAAACTGGATGTGCCATGTTTAGATAACTGGTAGATGATAAAATCTGAGTCTGAAACTGGCTGCTTGTACGGCTGATTCCATTCTTTGTGATGCATAGCTGAGATTGTTATTTGGTTGGTTGTAGTGTGTGGAGAAAGTGACTCATGCCAACTGCCCAGTTTGTCTTGAAGACCTGCACACATCGAGAGAAAACCTCAGCGTTCTCAGCTGTGGTCACATTACGCACAGGTCAGTAATAATCCTGCAAGATTACAGCCCGACCCCAGTTACGTTTACTCTCTTGTAGGTACACTACCTGTAGAAAGCTTCTCCGAGACAGATGGCTCTTTTCACTGAGGCAACTTGGAACAACTTAGGGACAACAGTTCCTTCATCTTTGCTCATATTACGGACTGTTACATTAATGCTATATATCTGAAAGGCTTTAACACTTGTTCATAGGACAGAACTTATTCCAAGCCTTTGTTTTGACCGTTATATTAATATTGTGTGTGTGTGGATGCTTGAACAATTAATCGAAATCTTTTTGTGAAGCAGCATTTCAGAATATCCTTCTCTAAGTTACACACAAACGGTCTTTAATGTTTAGTCAGATGACAGCTGACTGGGGTCTGCTTCTTATTCGCTTCGTAGTCCTGTCATGATTGACTGAGAGTCAGTTAATGTGTTTTGTCTGGAGTTTTATGAATGTGTGAAGATGATGGGGACTTTGTCCTTGTGTTGTTCCACTCATGTGTCTGTGTTAGGAGCCATGTGTCTCAGAGGAGAGCCTTCTTAATTTGTGGATGTTGACATTTAAATGAGTGTTTTGACACAGTTGATTCTGATGTTAGCTCAAACCGTTTTGCTATTCTGGGTCTTCAAATTTCACCCGTATTACCTTAACAGACCTGCGGTGTACTGGGTATTCTGGAAACCATAGTGTGAATTGCTGTTGTTTAAGCACTGGCATATGCCCGATTCCACTCATTCTTTCAATCTATTCACTTATATTGCGTCCTTTCAAGAAACTTACTCAGAAGCACTTGCAACCCAGTGAAGGCTAAAGAAAAGGGCTTGAGTGATTTGTGAAATCGCGTTAAATTGATTACAATGTGTTGCCTAAGACTCATTCACAGCTCAACTGTCTGTCTGTCTGTCTGTCTTGTATTGAATACTTCAAAGACATGCAGGGAGTTTATTTTAGGCATATCTTGGACTTACATCCCAATTACTCCCTTCCTAAGTCTTTTGATGTCTGACTATGATTTCTAATTGTTATTTATTTTGTTAATTTTAGCAAATGTTTTCGAGGTCTTCTACGTTCTGGGTGAGTAATTGTATTTTTGCCGTGGTCTCCTGTAGACTTTACAGAGCGGAATTTTTGTTGGATGCTGGCATGCTACAAGTGATTATGCTGAACAACACATTTGACGTGAATGCTAATTTGTTATTATTTGGATTATTTAATCTGCTTTCTTGGCACATTGCCAGGGACTGATTGATGAAATGATTGGTTAATTGATTGAGGTGATGATTGGGGGGAAATTGATTGAGGAAATGGTTATTGAATAGCTTTATGAGATGATTGATTACTTGATCGTTGAGATGATTGATGAATTGCTTTACAAGATTATTGCTTACTTGATTGTTGAATTGATTGATGAGATGGTTGTTGAATTGATTGATGAATTGATTGATTGTTGGTTTAGGATCTACGCCTGTCCGCTGTGTTGCCATACGATGGTTGACATGCAGTCAACGTGGCGATCGTTGGACCTCGAGATAGTGAACACTCCGATGCCGGAGGAGTATAGGGATGTGCGTGTCACTGTTCTCTGCAGAGATTGTCACAAGGTACGTCACCATGTCACCATGAGATCACCTCTTGCTTTCAAGGTCTTTGTTGTTGTCTTAAAAAATTAATAACGTGCCAACCGTCAACTTTTGAGGAGAATCTGTTGACTGGTTCTTCGTGTGTGCAGGACCTTGGCGCTGTTGACTCCATAGTGCGACCGTAGGTTACCTGCTGGAATAATATACGCGTTCTTTACGTACATTATCAAAGCAAGTGATGTAAGCGTACATTAAAAATGTGATTGCAACTGCACTGGTGCAGAATGAGCAAAATATACTTTTAGGCTACATCCATGCAAATGATTTTTTTTGGACAGCGTAGGTTATGAGGATTGTCACCAGGTGGCTGTTGCATGGAATTGTGAGTGAGTGTAGTTGCTCTGATAGTAGCATTTAATTTGTTGTTCATATTGGTTAGATTTTCATTGTTCTATTGTTACTTGGACATGTTGCTTTTGTCGTCATCACCATCCTAGGTCTGTTCGACGGCCTTCCACATAATCGGTCTGAAATGTCGAAAGTGTGGTTCGTACAACACCTGTCGCGAATCATCGTCACGACGCCACACCGACACCGACGAAGAGGATGAGTCATCCGCCAGCAGCAGCAGCTCCCCGGTCACCAGAGCAACCAACGCCAATGGTAGCATCGCCCACAATGCAACCGACGAAGAAGAAGAAGACAATGGTCACTCGGCAACAAGCGCTGCCGCCTCAGCAGCATCAGCAGCAGCATCCGACGCCACGAGCGCCTCAGCCTCCGAAGTCGCAGCATCTCCGAGCTACTCCGCTCCTTCGAAGGACCATGACCATCCGATGTAATGCGATCTGGAGGGACTCCCATGTGGTGCCACTGGATGCGGACGTTGGACGAGAGGGATGGAGGGGCGTGTGTTTTTTGTGGGGCGTACCCAACTTGTTCGGGGGTTTAGTTTTGGGAGGGTGTGTTACGTTACCCACGTTTCAAGATAGACTTAACATCCTTTTGTGTAGGATCTTAGCTTTGTGGATGCGTTTTTTGCATGCGCATGACAAGTGATGCTTGAAATTGTTTTTATTGGATCGCTTGATGTAGCACTGTCGTACGTGGGGCAGTGATCGCATCCGAGCGGGACCCAGAAATTACTGTTGTGTTCTTTTTAGGTTCATGGTACGTGACTAGCTTCCTCTGCGCCATTGAGCATCCGCACATAGAGACAAGACTGACACTTGCCTCCTCCTGGAAAGTTGAGACTTTTTTAACTATTGCTTTTTACATCTTAGCAGAAAGCACAACTGATACACAAAATGAAATTGAGAAATGACATTTAGAAACCTTTTTGCATATTCTTAATTTCATACTTTTCATTTTTCAAATTCTTTCTAAAAGGGTTTGGGCGTGACCTTCTGACTATTGTGTTTGCCCCTATCTGTAAAAGTATCTGTTGGTGAGTGGTGACCATGTTGCACTGGTCAGCCCAAAGGAACGTTGCTTCTCGTTGGTTTCATCCGCTGTTCAAGAGAGAGGATGGATATGTAATTTTATTTGCTTTTTTCCGAGTTGTATATATTTGAGATTTTTCTTTTTCTGCCTGTAGTCATGCACATCATGAGTCTTCTGTTATACCCTCATATCTGCGGTGATGGTGCTTTAGAGATTTTTGAGCTGCAGAGTTTTAGCGAATAGTTGAGTGAATAGAGACGGCCAGTATGAATAACAGTCGTTTCAATTCACTGATCAATATGTGTTCTTAGAGACAGGCCGAGATCTTTCTGTCCTACGGCATTATTCTAGGTAAATCTTCTGTCTTGTAAGTTGACCTAATTTCGTGTTCCGTTTTAATACAATTATCTTGCATGGTTTGGATCATCCACAGTTGACAGTTTGTCCCGGTGTGTGTGTCTGCATGCGCATTCTAATTCTCTGTGGTCTAACAAAATGAACAACGGTGCTAAAGGACCTCCCTGATGAAACATACAATGAAAAGCAAGCAGCATAGCCAATGGTAGAATGGTAGACAGACGGCCAAACGGTGAGACAAGCAGCGAATGTATTGAAATAACTATGTGCCAAATTTAAGTGCGGATGTCCGCACTGGTCATAACCCTCCTCCCCTTATGCATGCGCATACGTCCACATTTCGATGGCCTGCCCATCTTCCTACCGATGTTTGATTTGCTTTTCAAGCGATTTCTATTTTAGTGTTGGTTGGGTACTTTTTGACTTGCATAGGAAAACGATGGACTGGCATTGTGGATATTTCTGTCGTAATTCTAGGTTAATCTGCGAAAGTGTTTTGCCTTTAGTTGCCCTCATACGTTGTTGTACCATTGATGTAATGTAGTTTAGTTCATCCTCTAATAATATTCTCTTTGGCAGCTATGTTCATGTAGATAGGTAGGTGTGTGCGTGTGTGGGCGGTTTGTTTGACCACGTTTAGTCCAATAAAAATAGAACTAGCAGCGGTGCTGAATGAACTCACCGATGAAAATTCTGTGAAAAAAACGAGCGGGAACACTGCCTTGCGGCACTTGTAGCAAACTGTGTACAGTTGTATTTATATTAAATGTCATTATCTTCTTTAAAAGAACGTTTCTTCCCTGAATGTGTTCTTGTGTGTTAAACTTCTTTGCAGTTGAATCGTTTTGAAAAAAAATCGCTCATACATCAATCGTTAGTATTTAACTCGCCCAGTTATAGGTTAGCTACATTGGTAAGAGCGCTGGCCGCACGTCTGTACGCGACTCTGTGGAAGAGAGCGTGTGGTCCGCAGTTCACTTCCCGAAGGTGGCTTATTTAACAGATTCAAAATCTCAATCTTATACGGTCCGTGTACGAGAACCTAAATGGCGTGGCGTCCATTCAAACGTGCGATCGGTGGTGAAGGATCTCACCCGATCGATTCATTGAAAAAATTGGAAGGATTGAGGCCGTAAAATGCTGTCGCTATAATTATTATAAAGTTGAGTACATTTACAATTAGGCCTTAGTAATTCGCCCGTCGTATTAATTATAGATGGGCCTTTCAGTTCATGGTGGCGGCAAAACGCTGTTGTGGCTATTGCTGTGCTGCTGCCTTCTTTGATTTCGATAAAGCTTACATTAGGGTACTTGTCATGTCGCCTTCGTACACGTCTTGCAGATAATATGTATCTGCCTTATTCCGAGCTGTTAAATATCAATCAATCAATTTATATAGCGCCCCTTCAAGGTTGCTACTCGGAGGCGCTCCCGGCCGAGATCGAGCGGAAAAAACAGTCTTCAACAGTTTGTGAAATTGAGAACAGCTTGGGAGGCGTTGCATAGTCAAGGGAAGTCCATTCCAGATCGTTGGACCAACCACAGAGGACAAATAACGCCTCTGCATTGTTGCAGAGCGAGTGAAAGGAACCATTAGGCCTAATTAAGTTGCCGTGGACAGAAGAGCCCAGTGCGTGGCGGCCTACGCAAGTGGAAAGAGGCAGGCAAAGCTCATACAGATAAGAGGTACCCAGCCTGATAAGCATTGCCACACCAAAGATCAGTCCTAAATGAGATGAGTTGGGGGAAAGGAAGCCAGTGCAAGACCTCTCACATATATTGGGATACATGGTCGGACTTGGTGAACCCCCTCAATAAGTCGCGCGGCAGCCGGTGGACCCTCTCCAACCTCTCAATACGAACCTGCGGGAGACTAGCAAAGATGGAGGCGCAGTAGTCGAGGCGTCTCGGCACAAATGCATGGACAAGAGAAGCTGCAGCTTTAGAAGTCAGAGAGCGAGCAATGACCCTGAGCTGTCGCAGTTGGTAGTAGCAGCTGCGGCACACCTGATCTATATGAGATGCAAGGGTGAATTCAGAGTCCAGGAACACTCCAACTTCACGCACCACCGCAAATTGAGAAGAGAGAACGCTCAGGTCGAGCTTAGTCAGCTGTTGCCTAGTGTCCAACGAAGTGAAATGGGTTTTTTGGACGTTGAGGCGTAGTTGGTTTGAGCACATCCAATCTGTGAGGGCCCCATTGCTCGTTGCATGGTGCGGGTGGCCTCAACGATATGAGGCTTGCATGACCCAGGGACCACTTAATTGCATCTTAACCTGGACGATTTGAAACCGATTTGTCCCCTCTTTGCCACCTCGCAGTACGCATATAGCCTATGCCTATATATGACAAATCTCGCTGTATCGAAGAGCATCGCATCATGCTGTGAGTTAAGTCGGATATACACGTTTACTATAAACGAAAAATCGTATTTTCTATACTAAACTTCTCCCACTGTTGCACCTCGTGCATTTTGCGGACCCCATGCGTACGTACTAATAGGCTTCTCTACCTTCCCTAAGTTCCCTTACAAAAGTTAGTGAAAGTAACCTATAGGCTACCAGATTAAAGTGTGGCAGGACGGCCATGGACGGCGTCCAGGCACCTATTATAAAATCTGTATGCCATTCTGACACTTATTTGGCCAGCACACCTGGAAAGGTGATGGGCGTCCATGGCAGGCACTTCTTTTTTTACACTTTAACATCGAACATTGTATAGGGCCTATACCATAGTAAGTTCTTGTAGCAGGCCTACGCTAGTGTGAGCACGTGATGTCGTATCGTAAAAGTATATGAATGGGTATACATGTAGTAGCCTAGTCGGCTACAAAACCAATAGCCACAAAACTTAATGAGAAGTTTGAAACCAACGGGTCATAAATTCATAATAATATGCTACATAATATTATAGCTACATTTCTCATCTGGCCTGGACCTATAATATGACGAGCTTTTTATGGGCTTATATGCATACATAGGCTACTCTAATACAGCCTACATACGTATATATATATATATATATATATATATATATATATATATATATGTTATAGAGCAAGAGAAGAGCAGGATATAGATGGAGCGGCATGCAGAGCGAGAGAGACTAGAGTGGGACACACACAGACAAGCAGACAGCCGGCATAGTTGTTATCAATATTCAGGCGACAGAGCTATAGGCTATAACTAATTTCCGGTCTATATATAATGCGGGTGGACATTGATGTTGAAGGGCGCGCGCAGGCTGCAGCGACTCGCGTTTGTTGCGTCGGTTGAAGGTCGCAGCCTGTGCGGCCAACGACGACGACGGCAGCCGGGTCCTGGTCCGACGGGCGACAGACGAACACATGATGCAGTCAATGATGGACCATCAACTCAACGTACTCGTCCTAGTTCTCCTGCCTGCTAAGCTACTGCTGTTGCTACTGCAGCTGATGTTGGTCCAGCCAAGCGCTGAGGCCCTCACGCTCAAGGACTCTTTCTCGGATTGTTCGCCAGATGACCTTCTGTCTGGTATCGAGGTTCAACCATCGCTGGCTGAACACAGCAAGGAGTTCGACACCCCGACCGTCACCAAGGTAACGATTTGCTTGAATTCTACTGTCAGTCTTTTTACGGATTCTGCTGTCACCAAGGTATAACGCTTCTCGAAGTCTGGTGTCACTAAGGAAATTCTTGAGATTTATTTACAGTTTATATATTTATTTATTTATTTATTTCTTTATTTCTTTATTATGAGCATATATAAATACAGAGTCATTTCAAGACTAGCTACTCAGAAGCGCCTAATTCCGAACCAATCTTGGCTAAATATGGTAGTCTTAAGGCTAGAGAAGAACATTACGAAGTGACCCCTGGGCGCTGGCGAAGTGCCACAAGAAGCCCATTACAGACAGCCGAGTCAGCGACCGAGAAAGCATGGCGTTGCTTTTGTGGAGGTTCGCGAGCGAAGGAGAAGTAACTAAACTGAACAGACGAACGAAGGGAACTTCGGCGTTGATTGACTGATTGATTGATTCCTTGACTGACTGGCTGATAGTTTGTCTCATTGACTCGATCCTTGTTTGATTGACTGGCATATTAACTGACTGACTGACTGGCTGGCTGGCTCATGGATTACTGATTTGCTCCTTGCTTGATTGACTGACATATTGATTGGTTGACCGACCGACCGACCGACCGACCGACCGACCGACCGACCGACCGACCGACCGACCGACCGACCGACCGACCGACCGACCGACCGACCGACCGACCGACCGACCGACCGACTGACTGACCGATTGGCTAGCTGACTGATTAATGGCTGATTTAGCCTACGCCTTGCTTGATTGACTGACTGACTGACTGATTGACTCTTCGATTGACTGACAATTATTGATTGACATATTGGTTTTGCTGATTGACAGGTGACTGATGGCGTATACGTGGCTGTGGGTTACGCCCTGGCCAATGCGATTCTCCTGGAGGGTGAATATGGAGCCGTCATCGTCGACGTCACGGAGAGTGTCGACTCCGCCAGAACGATACTCGCTGATTTCCGGAAACACACGACGAAGCCAATCACAGATATCGTCTTCACTCACAACCACGGCGACCACGTGTTTGGAGCAGAGGTAGCAAACATCGTCTATCAACGGCTACTCTACGTCTGAGTCAAGGACTCTGTGCTATTTAGGACTGGTTACTCGTGAAAATTTTGTGTGCGTCCAATTCACTCTCAATCATAGATGTCACCACACTTCCTTCAAATTCCATTTCTATTACTAAAGATTACGTTTTGAATCTCCAAATGCGATTGTTTGTTTAAATCTCGGGCTTTAATATCTTTGGTGCTATAGTATAGCCCGCGATACAATAAATCTCTGATGAACCGTCATCGATGCTGTGGAAGTGGCGAGGAACAGAGTGGAATGGAGAAACTGCATTGCCCGATGTGCAGAGCTGCACGGGAAAGACTAAGGTCTAAGGTAAGGAACCGTCATCGAGAGGAGAGATGCGGGTACTTCATGCACCTCACGCTCAAAAGACGTAGGCCTACGCTTTAGACAATGCAGCTATAGCCTATTATATTAAGCCGTGCCAATGTGACTGTTTCCGCATTTATAGGGTTTCATCGAGGACCCCACGAATCCGCCAGACATCTGGGCCCATCACAGTTTCTCAGAGCTCGTTCGAGGAACCCACGTCGCCGGACCGAAGCTGTTTCGTGGTGTCATGCACCAGATGGGCGTCCGACTGGGAACGAAGTACATCGTCAACAGCGGCCTCGGTCCTCGCTTCCACAGGGATCTGTTCCAGGCGATTCCTTCCATGGAACCCAACCGTCTCGTCTACGGCGACGTTGAGGAGGTATTTCTCGAGGCGGCAGGTCTCAACCTGACCTTCATCCACATTCCAGGAGAGACCGAGGACCAGATCGCCGTCTGGCTGCCCGACAAGCGAGTCCTCCTACCAGCCGACGATCTCTACAAGACCTTTCCCAATCTGTACGCCATCCGAGGCACTCCACCGCGCAACTCCATGACCTGGCACGACTCGCTGAGGCGGATGCGTGACCTGGAAGCGGACTACCTCGTTCCGAGCCACACGCAGCCGGTGGAAGGGCGCCAGCGCATCCATGACATCCTCACAACTTACATGGCAGCCATTCGCTACGTACACGACCAGACGATTAGGCAAGTATATAGATAGGCCTATGCACGGGGTGAAGTGATATCATTTTGAACTATACAAGAACTCGGCTATCTATCTATTATGCAGCGCCGTGCCTTTTTTAGTTGGCCATGCAATTAATCTGGAATGGCCTCCATGTGGAACTACGTCTAATGACTAAAGCCCTTGAGACCACGTTCTACTCTTAAGACTGTTCTCTTAAGCCGACGTTGGGTCGGGAGCGCTTCTGAGTAGTAGGTCTTGAATGGACGATATATAGATCTTTGAAGACTTGAAGTGAATGATTGATAGCAGAACTCTCAGTTGGTTTTTGGTAAACTTCGACCGATGATTTTATTCAATTGACTAAGACTTCACTAAGTGATTGATAACAGAACCCTCCATATTTCAAAATGATTCAACTCGAGCTACCCCTATCATCCCTTATGCCTATCTACTGATCACAGGTACATGAACCGTGGATTCCACCCGGACGACATAGCATCCCATGTCAAGCAGCTGCCCGCGTCCCTGGCCTCTGAGCGATACCTCCAGCAGTTCTACGGTACGACGGTCTGGTCGTCGAAGGGCGTCTACGAGAACGAGGTTGGTTGGTTCAGCGGGGATCCGGTGGAGCTCCTGCCGCTTGGACCGACGGAGCGGTCCGAACGGATGCTGAAGATGATGGGCGTGGACCGTCTGCTGGCGGAGGCAGAGGCGGCCTTTGAGGAGGGACAGCCGCAGTGGGCCCTGGAGCTCGTCTCCTACGTCTTCCGGGTCTATCCGGGGATGAAGACCGCTGAGGACCTGAGGCTGAAGGTCCTTCGAGGTCTGGCCGCTCAACAGACGAATCCGATCGCAAGGAACTTCTACATGACGACCATTCTCAGCGACCACGGACTGATCGACTGGGAGATCGATACGACACCGCTGATCGAGAGACTGGCGATGGCTGAACTCTTTGACCTCATGAGGTACAAGGTGAAGGCTGAGGACGTCGACGGGGTCAATCTGACGATCGTCATTCACTTCACGGACACCAGGGAG
>OX457039.1:3300034-3307534 GCA_949752735.1 Lumbricus terrestris
ATAATGTGAATAATCAATTCACATTATTGATAATAATTGAACTGATAATAATAATAATAATAATTATTATTATTATTATTAATAATTAATAATTAATAATAATAATTAATTAATTATTTTGCAGCTGCGGTAGATCCCGATATGTAAAATCCGACACAACGATGGAATAAGTTTCTTTCCTTGCACTAAAACAATTGGACAGACAAGAAGCAGAGTTCCAGAGGGATATATAATTATATGTATCTTGCAGACAGAGACATGGACACAGACACACAGAGAGACAGACAGATGGGCACATACTAATCGGTGTAGGTCGTTGATTTCAGCCATAGGAGCTGCACATCGAGCGCATAGCTTTGCGAGAGCAAGGTCAGTACCTTGAAAGCGCCGTAGAAGGCGAACTGCCAACTCCCTGACAAAAGTAGACACAACAAACACCAGCAACAGCTAAAGCCATATAACAAAAGAATAATAATCAACTAATTAACTAACTAACTAACTGGGTAACTAAGTAACTAACCAACCAACTAACCAACTAACTAACTAAGTAAGTAACTAACTAACTACCTAACTGACTGACTGACTGACTGATTGATTGATTGATTGATTGATTGATTAATTAATTAACCAAGACATCAAAATTTACTTCTGCTCAAGGACAAAAAACATGTTGACCAATCTAACCTATATACTGGCGGATTAATGATTGAGTGAATGAATGAAATAGTGAGAGAATGAGCAAATGAGTGAGCGAAGAAATGAGTGAGCAAGTGAATGAACGAAAAAGCAAGGGAGTGGATAACTGAAAGAATATGATGTTGAATGAATGAATTAATGAAAGAACGAGAGACAGACAGACAGACAGACAGACAGACAGACAGACAGACAGACAGACAGACAGACAGACAGACAGACAGACAGACAGACAGACAGAAGACAGAAGACAGACAGACAGACAGACAGACAGACACAGACAGACAGACAGACAGACAGACAGAAGACAGACAGACAGGCAGATACAGACCAGCATCCAATGCGTTCACATCTTCGTGCCAATAGTTCGACAGCCAATCGCAATGCTGTGTCAGTTGTGCCGAGGACTTGACCAATCGCAACAGCCAACTCCAATTCTGACGAACGAATCAGCTTCGACATCATCCTCTGCAAGAGCATAAGAGAGCACAGTGAGCAGAGGAGAGCAGTGAGCATAAGAGAGCACAGTGAGCAGAGGAGAGCACAGTGAGCAGAGAACAGAGCACAGTGAACAGAAGAGAGCACTTGAGCAGAGGAGAGCAGTGAGCATAAGAGAGCACAGTGAGCAGAGGAGAGCCCAGCGAGCATAAAAGAGCACAGTGAACAGAAGAGAGCACTTGAGCAGAAGAGAGCAAAGTGAACAGAGAGCACACTGAGAAGAAAAAGATCACAGTGAGCTATGTAGAGCAGAGTGAGCAGTGTAGAGCAGAGTGAGTAGTGTAGAGCAGAGTGAACAGTGTAGAGCACGGCGAGCAGTGTAGAGCAGAGTGAGTAATATAGAGCAGAGTGAGTAGTGTAGAGCAGAGTGAACAGTGTAGAGAACGGTGAGCAGTGTAGAGCATAGTGAGCAGTGTAGAGCATAGTGAGCAGCGTAGAGCAGAGTGAACAGTGTAGAGCATAGTGAGCAGTGTAGAGCACAGCGAGCAGCAAATATCCAAATCCAGTTACCAGATAGAAGAGAGAGAGAAAGATAGCGTAGATGCTGATGAGGTCAAATAAAGTATACATCTGTCTACTTATATAGCGCCACTAAATAGGAAACGAATATTGAATAAAATAATTATTAATACCTGATGATCGTCAACGGATAGATGGCAGCAGGCGGCAATGATCGGTGAACCGTTGTTGAAATAGAAATCAGCCAAACGACAAGTTGTCTGCTCCAGAAGTCCATCACTGAAAACAAAAATAATAATAATAATAATAATAATAATAATAATAATTTAATAATAACATTAATATTAATAATAACCTTTGTGAATAGGGTCCATTCCAGACAAATTTCATTTTTTTTTAAATCTTGAAGTCCCTGAAAGATCCTGTGTACCTCGAGGCAATTATTTTATAATAGCATTAATAAAAATAACAATAATAATAAAATAATAATAATAATAATAATCTTGACGAGTTCTAGCCGTTCCAGAATACAATTTTTTTTATGTCTCCGGATAATTTTTTGAAATCCCGAGGGATCTGAGATACCTCGGGTAAAAAAAATAATAATAATAATAACAATAGACAAGTAGCCTATTGTTCATCGCAGAGTTGGGACGCTGTCTAGCTCGTAAAGCCTGAGACACGAGAGAAAGCATCCATCTTTTCCAGCGCATCGCCATTTTAATCCAACGTTTCAACGCCATTGCATTCCTAGGCACCTTTGCTCCGCTCCTGATTTTGACGAGTGCTAGTCATTCCAGAACACATTTTAAAAAAGGTCTCCCGATAATTTTCTGAAATCCCAATGCATCTGAGGTACCTCGGGTAAAAAAATTGTAATAAAAACGACAATTTATATGGCCGTAATTTTCTTGCCACAGTTACTCAATTGTTCATCGTCGACATAATGACCATGTCACCATACCTTTTCTTCTTCATCTTCCTCCTCCTCCTTGCTGTCACAGTCTCTGAGTTGTCTGATTCTGGTTCTCTCATCTTCCGTGCATTGGTCCTGACTTCATCAACCGCCTCATCATCATCATCGTCATCTTCCTCCTCCTCAGCAGCCGCAGCAGCGACGAGATGAGCATCGTGGTGCTGCCCTCTGGCCGTCAGGAAGTTGACCAAGAGATGCAACTGATTAGAAGCGACTGCGTATGGCAACGCGTCACTTGAATCGTCGGCCATCAGACTCTTCGCTCTCCTAAGCAGTCAATCAATTAATCATTCAGATCAATTAGTCAATCAATCAATCAATCAATCAATCACTAAAATCAATCAATCAATCATTAAAATAAATTAGTCATTCAATCAATCAACCAATCAATCAATCAATCAATCAATCAATCAATCAATCAATCAATCAATCAATCAATCATTAAAATCAATTAGTCAGTCAATCATTAAAATCAATCAATCAGTCAATCATTAAAATCAATCAATGAGTCAATCAATCAATCAATCAATAAAATCAATTAGTCAGTCAATCATTAAAATCAATCAATCAGTCAATCATTAAAATCAATCAATGAGTCAATCAATCAATCAATCAATAAAATCAATTAGTCAGTCAATCATTAAAATCAATCAATGAGTCAATCAATCAATCAATCAATAAAATCAATTAGTCAGTCAATCATTAAAATCAATCAATCAGTCAATCATTAAAATCAATCAATGAGTCAATCAATCAATCAATCAATAAAATCAATTAGTCAGTCATTCATTAAAATCAATCAATCAGTCAATCATTAAAATCAATTAGTCAGTCAATCATTAAAATCAATCAATCAGTCAATCATTAAAATCAATTAGTCGGTCAATCAATCAATCAGTCAATCAGTCAGTCAGCAGTTCCAACAATCAATCAATCAACCGGCCAATCAACCAATGAAGATTTTCGAGCAAATCAATGACATGTGAAGAAGTTAAATAGGAAAAAAAGTATAAAAAATTGGAATAAATTAAGAGTAAATACAAGCCAGAAGAAAAAGTCCTGAATCTTCTGCAACTTCAGACAACCGTTGCTACACACCGACTTCTGTTGCTACACACCGACTTCTGTTGCTACACACCGACTTCTGTTGCTACACACCGACTTCTGTAGCGTCACACGAAAGAAACAATTCAGTGTATACAAGCTCACCTGAGCATGAGACTCCTCCAGTAGTCGAGCGATACAGACGGAGCAACTGCTAGAGCTCGGTCCCACTGAAAAGTAACACATGAAACGACAACAATAAGCAACAACAGGACAACATTAATTACAACACTAAGCAAATCCCTGAAATCAGTGAGAATTATAAAAGCTGGCTACACAGAGAAACCCAAAGGGGTCATGGACACCACTATCCAAAACCCCATGTAGTGTAGGAAGAACGATAGTGGTGCACCGAACCAATAACAGACAACCGAGAAAAGACAATGCAGCTAAACAATTAAAAAAAAACAATAACCCTTAACAAATGACTTAGTTGATGACTTAATTAACAAAATATTGAATTGAATCGATAATTAACCGCGATCACAAACTCTTCGAATCTGACTGCAGAGACACTTTTGACCGACCTCTCCGAGTTCAATGAGTAGTTGACAGTATCTCTGAGTATTTCCGAGCTTCAGATTGAGCGTTGCAGCCTCCCTCAGTCGCTCCTCCCGACCAGGCGCTCCAAGACCAGAGCCGAACTTCGACAGGCGGACCATCTCCAGCTCCTGAGCTTCAGCCTGAAAAAATTATACCAGCAGACACCATTATCATCGTCATCATGTGATGATGATGATGATGATGATGATGGTGTCTGCTGGTATAATTACCTGCATCTCTGTGATTGTCTGTCTGGTCATGTGATGATCAGACAGACAATCCCAGAGATACAGGTGTATCAAAAATGATTCAATTATATTCAATTCGATGAGACAGCTAATTCTAAATAGGACAAAATTACTGTCCCATAATTAGACATAATATTATAGCGTACATTTTTATATTTTATTTTATCTATTTCTCCAATTTGCTAATGCTACGCTTCAAATTCTCGAACCTGGAAAATATGGACCGAAAGGAAACAAGATGTTACGATTAAGACTGTGAGTAGGTTTAACTAAGATGAATTAAGATTAAGACTGATTAAGATTAAGACTGATTAAGATTAAGACTGATTAAAATTAAGATTAAGACTGATTAAGATTAAGACTGATTAAGATTAAGATTAGGACTGATTAAGATTAAGACTGATTAAGATTAAGACTGATTAAGATTAAGACTGATTAAGATTAAGACTGATCAGGATTAAGACTAATTACTGGGTAAGACTAATAATTAGGATAAATGATTGATCAGGATTAAGACTGAGTAGGATTAAAATTTATTAGAATTAAGACCAATTAGGATTAAGACCAATTAGGATTAAGACCGATTAGATTAAGACTGATGATTGATTAACTGGACAGATGCGTTTCTGTCTGACCGACCGTTTTGAAAGCGACGACGTGAGTTGAGTGAACGATGGATTTGCGATAAGATGGAGCAGCGATGACTTCCATGTCTTCACCGATGCAAACCCTCACCAACTGCCACAGGTTGGCATAACCTTCCGGCTTCTGAAAGACAATCATCATCATCATCATCATCGTCGTCGTCATCATCATCGTCATCATCACTGTCATCGTTACCACCACCACCACCACCACCACCACCACCACCACCACCACCACCACCACCACCACCACCACCACCACCACCACCACCACCACCACCACCACCACCACCACCACCACCACCACCACCACCACCACCACCACCACCACCACCACCACCACCACCACCACCACCACCACCACCACCACCACCACCACCACCACCACCACCACCACCACCACCACCACCACCACCACCACCACCACCACCATTATCGTCTTTCTGTCTCTGATAGAATCGAGCATCATTTTAATGTGCAAGATTTTTCCTGCAAGATCGTGTTTCACTTTTCCCATCCATGCCAACGATTGTCTTTCTCGGCTATACAGGTTTACCCTCCACGTGACAGTAGTTGTATGACTGTTGGCTTTGGAGCACACAAAACTGCTAGTGACAATATAATGCCATTGTTGGCAACTAAGAATTGCGGCCTATGTATGCAAATTAATCTAAAGCTCGTGTAATAATAGCACGCAAATTGTGTCTATTAGGAAAAATAACCTAACCTAGCCTAACCTAGTCTAGCCTAACCTAACCAAACCTAACCTTGATTGACTATGATATCACTGCAAATGAATTCGCTTACGCCAAAGAACTCTGAGAAGAGAGCAATGGATCTTTTGAAGATGTCGCTCTGACATCTTTCCAGATCGAGTTTTATGTCTCGTGAGCATTTTCCAGCGAGTAGTGGAGGAGTTCCCAACGACATGGCATGCTCTTTATACACATAAACATACACATAAACATGCAGGTGGACAGATACAGAGAAAGGCAGAGAGACAGACAGACAGACAAAGAGTGAGAGAGACAGAGATACACACACAGACAGACAGACAGTCGGACAAAAAACAGACAGATAGTCAGAAACAGAGATCCAGACAAAGAGAGACAGAGAGACAAAGATAAAGAAAAACAATGTCTGTCTATCTGCACAAATAGAGTTCATCACCACCAAACATTGTCCTCCTCTCTCTCTCTTGCTCTCTCTTTCTGTCTGTCTGTCTGTCTGTCTCTCTCTCTGCCTGAATGTCTTCCTATCTGTCTCTGTTTTTCTTGTCCATAACTTACAGTTAGCACAAGCTAAGTCAATTATTACAAAAGTATTCTGTTAGGCATTTAACATCCTGTTCTCTGCCGTCAGAGCTTTCCCGTTCTCAACGGACCCCCCCCAACAGCTGCTCTGGCTCTTCTTTCTGGTCTCTCTGACAACTGAACTCATATCTCCACTCTAGACAACACCTCTGATACGACACAGCGCTTGTGAATAAGCTGGTGCCCCAGGCTTAGCCTAGAGATGCACTTTACAAAAATGTTGAATTTACAATTACAATTAAGTCTCTAAGTAGTCATGCAGCCAATAACCCACAAAGCATTCAATGACAACTTCATTTAATTTATTAAAGCAGAAATCGTTTTAACTGCGACAGAACTTGTTTAGTGCTTGAAAGAAAGTCAGGGATCCCTGAAAACCGTTTGAACAACACAGCCCTAAAAATCATTCACTATACCAAACAGAAAAATAAGGTTTGATATTTTATTGTATAATAATGTTTGTATCTGTAAATTTATAAAGCGCCTCCCACAGTGCAGACCAATCAGAGGCACACCCAGTACGTGAGAAAAAGGGAGAGAAAAGTGGTATTGAGACAACGAAAAGAGGCACTCAGCCATCTATACTAGGATGTTAGTAATTGCACACGTACTGTAAATAAGATAGTTCGAATATCAACGAACCTGTAAACAACCTCTGTTGGCCATCTAGCACCTGACTATGTAGGCCCTAAGGTGGCCCCTAACCAGCGGGACTCTGCTGTCCATTCCGGTTTCCCTTTTGTAACAAGCTTACTATGACGACGATATGCTACTCTGCATATCGTCTGGGCCCAATAAATTAATAGCTATGGTTATTAATTCGACCAGCTCTAATTCGGAATCGCCAAATGCATAGCAGAACCAATAATCAATTGACCAATCAAAAAGGATCAAACAAAAACTTATACATACGTCTTCACTACACCCCAGTTGATTAGTTTTAGCTTGAAAGCAACATGAAATTATAGATTCAGACGTAAATGATCGAAAAGCAGCTACAAAAATTATGACAAATGTTATTT
>OX457039.1:3315034-3360034 GCA_949752735.1 Lumbricus terrestris
GTGTACAACTGCATGTCAAAAAAGCCCTGTGGGTGTGTGCGTGCGTGTGAGTGTGCATATGTGTGTGTGTACGTGTGGGCATGTGTGTCTTGTGTGTGTGTCTGTGTGTGCGTGTGTGAGTGTGTCTTGTGCGTGTGTGTGTGTGTCTTGTGTGTGTGTGGGTGTGCTTGTGTGTGTGTCTTGTGCATGTGTGTGTCTTGTGCATGTGTGTGTGTGTGTCTTGTGTGTGTGTGTATTGGCAAGTAATGGTCCGAAAAATGAAATAACTGACTAGATGCAAATGTACATTGGTAAATGTAAAGAAGAGGAGAAAGAAGAGAATGAGTAGGAGGAGGAGAAGGAGGAGGAGAAGGTGGAGAAGGAGGAGGAGAAGGAGGAATAGAAAGCGAAAGATGAGAACATGAGAATAGAAGAAGAAGGATGCAGAATAGGTAGAGTAGCTATAGAAAGCAGAGCAGGAAGAGTTGGAGAAGAAAAAGGAGTGGAGGAGGATGAGGAGGACGAGTAAAAGATGAATTAATTAAGGCAGAGAGAGAGAGATTGACTTACTGCTTTGAGTGTTCGTATGTCCCAGACTTTGATGGTTCCGTCAAACGATGCGGTGGCCAAAAGATCAGGATCATCAGGACTGAACTTACAGTCAAAGATTGTCTCAATATGACCCTCAAGAAGACAACAGGAAACAACAAAACACTCAACACACACTCAGACAGATATATAGTCAAACAGACAGACAGGCAGGCAGAGAAGTACTCAGACAGTCAGGCATTTAGACAGAGAAATAAACCAACAGACAGAAAGATAGTTAGTTAGTCAGACAGACAGGCAGCCATATAGCCAGACTGCAGACATAATGGACAAACAAAAAGACAGAGGCAGACAGATAGACAAACAGGACTGAACACAGAAACAGACAGACAGACAGACACGGTGAAAGAAGTGAAGGAGCAGGAATAGACAGACAGACAGACAGACAGATAGACAATCCAGAAGCTTCTGTCTAGGTCTTTCTATTACTTTCTATCTCTCCATTACTGAACAGATAATTATGTCTAACAAAAGACAGATGGTCAAAAAGACTCAAACCAGTTCAGAGTCAGAGAGAGAGAGAGAGAATCCCACAATTACACATTTGAACAGTAATAGAGGCGAAGGGGCGCTATATAAACCCCACAGACAACATAAATTCATCGACAGCGAAAACCTTTGCTTACATTCTCACGCAGGAAGTTCCACCTTCTCCGCCTCAGGTCGTACAGTCCCACTCCACCATCCGTGAACAGACAGAGGATCCTCGCGGATGGAATGGCAAACTGGGAAGACGACTGACTATCAGACACCAGGTGTCGCTCCTTCGCTGGAAAATCGCTTCCGTTCGTTTGAATATCATCATCATCTGTTGTTGTTGTCGTTGTTGTCGTTGTTGGAGAGGTGATAACGTACAATGAGTGGAATCCGGTTTTGTTGATGCGGATGCTTTCGATTGGCGTTGCCTTGGAAACGGTCCACAACCTCAGAACGCCGGAATTTGCATCTACGCGGACAGAGGTAATGTAATGATGTATCTATACTGTATTGTACTGCATTGTATTGTATCTATATTGTATTGTATTGTATCTATATTGTATTGTATTGTATCAGGGCCGTGTTTAAGGTTCTTCGAGTGTCGGTGCAAAGTCTTACAGTAGGGGCAAAGTGCCGTTCGGCAGTCTTACACGATTAGTCATTTTACAAAAATCCGCTGTTCAATATAGGCTAGCCTACGTGGTTTGTCGGCTGTGGCGGGTCAGTAGGCAAGCACGCAACGTCGGTGAACTTAGTGAAATTAATGGTTTCTTACACTTACTGATTTACACACTTGAGGTTTAAGTAACACCGAGACTCGCAAAAGACATTTGGTCAATGGCAACAAAACTCTCGACTCAGGGGCATTCGGTGCATGTCACCGAATGGACCTATGTTAAACACGGCCCTGTATTGTATTGCATTGCATTGTATTGTGTTGTGTTGAGTTGTGAAGATACTTATGAGCTAGACCATGTTGAGTTCTTAAGACTGAAAGCAGTAGCTCACCTATTTTTATTTTACACAGGTACATAATCATGATACCTCAGGAATCTAAAAAATTATGTTAGGAGCAGAGGAGCTGTTGTTGAATGTCTGGAAATGTAGGCCTTGCCTATTATCATTATTATTATTATTATCTCTATATTTTTTATTATTTCATTATAATTAATATCATTATTAATTCATTAAATTTGAAATATATTATGCACAAGGTGACACCAGTCTACATCATGATCACATCACTAGCGCCAGCATCATCGTGTCATCATCATCATCATCATCATCATCGTCGTCCTCATCATCATCATCATCATCGTCGTCGTCTTCATCGTCGTCGTCGTCGTCATCATCATCATCATCATCATCGACATCATCATCATCGACTGAAACATCAGCATCACGAAGAGCCATGGCAGGCAGACAGACAGAAAGACAACAGAGCATGGGTAGATAGAGTCGAGGATAGTATGAACACATAGCATATTCCAACCACCTCCAGTGATGAACATTCCAGGCGCTGAGTGAATCCAAGACAAGCACCGTACGGATGTTGCAGCGCTTGGCAGCTGGAAGCGCATCACGATCCGACCAGACGCTGAATCTACGAGGCTGACCCCATCGCAAGCGGTCACACATGCAACGTAGTCTAAGCCGAGAGGATCCCACTCCAGGGCGATGACACGGCCATCGTCATCCTTCGCATCAGCATCGTCCCCTACATTGCCTGAAGATAACCTTGCGATGTGCTTTGCTATGCGCTGCCCTGAAAAATGAACATGTATGCATATGCATGTGTTTCGTATACATGAATGTATGTATGCAACTATGCATATATGTGCATACATATGCATTTTCATATGTTTGTATATATGTATGTTTGTATATATGTATGTTTGTATATATGTATGTTTGTATATATGTATGTTAGTATTATACAAACATACATATATACAAACATACATATAATATATGTATGTTTGTATATATGTATGTTTGTATATATGTATGTTTGTATATATGTATGTTTGTATATATGTATGTTAGTATTATACAAACATACATATATACAAACATACATATAATATATGTATGTTTGTATATATGTATGTTTGTATATATGTATGCGTGTAAGGGTGTATCCCTCCGAAACGGTTGAGCATAACTGGTCTAAGGTCTTTCTTCCCTAATTTGTCAAGAACATGAGAAATGCAAAACTTGTAGGACATTTAGAGCATGGGTATTTTCCAGGGGTGGGGTTCTGAAGCGTCCCTCTTGCCCCCATGCGTGGCACCCATGCATTTCAATGAGGTGAGTGTCTTTTTTTTCGACACAGATTTGCAATCCTAGAAAGGGTGAATCTCTGACCAAAACGAAGGATGAAGAAGACGAATTCTGACCTGGACAGAGGAATGAGACACTCCCATCCATATGTCCAATCGCAATCTTCTCCGGATTCCTCGGCGGATGACAGCGAAACTGGCAGACATCAGAGGAGAAGTTCTGCACATCCTTATGACAGATGACGCTTTGACCAGCCGTGAAATTCCACATCTGCATCGGACCGCGACCACTCATGAAGACCACGCTCTGCTTGTCTGGAACGCCCCACCCGATCGACCTCGGAGTTCCAGTGGTCACTTCCAACCGTGCGACGGTTCTCTGCTCGGCCACGTTCCAGATGATGATGCGGTTGGTGACGCTCGCGATGGCGATCAGGTCCTTGTTGTAGGGACTCCATGATATCGTTGAAATCGTCTTCTTGTGTTCGGCCATAATCGAGTGCAGCTTAAAGTCGTGTAGCTTTGGGTCCATCTATGTTGGGTGAACATTGAACAGCCGGCACACAGCTTGTACTTTAGACGCATCCGTAGGGAGACTCAGTATGAAAATTGTAGAAAAATAACTGAGGGGCTAGACATTGCTCCGAAAAATTTAGGAATCACTACTCCAAGGATTTAACAATAACGCTTTTAGAACTGCTAATTTGTATGACAAAAAACCAGCATTTGCCACAATAATTTTTTATTGAGGATTGGATGACGAATTGAATTGGTGATGCTGTGCCTCTCAGATAGGTTACCTGAGGGCAGCACTATATTCAGTATCCACATGACTAGCCAAGGCCGTAGCTAGGGGGGTGTTTTGGGTGTTTGAACACCCCCCGAAATGGAAAATGCTAAAAATAAAGGAATGCATTTACTAGCAAATGATGTAAATACTAAGAAATAAAACCATAAAAACACTTCCCGAAATGAAAAATTTGAAAAATAGAGTGAATTAGTGACATTTCTTTAAGATTTCGGCTGGACGACTAAAAAAGTCGTCAGTTTTTTCTGACAGGAACTGACGAAACACCCCCCGAAATCAAATCCTGGCTTTGGCCTTGTGACTAGCTAACTAACTAAATAAGTAACTAAGTACCTAGCTAACGAAACTGACTGACTAGATGAACAACTAAAATTTAATGATCACTGAAATAAATAACTAAATAACAGCTGGCCTCTCTTCAACTTTATATTTTTATACTGATATCAATTGGCTCTGCTAACGATCCGAAACCAGACTTCAGGCCGTGCAACTCTACAGTATAGCAAAAAAATCTGTTTTCCATTTAATGCCTGCCATGCACTGGTGTCAGGTTTCTTTGCCCAAACAAGATTAGAAGATAAAATCACACAGCATAAAATCGATTAAAATACCTTCTATAGGATTTTCAAGTACATTGTACATTCATGCGTTGCGAGAATTTTTATATAGCGCCTCGTCAAGGGAACTACTCAGAAGCACTCTCAACCCCCGTGCGGCCAAATAAAACTGTCTGAAGAAGGCAGAGGAATGACTGAGGAGTTCTAGTAAGGGAGGGAGTGAAGAGTCAATGGGAGGCCATTCCAGGGGGTCGAGAGGCCCATACCACTAAAATTGAAAGCCCCACAATTTTTCATGGCCACACCCCAGGTCGTGGCATTTAATTAATGCTGAAATAACAATTGATGCTTCTATCAAAAGAACAGTTGCATTAACAATCTCCTTATTAGGAGACCAATATGTGATTCTGGAATACATGCAGGCTTTGTCCAAAAGTAAATGCTGCAGAGAATAGAAAGAATGTGTATGGGGATAGAGCATGAAAGAAGATATTGATTTTCTAGCCAGACTTTGCAGCAGAAATTACACAGCAGCAGAAAAAACCAAATCGATTGAACAATAATAGAGACTATTAGCTTCAGAATCAATGTATTAGCACAGATGAGAGAGACAGAGACAGACGGACAGACAAAGAAAAAACAGGTAGAGGAATACAGAGACAGACAGACAGAGACAAAAACTGACAGAGAGATACTGAGAAAATAGCTAGATAGAAACAGACAGGCATACAGAGACAAATATACAGACACAGACAGAGACAGACGTACAGACACAGAGACAGACATACAGACACAGAGATAGGCAGACATATAGACACAGATACAGTCAGACAAAATCAGACATAGATAGAGACAGGCAGACATACAGACACAGAGAGACAAACATACAGAGACAGACAGACAGCAGAGCACCTGAGCCACCACCTCCAGTGGCCAAAATCAATAGCAGTCTCTCCTCCCGTCTTCCCTCAGCAAACAACGCATCCTAAGACAACAACCGTCTTCAACCATTGTTACTTGCAGACATCTAATATAGCCAAAAGTCGTCAATCACCACCCACCAGCAGAGCCACGGCAATTACCTCTCACCTGGTAAATATAGACAGCCAGTGTGGCGCAGTAGGCAAAACGGTCTCCACTGGCAGCGCAGATGTCGGGGTTCCACGGTTGGCTCCCGGCCGCTATCAACCCGATCTGCCTTGCCGACGACATCGTCACGTACTCACGACAAGACGCACACAATCTCTTCTGATGCTGCTGCTGAAGATGATGATGATGAGGTGGACAAGAGATGCTGGTGATGGAGTAGAGGAAGACCAGGTGTTACTCCAGAACGTTATTGGAATTCATGGTGCCATCCATTCATTACAGCCAATCGTTAAATCTATAGAACAGCTATCGCTATAAACAGCTTCTGGTAGTCTACCTTGAATGAGGCGTGATATGTAACACTTCGAAAACAATTGCATTGCACATTTGCACTGTGTACAGGCCTAAAAATACTTGAATAAATACATTGAACGAAAAACGTATTGTGCTTGACCAGTTGTAAAGCTCTTCTCTCAGCCAGAGCCTTTCAGAAACACTCTCAGTTCGAGCGACCCAGAGAGAAAATGCAATTGTTTTGACGCAAGAGAAAGCTGAGGAAAGGCTACCAGACAGGATAACCAAAAGAACTGTTGGGAAGCGCATCCCTTAAATAGGGACCTATTGGATGCAATTGTAACAATCTAAAACTAACCGCCTGCTTACAAGATAAGACAAGATGATCGGGTTAAATAAACTCATGGAAATGGGTGCCTGCAGATAAGAACAATAGGCATCACTTACCACCCCTCCTGAAAAATTGACACCCTTTTTTTAACTGCTACATTTTAGTTTTTAACAAATTTCTTTGCTCTACAGCAGCATTGATGCATTGATGCCAGTGACACACACAAAGTGGAACTGAGGAATTTATATTTAAAAACTTTATGAAAAAATACTCATGTTCCTTAATTTCCTGCTTTGGATGTTTCAGACCCTTGCCAATTTTTTTAACCATGACCCTTGTGTCTTATTCTCTCCTGCAAAATATCTGGTGGCACCCACATGCTACTCGATCATGATTCAGATGATCTTGGAATAAAATCTCAGCAAAGACAATTGGCATTGTCTCAGGCAGTCAATAATATTACAGAATGATGCTTGAAATAATATACGAAATAAACACGAATATGTTTGAAACAAATCACAACAGCGACAGACAGAGAGACAGAGATAGACAAAGACAGACACAGAGATCAACAGAGACAGACAGAGCCTGCCCCAGCTGAAACTCCAAGCACAGAACGGACCTTAAACATTTTAACAACAAAGCTGCATTGGTCTTCTAGTCACTTATAGTAGACTTTCGCTGTTAAAGAGTCAAGAGGCATCATCAGGCTTTTAACGTTGGACTCCACTTCAGCCCAAGAAATGAAACATCAACTAAGACAAGTGTCAGTGTAAAAATGTTTACATTACATCACATTACCTTACATTACACCTGTATCAAACAAGTGAAGGCCCACTCAACTTTCTGCACCTATAACGATACTTTATTTTTCTGATTTGGAAGTGAGAAAAGATCAAATATGCACATATCAATTTCTTTATTTATAACACAGACAATATCTATGTGCTTGTCAGATGCAAATTTGTAGTCTACTTACTTACTTAGATGTATGCATGTCATATATGCATATGGCTGACATGTGCCAACACTGATGAGAATTTCATGATGACAATCATATGACAACTACCATCTGTCCACATTATTGTTAACTTCACCTTGACCACCTCCATTAACGACCACCCCCATAATACCAAAGAAAAACGGAATACGTGTGTACAACTGTACACAGGTTTAAAGTATAGAGACCTAATACCGCGACAAGAATGAATTAGGGTACCAAGAATGAACAATAAAAATAATTGCTAATAAAAAATCTGATAAAAATTAAATTGTGTACCAAGAATTCCAAGCAAGTAAATACCCTTAAGTTGCATATTACAAGCGCACAAGCAACGAAAGGCTGACTTGCAACTTACACTTTACACATATCTGAACTGCAAGCGCCCTGAACTAAAGCTGACATATACGTAGATAGTCATGGTTGTCACTTGTCAGTAGCCACGGGTGATAATATCGTCTATAGCCTATAGGAGAGTCCTTGCTGTGACCGCAGTATAAATTTATACTGTGCTGTGACGGAGAGTCAGAGACACGCTAATGCGAGCCTTGTGAGGTGCCACACGTACCACATACAATGGCCACAGAAATACCAAATATTTATTCTGTAGCTATAAGAGTTTAGTAGTAGCTTACCCTGATTTAATCCTCTGTCGCTCGTTGGCCAATACACGAAAAGCGACACATTCAAACAAACTACAGAGAATCAGTTTTCGCATTAGACGCCATCACTGCGTAGTCACATGACCAACCATTGCCAGGTAGCCAGCACGGATTATATATTGTAAGGACTCTACACTTTTAAGCCAAACCCAGTGATGGTAAAGATAAAACAACGGTTATGCAGCACTTCAATTCGTCAATTCATGTTTGTGTTCCCAAAACTAACGTTCTTTGGGTAGACCTATAAAGTGTGTCTCAATAATATCATTTTTAGCGACTCGTCGTTATGCATAGTCCTAACGCATATAAGAGGATGTATGCTAAACCCAAAGCATATTATTTAGTTATTCACTTATCCATCTTGCTCAGTGTGCTCTGTCAAAAATAATTATCTGAGCCTGTTATCGTTTTTTCCATCCCATTGACACCACTGACCAATTCAGCAATAATGACCGGATAGAGCCTTTATATGTAGGCTATAAGCGCCCGTAGATATTTTGACAGGAGGGCAAAAAATGCGAGTGGGCCTAATTAGGCCTTAAAAGAACATAATAGGTAGCCTATTAGGCTATACTCGAAGACGTTTCTAAGCGATTTTTTAAATTGCACGTTGTGTACCATTAGTATCAATGTAGGCCTATCATTATAGAGCTATATTTTTTAGCGGGAATAAATTATGTTGAAAGACCAGAATGTTGGCCTATATTAAAAAATAGACGACAATTTTTCAAGGGGGAAGGCCCCTTCTAGCTCCTATAATCGGTAGGTAGGCGCCAATGGGCCTAGGCCTACTATAGCTGTCGCTGCGACTCTTTGAGCAGGTCACCGAACTTGAACGTCTCCCGTCGCTTTATTATTCACCAAACCACAACAACGCTGTGAAAACGAAATTCTTAGGCTGCTTTTGTGGCTCCCTTCGTGGCGACTTTTCTCCCTGCAGCGAGAAATTGTCAACAATAACCAAAAAGAAGGAACCGATAGCCAATTAACTGTCCATGCATCTTGCACACACTCGTCAATACACATCGCTTCTTGCGTAAGCAATACTAAGCATGCATGTGGAAGGTTTAACAACAACCACTCTTACCTGCATTTAATATTATAACGATCGAGTCGGTAGCTTCGTGTGAAGCATAGAACATTGATCAGAACGTCAGTGTACACACCAAGCATAGCGTCATTGTAAACACCAATATTGCTTCAAAGACGTCCAGCATAATGCCTGCAGAAAATGGAAAAATCGTTTTAAAAAGACGGCGGAGGACGCAAGAAGGAAAATCTATTAGAACAAAATCACACCATCAGCATTAGCGAGGTTTAAAATGGTGTTTTAGCTGTGGGGTTCAAGATCCTTAGCCGTTCAAAATTCAAATCCGTTCGGACAACTGAAAAGATTTTATGGTCAAAATTCAAGAAGCTAAAACAATCTAGAGACTTTATCAGTTAATTGCTTGTGAAATTTTTTAAAATTTTGAACTGTGTTTGTGTTCTTTAGTCAGATTTTCCCCCTTTGGTTGTGCCTGAAGCCTTGAATCGGGCATCCCTGAATAGTTATCCTGAAGGGGCGCTATATAAATTCCTCAAATAGATAGATCAATTTTTCTTTAATAAACAGATAAGAACAACAATATTTAAAAACTTTATTGACAGAACAGAGATCCACTGCACTCGCAACGCTACGTCGAAAGTGAACAGTCTGTATCATCGTCCAGCATATCGGCCTGGCCTTCGCATCGATTTCTACGTTTCGTAGAGTTACACGATTTTCCCAACTGGGAAGCTGCTGTCGAAACGCCCCCACACCCACCACCACGTGAATTCCTACCACCAGTGACAGGCTGGCGGCTGAGAACGCTGCTTCTACTACTCGTCGAAGAGTCGGAACTTATGGAAGACTTAGAGCAGGTTTTCCTCGCCGGTTCCTTGTACCCGATGAGGGCCTTGATGCGGTTCTGAACACGAAGTCTCTCGTCGAGGCCACACCCACCCGACCGGACTGGATCATTGCAATGCGCTGTGGACGCACATCGTTTGGGGTCGCTCGTGCCGGTCGACGTAGTGGTACAACCGCCTCGTAAGGATCGTCGGTCCGGAAGAGGTTCTCGGTCGGAGTTGGTGGAGGAGTGGCTGGGGAGGACGGGCGGCGCGTTCTTCCGCCCATGCTGGAGCTGCTTCCACATTGCCTGTAGGGAGTCGGGGTTTGTGTCGTCGGCGTCAAAGCACGGTTCCAGACACAGAGGCATTTCGCCGGAGCAGGGAATCCCATCTCGCGGTAAACTTCCCTCCTGGCACGGTTGACATCCGGCCAACGACATCGCGCTGCTTCCCCGAAAACCGAAACACTCCGATCGGTTACCGGAAGCCGCCGACGCAAACTTCCCTCCTCCGAACTTTCCGTGGTTTCCGGTCGCACCCATGCTGCTCAACGAAAAACTTCCAGCCGCGACCGGAAAGTCGTTCTTGCACGGAGCGTTGTCCGGCTGACATCCAAGTCCGTCAAACGGACGCTGCTCCGGTACTCCATCGCATGACGGGACTCTGTCCAAACATCCACAGTCATCCGCCTGCTCGTGGCCGCAGCCTCCAAGACCCGGTTCGACGTAGCATCCGGTTTCCATGGCAGCCGACACCTGACTCCGAGTGATGCTGCTGATGCGCGCTCTCAGCCGAGCGATTTCACCATCCTTGATGAGCGCCGTCTCCTTCGTCGCGCTCGCGATCATCCGCGTGGCGTCGAGCTCCATCTGAAGGCTGCTCACCTGCTGACTCGCTCGCTTCAGCTCGAGCATCAGCTGCTGACGACTGTCCTCCGCAGCCTTCAGCTGGCACTGCTTTCCGGCCAACTCCTCCTCCAGACCGGACCTCGCAGCGGCATGCGCGTCCCTCAACTGCGTCACCTCCTTCGATAACTGCTCGTTCACCAGACGGTACTCCTTTTCCGAGCGCTTCAGATGCTCGCTGAGCCTCGTCCGGTCTCCGTCCGCCTTCGTGAGCGCCTCGAGCAGTTTCTCCAGCTCCGATTTCTGCGACTTGAGCGAATTCCGAGCGTCGGACAGGGACTCGGTGGCTCGATCGAATTCCCCCTGCGTAGCGGTCAGTCGCTGTTCGCATTTGTCCAATCGCTCCTGAAGCGCCTGCAGCTGATCCGAGGTCTTCGTGAGTTCTTCCTGTGACCTAAGTTAGAAGTAAGTAAGTATATTAAGATGAGATAAGAATAGTCTTTAATATACCAATTGCTCTTCGCATTTTGGTGTACAGACATGGTATAATTTAAACAAACGTACATCATTTCTATATCCAATCAATGTCAAAATGTTTTCAAATAGTACACAAAATCCTAATTCCACAATACAATTCTTTATCAGGCCTACTCCACTTGCAAGCACACACAATGGGACATAAAACATCATTAGAAATACATTGAAGCAATAATTGGTAAAAATTAAATCACAAGACGGATTAAATTACAAGCATTGAACAAATCATCTGATTCAGCATTATGGAGATAATCCCTTTCCAATCAACGAATCACAGCGTATGTATGTACATATGAGAACTTGTCATAGCGCCCCTTCAAAATTTCAACTCAGAGGCGCTCCCGACTACAGCCGACACCAAATCGGAGTTTCACACCAAAGCGCACAAGCATTGCAAGCGAAAGACTTGCTCAGAGTCCCTACACAGCGGCTTGCGGTGGATTCAAACCAACAACACTCCAGCTCCAAGACGCCGAACATACCCCTACGCCACCGCACCCCACATAGCGGTAACTCTAGATGAAGTGAGCAAGGCCTAAGGAGTGCATCCAGTTACCTGCGTTTGGAAAGTACAAGTCCCTCCCTCTCCAGACCCAACGCTTCAATCGTCGTGCAGTGCTCCAGCACTCGCTTGTTCTCCGCATCCAGTTCCGCCTTCAGCTGCCGAACGACCTGCTCCAACTCATGGACGAGACGCGACTTCTGCCTGAGCGCTGCCATCAGGGTCTTCGTCTGCTCCGTCAGGTCGTTGGACTGCTTCCCGTGCTGGTGGACCTCGAGCTGCGCCTTCTGGAGCGCCGTTTCCAGTCGGATGACGCGCTGCTCCGACTCCGCCAATCGCTCCTTCGTCGCCATGTCCAGCTGCGTCACCCGCGCCGCCCTCTGCTCGAGGTCCCACTGACGCTGCTCCAACTCCTGGTTGAGCTCGTCCACCACGCTCTGCCGACTGCGGAGTTCGTCGCGACATCTCCGCATCTCTCCCTGGAGCGTCTCCACCTCGTCCCGACACACTTCCAGTTCCGTCTCCCGTCCCTTCAGTCGGCTCTCCAGCTCCGTCGCTCGTATCTCCTTCGTCTCGTTCTCCAGCTTCCGCTTCTCGCACTCCGCGAACAGTTCCTTCACGGTCTGCGAGTTCTCCTCCAGTTCGGCGTCGCGGTCTCCGATCTGCTTTTCCAGGTTCTCCGCCAGTTCGTCCTTCTCCGCCAGCGTCTCCGTCAGGCATTTGTTTTCGCGCTGGAGGGAAACCATGTCCGACGACATTTTCTCGGCTCCTCTTCTCTCGTTCTTCAGTTGCTTGAGCGTGTCTCTCAGTTCGTTGCCCAGCTCGTCGATGATTTGCTTCTTCTCTAATTGCAGGTCACGAATCGTTCTCACAAGGTCTCCCGCCTGCTGTTCCCTTCGCTCGGCATCCGCCATCGCCATTCCCAACTTCTTCTCGTTACCCTCCAGCAGAGCTTTCATACCCGACATTTCCTGACAGAACGCCTGTTCCCGCTCCTCCTTCTCCCTTTCCACGGCACTCCGAAGACCTTCCAGCTCTTCGATTCTTGCGCATCCCTCCAGAATCCTCGCCTGCTTCTCCTTGAGTTCTCTTTCCAGCCGGTCCAGGCGATCGTTCCTCTCTTCCGCAGCCTCCGTCGTCCTCCGCAGCTCCTCCTCAAGGTCGGACACTCGCTTCGCCATGCTGCTGAACTCGACGTGGTGCTGCTCTTCCGCGGTCTGTTGCTTCGCCGTGGCAGCCCTCAGCGCTTCCTTCTGCTGGTGGATGGTCGACTCCAGCTTCTGGATCTTCCCGTCCGACAGGTCCTTCTGCTCGTGGAGCATCCGACCCGACTGCTGGAGCTCCTGCCTCAGCGTGCTCACCACAACGCTCATCTCGTTGAGCGTCTGCTCGAGCGACATGGAACGCCGTTCCGTCTGCTCCAGCTGGTGCAGTGTCACGCGGTGCTTGCTCTCCGCCGTCTCCAGCTCCGCGCGCAGCTCCCGGCACCGCTTCTCGCTCATCCTCTTCGCCGCTTCACCACTTCCGAGCGCCTCCTCAACCCGCTGCTCCGTCACCCTCTCCAGTTTCTGCAGTTCATCCGACTTCGTTCGCAGGCACTCCTCCAGGGCGTCCACTTGGGAAACGAGGGTCGTCACTTGAGTGGACTTCTCATCCAGCTGCCTGTCAAGGGCGGACGTCTGCATCGCCGCCCTGCGAAGGCTTCTTTCCGTCGTCGCCGCCTTTACCGAATGCTCATGCATGTCGCGTTGAAGGTCGTCCACCTGGCAGTTCCGCTGGGCCAGCTGCGCTCCAAGCGAGACCTTATCCACTTCGAGGTCGGCGATCCTCCGCTCGAGCGTGGAAATCGTTGCCGCCTGCTGCTGTCGCTCCTCTTCCAGCTTTTCCATCGATGCCTCCCAGTTGTTATCCGCACACGTCCGACCTTCAAACTGGAAAGCTCCTTCCATGTCTTCTTCCGTTTCGCACAGCGCACCGTTCAACACCTCGCAGCAGTCATCGTTATTGTTCTCGTTGGCATTCTTCCGCCGGAGCTGCTCCAGCTCCCTCTCGGCCAGGGCAAGCTTCGACCTCAGTTCTTCCACGACCGCCGCGTTCTCCAGCCGCTTCCCACCGCCATTCTCCTCCGTGCCCGCGGGTAAGGCAACGCACTCACATCTGTCGCACGACTTTAAACTCGTAACGATACTGTTCTGCAGCTTCAGCGCCAGCGACTCGAGGTCGGCCAACTGCGTCCGGTCGTCTTGAAGTTCCGCTTCGTAGCATTTCAACTTCTCGCATTTATCCTCCAAACTTGCCTTCAGTTCGTGATTCTCGTTCCTCAACATCTCACAGCGTTTCAGCTCCGCCTCCATCTGGGGAACGTAGTCGCTGAGCCGAGCGAGCAGCTGCGAGTTCTGAGTCTCCACCGACTCGCGTGAACTTCGCTGAGTCGCAACCTCCGACCTCAGCTGTTCCTGAACGTTCTGAAGGCTTTCGATCTCCATGCAGCGTTTGACGAGGTCGGCGAGCAGCTTTTCCCGCTCATCGTACGAACTGCTCAGCTGATCCTCGGCGGAATGGAGTCGCGACTGAAGTCGAGTCTGGAAGTCGACAAACGAGTGACGCATCTGTTCCACGCTCGCTAAAGCCACGTCATGGTCGGCTGCACAGAAATGAAATTATTCAAATGCATTACAAAAAAATATTCAAAACAATTCGTAGCAAAGACATCATAAAAAATTTATGACTCGCTTTATTTCTTTCATACGAATTGTATACGAATATTTGCAACTTTATGGAGCCTCAAATTGATGAAAAGAATTATGTTCATTTATTGTATAACAGCCACATTCATAAGTCCTCAAGCAGTTAGTAAATCTATTAACTATGAGGGTTGCAGTAGTTTCAGTGATTCTAGTGGGTCTAAGGATGGTTGAGACAAATTTATGAGAAAACATATTATTAAGAAAGGTTTCAGAGAGGTGTCTTCACGTAAGACATCAAAAACTACAAAGACTAAACAAAGCAATTAGTATGTATTGTATGCACAGCATTCTAGTTACAAATGTTTTCCTCATCTGATTTTCTGCACTTGGTAGCAACCGGTCATGGTGTATGGAGCGAAACAAGACCCAAGAAAAACTAATTAATTATTAACTTACAATATACATCTTATACTTGTCCCTATATTTTGATTACTACTCAACATTTGTTTGCTAGTGCCAAGGTAATAAGAGCATAGCAATACTAATACCAATAAGAATATAATAATATGAATAACACCACAGCAAAATGATTAATTATAACAATGACACCATACTGTACATGTATTTGGTTAATTGAAGTCAATAGGAATTAATGGAAAAACAAAATAAACAATTATATTTTCCTATCTAGACTTAAATTTCATAAATTAAAATTCAGAGCAAATCCAACTGCGTTAAACTCCAACCTTCAGCGCCTTTCTTTGAAGCGGACAAGTCGGTGAGCTCCTGTTTTAACGCCAACAGCATTTCCGTCTGATGCTGAACCAGCGAATTCGATTCCTTCAGCTGGAGACTGCAGCTCACGTACCGCTCCTCCCATTCTCTCCTCTCGCTCTCCCTCTGCTCACTAGAGGTCCTCGCTTCCAAGAGACTTCTCTCCAGTTCCTCCTCTCTCAGTCGTTGATCTTCCGCCGCCTCTTGCAGCGGTCTCAGTTGACCGACCGTGCAGTGAAGCTCGAATCTCACTTTCTCGACTTCACTGACGAGACTGTGGTTCTCGGAGATGAGGTGCGACTTCTCCTCGCGCAGTTCGTGCAGCTTCTGACGCAAGTTTGAATTATCGTATTCGAGTCCGCTGGATGCGGCCACCGTCGCTCGGCCAATCGATGGCCACTCAGATCGTCCGGCCAGATGGATGGACAGACTGCTGCTCGATGAAGATGACTGCTCATTCATTTTCAGAGCAACGTCGCATCAGAGGAATGTTATAGCAGGGAAAGATCTACCTACAATATGTAAATTACAACGAATTGTTAACACACAACGTCATGTATTGGCATCAAGGTACACAGAGACGTCGGAGCAGGGATGCTGCTGTCGAGTTGAACCACCTGGTGTGCAACTAGGAATAGATTAATTTAAACAGTGGCAGTGTTTCTAGCACTATGTCACGTGCTACTATTTAAACTAAAGACTCGATAAACTTTATTCAAAGAATGTTATTCAAAACCATGTACTGACTATCTTGACTAAAGTTCCAAGCAGCCATACTGCCAATCGTTCTAATGTAAACCTACAGTGTTGTTGTTAATTGAATTAAACGAATGCACATACTGGCAAAGGGACAGGCATTTATACAGTCTTAATCTTATTCCATGATTTTTATAAGTGCTGCGTACAGTTCTTAGCCATAATGCAATCAAATGCATCATGGCATATCAATAGCCGCTTCATATCTGTGCTTTCAATCTGTAATCTTTCCAGTCAGTAATGTGATATTTATTCGTGGCCTTCTCTAAATGAATTCAAACTAAATTCGAGTCCAATGCAACCGGCCACGAAACGCAAAAGAGTCTCATGCATATTAGCTGAGGTCGGAACAACTGTATCAGTGTACCTGATACGTTAAATTCCGATCCTAAACTCAACTTAACATCGTACGAGAAACTTTCCGGCTGGACTCTTATGTCTTCATCGGAGTTCATTCGATTGTGACTCGTGTTGTTGTTTTTTGGCTGCGTTATTACTCTCAGATGACTTTGTTTGCTGTAGCGACTGTTAACATCATAGGCCGTGCGCTTTTGTGCAAGACGTGTCTTGTTAAAGCGCGTTAGAAATAATAAATTGTAATAAATTGTATTGTTAAAATCACCATACAGTGCTTTGCTCCAAAAACCACCTCGGCACTTAGTTCGAACATGATATAAAAATGCTTGCACAAAATAGAAGATCATGCCTACCGCGCGCGTCTTTGACAACCCGATCAGGATTTTATAAAGTTCATGTAATCTACTAATTAAAATATCTGAGTACGCAACTGGTCATAATAACTGCATTAAATCTGTCGAATACGTTACTAATTTAAAACTTTCGATTCAAAATAAATAAAATAACATTTCTCGTGGCAGAAAATAAACAATAGACTAGATGTCACGCCAGTATAATTAGACTGCTTAACTGCCTTGATCGAAATTTCCAATGACAGATCATTTGAAAATAAGCAATTAAAAAGTAATTAAAGTAACACTGAGTTTAACTCAAAATCACCAAGAAAACAAACAAAACAATTCAAATATGCATGATTTTACATTCCTTTAGGAAACGTTCGTGGTTCACTTTCCACGGTTTATCTTTTTTATCCATAATCCATTCCATGTCCTGCGTAGTTTGTTTCCATCTGTAATAAAGCGTCGCTGCGGTCTGCGCCCGAGATCTCATAACTTTGAATTGCCAACTAAAGATGATAAAAACTTCATACCTAGGGTACTTTACAATAGCTTAAAACAAAATGATAAAAATAAGCGATTAGTTTAAAATTAATAAATAAGGCTACTCTTGAACAATGTACAAACATTTTATTTTTTATTTTTCATATATAACTATTGTTCTGTTCATCTTGTAACTGTGTTGCGGCTTGTCAACCTGATTTCTGATTAAACGAATATGCATCATGGCGCTAAATAAATATCTGGAGAGGGCATTGAAGCAGATTGTCGACACGAGCGTCATAACGACGGCGTCCCTGTACTTGGTGGTTGTTAAGTTTAATTTATACGATCGCATTGTTTTCGTTGATCGATTCGAGTGTAATTTAACATGGACACAGTTCTAGTGTAGACGGGTTCTATCAAGTGCAATCCCTTTCGATATCAATCTCCTGCCGAAGGCGGATTGGCGATTACAGATGGATAACAAGCTCGTCGCTCCTCCGGTGGACAGAGATGGTGGTTCGAGTCGGATGGGGGTATCGTCTATCACCCTTACCTGCAGAGTGTGTGACTTGACCACGTCACAGGCCCCTGGCATTAGACTCAGGACGATCTGCCCCCGATGCGGAAATTTCTATGCCAACGACCAACATTCGGAGCACGCGAGGCCCACGGTGGCTGCCGGGTCGTCGATCGCAGGGCTCAGCGTAGGGGCGTCGGGTTCAGGGGCCGATCCTAATCGGGAGGTACGCCTCAGGAACCGATCCAACACCCGCTGGCAACCGTCGCCAACGCCCGATAGACTGCCGTCTCTGGAGAAAAGGGTAAGTTTGAGAGACGTCCCAGCGAATAGCGACAGAGTTATCCTATCATTTACGACTGCCTTATTATAATATTTTTAAGGATTTGTTGTTGTGTAATAGAGATTTCCAAGTACAGTGTACGTTGTCGTACGTACGGGCTTTATGCTACTGCTGTTGTCACAGTCACAAAATTAATGATCTTTTCCAGGGTGAGAATTTCCGGGGGGGTTGGGGGACCGGTTTCAGCCGCCAGTCTTTCTTAATTAGAGCCCCATAGTAAAGTCTGTTTTTCACACCCCTGTTCCAAGTGTATCGGTGTCCAAGCCCCAGTTATTTTCTCACAATTCTCACACTATTTTTCGTTGTCATTTTGCTTAAAATATTATACCATGTTCATCACCATGGTTGAATTTTATGAGCATTGCTTGCCAAATTTATGCATTATTTCATCATTACATTGATATAATCTATGATTTTCCTGTCACTACCTCAAACGCAATGCAATTCATCTGAAATGCCATTCATGTTCTTTCTACGTTGTCATCGATGCAGAGTCTTAGCTTTAGTCATAATTTTTTAATTAGTCATAGTTTCTTCATATCAGGCAGTCTGTTTGCATATGGATGTTGGTTCATTTTCGGATCCATGTTGTCTGAATTTTTTCTCGTTTGAAGATTGTGAACAATAAAGTGTATTTAATTAATTGATTGGTTGGTTGATTGATTGATTGATTTATGTTGCTTCTTCTGTTGATCTTCTCCACAACAAGCAAATGGAACACAATCCAATATTTCCTGGTCATTAACTTGCAATTGTATTTAGTATAAACTTGTATCCATTCTACTTCAATTAATATTTAACTGCAATTATATCTCTGTCTGGTGAGTTACTTGAGAAATATTCCATGCAATGCCGGGTAGGAACCAAGTGTAATATCTCCAGCATACTGCTGGATACATTAAAAAATTTATGAACTTGCACAATTAGACCCACTACAGAGTGTAAGACTCTGTCCAGGTGCACTATTCGATTGAAATTTAGATGGGAGACCCGATCAGAGTGACAAGCAACAGTCTAGGCAGGTTGTAATGAAAGAATAAAGGCAATAAAGAAATAAAAAGAATAAAGAAAATAAATTCACCCGATAATTATGGAACCTGTTTTCCGGTCTGTTGATATTGAAAACCATTTGTTTTCGTTCGTTTAGGAAAGGGAAAAGTCGGGCGGGACTCTTCGATCGATTGCCAACTTCTTCAAAAGCCTCGGTCCAAACAGTCGTGCCAAAAACAGTTCGCAGGCGACGACCCCGACTCAAAGTAGGGGCGTTGAAACGATGAACGGTGGTCAGACCGCCGGTCGAGCTGGGTCCCTCTCTCTTCACAACCAGAGTCGAATTCAGGCGACCGGGTCTCGCAACAGTGGTGGCTTCGGTGACTCCAATAACTGGTCCGGCAGTCAGCATCTGCCTCCGATTGACATCTCTCGGAAGAGTCCTCATCTCCAGCCTCAGAGTCCTCGGCTGGTGACTTCCGGTTCGTCGGATCAGCTGTCCTTGTCTCTGACGTCTGCTGCCGCTGCTGCTGCTGTTGTTGACAATGGATCGGTTCTACAGCTGCTTGCGAAAGACGTAGAAGAACTCAGGTTATTATTAAAAAATTAATTATTATTATGATCAATTATTTATTTATTGATCAGTTTTTTATTGATCAGTTATTAGGAGAAATCTTTTTCATGATTTCTCATAATTGTAGTTGTAATCTCCAAACTTCTGAAGCGCTACTCAAAAGCCATGTGCGGGCACCAGTTTATTCACGAGCGCTGTGCTGTGTCAAAAGGGCTGTCTGTAGGAGTAGTCCAAAGGTGGTCCGGGTCGATTTCTGCTCCATCTGAGCCCTCTACTCCACTTGGCGGCAATAAGTACAATGGCTGTGGTTGTAGATGGGAAGATGATGACAAAGGAGTCTGCTGACCACCTGCCTTCATATGTCAATGTCATGCAAATGAAGTTGTTAACACTTTGAAGTTGAAACCCTTGGCTGTCAGTCATAGGACTAATTTTAAAAAGAGGTTGCTCACTCTTCGTCTTCTTCTATTAATAAATCAGGTTTCAGTTTTAAGCGACAAAGATTATCATCTAAGTTGTGATTCAAGTTTGTAGTACAAGTTCACTTAATTTATGATTGCCCTGAAGGCTTAGAACAGTCAATTGTTTGTGTAAATGTTAGTCTTATCTATTTATTTATTTCTCACATTTGCTATAGCGCCTCTTCAAGCTCACTACTCAGAGGCACTCCCGACTACAGCACGGACACTGCATCTGAGTTTCATGCCGAAGCGCTGAGCAATTGCGAGTGAAGGAATGGTGCCCAAGGTCCCTACGCGGCAGCTTGAGGTGGATTTGAACCTGGAACCCTCCGACTCCAAGGCACCAAACTGCACCACTGCGTCGTTTTTTTCACGTGTTAAGATCTTCTTTGGTGGAAGATGATGAACGTATCTTTGTACTTTACATCAGTGTCCAAGGTTCAAAAGTAACACTGACAGTTGACTTAGATTTCTGACAAAATGGATGGAGTTTGGATAACTGACTGTGGTTCTTTTAGGATTTTCGTTGAAATGATCATTTTGCATGACCCTTTCGAATTAAGCAGTTCATTCATTCATTCATTCATTTATTAAGAGCATTTATATAGCGCCCCTTCAAGAAACTACCCAGAGGGGCTCCTAGCCCAACCACGAACAGAGAAAAAAGACTTGAGAGACTTGTAGAACCCAGCCGTTCTTAGAAGCATCTGATCAACTTATTCATTTTGCAAGACGTCATAATCATCATCCTCATCATTCTTGTCGTCATCATCATTGTCAGCATCATCATCAACATCGGCTTCTTATGTCTGGACAGTTTCTTACTCAGGCCTTGCCTTTCTTAGGCACCTTGCTCTACAAACAGAGTTGGTCTTCTGGTCTCTCATGCTAGAGCAGCTGTGGCTCAGTCCCGGTCCATTACCTCAACTGGTACCTCTCTTTGGAATATTCTGTCTCCATTTACTTGATCTCAAATTTTAGTTGGTGACTCCAGCCTCCTTGTTTTCTTTTTTGAAAACCTATTTCTTCTGTCGTGGTCTTGTGCACTGAACCCTATTAGAGGCGCTTAATAAATGTTTTAATGCACAACAATTAAGTGGCTGGTGTGATACCAGCCACTTAATTTGGATTAGTTTGGATGCTATCCATAGCTTCTATGCTGAACTTTTTGGCATGACAAACTCTACATAGACTGTTACAGGCTGACTTTTACAATTGCCGAGTAATATGGAGATTTTGGTTGAATATTTCTTAATATGTTATCTGATGGGGGAATTCCCCATTAATAAGCCCCATTAGTACTTGCCCTTTTCCCCACCAGTGAGTTTTGTCCATTTTTGTCCCACCAATCATCACCATTGATTAAAGATTTTATTTTATTATGACCTTGATATATGTTATAACTGCAAACCACTGTGAACCTGAAATCTTTATAATTTATATTTCTTCTGACACCAGTACAATTTTCTGTTCTTTTCTTTTATTTACATCTTCAATTTCAGCCATTTTTGCTTTGTCTAATTAAAAATTTCTATGATAGGAAAAAGAGTCTAGACGAAGGTTTTTCAGTCAAGAAACATCATCATCATGCATCTGTTTTACGCCCACTGTATGGTAGCAATGACCGTTAGCGGCGCCCTCCTCACTTCTTCCAGGCTTGGGACTGGCACTGGCAGGCACTATGCAGCTGACGTGCAAAGCCTGGACTCCCAGCGGCGGAGGTACTGTTGCCCTTGCGTTCTTCTCCCTCGCCAAATGGCGTACGCATCGGCATAGGCGCAACCACCCTATGGGACCCACGGGACGCGTCCCCCCAACTTTTGAATGGTCCCATTGACTTTATCATTATGGTCCCCCCAACTTTTAGGACGTGATTCATTTGCCCCCCCCCCGACTTTTAGGACGTGATTGCACCTATGCGCATCGGACGTTCACGTCGACGAGTGAGCCTGTGTGTCGGCGCTCGAACGACGCTTCGAGAGTTTTTGTCCTTGTGTACTTGGTCACCGACTCCGGTCTCCGTAGATGTTGAAGTCGGCTGCAGTTCCACCGCCACGACAAGGCGTACACAGCGGACATAGGTACATAAGTCAAGAAACGAAATCTAAGCCGTATTCTATTGTCAGCTAAAATATTTAAAACGGGTGTCCTTTTCAAATTACGCGGCCATTTCTGATACGGTAATTTGACTCTAAATTTCGCATGGAACATGTTCTTTTTCAAATATTAGGCCTATTCTCACAAGAGAAAATTTCTTTAAAAGCCTATCTGGCTAATCACCATGATATCATTATTACTGAAGCTTATGAAACACGTAGGTTGATAATGATAGTATTAAATTTATTAATTAATTAATAATATTATTAATTAATATATCTTGCAGGGCAGACGTTGAGAACGCCAAGGAGACAGACGATTGGCATTTGCTTGACGAATATTTTGCTTCTGTCTTTGACTCGTTTGCTCATCTCAACACCGTCTTTAAAGTGAGTCTTTCAACACAACTCTTGCGATACTATCACTTTTCACTCTTACGACCTCTTAGCTTACTCGTCGGCAAAGCAGGGAATAAATTATTGCGCACAGCAAACTCAGGTTAGGGCCTATCTAGGCTGCACGGTCATTTTGAAAGCCGAAAACCTAGGTTTATGACCGTTTATCGATTATCATGCTTGGAAGTCCAGGCTTGAGTTGCTTGAAAGTCGTGACTTTCAAAACCATGCATTCAAAGAGATTCCTAATCGTAATCTCGAAATTTCTAGAGCGCCACTCGAAAGCCAAGCGCAGGGCACCAGCTTATTCACGAGTGCTGTGTCAAGTCAGTAGGGTTGTCCAAAAGAGAGAGTAGGCGGAAGAAGATCGTAATCCGGGTACCAATTAAAGAATCAGAGGTGGTAGATTAGCTGTTAAGGTTGGTGGTGTTTAGGTGGAGAGTTATTGCAAGGTGGAAGATATCAGGTGAGAGTGCTGCCTAAAGAGGTGAGGCTTTTTGAGTTTCTAAATCTAATGGAAAGCCCAAAAGAGTGATGGATATACAGTTAGGGCCTAATACAGATCAGTGCAAGTTCAACAGAATTCATTTTGCGCACGGCACACGCAATCATCACACAATGTATATAAATGCACCATACAATGGTACCATAATGGTACATTGTTCGTTGACAAATTAGCGAAGCCACTGCATACTGCGTTAAGTACTTGCTAAGTTATTGATCTATAGCATTTGCTTTGTTTGTTTGTTTTTCGAGGGGGGGGGCATTATTTAGAGGCTGTCCATTATTACTTGCGAACGGAGGGGTGGCCTATAGGGAGGTGGTCATAGGATTTAGACGACTTGCGTACAGGTGCGTACAGGGGAAGCCGTATGGACAAAATGTAGGCCTATATGGCCATATAAATGAATTATAATTGTTACGTCCACATTAGTCCACATTTATAACTGCATGTAATATTATATCCTGTAGTAGTCTTAGGCCCAAATTATGATTAAATTCTCTTCAGATCTAAATTATCAGTAAGCCATAACAGTTAACAAATTTTTGCTAGTAAATATGCTTAGCAAAAATAAATAGTAGACCTGTCTGTCTGCCTGTCTGTCTGTCTGTCTGTCTGTCGTGTAAAGAGAAGACTTTGGCTAATTTGGCCTAACTGTTGTAAACGGGAGGGTATAGTAGCACTGGTAGGCCTATTTGTACGTGTGCATAGTGGTCTGCAAAATGAACCAGCTGCAGTAAATGTAAATGTAATCGCATATTTATATAGCGGCTGTGTTATGGCTTCGACCCTGATGGTGAGATCCTTCACCACCGCTACTCCACGTTTATATTGCGACCGAGCACCCGCAGTAAAGATCCGAGAAATTAATCTCTGATAAACCGACCGACCGGGAATCGAACCCGGGTCGCCGGCGCGTCGAGCGGGCTACCAACCCACTCGGCCACTGAGGATCTCAGTAGGTCATGAGGGGGTGGAGCACGGACATCCCCCATGGGCAAAAACGGCGGTCCTAAGTGCGCAAGTTGGATTGATGAAAAGAGGGAGCTAGGGTGGGTTGAAAGTATACGATTTAAGCTTTGCCAACATTACTTTTTCGTATTGTTGTAAATCTGATAATTTTGGTTACTCTTCAAGATTGCAATGAAAGCGTCTATACTATACGTGTGGCTCCTCGTGTTCTTCAACTTCAGTAAGAAAAGTGGCCCTCTAGAGTCAGAAAATGTTGGGAAGCACTGGTCTATAGAGTAGCGAATGTAAAGAGCGTTGCCATGGCAATGCATCGTTCGCGTTTTGCACATCAAACGTCCAAACAATGATCAGTGACAGTTATGTTAATGAAAGAATGAAGAATGGCCGGCTATCCATCCGACACAATGTATGCAATGCTTATGCGATTCGTGTTCAGTCCGCGCGTCAGGTAAAACCTGCAAAACAGTAGGAAGTCGATAATCTTTGTCATTCGGACAAGACATTGATCCTAACAGCACGAGGACAGACCGTAGGCCTATGGCAACAGCTCATCAACTATGCCAGTGGTTGAAGTGGTTGGGGTGAGCAGTGCTGGGAAGGCCGAATTGGTGAGCACTGAACAGTGGAAACGCTGAATGGGTGAGCATTGAATGGGTGAGCAGGGGAAACGGCGAATGGGTAGCAGTGAATGGGTGAGCAGTGGGAACGCCGAATGGTGAGCAGTGAATGGATGAGCAGCGGGAACGCCGAATGAGTGAGCATTTAGAATGGCGAATGGTGAGCAGTGAATAGGTGAGCAGTGGGAGTGGCGAATGGTGAGCAGTGAATGGGTGAGCAGTGGGAACGCCGAATGAGTGAGCATTTAGAATGGCGAATGGAGAGCAGTGAATGGGTGAGCAGTGGGAACGCCGAATGAGTGAGCATTTAGAATGGTGAGCAGTGAATAGGTGAGCAGTGGGAGCGGCGAATGGTGAGCAGTGAATGGGTGAGCAGCGGGAACGCCGAATGAGTGAGCATTTAGAATGGCGAATGGAGAGCAGTGAATGGGTGAGCAGTGGGAGTGGCGAATGAGTGAGCATTTAGAATGGCGAATGGTGAGCAGTGAATGGGTGAGCAGTGGGAGCGGCGAATGGGGAGCAGTGAATGGGTGAGCAGTGCATGGGAACGCCGAATGAGTGAGCATTTAGAATGGCGAATGGAGAGCAGTGAATGGGTGAGCAGTGGGAGTGGCGAATGAGTGAGCATTTAGAATGGCGAATGGTGAGCAGTGAATGGGTGAGCAGTGGGAGTGGCGAATGAGTGAGCATTTAGAATGGCGAATGGTGAGCAGTGAATGGGTGAGCAGTGGGAGTGGCGAATGAGTGAGCATTTAGAATGGCGAATGGTGAGCAGTGAATGGGTGAGCAGTGGGAACGCCGAATGAGTGAGCATTTAGAATGGCGAATGGTGAGCAGTGAATGGGTGAGCAGTGGGAACGCCGAATGAGTGAGCATTTAGAATGGCGAATGGTGATCAGTGAATGGGTGAGCAGTGGGAGTGGCGAATGAGTGAGCATTTAGAATGGCGAATGGTGAGCAGTGAATGGGTGAGCAGTGGGAACGCCGAATGAGTGAGCATTTAGAATGGCGAATGGTGAGCAGTGAATGGGTGAGCAGTGGGAGCGGCGAATGGGGAGCAGTGAATGGGTGAGCAGTGGGAGTGGCGAATGAGTGAGCATTTAGAATGGCGAATGGTGAGCAGTGAATGGGTGAGCAGTGGGAGCGGCGAATGGGGAGCAGTGAATGGGTGAGCAGTGGGAACGCCGAATGGGTGAGCATTTAGAATGGCGAATGGTGAGCAGTGAATGGGTGAGCAGTGGGAGCGGCGAAGAGTTTATATTGAATTGCATGTGTCTTCAGGATTCCATGCATGTTGTGAGCATGTGGTGTTCACGCCGTTCCCACGCGTTCACAGAACTTCCCACCGACTTTAAACTCTGAGCTATTTGGGGGTTTGCATTCCCTAGGACAGGGCTGTTTTTAAGGAATTTTTAGAACTGCACATCCCGGCCTTTTCTTTTCTTTCCCATCATCCATGGTAAATTACTTCCAATCGGAGGACAATGACCCTTTTTGCTAATTTTAACTGTACAGAAGTGCTTCTACAACTGCACATTTTGTGTAGAACTGCACGTTAAAAAAGCCCTGCACTATGAATCCTGTTGCCCTGGTGGTCATTCGGCTGGACTCCGCCACTGTCTTAGAGCGAGGAAGTGCCAGTCCTAGGTCTGGTTTGAAGGAGGAGGGCAACATTCTGTTTCTAATGATCTTCGCTGTTACAGCGTGTTTGTTAAACTGAAACTGCCATATATAGGTCTGATACCAGTGTTTTTATGGAGTCCCTCTGCTTTGGGGTGGGGGAGTGGTGTGAGAAATCCAGGTTTTAGGGGGTGACTGTTTGGCGCATGCGCATAGCGTTCAGAGAGAGACGGATTCTTCTGTTGTGGTGTCTCTGATTTTTTGATGACTTTTTTTAGTATAGGCTATCTTGATAGTAACTAAAGACCTAATATCGCGCTTCGTTAATTTTTTTGTAGGCCTACATATTCTAGCCGTTCATCTGTTCTTGCCGTATAGATGAACATGTAACAGTAACAGAGCTGTCAATTTTTGCTGTTGGAATTTTCCTGGGGTATGTCATTCCTTGGGGAAATTCCCCCCCCCCTGGAGACGCTTATAAGGTTCTTCTTCTTCTTCTTCATTGTCCATGGGCTGACAGCCCGTAGGTGTCCACTGCACACTTGACTACTCTCTACCATGATTCTCTGTCCCATGCTCGGTGTGTCAGCTCCTGCGCATTCATCCCACACCACTCTTCTATGTCCTGCAACCATTCTCTGCATGGTCTTCCCTTTCTCCCCGTTCCCTCCATGATTCCCGTCATTATGCTCTTTTTCTTTCTATCATCACTCATTCTTTGGATGTGTCCGAATAGTTTCAGTTTCCTTTTCATTATGGTTTCTATCATATCTGATTTGCTGTTGAGTCGTCTAAGATTAAAGATTTATAAGATTATACAATGTTTATTGCTATAATTTTTATTATATAGTAGGCCTACTGCACCATGGTCAACTGGCTGTTTCTCTCCTTTCTATTCGTTGAGGCGTTTCAGACGAGGTTTTGCTGATCCAGTTAATCGTATTCGTAATGTCCAAATTTCTAAAGTGCCACTCGAAATAAGCCAAGCGCAGGGCTTCAGTTACTCACGTCCGCTGCATTGCTTGCAAGCTTGCACCTTTAGATGTAGAGCATAGGCTGCGTACGTCTCATGTGCTGCGGTGTAAGCTTCTTATACCTATCGCTGTGTGAACCGCAGTTTGCTTCCTGAAGTCGGATGGTGGACTATCGCAACGAAGCCAATCATTCAACCGATCATAGATCAATTCGTTTAATAATGAACACGTCGATGAGACCATACGTAGGCTACGATGTCGCCTTTACATGGTCCGTCTACACGGGAGCTCGAAACTGCTTGGCGCCTATTCAAAAAGTAGGCCTATACGCGGCGGTGATAGATCTTAGTCATCTTGCCGATCAATGCTTTGAAGCAGGTCTGCAGGGTCAAATCCATATACGATAGCTGCTCTAACATGTCCGTACACGGTGACGCGGTCATCCTAAACGACGTCTCGATTCGAAGGGGAAGGTATAGACCGGGCGTTGAAAAATATTCTCACTGTATGACCTCCGAAAAACTGATGACAAGCTACATTTGACTTTTTCATGTAGATATTTATGCGTAGATGTTGCAAAAATAGATACACAGTTCACGATCAATTTGCATCTTTTTAGGAAGCAAATTAGTAGAGAACTATGTTTTTAGCGGTAGCGCATTGATAAATCACAGCTTTATAAATATTCAGTAGAAAGCGTCCCATTTCACCATTAGTAAATCGCCGGTTTTTGAATATTCAATAGGCAACGTCATCATTTCGTCATTAATTAAATCGCCAACTTATGAATATTCAGTAGCAAGCATGCTGTTTCTCGGTTGTAAAATAATAAACGTCGATTGCACTATAATCAGGGCCGTCTTATCCAGTAGGCACAGTAGGCACTGTGCCTAGGGCCTACGAACTTACCAGGGGCCTACGAAATCCTTAAAAAAATATATTTAAAAGTAAATGCAGTGATTGGTCAATGACCTGGAAAAAACAGAAAACGAACACTTGCAAATTTAATTTTAACAAGCTAACTTTTCAAGGCTAGAGTTAGCTAATGAAACAGTAACATTGGCTAAGCTATATTATGTAAACTTTCAGGCTCTTTGCATTCGCGAAATCGCTTATAACGTCTTCAAATGTCATTTAGATCTCGCATTAAGTCGTTTTCAATTGAAAGTAATGCAAGGGAGGATAATCGTGCCTGTCCAATCGTTGACCGAAGGTAATTTTTGATTTCAGTTTCGAAAAAGAACGTTCACCTTCACAACTTGTTCCAAAAATAGAAAGATAAATTCAAAAAGCAATATTGACATTAAATGTCAATGTTGCTTCTCCAGTTTTCCAAAATTTGGATATATAGGCCTTAGGGCCTAGGGCCTACGAATAGATTAATATGCAAAAGTGCCTAGGGCCTACAATGACCATAAGACGGCCCTGACTATAATAATTATTCTGTTTATGTGTTTTAAGAGTTATAAAATAATTCAAATATGTCATAGTTATTAGTTATTATCCGAAAATCAATACTGGGCCTACTTCGGTAATTTTTTTAGGTTATGGTGGTCCAATTCAATGATTTGCACGTTTTCACGGGCGAGCAGGGCCTACAGTGGCTTGATGTGTGTGGGTTAGGCTATTTGTAGTCAATCAATCAAATCGTCATTAGAGGTGCTAAGCTGACACACACTCGACTTAAACAGTCAGTGTTGTAAAGGGCATTTAGGAGACTGTCAGAACGCAAAGATAAAATAGCCTATTTTAAAATAGTTACTACAGTAGATGTGCATCACGTGCTTAAAAAGAATGCGCAGATGACGATCAGTTCTGACGATCTTTAGTCTTAGTGAAAAGTTATGTAGTCAAGCTCGATGGTTATGTTATATCCGTAACTAAAAAGGAGAGAGCGAAGAACGGTGGACGTGGTTAGGATCATTAGGCATATTAATGACTGTACGCAGTCTGTCTTCAGACAATTCAGCCAACTGAGTTGTGCATGCATGCATGGGCGGAGACTTAGGGGGGACAGGTGGCGGTCCCCTCAATGTTTGAAGCGGGGGGACCGTCCATGCATTTACCCCCTCCAATACTTAAGTGTTAAGACATGCATATGGTTAATTGGAGAAAATGCTGGTAACGTTATAAGAAGAGAATTCCGACCAAATGACTGGAAAACTTCGTCGGTGACATGGGGGCCAAAAATGTCGCTCCTCGGCGAACGTCTCTTATCTTATCTTACATGTATCTTATCTGACCATTAATAAAGCGCTTCTCGCAGCAAGAGCCTTTCAGAAGCGCTCCCAGTGCATTCGACCCCAATAAAAAAGCAAGTTTTTAGACGAGAGAATGAGGGTATACACTACCAGAAAGGATGGCAGAGCGAACTGATGGGGAAGTCGATTCCATAGGGAGGAACCGATATAGGCAACTGATCTAAATTGAGCCATGGCGGTCCTGACTCGAGGGACAAAGAGATCAAGCCGATCAGAGGACCTAAGAGGACGCAGCGAGGTGGCAGAAATGGGGCAAAGTATCTGATCGCACAGATACTTCGGAGCAAGACCGATTTGAGACTTAAGGACCAGAATCAGAACTTTAAATTGTATGCGGACCGAGAGAGGAAGCCAGTGAAGTTGTTCAGTCATGAATGTAGAAATGTGGGAGAATCGAGGAAGACGGGCAATGAGCCTAACAGCAGCATTGAGTACAGATTGCAGAGGAACCTTAGGCAGGCCAATAAGGACAGAATTACAATAGTCAATCCGAGAACATACAAAAGCGTGAACAATTGAGGTAAAGATCGAAGATGAGACAGATTTGCGAATAGCCCTGAGACGTCTTAGCTGGAAGTAGGAAGAGCGTGTAAGATTGGAAATGTGCTCAGTGAAGGTAAGAGAACTATCAAGGGTGACACCTAGGTCTCGAACACTAGAGAAGAAGCTGAAGTGAGGAAAAGTTTGAGAGAGCAGTATGTAGTCAAGTTTTTGAAGCTGTTTAGGAGTGCCAAACCAAATCAACTGGATTTTGGAAAAGTTCAAAGAAAGACGATTAGACGACATCCACAAATGAAGATCTTGAGATAGAGCGTCAATTCGGCTTGCAAGAAGGAGTTAAGCAGAAGGGGGTCCATAGACATAAGCTTGGACATCGTCAGCAAAAAGGTGGCCAGTTGCTGGGACATTCGTTCGTCCCCCAACTTCTAGACCAAGTCTCCGCCTATGCATGCAAGCCATTTGTGGATACAATGCACTGAATGCAGCTTCAAGTTTGCTTGGTTATTGAAAACGAATGTTTTCCGAAGTTTGGCTTTTAAAGTAATTTAAAGCTAAATTGACCATTCAGTAGCACTTCCAGTGTGAGTACCCCGAGAGAAGAAATGGAGTTTGATGAGAGATAGAAATAGATCTACGAAGAACACGCAAAGAGGAAGGGAGGGCATTCCAGAGGAAAAGGGCAATGGTGGAAGATGATCTATAGTTTGGGCCAAAAATTTTCTTGATTACGGGACAAACGGATCATTGCAGTTCGAAGAGGGAGTTGTGATAATTTGAATGATCATTATCTGGACAAATCAATGAACATTGGAGATAGCTTTCACAGCATGGGTCCTAGATGTCAGTTTAAGACTTGCTGAGAGAATTCTGATAATTCGAATGATCATTATCTGGACAAATAAGTGAACATTGTAGATAACTTCCACAGCATGGGTCCTAGATGTCATCTCACAAAGACCTGGTAAAAACTTAAATCAAGTTCCTATTGCATATAATCATGACTTCACTTGTAGCCATTTTGAAATTCTGGCCGCCATTTCGTCCGCCATTTCGGTTTATTGGCACTGCCACCTATGTGATATTGATTCCATCGCATTCTTTGACCTCGAAAATGTTGAATTAGACTCTGAAATCATGTTTCCATTAGATATATTACTTCACTTATAGCCATTTCAAGGTTCTGGCCGCCATTTTGTCCGCCATTTTGGATTTCCTGCAGTGCCTCACAAGTGACCTTGGTTCCATTGCTTTCCTTGACCTGTAAAATATTGATTTAGGTTCTGAAATCATGTTTCCATTGTATAGATAACTTCTCTTATAGCCGTTCAAGCTTCTGGCCGCCATTTTGTCCGCCATTTTGATTTTCCTTGCAGTGCTGCTTGTGTGTTCTTGGTTCCATTGCATTCCTTGAAACCTATAATCTTAATTTAAAGTCTAAAATCGTGTTCCTATCGCATAGAATACTTATATGATAGCCACGTGAAGCAATTGACCGCCAATTTGTCCGCCATCTTGTTTTCCCATGCAACCGCAAAAATTCCACCTTGCTAACCGCGATTTTCGTTTTCAGCAGGGTCAAATTAGTATAGAAACGCATGCTAGCAAATTTTTACATGATTTGCTTCTAACAGTGTCATTTTCATATTCCAAGCCTGGTTTATATTGGCAAAAACCTCAGCTCTAGGCGTCTTTTTTGGTCCACCCTGTATATTAACTGTCGTCCGATCAGTGTGTATCTTCACCAGGACTTACTAGACAATGTATGGATTAAGTTCGTGTAGAAATTTGCTTGTCATCAGTTTTTCTTGGGTGACTCTTCTTGTCTGCCTGTCTAGTATACATGTAGGTGATCTCAATAAACGTTGGGTCGAGCCGTGGTTTATAGAGTGGTCGAAACAGAAAAAAAAGGTGTATACATGGCGCCGTTTCGGCTGTCGGTCTTTCTAGGCTGCTGATTGGAGGCAGTGCATTGCCTTCGCGGTTATCCCTTAGTTTACGTTGCTCTATTCATTCATTATGGAGATTTATATAGCGCCACGATAGCGTGAAGGCTAGCCTACTGCTCAGATCGAGTCGCTCCCGGCACAGCTGAAAACAACGGTTTTAAAGGTTGCGATCAAACGAATCCTGTTACTACCACTTGAGACGACTTAGAGCAATTAGAAGATCTGTGTCCTCCAAAGTGTTTACGACTATGGTACATGCTTTTATCTCCTCACGGATTGATTACTGTAACTCCCTACTAATTGGGCTTCCTAAGGTTCGATTGTCATCTGTGCAATCTGTCCTAAATTCTGCTGCTAGACTTATCGCATGACTTCCTCGATACTCGCACATCTCTACATTCATGACTCATGACCTTCACTGGCTTCCGATCTTTGCCCAAGTCAGATACAAGGATTTGCTTCTAGTTACTAAGTCCCTGCAGGGCTTAGCGCCTAAATACCTGTGCGACTTAATGTGCAAGCCTCTTTCTGCAAGATCTTCACCGCCCTCTTCGTTCTGCCGACCGCTTTGATCTATTTGTAATTGTACCCAGATCACGAACCTCGATCACTAACCCAACATTGGGCTTTTGTTATTGTTGGTCCTTTAATTTGGAATCACCTTCCTTCTGAAATTCGCAGCAGGATTCTTGTAGGAAATTCACCTGCATCTTTTCGCTGCTTGAAGACTTTTCTTTTTTCATGAGCCTGTCACGCTGAGAGCTCTTCTGAATAGCTCTGCTGTGAGAAGCGCTTTACAAATGCTTTATTACACTAGATTAGATCAGATAGAATCGAGCAGACCTGTGCATCAGCCGTATTGACAGTCGACGCCAATTCCATATACCAATTGAGGGTACAATCAGGGCTTAAAGTGTGACTGGACAGTCATGGACGGCGTCCAGGCACTTACTTTCAAATCTCAATCGTCCTGCCAATTATTTGAACAGCATAGCCTGGAGAAGTGACGACGGGGCGTCCAGGCGCTTCTTTTTCTACGCTTTGTGCACTGGGGACAATAACAGAGGAGGCACCAGGGCTTTTTTAACGTGCAGTTGTACACAAAATGTGCAGTTCTAAATGGATTTGTGCAGTTGTAGAAGCACTTAATTCTGTGCAGTTAAAACTAGTTGAAAAGGCCAGTTTCCTCCGATTGGAAGTAATTTACCATGGAGGATGGGAAAGGAAAGAAGGGGTTGTGCAGTTCTAAAAATTCCTTGAAAACAGCCCTGGAAGCACAATCATAGAAACTTATTATTATTATGTGTCCTCAATGCCATAGGCCTACTTGACGTTGGACGTGAGCAATTTACCAATATCCATGATAACTGTCGTCAACCCAGCTTCCATTTAAAGGGTAAAAATTTTCACCAATAGACCTAAGCATTTTGCTTAAGTAAGAGTTATTGTCGTCAATTCAACTTTTATTTATCCGAACAGTTTTCATCAATCCGACTTACATTTATGGAAGATTTCCCCATTAATCCCACTTCTCTAGGCCTATATAACTGGTTAAAAAATCTTCATCAATCCAGCTTCCATTGAGGCAAAGGCTTAGTTTCACCAATTAATCTAGCGCTTCTGTTTACGGAAATAGTTATTTCCATCAATTCAGCTTCAATTAATTTTAAGCTCATACTGATCATGCTCCTCTTCCTCCTGCTTCTTCTGCCCATGCTTCTGCTCCTGCTGCTCCTCCTCCTTCTCCTCCTCCTCCTCCTCCTCCTCCTGTTCCTGTTCCTCCGCCTCCTCTTTCTCCTCCTCCTCTTGCTTTTCCTCCTCTTGCTCTGTTGTTTAGGCTGCCGTTGTATCAGTTGCAGTTGCATTTGTCTCCCTCGCTGCGGACCATTAGTGCATGGAATGACAGACAATGCCAGCAGCAGCAGCAGCAGGTCGATAGGACTGCGCTCACGAGAATACAGGTGCTTCGCTCTACATGTAGGCCCACGTTCGATCAATACATAGTCTCTTTTACATTGTTATAACCATATACCACTGCACACATGCACACACGCGCGCACACACACACACGCACGCACACAGGCCACCCATCGTTCTATCTCCTACGACAGCGGTTCTCAACCTGTGGGGTTGCGGGTCGCGACCCACGGGGTCGCCTGACGATTTGACAGAGGCCGCCTGCATGGACCCCTTAGAAATATTTTGTAAAAGATGCAATAGCAATTTCAACCGTATCTACACTTACTATAAACAACTTAAAATAATGTTTTACTTATACTTTTGCTACGATGTAGCCCTATTCATTAGATTGCTGCAGTTAATCTAATTTTTGCCATTTTAATTTTCAAATGTGAATCCCACTGTCACCGTTCTTGTAAAATAAACAATGGTCAGAGGATATTTATTGAAATCTTAAACCACGACTCTGGTAACTGAAATCGTGAGTCATTTTGTTACGGTGACAGCTTAAGAGTGCTGCCATTACGGTGCACAAATTTAAAATATTAAACAATGGGAAGGGGACAATTATTGAAATCTTAAACCACGACTCTGGTAACTGAAATCATTAGTCATTTTGTTACGATGACAGCTTAAAGTGCTGCCATTAGCCTACGGTGTACAAATTTTAAAAAAATTAAACAATGAGAACGGGACAATTATTGAAGTCTTAAACCACGTCTGAGAGCGCTGAAATAATGAGTAATTTGGATTAGATGACAGCTTAAAATGTCGCGGTTACACTATGCAAATAAAAAATATAAACAATTGGGGACCAACACGTACTCTGAAGTCTTAAACCATGACAATTAACACTGAAATTATGAGCAAATTTCGCTCAAATGGCAGCCTAAAATACTACAATTCCAATTTAGAAATTCAAAAAGTTTCGACAATGTGGGTCATTGGTCACATCTCCTCTCCAAACCTCGCCCCTGCCCCCCCACCAAGAGACGTCTAGATTAAACACTGCGTGTCATGATCACTGTGTGCCTACTTTACTTGTTGCTGTTTTACAACATTATTTGTCATAATATTGATGCTTTGTGTCGCCCTCCTCCTTTCTCCAGGCTTGGGACTGGCACTTCCGATGTTAGAGCAGTGGCGAAGTATTATAATGGAACAGAGTCCGTTCATGGATAAAATATGAGGCAGCTGCGCATAGGTTATTTGAGGACATCCAGCCAATCAGTGAGTCAGCAAGTCAGGTAGACGGACAGACTGGCAGGCAGGCAGACAGACAGAGATCAGGTAGACAGACAGGTAGGCAAACAGACCGACAGACAGCCAGCCAGTGCTCCTCTTGGGTCAGAGTAGGAGGAGGAGGAGGAGGAGGAGGAGGAGGAGGAGGAGGAGGAGGAGGAGGACGACTAGATGAGAAGGTGGATGGGGAATAGATGAGGAGGCGGAGGAATTGGAGTAGGAGAAGGAGTAGGAGGAGGAGAAGGAGGAGCGAATGAGAGGAAGGATCACTGGTTGAGCGATGGTTTCCTAGGCTACATGTATACAATGTTATGCATGTATATATGTATATGTATATATGGCCATATATATATAGCGCCTTATTATGATAGTCACACCAAAAAAGGCGCATGCATATTGTCTTTCATAAAAATCAGCAACAAAAAGCAAAGTGAAATACGCCATGACATCCTGAATTGCGGATGACGTATATATATATATCTGTCTGTCTGTCTGTATGTCCGTCGGTCTGTCTGTCTGTCTGTATGTCCGTCGGTCTGTCTGTCTGTCTGTCTGTCTGTCTGTCTGTCTGTCTGTCTGTCTGTCTGGCTTTCATTGCTCTCAGCGCAAGACAAGCAGAAAAATTGGACGGCATGAATTACATCATCGCTGAAAGAGTCATTCTCAAAGAGGAGACGACTATACGAAGTGGACATTCAAGATCAATGTGAAGAAACGGATGGATGATAATATACACGGATCATATGCTGGAGAGTGCGGATCCGTGTCATGGACTATAATTTGCAGTCGTCGTCATCATCATCGTTTTCATTACCATTGTCGTCGTCATCATCATCATCGCTATCGTCATCGTCAATTTTTCGGCAGCCAATCATTCAGCGTTGGCGTTGTGTTCAGACCCGAAATTGTGAAACTATCCCAACTCCTTCTACTGCTTGTGTATTTGTTAATCAAGAAGTCGCAGTAGGCCTATATGTTTTTATAAACTTTTGTGCATGCAATTGTTCGCTTAATAAAGAATATTAATTTTGTTCTATTCTAGTCTGCTCTGATTATAGTGTAGTCTATTCCATGATGCTTTATTTCATTCTGTTTTGTTCTATTCTAATATGGTTTGTTCTATAATTCTAGTCCTTCAATTCTATCCTATGCTATTCTATTTCAGTTTGTTCTATTCTAGTGTTGTCTATTCCATGATCGATGCTTTATATTATTCTGTTTGTTCTATTCTAATATTGTTTGTTCTATTCTAGTCCTTCAATTCTATGCTATTCTATTCCAGTCTGTTCTATACTAGTGTGGTCAATTCCATGATGCTTTACTTGATTCTGTTTTGTTCTATTCTAATATGGGTTGTTCTATTCTAGTCCTTCAATTCTATGCTATTCTATTCTATTCCAGTCTGTACTATAGTCTATTTTAGTCTACTCTATTCCGTTGTAGTCTGCTCTATTCTAGTCTGTTCTATTATAATAATTATGTTCTATTGTATAGTCTGTTCTATTCTATTCTATTGTAGTCTGTTCTAGTCTATTCTGTTCTATCCTATTTCATTCTATTCTATTCTATTCTGTTGCTATGACGATCATAACATCCCATTCTGTTTGTTCTGGTTGACAGCGAGATCCAAATTCCGATCAGATGTCAACGGAGGATTCTGGATTAGATCTTCCGAAAGTCTTTGCTGTCTATCGTCTGCTTGCAACGCTCGTGAGTCATTATCATTCATCGCCATCATCATTGTCGTCGTCGTTGTCGTCGTCGTTGTCGTCACACCCACCAGATTATTTACTATAATAGGCTTTGTTGCTGTTGGCCAATCCTCAAGAAAGATGCCGTAGCTAGGCGGGGTGTTTTGTGTGTTTGAACAGCCTCTAAATGAAACAATGTAAAAATGAAGCAATGCATTTACTAGCACATGATGTAAGAACTACAGTGTGTAACATGTTGGCCATCCAGAGCTTCTCCAAACTCAGTGGCGGCACCAGGATTTCAATTTTGGGTAGGCTGAAGCCTAGCGGAGGAAATTTTCCATTTTCACCGCCGAAATTTCTGACGACCTTTCCATCCATCTTCCTTCTTTCTTCCTATCGTTCTCCTCTCCTCCTTCCTAATCTTCTTCTTCCTCTTCCTCCTGTTGCATTTGTGTTCATTTGGTTGTTCGTTGTTTCAGCCGCCTGAGGTTCAGAAGGTCATTCTGAAGGCAATCATCAACAGTCTGCTCAAAGACAAAAGGTTACTACCACACGCTCTCTGTCTCTTTTTCTGTCTCTGCCTCTCTGTCTCTGTCTCTGTCTGTCTCTGTCTCTGTCTGTCTGTCTGTCTGTCTGTCTCTCTCTCTCTCTCTCTCTCTCTATTTCTCCCAGTTTGCCTCTTTCCCTAATCTAATCTAATCTAATCTAAACATGTGTAAAGCGCTTCTCACATGCAGCAGAGCTATTCAGAAGCGCTCTCACCGTGACGGACCTATATGCAAAGAGAAAAGAGATCATTCTCATCAGAGAAGAGATGCAGGTGAATTGGTCATCAGAATCCTACAACGGATTCCAGAGGGAGGGTGATTCCACATCGAGGGACCAGCATTAGCAAAAGCCCCTTGTTAGTTGGTTTAATGAGGTTCGTTACTCTGTCTCTGTCTCTGCGACTCTCTCTCGGTCTCTCTCTCTCTCTCACTCTGTGTCTTTGTGTGTGCGTGCGTGCGTGTGCTTCACCAATGAAATGAATTGATTATTTCTTCTATTATTATTTTCAGGCCTCCATCAAAAGATGACTTAAGAGCCTACTTGATTCTTCTGTTGGTAAGAAACAGAGATACAGGCTGACACAGACAGACAGACGGACAGACAGACAGACAGACTCAGACAGTAGGACAGACACAGACTCAGACAGTTGGACAGAGACGTGCTCAGATTAGGCAATGGGCATGCTCCTAGGCAGACAGAGATAGACTCATAGGCACAGACAGATACACATACACGCAGTCACACACGGATGCGTTCAGACAGACAGACAGACAGACAGACAGACAGACAAACAGAGATAGTCGAGCTGATTAAAAAACAGATCTGCATCTGTCTCAAATGATCCATAACTGTCTCTGTATCTTGCTGCGCCTGTCTGTGCCTATGTCTGTCTGTCTGCCTGTCTGTCCTTCCATCTGTGTATGTTGTCATTGTGTTCTGTGTTCTTTGTTTTGTAGAATCCTCAGTTCCGTAGCATTCCAACGTACGTTGTCTTCGCTCATCTGCTGCGACAGATCGCATCTCTATCCGACCACAACCACCACTTCCTCGTGCACTGGTTCAAAAAGTCAGTAGCAGCATCTCTTCTGTCTCTTTGTGTCCTGTGTATGTCTGTCTGTCTGGCTGTCTCTGTTTGTCTGTCTGTATGTCTATCTCTGCCTGTCTGTTTGTATGTCTGTATGCATGTCTGTCGTCTCATACAGACATACAAAGGCAGAGACAGACATAAATACAGACAGGCAGAGACAGACTTACGTTCTCTGTTTTCAACTTCTTACATGTAACATGTTGTCAACATGATATATTCCTCATTAAACGAATATACATGATTATATTATTAATTATTATATACATTTTTTTCATGTACTGCGACCTCAGTGATGGGTCAGGCTGTCTGAAGTGGCCTCCCTGTTGCTCTCCGCTTGCTCACTTACGACTCTACAACTTTTAAGCTGGCTCTTTCCATCGTCTTCTTAAGACAATTCTTTTTGACCAGGCCTGGGTTTTAAGCACCTCTGAGTAGCCTAGAGATCTTGAAGAGGCGCTATGTAAATTTATGTGATTGATAGATTGATAGATTGATTGGTTGATTGATTGTTTGATGGATTGATTGTTTGATAGATTGATTGATTGTTTGATAGATTGATTGATTGATTGGTTGATAAATTGATTGATTGATTGTTTGATAGATTGATTGATTGTTTGATAGATTGATTGATAGATAGATTGATTGATAGATTGGTTGATAGATTGATTGATTAATTGATTGATTGATTGGTTGATTGATATTTGGTCTGCTGGTGTTTAGATTTGAGACGTCGAAACTGTTGGATGTGATCCACAAACTTCAGAAGTTCATTTCGTGTCGACTTTTTCCACCGAAACCGGAAGATCTTCCTTCGATGCAGAAGTCAACATGGTGGATTCCTAGTGCCACGAAAGTTCTCGCTCTTCTCAGTCAGTTTTGCGTTTCTATTGTTATCTAACTTAACGATTGTTTTCTGCAATCTTTTATCTTGTTATGCACTCATGACGCTGATGTGTGCTCATGATCTTGTTATGCAATAATGATCCTGATGTCTGCTTATGATGCAGAACTTTGTATTGTATTGTATCGAATACAGTTATATTACCGTATTGTATGAAATATGGTTGTATTGTATTGCATCAACTACAGAACTTTGTATTGTATTGTATTGTTTTGTATTGTATTTTATTTTATTGTTTTGTGTTGTATTTTATTGCGTTGTATTGTACTGTAGATGTGTTGTTGCTGTTGTTGTTGTTGTTGATCTATTGTCTTGTGTGTTGCAGATGCTTCAAGTAATCTCAGCCATCCACCGCTCGTCTCATATCTGGAATTCTACAACTCATCACTCGATCTGCTTGACCTTCTTTCAGAATATTACACCTGGCAAGATCCAAAGACACTCCCTGGGTCAGTCGCTCTCTCTCTCTCTCTCTCTCTCTCTCTGCCTGTCTCTGTCTGTCTTTGATGCTGATGCTCTATCTGACTCTCTTTCTGTCTGTCTTTCTGTCTGTCTTTCTGTCTCTGTGTCTGTCTGTCTCTTGCTCTGTAACAAACATCATTGTGAGGTGATGCTATGATGACAAGGAGGATGGGCTCTTATGATGATGATGATGATGATGATGATGATGATGACGACGACGACGACGACGGTGGTGGTGATGATGATGATTATGATTATGATGATTATTATTATGATCATGATGATGACGACGACGATGATGACGATGATTTTCTTGTTTGTTGCTGTTAGGTTCAGCTTCTGTCAGTATCCGTTCATCCTGAGCATAATGGCCAAACGAACGATTCTACAGAGAGACTCTGAACAGCAGATGGTACTCATGGCCAGGGTAAGCAGACGATATTTGCTTGTTTAAGAACACTGTTTCATAACAAGGATGATTCGTGTTGCCCTCCTCCTTTATCCAGGCTTAGGACTGGCACTGCCAAAGTGCGAGCAGTGGCGGAGTTATTCGCAGATGATGTTTACAGAATGGCTTTATTTATCGGGGTACAAAGGCCCCGTTTGCCCCTCTGTTGGACTTATTGTACCTCCACTGTTCGTGCATGCAGGTGAAACAATGCTCATTGTTATTTCATTATTTTCTGGAAGTAAGGCCTTTACTCGAGCCGTTAAAATAAAAAAATTCCTAAGCATCATTGTTAATATAATCTTCAATGTTACTGCTACTGTTGCTATTTATCATTATTATTACTATTGTTATTAACCATTATTACTATTATTATTATTATTACTATTATTACTATTTTTATTATTATTATTATTACTATTATTATTACAATTATTATTATTATTATTATTATTATTATTATGTTATTATTATCTTCCGAGATACACGACATAACTGGCATGAATTTGGAAGAACTGAGGGACTTGGCTGCGAACAGAGAACAATGGAGAATGTGTGTAAAGACGATCGCTAGAACTCTACGAGTTGACAGCACAAGGTAACAAGGTAATTATTATTATTATTATTATTATTATTATTATTATACTTTTAGCGCCCGAGATGAAAATATCCCTCAGGCTAAAAGCTAAACTAAAAACTGATGTGTGGTCAAACTCGGAGTATACGGTCCTTGTGGTGCAAAGGTACCTCTAAAAGCAACAGCATTGAAACACTGTGTGCAAATTGAAATCCTCTGGAAGAGGTAGGTTATCTCCCATGGATCGCCCGAAACAGCAGCCCCACGGCAGCCCAACTCCAGCGGTACATAGGATAATGGAAGAGTTTTCTTGTTGTTGAACATGGAATTACAGAGAAGTCTTGTCGCCAAAGTGAAGCAGAACCAAACTCCTGACCTTGGGATGCTCTTCCTCAACCTAACCGTACGAAGGTCTCATCTCGTTTCCGATTCTCTCAACGAGGTAATTTATTCGTTTCAAATCAGTTGTTTCAAACCACTGATATTCTACAGCTGAAATTGCATTCTTTTAGTCAGAAAACACACACACACACTGTTTGTTCTAGGCCTTGGTCCCAACTGTTTATGCCTAGTTGATTGTATTATTGTGGTCAATTGAGCCCAATACCTAACTACAAGAGCACCTGTAAATTGTACAAAAACCACTTCTCATTAATTGCCTTTTGCCTAACTGATTTGTTTGACTTGTTGGCTTTTGACTAATTGGCTTATAACTAACTGGCTTTGACTAATTAGCTTTGACTAACTGCTTTGACTAATTAGCTTTGACTTTGGCTTTTGGCTAATTGCCTTTTGACTCATTGACTGTTGGTTGCCTGACTGGCTTTATGCGCAATGCCTGTTTGACTGGCTTGTTGGCTGAGAATTTTCCGGGCTTTTGTTGTTGGTTTAGATCGCTCGAAAGCAGCTGGAGTTGAAGAAGAAGTTGAAGGTGACCTTCGCTGGAGAGCCTGGATTGGACATGGGAGGACTGACGAAGGAATGGTTCCTTCTACTCATCCGACAGATTTTCCAGCCAGAATATGGTCTCGACCTCATCATAACATCTATCAAATAAAATTATGTCGATCAATCAATCGATCGATCAATTGATCAGTCAGTCAATCAATCAATTCATTCATCAATCAGTCAATCATTCACTCAATCAATCAATAAATTGGATGATCTTCTGCCGTTTTTGTTGTTACTTTGTAATACTGCATTGGGGGATGGGGCCCTTCCTTCTTCTCAGAAGCGGGCTATAGTTTTGCCTTCACTTAAGCGTAGTGGTCTTGATGTAAATGACATGGCCAATTATCGACCGATTTCTAATCTATCTTTCTTGTCAAAGATAGTCGAGAAATATGTATCGTTGCAGCTTATTAGTCATCTTGAAGCAAACTCCCTTCTGCCCAAGCAACAGTCAGGCTTCAGAAAATTTCATTCCACTGAATCTGTTTTAACACGCATTTTAGTTGACATGTATGCTGCTGTTGACCAGGGGCATGTATCACTCCTTGCTTTATTTGACGTGAGTGCGGCCTTTGACACCGTCGACCATGGCATTCTTTTAGAGCGCCTTGAAACGTCGTTTGGTGTCATTGGCCGCCCACTGCTGTGGTTGCAGGCTTTTCTTTCTGAGCGCAGCCAGTCTGTGGTTTTTGGTTCCACCCGGTCTGACTGGTCCAGAGTTTATTTTGGTCTTCCTCAGGGTTCCATTTTAGGGCCTTTGCTTTACATTTTATATACAGCTGACCTAAATAAGATTCTGTCTTCTGTGGGGGTTGCTGCACATCAATATGCTGATGACACACAGGCATATGTCCAGGGTCCAGCTTTAGAGGCTATCTCACTTGTGGAAAAAATACTTATGACGTCGGAAACGATTGGTGCCTGGATGTCATCCAATCGCCTCAGGTTAAATCCTGGTAAAACACAATTTATTTGGGTTGGAAGTCGTGTGCAAGTTTCTAAAATTGATATGCAAAATCTGCAACATTGCTTTCCTGGCATGACTTTTTCTACCACTGTGCGTGATTTGGGTGTGACCTTGGACCAAGAATTGACCCTTTCTGATCACGTGAGGAATGTTTGTCGCACTTGCTTCTACCATCTTCGTCAAATTCGCTCGGTACGTCGCTCACTTACAACCAAAGCTGCCACTACTCTGATGCATGCATTTATATGCACGAGAGTTGACTATGGTAGTGCCATCTATGCGGGCTTAACACTTTCACGCATTAATAAGTTGCAATCTGTCCTTAATGCTGCGGCCCGCCTGATAGGCGGCATACCAAAGTTTGGGCACATATCAAGTTTTATACGGGAAGAACTGCACTGGTTGCCAATGCAAAAACGTATTGAGTTTAAGATTTTAATGTTCATGCGCAATTGCCTAGCAGGCCAAGCTCCGATCTATCTTATGGAACTCTGTGTACCTGTGCTGTCCATCCCAGGTCGTAGATTCCTTCGCTCTGCTACGCATGGTGACCTGGTTGTCCCTAGGGCTCGATCTTCCACAGTGCTACATAGAAGCTTTGCTATGGTTGGTCCGTCTTTCTGGAATAAGTTACCTATTAGTCTTCGCAATGAACTTCTTTGTATTTCTTTGCCCCTTTTCCGCAAGCGTTTGAAAACCATTCTCTTTGATTGTGGTTAGGTGTCAGGTCGGGAGCGCCTCTGAGGAGTTCTCTTGTAGTGGCGCTATATAAATGTACGATTACAATTACAATTACAATTACAAATTGCTCAGTCAATCAATCGATCAGCCAATCAATCAATCATTTAGTCAATCAATCAACCAATCAATCAATCAAGTTTATGGTACACCATTTCAATTCATTGTAAAGACAAAGTATGCAATTCCAATGACAACTAAACCCAATGTTTCGCTGACAGTTTGCAAGCTTCATGCGATTCCTTCATCCAACATTCAAGATATGAATTGCTGGACTTACTTACTTTCCACATAAGACAATTTGATTTCTTTCACGAGATACGTTTCTGCGCTTCTCCATGCAAACATATTCTGTAAGCAACCATTTTGCTCACTGGACATTTTCCACACCATGAGTTTAGTGCTGTTCCACAAAATCCATAATTTTTCCAGTTTCGTAGAGTGGCTGTCCATATCACAACATACGCAGTGCTACGCAGGGAGGGGAGAGGTCTATCATTTATTTCCTCATTGCATTTGTTTATTTGCTAAAAATTTATTGTCAATTGTCTTGTATTGTTGTAGGAATGTTTAATTACGATAAGAAATCGCGCGTCTTCTGGTTCAGTAGCGGTCAATGCGAGAATTATCAGGAGTTCAATCTCGTTGGAGTTGTATCCTTTTGCATTGCGGGTGATAGTCGTTGTGACGGCGTGTGTGCTGTGTGTGCCCTGCAAGTGTGTGTGTATATGTTTGTTTGTCTGTTTGTTTGTATGTATCTTGACAATTTGTTTGTTTGTATGTATCTTGACATTTGCTCTATCACCTTTTATGCACCTGGTAGAAAACTTTGTGTCTGACTCATAGAGACAGAGAGACAGACAGAGAGAAATAGAGTTAGAGAATGATAGATAGATAGAAAGAGACAGAGAAAGAGAGATGGACAGAGATAGACAGATAGAGACAGATAGAAAGAGACAGAGAAAGAGAGATGGACAGAGAGAGAGACAGACAGACAGAGATAGAGTTAGAGAATGAAAGATAGAAAGAGACAGAGAAAGAGAGATGGAGAGAGCAGACAGATAGAGATAGATAGAAAGAGACAGAGAAAGATACGTAGACAGACAGATAGAGACACAGAGAGACACACAGAGACAGATAGATAGACAGAGTGATCTGTTGGTTTTCATTCCTTATCCCAGTTCTTTTCCGCCGTCAGTTGATGGGTCTTGCCGTCTACAACAGCATCATCCTCGACATCCGCTTTCCTCCGATCTGCTACAAGAAGCTGCTCAGTCCTGCCGTCGTTCCCTACAACGACCCACAGGCCACCGTTGGAGTTGCCAAGGTCGCCCTGGAAGATCTCAAACAGACGAACCCAGTGAGACCATCATTCTCAAAATTCCTTTTGTTCTTTCCCTGAAGAACTGC
>OX457039.1:3365034-3615034 GCA_949752735.1 Lumbricus terrestris
TATCTGTCTGTCTATATGTCTATGTCTGTCTGTCTGTCTCAGTCTGCCTGTTTCAGTGGATATATCAATAGAGTCTTCTCACTAAATATTCTATTGATTTGGTTTGCCATTGTGTGAAGCCTTCGCCTGTAGAAGATATTTCGATTGTTGTTTCCGATTGTTTGTAAGGTTTCTGGGGTCAGTTGAGTTGAACTGAGGTAATTAGTGGGTCAATGTTTGAAAGTCAAGGGCAAATGTGATTGTGCTCCTATATATGTTGGAGGTACCAGCAGCAGCGGTGTTGCAAGTAGGCCTAGTTAGGTCTTAGATACAAGTAATAATACCTCAAGTACCAAGTACTTTGATCTCAAGTTAGTCAAGTACTAGTACATGTAGTTTGGTCTTAGGTACAAGTACTTAAGAGCTGTACTTGAGTTGTATTGCACTACAAGTTGCAAGTCCAGCATCTCTGACTGATAATACAATACATACTGACGGTTGTTTTATGTGAAAAGGAATTTCTGGGAGATTGTGTTGAACCTGACTCCTGAACTACAGAAGCAGATTCTGCTGTTCACGACAGGCAGCGATCGTATTCCGATCGGTGGAATGTCAGAAATGAATTTCAAGATCACACGAGTTGAGAACATCAACATGTAAGACAACACCAGTCACTTGTTCAAAGCATTTTACCAACATGGCTTTCACGAAACCTATGATCAATGATCATGCTTCTACTGCGTCTTATATTTATACAATACGTCTAGTAATCGTAATGTAATCATGAATTTATACAGCGCCACTTTAAGAGAAACTCCTCAGAGTCGCTCCCAGGCCATGATCGAAGAGAATGGCTTTCAGACGCTTGCGGAAAAGGGGCAAAGAAGGACTACGAAGTTCATTATGGAGACTTACACAGGTAGGTAGTTTATTCGAGAAACATAGCAGGACTGTTTATGCTGATATATTATTTATTGTTGTGCTAAATGTCAGAGTTGGTGGAACATGTACAAATCCATGTGTGTATTATGATCTTCATCAGTCATAATCATTATCGTAATCATCATCATAAACATCATAATCATCATCATCATCATCATCATCATCATCGTCATCATCATCATCATCATCATCATCATCATACATCATTCAGTTGAACAATGGCATAATGATGATGACAAAGGTGATGTGTGTCGCTATTGTAGGCTACCGATGTCGCACACGTGCTTCAATCAGTTGGTTTTGCCATCGTATCGAAGCAAGAAGACGATGAAGCAGAAGTTGATGATCGCCATTCACAACGCGGAGGGATTTGGTCTCGAGTGAATGACACCACACCAGGTGGCACCACCAGCACCACCACCAGCAGCACCACCAGCACATGCACGCTGGTCAATGGTCAACCTTGGTGTGCTGTGCTGGTCAATGCTTCAGTGTTCCATCTTCATAATATCTCAGTCGTCAGCTGCCAATGCCTTACTCACATTGTTTATGTAGGATTCAATTGCACTCATACACAAACACAGACAGACACACACACACACGCACACACACACACACACACACACACACAGAGACACACACACATACACAGATGTTTAGATCTGTCGGGTAGCTATGTTAAGCACCTTTGTGAGATTCTTGTTAGGGCGCTATGCGAGTGGTCATATAAAGACATATACATACATGCATACATATGTACGTACGTACAATCGTACATACATACATACACACACACACATACATACATACATACACATGCATACATAGTACATACATACATACATACATACATACATACATACATACATACATACATACATACATACATACATACATACATACATACATACATACATGCATATGTACATACATACATACATACATACATACATACATACATAAATACATAAATACATACATACATACGTACATACATACATACATGCATATGTACATACATACATACATACATACATACATAGTTTTACATACATACATACATAGTACATACATACATACATACATAGTACATACATACATACACACGCATGTACACACAAACATACACAAAAACATACATACATACATACACAGACAAAATCAACTGGAGTTACATTGTATTGTATAGTATTGCATTGCATTGCATAATAACGTGTAGGCAAAGTGATTGATATGTTTGTGATGACTGCAAATGATGTTTAATGACAGACGATGCACCATTGTCTCTCCAGCCACTCGCCGCATTTTGCATTTGTCTCGTCTGTTGTATGAGCATCTTGTTCGCATTTCACTCTTATATGTCATCTGTTGGCACACAGATGACATCGGTCTATCTACCTATCTATTTACCTATCTTTCTATCTATCTATCTATCTATCTATCTATCTATCTATCTATCTATCTATCTATCTATCTATCTATCTATCTATCTATCTATCTATCTATCTATCTATCTATTTACCTATCTTTCTATCTATCTATCTATCTATCTATCTGTCTGTCTGTCTGTCTAGATATATCTATCTGTTTGTCTGTCTGTCTGTCTGTCTAGATATATCTATCTGTTTGTCTGTCTGTCTAGAAATATCTATCTGTCTGTCTGTCTGTCTACCTTTCTATCAAACTCTGTCTATCTATCTATCTATCTATCTGTCTGTCTGTCTGTCTGTCTGTCTGCCTGCCTGTCTGTCTGTATGTGTCTATTTATGTGTCTGTCTGTTGTCTGCCTGCCTGCCTGCCTGCCTGCCTACCTACCTACTTATCTATGTACCTACCTACCTGCTTGCCTACCTATCTACCTGCCTACCTACGTACCTACCTGCCTGCCTGCCTTCCTACCTACATATTACTCTCTCTAGATATTCTCCTTTCTGTACCTCTTCTATCTCTCCCATTCCAGTCACCCGACTTGCCAGTCACACTCTTCGCCAACATGCTTCTCTGTCCACTCGGAACTTCACCAATTGCCACAAATTTTTCAATGGAATACAGTTGTAAAAGTCATCAGCTTTTTCATCCGTTTCTTCTGTAAATTACGATTATTTGCTAATTTAAACCAAAACTTGATTTTAATCCATCACCAAATCAGGTTTTACGCAGAGACTGTCGTTATTGTCATCGATTTTCTCTGGCATGTCCAAAATGCAAGTTAGTCAGCAGTTTAAAATTTGTGACATATGCTAGACCACTGCTGTTACTCTTCATAGTAATGTTGTTGTTGTTATTATTATTATAATTGTTATTATTATTATTATTGTTATTGTTATTGTCATTATTATTGTCATTATTATCATTATAATAACCGGAATGTAAGTTTTAGTTTTGATTTAGTTTTCAAAGATCAATTTCAGTTTTCTTCTTCTTCGTCTTATTATTATTGCTATTATTATTATTATTATTAGGCTAATTATTATTGTTATTATTATTAGGCTAATTATTATTATTATTAGGCTAATTATTATTATTATTAATTTATTAGTATTATTTGGTTATTATTATTATTATTATTATTATTATTATTAGGCTATTTATTGTTATTGTTATTATTATCATTATTCAGAACACATGTGTTTTTTCATTAACTGTACGAAGCAAAGGTTAATGTCGTATCGTCATCTTTCGATTGCATTGTATTGTATCAATTTATATAGCACCTTTCGATGTCATATCTTCATCTTTCGAATGTATTGTATTGCATTGTATGAATGAATTTATAAAGCGTCTCTCGCATTGCATATACTAATCAGAAGTAGGTTTCTAATCCACAACTCTATTTATTTAGGACATTAGTTCGATCCATTCGTATTTCCACGAATCGCTGTTGATGAGAATGATAATCATATCTCTGTTTGGAATCTCGTTTTCGTTGGCGGCAAAGGTTGCATTATCGTGTTGATGTCGAGAACACAAAAAACCTTTCTTGATCATCGCCTTCTCAAACCGTTTGACAACTACTGTATAGGCAGTAGCATAGCCAGAATAATAAATTTTTGGGTTCCATTATTTAGGGAGGGGTTCAAATTGACACGGTTGCAAATATTTTTTTGCCCCCGAGGTATACAGGACCCTTCAGGGACTTCACTATTATTATTATTATTATTATTATTATTATTATTATTATTAAGCACCATGTGTTTCAATGGTGAGTGCACTGCAATGTCTGTGATGTTAGCCGAGGTTAGATCCAGCACTCATGTGCACCGACATAATATATTATTGCAGGAGGGGGGGCATAATACAGTGGTCGGTTCGGTCAAGGTTGCATTTTTAAGCAAAATCTTGAAAATTTCAAAGCAGGAAACTAAGAATTATATGAGTAATTTTCAAAGAGATATCTGAATGTAAATTGCTCAGTTTCAGTTAGTTCTTTAGTGCAAAGAAATCGGTTGAAAACCAAAAACTATAGTAGTTTAAAATAGATCTCAATTTTGGGGAGGGAAGGGAAAGTGCCCCCATCTTTCCCTCTGTGCGGGACCCATGTCAGTACATGCAGTCATACATTGCCAGTCTTTCAGTACGAAACTAGTCATGGTCAGTCGGTCGTATGTCGATTTCCCGGTCAATCTTTCTGTCCGTCCATATTAAGTTACATGTTGACATGGACCGGAGATTTTGGCATATGGTTTTCACTGCAATTGTATTTCATCTCTGTTGCAATCTAAATCTTCAGGGCCTTCTGAGTACGAACCTTCCCCACCACAGCCCAAAGAACCACCTAGATTCCATTTACAAATGGATTTGCAAGAGGAAAACAAGGATTCCATCCATGAGTCCCAAGTCTAGACATGGAAGGCACATGATCCTCTACGGGGAAAATTCTTTGCATAGGTTCTTTCGTCGTGTGAGAAGGTTCTTTTTTGTCGGTATAGAAGGTTCTTTGGCTTTGTGAGAAAGTTCTTTCGTCTGTATAGAAGGTTCTTTCGTCTGTGTAGAACAGTAGTTCCCAACCTTTTTTTACTTTAGGGCCACTTTTTCTAAGTTTTAGAACACGAGGGCCACTTTTCTTAGTATAGGGGGCCACAAGATCAAAATTTAATTAACTAAAAGCATATAAAATTGTTATAATTTATCCAAAATAGAATATCTGATGTCATTTATAGACGTCAAAATAAAATAATTTGCAATAGAAAATAATTGTGTTCTATTCTGTCCAAATTGTCAATTTTTTCATATATTTTTTGTTAATTGTTTGAGAGATGAGGGCCATTATTTGAGGCCTGGCGGGCCACTTTTGGCCCGTGGGCCACGGGTTGGGAACCACTGGTATAGAAGGTCCTGGGATGATTGTATTTATGTGATTGGCAGAGAATCTTGTTATATTTCGTGTGATCTTGTTACATGCATAATATTCATTATTATTCATGTGGAACATTTGCTGCTTAATCATCAGGTGACAATCACGTATACGGCTACTTGAGAAGTTACTTTTCGTACTTTTTGGTTTTTCTCTGTTCTATTTTTGTGCAATTTCTGCGGTTTCACTCTAAAATTAAATTAAATTGTTTTTTGGAAACTGCTCTCAGCCAACAAACCATTAAATTGTTTTATGGAATTAACTTCTCTCGGCCAGCAAACCATGAAATTGTTTTATGGAAACTGCTCTCTGGGCCAACAAACCATTAATTTCAATGCCAACGACTTGGTTTCTGTCTCCAAATCAAAAAACAAAGAGAATATTTCGCCAACATGTTTTACCAAATATGTTGCAAAAATACACATCAATTCAAATCAGCAAAAGTCCGAATGATGTTCGTTAGCTCAGCGTTCGATGAATAATTCGCAAGAAGAAGACAATCTAAGGAATGTCTTTGGAATGAAGACGAAAATCCTCTTCGTTTCAATTCAGTCGCAAGTCGAAAGTGCGAACAAATGTCAAATATCAGATTATTGTATTGCATTTTTTTTATCACATCTATAAATTGATGAAGCGCCTATCGCAGTGCATACCTATCAGAGGCGCTCCCAGTGCAAAAGATCCATAGAAAAGAAAGTAGTTTTGAGACAGCGAAAAAATGTGCTTTGCATACCAGTTAAACACAAAGAACGTGTCAATAGAGAGAATTGATTTCAAAGTGTAGGATCAATGAAGACAAAAGCTCAAGTTTTGGCCAAAGCAGCAATTGCTTAAACAGGATGGAAGTGAATTGGTCCAAGAGAATAGATGATATGTCCACTACCTGACAACTCAATGGCAAAGAATGCATTTGGAAATTTCTCAAGATCATACATAGCAGTAGCTTAAAAGCTGAGATAGAGCCTTTCGTCATTTGCAGTATCTTTTCATGTGACTGTGGCACCACAGACAGACACACAGACACAGACAGACAGAGAGAGAAAAGATGATAAGGAGACTGATAGGGAGAAAAAACGCTGAAGGGAGAGGCAGACTGGTGGAGGGGGCTGGAGTGGTTGTGCAGCCACAGAAATTGAGATTATTATTAGAACACAATGACTCAAGCAGAGTCACTGATGCTACAAATGATGCTATCTATAAAATTAATTATATGCATTATAAGACCGATTCAAATGAAATATACAGAAAGTAAGACATGCGAAGAGATGCAAATCAGATAAATCAGTAGTAGCCAGCGGATCAATGACGAACCACCACTCTATCTTCCATACCTCTCTCTTTCTCTCTCTGTCTGTCTATCCGTCTGTCTTCTGCTTTCCCTTTATCTCTTCTGCCCCTCCATCTCTCTCTCGCTCTCTCTGTCCCTGTCTCTGCTCCGTCCTTGCCTCCCTCCTTCCCTCTGCCTCTCTCCATCCCTCTGCCTCTCTCCTTCCCTCAGTCTCTTCTGCCCTTGCTTTGATCCTTCTCACTATCTCTCTTCTGCACCATGTCCACCTTCTTCTCTCTCTCTCCCTCTAAACATGAAAATAATCTGAAACATCAGTCAACGATATAATTGATGCATGAGATCTCAATAAATTCAACCGATTACAATTATTATTACGTCGTAAAATACAATTTTCTGAGTTTAAACAATCCGATTGTCAACAGGTTACATCATGACCATGACGTCATGTGGCCTTCAGTGTAAAGACCTTCAAACAGACAGACAGACAGACACAGACTGACGGAAAAAGACAAACACACAGAGATACACACAGACAGAAAGCAAGTTATGGAATTTTCAATTCACTCAACTGACTGCCTCGTAATCCGAAACTCAAAATTACAATAATTACGATTACTGGCCAGAAAACTCGACAGCAACTTCTTTCAGCCACACCCAAATAAAAACAAACAACTACGGCTCCAATTCAGCAATTATTATTAGTATAGCTATTATAGTATAGCTATTAGTTAGTATTATAGTATTACAATAGCTAGTATTATTGTAATTAATCCTAGATACTACTACCATTGTTAAAGCAATTATTGCACGTTCGTCCTCGCCATAGAATGCTTCATTAGTAAAAGTCTCAAAAATAAGGCTTTGGATGAATTCAACTCAAACACAAAAAGCAAAAACTTGTCGTAAGAGATGCTCGAAACGCAACATGAGAAAAGTTGAGAATATGTTGATACATTCTTGAGCAACATATATCATAAGAAATTGAAAACTTCTGCACAATAAAACTTAGGTATATATTATTATTATAATAATAATATAATTAATAATATTACAATTAGTAATAATAAAAAGGTAATATTAATGGAATATTTAATATTTCTATCATTAATAAACTTGTAATATCAACAATACAATTATCTATATATAAATAATAATAATGCACTGTTATATTAGAAATATAATTAATTAATCTGCCCACAAATTCAAAACATGGGAAAGTTCACTCGCTCAATAGAATGACAATACGAACTGTCAGCCAAAAAAAAAACAGCGAACAGAACAAAAGAAGCAAAGACAAACAATTTTCGATAACAATCACATCAAATCGGACAACCCAGCCCTGTCTCTCTCTATCTCACTCTCTCTGTCTTTATCTGTCTGTCCTACCCCTCTCTTGATCACAATGAACACCCCAATCTGATCAGCACACCATGAGGAGCCAGTGATATGTTCAAATACCCTTCATCTAAACCCACTGCCTACCAACCCCTTTGAAACAAGTAACGCAATCTGCAATCTTTACCAAAAGAAAAATTCAGAATTAAATTATGCACGTGTAGGTAAATCGACATAAAGGAATGCATGCATGCATGAATGTGCGCCTGCATGCGAGTATGTGTCAATGATATAAATGTGTCAATGATATAAAGAATTATGCAAGTATGCATACATGCACAGATGCACATACATGTATTTATGCACAAATGAACGTAAACATATGTACGTCTGTAAGCAACATATACGTATACATGCAATGCGCATGCACACATGACAGCGTGCGTATGCGAGACTAAAAACACAGTGCTCTTCAGGGACCCTTAAAAAAATCTGCGAGATAAAAGTGCGAAACAAAAAGAGAGCAACAAGGCCACAATCAGACAACAACAGTCTAAACTAGAACTAGATGATACATCTGTGCAACGCTGACTAGACGCTAAGTGTCTTTGTTCCGAAGATAAACAACGAATACTTAACACCCTCCACCCACACAAGAACGAATGCCAACAACAGCGATGATGATAACAATAGTAATAATAACAATGTTATACGAACAATAAAGCCAGTTAATAATAAGATGCACTGCCACACTACGAAATCGAGCCGTAAAATGTCATCAGGTGGAAAGACAATAGACCATTAATACCTGTAACTGAGACAAGAACGAATACAAACAACAATAACAATAATAATAATAAAAAATAAAAAACAATAATAACAATAATGATGACCTCCGACCCCAGATCAACACTCGGAGAGTTTCTTAGAGCCCAAGGGAAAACACTTACCTCAGACCAAAAATTACAATAATAATAATAATTCGCAATGATAATAATAATAACATTAAAAGTGGTCTTAGTTCCATTCGCACGAGCTGCAACTAAAAAAATCAAGCATTTCCTGTGGTAACCACAAGTGGTCTGAACTGGACTCCCCATGAGCTGCACCCCTCCCACTTCCCGGGACTCTTACAGGAACATTTTTTATTCAACTCAAAAACTGTATTTTGCGTGCTAGAGTTCGGAGCACTTCCAAGCAGTATCCTTGAAGAGGCGCTACACAGAAATTCACGAATTCATGAATAAATAATAATAATGATAAAATAAGAATCAACCAGAACCAGTAAATAACACGAAATTCCACCCGGCGATCAACCCTTATGACACTTCGGTCGGTAAATGGTCAACCGTTCAACAAAATCGATCCGTAAAAAAATGTCGTTAGGTGATCAGAAAGTTGATCAGAACAAGACGACGGTGGAGACGAAAGAACCATCGTCATGACGACCAGCAGCAGCAGTGCAAAGAATGGAATGACTGGCGGGAGACAGAAGACAAAAGACGCGTCAACTAAACAAAGGAATCTACGAGAGTCCGATGAAACGAGCGACGACAGCGTTGGAAGCAGCCAGAGCAGCAATCCAACGAACGCGTTGTCGTAGTCTCCGAAAGAACGTTGTTCAGCAGTTGACGGAGGAACCACGATTGGTTGCCTCGTCAGCGGTTGTTGTTGTTGTTGCAGATCGGTTGCTTACGCTCGTGTTGGACAACAGGATCTGCGTTCCTGAAACGACAACAGCAACAACGATGACTAGAGATCGAGGAGATTGTACAACGGTTGCAAATGACAAACAAATGCATGAAAGTCAGTCCTCTAACATTCGGGCTTCATGCTTCATTTCCCACTCTGCCACTTGCGGGGCGCGGTGGTGTGTTGGGTATGTTCGTCGCCTTGCGGTCGAAGGGTTGCAGGTTCGAATCCACCTCAAGTCGCCGAGTAAGGACCATGGGCAAGTCTTTCGCTCACAATTGCTCAGCGCTTTGGTATGAAACTCCGATGCAGTGTCCGCTCTGTAGTCGGGAGCGCCTCTGAGTAGGGAGCTTGAAAGGGCGCTATAACAAGTGCACATACATACAAAACAAACCTAGCCGTGTCGTCTTAGATCCTCTGATCGGCTTCACCTCTTTGAAAGGTATTTGGTGAGAGAAACGCTTTACAAATGGTCATAAGGGACCTATTCATTATTTTCATACACATCACAAAGTAATACACTACAATAGAATACAATACAATGAGTTGTCATGACAACCGATGAGTCACACACACACACACCGAGTAGATCGTCGTCATCACTGAGCATGAGCCGCTGTCCTCCCCCGCCTCCTCCTCCACCGCTCCCCGTCGCTCCTCCTCCCCCAGCAGATGAGTCAATGATGAGCGGGTCGTCGTCGTCCGTGTCTTCGAGCAGATTCTCACCCGCTCGATAGCGACTGTGCAGCAGCGAGTAACTGTGAAGACTCGTCAGACGCCTGTGATGTTTAGACAAAAGCAGTCATGCTTGTAAAGTCAAAGACAAAGGAATGTACATGCAAACGTATGTATACAATACATGCAAATGCAATCATACATATATGCATATACAGCATAATATGCATATATACAGTATATTATATATATATATATATATATAAATTCATTTATTCATTGTAGAGACTTACACACAGATATATATATATATATATTATATATATTAGGGTGTCTCTTAGCATAATGGGGAAAAAATTCTTTGGGATTTTTCTTCATCTCACCCTCCCAAGTTGTTAGGTTTATTTAAATAAAATTCTACAAAAAATTTCATTAAAATCTGATAAAATTTAGAGGTCGCCCCCGAGCCTCAAAGTTTTGCTTGTAATAAACCTACTTCGACAATGGGAAATCATGTAGTCTAATGTCGCATAATAATTAATCATCATTTCTAGTGCTAATCAATTTGGCCTGTTTATATAACAGACATGTATGTAGGTGCACTTGATATAGGGCCAATTCAAGAATACTACTCAGAAGCACTCCCGACTACAGCTCGGACACCGAACACTGAACCTGATATTCACGCCAAAGCGCATGAGCAATTGTTGGGGACTTGCTCAAGGTCACTCCATACGGGGCGGCCTGAGGTGGATTCGAATCTGCAAACCCCCGGCTGCAAGGCAACGAACCACCACTACACCACTGCACCCCACATGTCTACTTTCTATCTGTATATTTATGTTAAAATTAAAGAATAGTAGTACACTGCTACAGGCAGGATCAATTGCCAGAGACAACTTGAAGGAGGAATTTTTAGCTCTTTCGGTCGGTCAACTCCTTTATGGAATTCGTGAATGAAACCACTCCTATTTCAGCCCTGTCATTGATGTCTGCCAACCCATTCAAAGGGTCCATGTCAAGGGCAATCCGTGGAAGAACATGTATGGAAATAACCGTTTTCTTATCCAGCACTGTTCCAGGCTCTTAGTACTCCAAAATGCTGCGGATTTCATTGCTGGTCTCTTTGGTGCAAGATCCGGGGCTGGGTCTTCCATGGTGGCTAAGATCAGTTTCTTCATTTCCGGAATCAAGAAGTTCCTCAGAAAGGTACCATTGATGCTGTCGAAGCTTTTTGCATGTGACATTGGAAATTGCTTCAGTTTGCATTTTGGGGTTCGGTCATGAGTCAAAAGTCTTTCAGAGGTGCTTCAACCCTGACTTGAATAGTAACCCAGGTCTTGAAGTGGAAGACAAACTGCAAAGTTGCTATCTTGCACTCCAGCACTTGATATGAGAATTTGAAGATGGCCAATATGCCATGTGGAAGTTGGATCTTCCTTTGCGAGGTCAAAGAGACAGGTCAACAAAGATCATCATACCCTTTGCTAGCTGTTCTCTGGGGAGCTGTCAGTTCTGCGAGCTCATACTTTTATTAGAAGCGTTGAGCCTTTCCGATTGTGGGTCCCTGCATCTGGAATGGCCTCCCAGTAGACTTGTGATTGATGGCCGGGTAAATCTCGTCTGATTTTTATAAGTCGCTCAAATCTCACTTTGTCAGCTGTTGCTGTGCTGAGAGCGCCTATGTGTAGGTCGCTTGAAAAGGCGCTATATAAATTATCTGAATGAATAAAAGTGAATAGAAGGTGTTAGCCTGCTTCACTCCTAGTATAGATTGAAATTAGCCAATTGATAAGGCAATCTAGGACTTCTTTAACAATGCGAACTATGTAGCATAATTTTAAACAATGGGGCTACATGTCTAAAACTGTGACATCAAAGGGCAACCTCTAAATATTATCCGATTTCGATCAAATTTTTTTATAAATTTTTTCTCCATCAACCTCACGACTTGAAGGGGTGAGAGATTAAAATTTTGAACTTTCATTTTTAAGAGACACCCTAATATATATATATAAGTATATAATATATATATATATAAATTCATTTATTCATTCATTGTAGAGACCTATACATATATATTGTTAGGTCCCACGACTCTCTCTCTACGACTGGTTCTTGTCAGGGGATAGGCTATAGTCACGGTCACTTGACTTTGGGGCGACACCTGGTGACAGACTTGTTCTATATAAGGTCTGACTTCAGGGGGCGTCTCTCTCTTGTCTCTCTGACGATGTTAGTTAAGCTATGGTTGGGCTCTGATGTTCTCGGCTGCGGGGTGCCTGCATGGCAGCCTTCTTGTCAGAGTTCGTTAGTTAAGCTTTCGTTCATACACCTCGCCTTGGTGTCGTTAGTTAAGTTCGTTCTTCGCCAGCCTGTTGCTGTGACAAGATGTTGTTCGTCCGTTCGCCGCTGAATGCCGCGCCGTCGACGACTTCCCTCTGGTCTACAGTGTGGTAATTGTATCATTTTCGTTCTTTATGTTAAATTATACCTTTAAACTAGACACGAGTTATTTTATGTGAGTTGAACCAAGTAGGGACCTTTAACTTAGGGAACACTACTCACAACAATATACAGTATATAATATATATATATATATATATATACATACAATTCATTTAATCATTCATTGTACAGACTTATACAGCACCACTTAAGGGTCCCAATTCAGAAGAGCTCTGATCTCGCCATCAATGCTAAAAATGGCAGTTTTACTCACGATTCCATGTAAATTGTTTCGTATAATAATTGAAATGATAAGTACCACCAACCTCAGAATTCAGAGAAACATCCATTATCGGTAGGGCTGCAGATTTTAACGATTAATTAATAAAAATTAATCTCAATTTTTTAATTCACTTATTTTTTTGTCTTGTTCAACAGTTTTCGATTAATTTTTTACCCATTTCATGATGTCAAGCAGCCATTTATGGAGAGAACAATGTTCATGACAGTGAACAATGATGGCGTCGTGAAAATTTGGGTGTAAGAACTAAGCGATCATTTTAAATGCCAATAGAATTTTTTTTTAAAATTGTTTTATTGACGTTTATGTACAAAGAAAGTATTAACTAACTCGGTGCCAACATTTTCGACAATTTTTCACGCACTACGTAACCATAACCCAAATTAATCGAATTTAGCTGATTAATCGCAATTAAATCTTGGGCATTAATCAATTAATAGAATTATCTTAATCAGTATAATCATGAGAAGAGATGATTATTTTGTACGATGATCATATATAACTAACAATTAATTAATAATAATTAATTATAATCAATTACCGTTTGTAATAGATCGTTATTAGAACGCAAACACAGACGGCGATCATGATGACCGGAACTCCGATCGCAATTCCAAGGACACGGCTCGACGACACCGATCCACCGTCACCTGGAAAAGAAGAAGAGAGGAAAGAAGAACAGTAGCGATAACTGAAGACAAACGAAAATGAATAGAATGGTCTTTAATCGTTTTTAAATGTTAGCGCCTTCATTTTCTTAGTCTCAGCTTATGAATGAGAGTCGGTGGCCAGTCCTCTCCCTCGCCGTCTCATCTTCTCACTAACAGTGTACGGTCGGTGTACGCGTCGTTAGAGCTGATTTAAACACCAATTGTCTTCGAATGCAAGTACAGCAAGTCAACCACAAGGCTATCAAGCAATCAACCAATCAATCGATAAATAAATCAATCAATCACTCAATCAATCAGTCAATCAATCAATCAGTCAATCAATCAATCAATCTGCTTATTTAGAGTTAATTACGCCAACACAGACGCAGCTCAATCAGACAACGACGCTGTTCATGGCATTTAAGGAGACTGTCACAACAACGCAGCGATAAAATATTGTGTTAGTAGATAACTGTATCATACAGAATACACCAGATAAGATAAGATAAGATGGCAATCTATTTTAACAGTCAAAGTAAAAGACAATCCTAACGAGAGGCGCCATCTACCTGACGGAACCAAAGATGCACCAACGACTGTTATGTTGTTTCGTGAACCAAACGCTTCGTCTGGAAGAGTGAAAACGATTTGCTTTGTCTTCACTTTCTCAAACAATGCATTCACCGCCTAAGAACAACAGACAAGGAAAGGAAATTCCAATCAATAGAACACATTCAATCCTCTGAGATGCTTTCAGTGGTTTCCAATGGTTGGTCCACAGTATTATAGATCTCAATGTCAGACAATCTACTAAAACCTCTGCAATTAATTAGCGTTGAAAGTGAAGTCCTTCTAATCTGAATGAACCACTTTCTGACAAACTTAAAATGAATTCTGAACCATGTGAGGTGACTTCTGAACCATACTCTGAACCACTTAAAAGCACATCTTGACAACCGTGAGAATCACTTTCTGAACCACTTAAAACAACTTCACAACCACTTTCTGAACCATATTTGAGTTGAAGTCACTTCAGAAACCAGTTTCTGAACCACTTTTTGAGTTAGAATCACTTCAGAAACCAGTCTCTGATCCACATTTTGAGTTGGAGTCACTTCTGAAACCAGTTTCTGAACCACATTTTGAGTTGGAGTCACTTCTGAAACCAGTTTCTGAACCACATTTTGAGTTGGAGTCACTTCTGAAACCAGTTTCTGAACCACATTTTGAGTTGGAGTCACTTCTGAAACCAGTTTCTGAACAACTTTCTAAGCCACATTCTGAACCACTCAAAACAACTTCTGATTAACTTTCTGAGTCACTTTTAAACCCTTATGTAATTCCACGTTGCACATAACAATCAACCTGACAATAGACTAACCACAGACAAAGAGAGACTGACCTCAGAGATGCTGTCATCCGTCGTCATTGTCTGTTGCGTTGGAAGGAAAGACACGAAGACAATTGGAACCATCTGCTGACTGAACTCCACATCCAACCGATTGAAACTGATCTCCAGCTCCTGTCATCAACAAAATTCATCCATGAATGCACATTTCAAACCAATCAATCAATCATTCAATCAATAATTCAAACAATCAATCTTCGTTCGTTCTTATAAATACAGGATGGCATAAAGACTGTTACTTACTCATTCCGTCCTCGCCACTGCGGCGAATCATGTGAATATACCATGGACAAGTTGCTTGCTCGTAACTGTCTCATTTGGTCATGCACCAATTAGATTTGCATCTACAGGTAATTCCCTAATTTTGAAAAATCCTATGATGTGAACCAAAGTGCAATACAATACAAATAGTTGGTTACTATATAAGAACACACCGATATTGGATTTCGTTTTATACATGTGTGTTATTTTAAAACATAAACTTTGAAGGGCACTATAGATGATGCATGCTTATTATTATTTATACCATGTTTGTGCATAAAAAATGCGGATGGCATTTGGTCAATTACACAATAAATTCTTAACTTATCTTATCACCAAACCCAAATGAAAATCTAAAATCCTGTTCTCACTGACAAATGCAACCTTGAATTTAATAGTAATTAGCAAGTCAGTCAAACAAAGACACCTGAAACAGAACTGAACCATGACAATGAAATGATTCTCGAGCGTATTTTAGCAGTCGTTACATTGTTCAACTCACAAAGGCGAGAACTTTGCGCATGGTGTCGGCGATGATGTCTTCAAGAGCCGAAGACATCAAACCAAACGGAATCATGATTCCAGACAGAGTCAACTGGACGGTTGTCACAGTGCCTGAATCAAAACACATTCAACAAAGTTGTACCATTGATTCTAATCTTTGCCCAGAATTTGACAGAATATGGCACAAGCTGACAACATCTAAGAGACATCCAGCTCATGTAATACGTTATGGCAGCGGTTCCCAACCCGTGGCCCGCGGGCCAAAAGTGGCCCGCCAGGCCTCAGAAAATGGCCCGCCATGCCTCAGAAAATGGCCTTCATCTCACAAAGAATTATCAAAAATTATATATATATATATATATATATATATATATATATATATATAGTATAATATACTATTTATATGAAAAAATTATCAATTTGGACAGGAGAGAATACATTATTATTTTCTATTGCAAATTATTTTATTTTAACATCGATAAATAACATCACGCATTTTATTTTGAATCAATTATACCTACTTTATATGCTTTTAGTTAATACAATTTTAACATTGTGGCCCCCTAACGTCCTTCAACTAAGAAAAAGTGGCCCTCGTGTCCTCCAACTTAGAAAAAGTGGCCCTCAAGTCAAAAAAGGTTGGGAACCACTGCGTTATGGTATGTTGAGTCGTCGAAACAAAGTCTTCAATAAACAAAATATCTATTATTCCAATCAGCTAATTTAAAATTCATTTCAGAACCCATTCAACTCCATTTTACTTAACTCAGCAGAATTCTGACTACATTCTGATAACGTTATATAACTCCATTAAAAACAGCATATGGCCAAATTAAAAATGAATTAATTTAAGTCTAGCATGCGTTCTGTGGAAATAAATATCATACTTCACTGGTCAGGTCTTTAAGAGGATCCACACTAAGTCTTCATACAGAAATATTATCATTCCCAGATTAATTACATGTCTTTTGGTAAATTACAGAAAAATCTTAAATAGAAGACTTTTGCCTACCACAAACCGATTTGATCACAGACAACTTCTAATGTTTACCATAGACTGGTATGATCAGAGTTGAATTCTGACGCTTACCACAAACTGGCATTACCTGAGACAACTTCTAAGGCTTGCCATAGACCTGTATGATAGAGATGACTTCTGTGGCTTACCATAGACTGGTATGATCAGAGATGACTTCTGTGGCTTACCATAGACTGGTATGATCAGAGATGACTTCTGTGGCTTACCATAGACTGGTATGATCAGAGATGACTTCTGTGGCTTACCATAGACTGGTATGATCAGAGATGACTTCTGTGGCTTACCATAGACTGGTATGATCAGAGACAACTTCTGTGGCTTACCATAGACTGGTATGATCAGAGACAACTTCTGTGGCTTACCATAGACTGGTATGATCAGAGACAACTTCTGTGGCTTACCATAGACTGGTATGATCAGAGACAACTTCTGTGGCTTACCATAGACTGGTATGATCAGAGATGACTTCTGTGGCTTACCATAGACCTGTATGATCAGAGATGACTTCTGTGGCTTACCATACACCTGTATGATCAGAGATGACTTCTGTGGCTTACCATAGACTGGTATGATCAGAGATGACTTCTGTGGCTTACCATACACCTGTATGATCAGAGATGACTTCTGTGGCTTACCATAGACTGGTATGATCAGAGATGACTTCTGTGGCTTACCATAGACTGGTATGATTTCAGAAGGCTTCTGTGGCTTACCATAGACTGGTATGATCAGAGACAACCTCTGTGGCTTACCATAGACTGGTATGATCATTGTCCTACTGGCCGATCCAACTCCTGTGAACGCTTGAATCCAAACGGTGTAGTTGCCTGGCTCCGTGTACGTGTAAGTAGCCGACGAATTCCACAGCAACTGACCATTCTCATTGCTCTTCTGCGTTTCAACACAACCAACAAAACAATCAGCGTCAGAATTCAAGCTACACGTGCTTGCATACCAGCGCAACATAAGGGCCTGTCCATATGTTACGCAATCAGGGATGGTCACCAGATCAAGGCGATTCTGCATAATGGTGTTGGTCTCGATAAAATGTCTAAGCGTAAAATAAATATCTAATTATGATGTCCACTTTTGCCTTTTTACCAGGTATAACTCTGTAAATATTATCCCACAGTCGCCCGATGGCATTTGACTATATATCATAATAAAATTCTATATTAATTATGCTGTAATGATTTGTAGTCAAAACAGTAGCAATTAGTAACTATGACCATGGAGTTAGTAGCAGCTATCACCACATCAATTAGTGATGTTATCACCCTGGCAATTAGTAGTCATCACCACAGCAGTTAGTATTAGCCATCATCATCAGGCACGATTTAAGGTGAGTGCAGCACCTAGGCCCGCATTCGAGTTGTGAACTGGTGGGTTACCAGAAAGGGGCCTTTGGATGGTAATTACTAGCCACACAAGCCTTAATGCTACCCTGGTTATCACCCCCGCAATTATTAGTTGCTATCACCATGTCAGTTAGTGCTGTAGTCATCACCAAGTAGATGATATCACCATCCCAATTATTAGTCATCACCAAGGCAAGTAGAAGTTATCACCCTGGCAGCAATTAGTAGTTGTAATCACCAATCACCATGGCAACTAGTAGCAATCACCATAGCAACAACTATCACTGACCTCTGTACCAAAGAGCCAGAGATAGTGGATGCTGTGGAAGGCGGAGAGCAGCACTGAGTAGCGGAAGAGAGGAACTGCTTGAAAGACGACGACCCTGTTGACCTCAGCCGCATGCGAGATCGTCACATGCAGACCAATCAGATCGTCTGAAAAGAACAGACACAGATCACGTGACCACAACATCCAGCCAATCACACTCACACGTGATGATACAGATGATAATGATACGTGTTAGCTCAAAACCAGTTAACTGCTTACACGCTACATGTTTACTAGCCATAATTAACTGGACAATATTGCATATTTCTACTAAGCATCTCCTGCAATGCTCTGATTAAAACTAAATATAGAAACTAAATAGATAAATAAATTATGAAGATGAAGGTTTGATGAGGATGATGATGATGATGATGATGATGATGATGATGATGATGATGATGATGATGGTGATGATGATGATGAAGATGATGATTATTATGATGATGATGATAATGATGATGATGACGACGACGACGATGATGATGACGATGTTGATGAAGATGATGATAAACTAATGAGCATAAGAATGGAACTGAACCTTGAATGGAGACTTTGACAGAAGCTGATGCGCTTCCCATGGGATTCGTGGCTTCGACCGTCACCAAGAATATCCCAGTCGTCTGGAAAGCGTGTACGACCTTCTCAACGGCGCTAAGTCCAGTCATAGCGACGACCGCGGTGCCATCACCAAAATCTATTGTGTAGTTTGTAAGCTGTCTCGTTCCCTAGCAACACAAAACAACAATAAGCTCATCTCAGTAGGGATGAGTCAGTTGGTGAATTGGCATGCAGTCATCAGTAACAGTGTCTTAGTACTTCAAAACTCAAAACTCCGCCTTATGGTATTTCAGAATAGCCTGAGCCTGTCCCCTTGCCAGGATAAAGAAGGAGGGTTCTGCGGTGGGCTTGCAACCCACCTGGGTACACAAAAACTACGCAACACAAACAATGCAACAAGTGCATTGCCCGATGTGCGGACCTGCATGGGAAGGACTAACTAACTAACTAGCTAGCTAAGCACTCCAAAGGTCAAGAGTTTTATTCCGTTGCATAGAAATGAAGAGTAAACACTAGCGATGAGCCTCACTTTTGATCCAGTCACTTTTAGAATGTCACTCTCATAATCATAGACGTCATAATCTTGACTTCAACAAAGACTAGCCATCACAGAATAATGCTATCCCCAATTTTTCTAAATCCTGTGGGACAACTTCATGGGGCGCGGTGGTGTAGTGGGTATGTTCGTTGCCTTGCAACCGGAGGGTTGCAGGTTCGAATCCACCTCAAGCCGCCGCGTAGGGGTCTTGGGCAAGTACTTCACTCGCAATTGCTCAGCGCTTCGGAGAGAAACTCTGATTCAGTGTCCGCGCTGTAGTCGGGAGTGCTTCTGAGTAGATCTTGAAGGGGTGCTATAACAAGTGCACATACAAACAAACAAAAACAAATACACATATCCAAGGTCCCTCTTTGTGGAATGGACCTATGGACCTCCTCCCCCATCAGTTTGCTCCACCATCCTCTCCTTGTCATTCACCAAATCCTGTCTTTTCTCTCGGGTACGCTCGTACCTACGCGCTTCTGGCAAAACATGAACACTCATTACTCACCCTCTCCTGGTAGATGGAAAACTTGACGTTGGCTTTCTTTGGCTGGAATTCTCTTCCATTCACCTGGATCTGCAATCCTCGTGGTCGTATGAATGGACATCGTGCCTCAACCGGAACATGTTGCTCGTTGCCAACGCATTTACTCGATGCCACCTTGCGGTAACTGGAGGAAAGAAAACAGTCGTTCAAAATCGCATTCTACAACATAATTTCCTGGTTTTCTAATGTCAGGAAAACATTAGAAAACTAGAAAAACCCTTTGTTGCCCATGTTTATTTCGATTTCGAATAAGTAAACTGTGGACAAGATGGATTTCATTGCTGACAGAAGGCAGCCGTATTAATACCGAAATAACTGTTAAAAAGATACAATGCAAGACGTTTTTTGAATAAGATGATCAAATTGGTACCACCATATTTTAATTGTACCATATCTGAGAATTTATAAAGCAGTACTAGCTATTCATTGGCGCTCTCAACCTGACAGCTGCAAAGAAATGAGAAAGGAATGAGGATAGAAACTCTTCTAAAAGTAGTCCGCAAAAGAGATCTTTGCCTAACAAAGGCCGACTACAGTAGGACAGTGAGACAATAGCAGACCCAGAGCTGTTCAAAAACGTTGTTCCAACTTCACAGTCATCAGCTGGAACCGCAGGATCGAACCAAGCGGCCGCTACGCATTTCTCGGCCTTCAGCTCGTAGCCGAAGTCACTACAACACATGAAATCAATTAAATCATATCTCGTATAAACCATCGTCAACTGAATCAGTAAATTCAAACTAGAAAACCATCAAAAGTTTCCAAGTTTAATTAATCCACAGACAATCTAAATAACTCTTTTTCCTTCAACAAAGTCATTGCTTAAAAATTTTAATTGCAATTGCACATTTATAACGTGTCACTCTTCAATTTGGAGTGACTTCCAACCCAAGTCAGCGCTATCAATAATACTGCAATAATTGAAAAGACAACAACAACACAATGGGCACAGCGAAATTTTTTGCAAGAGCTTGAAAAACGCAAAACACGACATTACAAAACACGAGTACTTTTCATAGACATTTCTAAATGCAAATTTCTCAGTCTCACTTTGTACTACTGTGCAACAGCGTGAAGAAATGAGTTATAAACCAAAAAGTAGCAGTTGAAAAAAAGATGTCAATTCTTCTCCTATTGTCCCTCATGTACGCACATCCATAGAAATAATAACAGACGAGTAGTCACGTCTCACTGACCATTCGTAGTCTTCATCGGTGCATGTACAGTTCGTTACGTTGATCGCTCGCTCGTAGTCGATCCCATTGAAGCACTCGACGTCTGCTTTTCGCCTCTCGTAGCAACTCTGCTGCCCCATTAGACACTCATGACCAGACTCCTACAACGAAGTAACTACCATATGTAGTGTGACCCAGGGCCCACACCGAGGATAGGCAAATTACTCATAAAAATGCAATTGCATTACAAATAACTTTAATTAAATTTTAAATTCTAGTCTATTTCACTCTATTTATGGACTTATATAAAGCTCATCTGGCAGTACAAACCATTCAGAGGCACTCAAAGCAAGGAAAAGCCCTGGAAAAGAACCGAAGTGGCAGAAATAATAGTGCTACCAGGTACGATCAAAACACATGGAAAATACATGGAAAAACGGAACTCAATTGAAAATTACAAAAATTTATACGAGTCAAAATTATCAGGTTTTTTGACGTGCAGTTGTACTACTCGAAATGTGCAATTCTAAACGGATTTGTGCAGTTGTAGAAGCACTTTTGCGCAGTGAAAACTAGTGAAGTACCGCAATCATCTTCCGAATGGGAATAATTCACCATAGACGATATGAATGAATTGTGCAGTTCTAAAAGTTCCCTAAAAAGGCCGCGACGTTTATGGTACGCATACATAAGTTTTTCAATGGCATAAGTTTGGTATGCGCATGTTATTTCGGTAGGCAATGTAAGGTTGTACTATGCTTTGTCAATTTACTGTTCTTTTTGGGCGCGCTGGAGTCGGGAGCTACTCTGAGTAGGTTTTTCTTGAATGAGCGCTATATAAATGTCCGAATGAATGAATGAATGAATGAATGAATGAATGAATGCTTGAAAATATAGTCAATCAATGGGCAGACATTTCCATTCCCAGTGCAACGCAAATCCATTGCTAAAAAGAAGTGAAGGTCAACTCACTCCGCTGTATGGATACCAGCAGCTATAGTCTTTGTCCGGCCTACAAGGACTGCTGAGGATCTGTGAAAAATTGAGTTTTGCAATCATCCATCCCGCCTTCGCTTCCTCCTTTGTTGTCGTGTGACCATAGAGACTGCACAAAAAAACATAGATATCTTCAGTGTCCTGCATTCCTAGTATAAACTGTGGATTACACAACTGTCATCAGAAGCACAGCAATCTCAGATCAGCATTTGATAACGGCAATTAGGATGCTTTAACATCAGTAATATGCTTTTGAAAACAGGTAACGTAACAAAACATACATAACGTAACATGTTGTATTTGGTAACCTACATAGTATGCATGTAGTGGGTACATCAAATTTTTCATAGGGATTTGTCGATTTACACAGGAGACCCAAAAAGGCCAGAGGCCCCGGAAAACAGGCCCACTTGTGACAATTTAGTCAAGAAAAATGAATCATGGCCAACGACGCTATGTGAAAAACTAGGAGATAAATTCTTAACCAACACATGAAAAACGTACTTACTATATAACTTGCATGGAATAGTAATTTGCAGTGAAAAGCAATGTTGTATTCTAACAGACATGTAATGTTGTATTCTAACAGACACGTGATGTTGTATACTTGCGTATACTCTCAATTGCAGCCCTGCCCAAAACTGTGCATGTTAGTAGAGCTGGAGTAGGGAGCGCTTCTGAGTAGACCGTGAAAAGGTGCCATAGAAAATCTCGAATGAATGAATAAAATTCATTCATTCATTCATTCAGACCATTTATATAGTGCCCCTTCAAGAAACTACTCAGAGGCGCTCCCAGCACAACCACGAATAAAAAAAATTTGCCACGAAAACAGCGATTAATTTCATAGCATCAATCCGCTTACCATTGCGCCTCCTGCTTTATGGAATGATCTCCACCTCCAACCATGTCACCGAGACCTCTTCCGTCTTGTCCACTGCTCAAAGGCTTTCCGATTCCTTCAGGGCTTCAACACTCACAGTGCCTCTCAATAACTTACACTGTACGTGGCATTTAGACAAGCTTTCAAATACAATACAAAGATAAACAGTCGTGTCTTGCTCCCACCTGGCAATTAAAGTCATAATTCCAGGTTCGTTGAGAAGTCCGTCAACTTTCATGCTGCGACCATTAAACTCAAACTTCTGCCACGACTTGCCCTCAGTGCAGCTGTACCTACAGATGCAACAAAACCAAGAAACATCACTCACAAGCGCAACAACAGCACACGTATGAATAGGCTCTAAAACCAAGCTACATACATAAATAAATACATACACATATGCACAGACAAAAGAGCACATCATAAAATGCAATGAAAAGTCCAGATACGTAAAATGCATATAATTCTTGCCTCAAATCAACTGCGTCTTCTGTCAGCGTCGATCACACTGCGAGCGGTTCTGAAAGGTTTTTGCTGAAAGAAGCGCTTTATAAATGATCATATACAATACAAAACAATACAATGCAAGTAGCACAACAAGCAATAATACAATACAATACAAGTAGCACATCAAGCAAAAGTATTACAACCAAACGAAGATCAGTTTCCGATGGTTATGGTGCAAAAACAGATCGTTTGTTTACAAGATTTGTGTGACGTCGAGTGTGTGTGCGTTGAACGGAACGGCGATGATCGCTCCTCCTTGGTCGAGGATACTCCGGCGAAACGTACCATTCATCACCTGGAAGAGAGCAAGAAAACACAACCATGTATCAGATTCATTCATTCATTTCATAGATTTATATAGCACCAATTCAAGAAACCCTAATCAGGAATGCTCCCAGACCAGCAACAGCAAACGAAAACAGAGAGATTTATAAAACAAAGTCTGACTACGCTACGACTCCATTCCATACAGTCATCATCATCATCATCATCATTATTATTATCATAATAATTATCAACACCATTATTTCTATAATAATAGACAAAGGTCAAGTGTGAAATATGTGAGATGCTTACAACGCTCCACGTGAGTCCACCGTCCTGTGACATGATGAACTTCGTCTCTCTTTTGTCTTGGTCAACAATACCTAGCAGACAAGAAAAAAAACGCTCAACACTAGTATACAGTCATGATACGAAAGCATAAACTGACGTGCTCACTGCTCCCAAGTCAACGCTCATTGCTCAACAATATTCTTTTTGGCTACTGGACACTTCCGATCTTAAATTTGTTTGACGTAAACCACGACCTAAACAAAGCACATTCGGTATAATATCTAAACAGTGATCAGAGTATTGTGGACAGCCTTAATCAATAAGATATTCAGATTAACAATATTATTTTTAATTTTAAAATTTGAATCTTTGTCTTCTCGTTGGAGTCTGATTTATAACGCAGCATCACATTCAAACAACGTTTATCGATTTCTTCATGAAACTTCATTGACATCATCTCATGCAAGCCACCTAGAGAAAACACCTAGAGAAAACACCTAGAGAAAACATCCAGAAAAACTCTGCTCCAACCAGATATTGGTTTAAGCCGTGGATTTCTAGTACATCAACATCAACAGGACATCAAACGCTGCAGAACATGGATGAGAAGAAATCTAAGGCCACGTGATTAACCTACAGTAGAGCAAGAGATGGCAAGAAAACAAAACAAGGCAAAAAACATAAAATCGCAACTCAACATTGGTACTCAAGGTGAATTGAAGGATAGAAATACAACAGAAACTGACCATGAGCAAGTATCAGACCGGGCGCATTTTCCTCCGTCAATGGCCACGGAATTCCGTAGAAGTAGGAGTCGATATGCAGGTGGATGTAGAGACTGCAGTCCGGCTGAAAGGAAAACACGGAAAAATTCTCTCAACATCAGAGACATGAACAGCAACAGAACACATAATATGTTCCAAAGATTGGACCAGCATCAATCAGTAACCCAGTCTAATAATAATTCACATGTCATGCATTGTATATGGACAATTGGATATTCATATAGCGCCTTACAATAACCTCACGAAAGATGCTGACCAGTGATCGTACATCAGTGCGGGCCTACCATGCCTTCTCATGTATTAGAGCTACATACTGGAACAGTCTTCCACTAACAATTCGTGATAATGCATCGCATGCAGCTCATGAAACATTCTCAAAGCCACTCAAGGCGCAATTGTTTAGAATTGTCAGGTAGTTACGCCAAGCACCTTCGTGAACATCAAATAAACATAAAACCAGTAAATAAACATCAAATAAACAGTAAATAAACATCAAATAAACATAAAACCAGTAAATAAACAGTAAACAAACATCAAATAAACATAAAACCAGCAAATAAACATCAAATAAACATAAAACCAGTAAATAAAATAAAAATCAAATAAACATAAAACCAGTAAACAAACATCAAATAAACATCAAACCAGTAAATAAACATCAAATAAACATCAGATAAATAAACATCAAATAAACATAAAACCAGTAAATAAACATCAAATAAACAGCTACAAACAAGACAACTTACTCACCAGATGGCAATTAATCGCTGTTCCGTTCTCGTTCTTCTCAGGCGCCGGAATCTTCTGCCATTTTCCGCCCTGGTTAAAGGTGATGAGGGTTTCTGGCGCTGGCGGCCCAGGACGATTGGCCAGGTACGTACCTGGCAATCCCTTCACCTGTGCAACAGATGAATGACCACAAAATATCAGCATCAGCAGTTCAGGCAGAACTGAGTGACACTTCTTCTTAAGACACTTAGCAAATGGCCCGATACTTTTGTACATACGCATCTACTTACATACCACATACATATAATCTGGAATGAACTTCCTTCAAAGATTCATTTACTACATCTGACCAGTCAAACTTTGTTTCATACATGTCTCAAGTCTTTTTTCTTTCGCTGTGGCTGGGCTGGGAGCGCCTTTGAGTAGATTTCTTGAAAGGGCGGGGCGTTATATAAATCCATTGAATGAGTGAATGAATGAATATAAGCCGAGCAGCATTACTTAGACTGGAGACATAGGCGTACGAGGCGGGGATCCAGAGGGGCAAATGCCCCCCAAATTTTGGGCTAAATTGTTTTTTGGGCAAGCAGACTCGGGAAATGACTAAAAATAAAAAAGGTCGTCAACTTTTTTCTGGGAAAAAGTAGTATATTCCACGAGATTTCAGGATTTATTTTTCGGGCAGAAGTTAAATCTCTGCCCCCCCCTGCTGAAATCTCTCATACGCCTATGACTGGAGATCATGAGTATTAGAGTCAGACAGGCCTATATTATATTCAGCATTTCCAACACTTATGAACAAATGGACACACATACATACGTATGTACGTACATAAATACATGCATACAATGTCATACATACACACAAAAATAAAAACATACGTGCATTCATAAATACAAACGTACATTCATACTTATAAATGCCTCTTTCACTTCTCACAGACAACAGACGCGAAAGCAAGCGCTTTACCTCGTACAGGTCGACCTTGAAGTTCTCCGGTTGGTTGACGGCCATCACGTTCTCCAGCGACTTAACGTAGAACCGTCCGGTTGCATCCGACAGGTAGACCGTGACGGCGCCTGCCTGGTGATTGGCAGCGATGAACACCTGTTCGTCATCGGTATCCACAATCTCAAAATCCTACACATCAAAGATGCCGCATCAGTGAGTGAAATACTCAAACGTGTAAAGTAAGTAAGTAGCCTTTACTTGCATCTCACAAGTGCACATGCATTATATTGAATACAGCAACTGCATACATTTTTAAAATACAGTAGCGGATTAGAAAGTCACATGTATGCAAGTCACACAATGGCATAATTATGATTATTCAATTGCATATTATGATTTTTTTTGTGATCGCACTTGCATATCATATTGTTTTCATGATATTCAATGTACCTACAGCGCATTTGCAACTAAAAAAGGTACATGTTTACCTACTTACTTATATACTACACCTACCAGGCTCAAGGCAGAACCAATGTCTTATAAAGAGAAGCAAGAAGTGAATGTAATAGAACTTAGGATGAGGGACATGAATGAGGAAAGGACTAGATTGTGTTACCGTGGGATGAGCGTCACGAGGAAAGTGGGTTCTTCGGAACGGACCTCTCTTGTACGAGACGTACAGGTGGTTGGAGAACGGAGTCTTCCTCTGCAAAGCAAAACCAGCAGTAAAGGACAGAGCAAAAATCTCATTTAAAGATGTGTATTAGCTTAGAAGGTCTAATTGTAGGTTGGCTCTTAATACTTCACCCGTGTACCATGAGAGTTGTTGCGTACCTGGATTTGTTGAATTAAACGAATATTGACTGCAAACAACTCTGAGACAAACCAAAGGCAAACATCAAAACAGCTCAAACACCCTTTTACAAGAAATTATGCAACTCGTTGTCTATCGCAAAAGCCACTAGAATAGCGAATCCAACCGTAGATCTGAGCTGATTCGCAAACGTCTTCCGCATCAATTTTACAATCACACGACATCAACCAATGGACCTGCTGGCAAAACCATCGCACCTCGGTTTTCCATTCGAAACTGAAGTCACAATTCTTCAAGAACTCTTACCGCTGTCTCATCTAATCCTCCACTTTCCAATTCCCGACCTAGCCGACACCCGCCTTAGTAGCCATTCCGTCCCCTCTGATCCCATGGCAACCGGACTCGGACCTCTTTCGGACTGCTCTTACAGACAACCCCCTATGACTCAAAGCTGTGCTCATGAATAAGCTGGTGCCCCGCACTTGGCTTTCAAGTGAAGTGTTGAGATTACGATCACGATTCATCACCTGAACGAAGATGTATTCGTTCTGAACCACAACGGATCCGACTTCGATGAAACCAAGATTCTGATCGATGACAACTTCTTTTGGATACGGTGACGTCACAGCACGATACAGGAAGCCACCTCAACAACAATGACAAACAAACGCAGAAACGTTCTTCAAACTTCTGATATTGATGTCAATATAAATATTATTACCATTATCAATATCAATATCTATAGTATTAATATTAATATCATCATCATCATGATCATCACAACCATTACCATCATCATAATTATCATTATCATATTTTGTCATCATCATCGTCATCATCACAATTATAATTAATTATCATCACCACATCAACATCATAATCATAACCACCGCCGCCACAGTCACCATCACCACAATCATCATCGTCATCATCATCCTCAACGGAGAGTGAAGGTTTTGCTGAGAATCCTAACACAGCAGCCTCACACTCTAAACACACAGCCTGCCAAACCTTTGATCAAATGAAAACGACAATGCAGCATAATATAATATATATATATATGTAATGTATATATATATATATATATATATGTAATATAATATATATATAATATAATATAATATATATAATATATATAATATAATATATATAATATATATAATATAATATATATATATATATTTTCTTACCAGTTGTAGGATCTTCCACTTCCATGTGTACAATGTTCTCATCTGTATCAACAGATGGCAGCACAGCCCAGTAGAATCGCGGGTTGACCATTTCATAGACGAGCGTAAAATTTTCACCAAGATTCTTCGTCAAATGCAACTGTCAACAAAAACAAAATGATAGAATTTACCATGACAACAGAAGCGACAAAAACTGCATACAAAGTATGCTCAATTACTTACATACTCGAATTGTATTTTTAAGTTTATACAACACCTCTAGAACAATGATTATTCAGAAGCACTCTTGTAAGAGTCATAACTCAATTTCACAAACACTCAAGCATTTGTCAAGACTCAGTTGATCACAATCTCGTAATATTTAATAGCAATCTTCAGATTTCAGATTTCAGCAGCACACAAAAGGTGAAGTTGCAAGAACAAGTCTATTCACAGTAGTTCAGTCAAAACAAAATCAATAGGCATGTAGGCTGAAAATCCGTTCCAGATAGAAAATCCAAGATAATCGAAACACTGCAACTGCTCATACTTTGGGAGTGCCAGTCCAAGTCTGGATAAATGAGGAGGGTGACAATAGTGATCTACGTTGAAGTGAAACAATCGTTGATTAAGATAATCGAAGCTCAGCTAATCAAAGAGAAGATAATCAAAGTAAAGACAATCAATTCAAAGATAATGACATGAGTTATATATTTCTCCATTAGGCACCAAACTCAAATTCGATCTTGCCACGAAAGTCAGCACATCAATTTGACATCTAGCCAAGAGACATGGTTCATTTAATGTACAACAAAAAACCAGGAAGACAGGTCTAACCGTTCGGTCTTGCTCCGAGTAAGACAAAAACCAGTCTTCCTGCGTTGGATGAAAGACAATGCGATCGGAATCCTTGATCATCGGCCATGGCGTGAAGGTCGCGCCCTCGTCCTTCGTTACGAGCAGCTTCTTGTTTTTCAAATCGACAAACACCAGCTGGACAAAACCACACAAACATCAGGTCACCATAGTTAATAGTTATGCTGGCGTACGAAAGTCATGGAGAGATATAGACAGGGTCAAACACAGAGACAGTAGACAGACACAGACTGCAGGCAGAGAGATAATTATGCAGACAGACAGAAAAAGACAAACAGTACAGAAGAAGACTGCTGAGTTTCTGATAGAATGACAGACAAACACACAGGCAGGCATACAAGCAGGCAGACAGATAGGCAGGCACATTGGAAGCTAGGGAAGCAGGCAGACAGAGTCTACACGCTGCATGTGACCTTGGCCAAGAAAAAAGACCACTTGTTGGGAATGGACTTGACAACAGCTTCCATACACTGATATCATAGAAAAGTTATGAAAAAATGTCAGGATGTCTGGTTCTAAATTTATGCCCTTCGTAAATTAAAACATGTTGGAAATAGTACATAAAACATAAAAATCTGTTTCTACTAGATGCAAGTATCACGATTGACTACCTTAATGCATCAGGTGGCATAATGTAGTCTGTAAAACAGTGAGTCAACGCTGCAATTGCATTAATGAAATGCAGAAATTAATAAACATGGCCTTAGGCAAAAATCCATTTTCAATCTGATTCAGAAAGCAAAAGACGGTCCTCTTTCTTGGCTAAGGTCACATGTGATCCCCAGCCGATCAATTGATTGATTGTTTGATTGATTAATTCATAGCCCATCAATTGAGGAAATATATAGATAGACAAACAGACAGACTGACATTGACTGACTGACTTATTGATTGATTGACTGATTGATTGATGGAACCACATATGACCGCACATATGAAGATAAATGCTGTGACGATGACACTCACTTTGTTCCTGTTGTTTGGACAGACGTAGAAATAATGAAGCAGGATGGATGGCTCCAACGACTTCTTCTGGAATGACGAGCCATAGTCAAGCGATCTGAAAGCAAAGCAAAGCAATTAAGAATCAGCCAAACTTCTGCAGCAACAGCAATGGCTGCCTCTCATATATCTATATCAAAGCCACACATCTGAAATCAGGATCTAGCAAACAAAGGTTGAATCTGACTGCTTCTGTGGGGATGGCAATAGCAAGCACAATACGCAACATGCAAAGCATGAATTTTATGCCCTCTTATCCGAACTCTAGTCTTCAATCCACTACACAACCCAATGATAAACCTGCCATGGTATTTGCACTCAGCTGGGTTATTTATCATTATTTTTACTGGTAGATTCAAACATGGATAAAATTAAATCTTGGGATGTGGCTAAAAACACGTGAAAACATATACTGCAATTGGTAAAACACAGTTTTTTGTGAAAATGGCACCCCCGACCCCCTAGAAAGTGGTGTTCCAGCAAGTGCCTGTCTAGCCTGTGCCTAAGGCCGGCCATGACAGTAGGCCTATTCAGACTTCTAATAACCATAACATCATCTTACAAGCCATGAGTGAACAAGCTAAGAAAGGTCACGGCAGCTTTCTTTAAATCAATTACGGTATTCTCTGTGTTCATAATATCCTGCATTGGTTCAGTATCTGCTTTTTTCTATCTGATTAATGTGTTATTGTGCAAATTTTTGTCAGTGCCCTTGCCATATAAAAGTATGCTTGCACATAAAAGTATGCTTGCCATATAAAAGTATGCCTGCATATAAAAGTATGCCTGCATATAAAAGTATGCTTGCACATAAAAGTATGCTTGCATATAAAAGTATGAGCATTTGTTTCATGAATGACAGTAAAGATTATCGGCACATAGTCATACTTAAATTGCTGTACTAGTGAACTGATGAATATGAACACACACATGTATATATATCACCTTGTCACCTTGTGCTGTCAACTCGTAGAGTTCTAGCGATCGACTTGACACACATTCTCCATTGTTCTCTGTTCGCAGACAAGTCCCTCAGTTCTTCCAAATTCATGCCAGTTAAGTCGTGTATCTCATCCATCCATTTCATCCTTGGTCTGCCGAGTCTTCTCCTTCCCTCACCACAAGCCAGCATCATTTCCTTCTCCAAACCATCAGATCGCATTACATGTCCGAAGAATCTTAGCTTCAATCTTGTCGCAAATTGTTTTAATGACTCTTCGTTTTCCAATCCAATTTCCATTCTTATAGATTCGTTCGTTCTTTTCTCTGTCCAAGATATTCTCAACATCTTCCTCCAAATCCACATTTCGCATGCGTTAATCTTTTTCTCCATATTCTTTGTCTTTGTCCATGTCTCGCAGCCATATAATATCGTTGGAAAGATTAGTGCTCTCACGAGCCTCTTCTTAGTATCTAAACTTACATGTTTGTCCTTCCATATCTTTTCCAGTCCAATCATTGCGGTTTTCCCTATCGCTATCCTTCGCTTTATTTCTGGATCACATTTTCCCTCTTTTTCGATCAGTGATCCTAAGAATGTGAAGCTTTTTACCACCTCTATTTCCTCTCCATCTACCTCAAAATTAACCCAATTTGCTGTTGTCATGACCTTTGTCTTGCTTATGTTGAAGTATAAGCCGGCTTTTTCACTTTCTCTCCTCACCCTTCTTATCAGTTCTACCAGATCAACTTTCTTTTTTGCCATTAAAGTTGTGTCGTCCGCATATCTAAGATTATTCAGTGTTTTCCCAGCGATTTTTACTCCCTCAGTTGTATATATATACATATATATATACATTTATATACTAAATATTTATGGACATGCATAATTTCAAATATATTATACACAGTATATATGCACATGCAATGTTATGCATCATACACAATATACATTGTGTGTGTGTGCATGTGTGTGTGTGTGACTGTGTGTGTGTGTGACATTGTGTGTGTGCGTGTGCGCGTGTGACATTGTGTGTGTGTATGTGCGTGCAAATTTGTGTATATGAAGAAAGCTTCTCACATGTAGAGCGTGCTGCTGAGGACCGTTCCATTGGGTCCACGCTGTCGTGTCAGCAGAAATATCGCCTGCAACAAAGAACATCAACAAGTGCAACAGATCAGCAACGACGATCAGCACATGACCAGTGCGCAAAGTGTAGAAACGGCAGCGCGTGGACTCCTCTTACCTTCCACTGGCCTGATAAGTGCCAAGGCGGCATTCAGATTCGAAAATATCGGCGTGGATGCCGTCTATGACTGGCCAGTCACACATTAAGTCCTGCACTTAACATCATCTGCTACCTTTGGTCAGCTTAAAATTATTCTGACAAAAGGTAATTTTAAAAGTCCAAATTGTTTCAACTGGTTAATATTCATTCTAATCTTTAAAAAAGTCAGAAATTTAAAAAACTTTCATAATATGAATTGAACCACCTGTATACATAATTTCAGTCTTCAGTCCATCCAGAGAAAGGTTCACTTTGCCATCCAATTAAAAAACGCAGCCCTATCCACTCACAACAAAACTCTTGCAAACAGGTCTAAAATGATCACCTATAAAAATCACAGTCTTTCTTCATTCAGTCAGTCTGATAGCGCTCTTCAATTGCCTTGTAGCACATTGGTTAAATTTTGCATAAATGCATTAACCATGCAATTCATTCATTCACTCATTCATTAAATCACTCATTCAATCATTTGTACACACTACACAGCACACCTTCACGATAACTATCAGGCGTTCTCCTAGTCCAAATCCGGCTGTAAGCGTTTCGAGGTGCTCATAGAAAGTGCACGGAACATCCCTAGCAACGACAAAGAGAAGATCCAAAGGGAGTCTTGTTCCATGTAGACGGCCAGGTATATTGCATGTCAATCTATAATGACTAACCGCCTGTACGATGGGAGCAGTTGTGTTTAAACCGTTGTTTACTCATGCAATCGAAGGTAAAATATATGTCGCGTCAACAACCTAGCTAGACCGTGCTACCTTGGGCTGCTTTATCGATTGGGACAAAATTGCGTCGCGTACCTGACTGTTATTGCCTGACCAGTGGACGATCGCCTCGTTATGACCTTCATCAGGCAGAATGGTAAAGTCAACCAAAAGCTTCCCGTTGTCGCCTGAAGGTGCAGAATCTCTTCTGACCCTCGCATTCGCAGAATTCGCCAGAGACGCTGTCTCTGTCCTCGGCAGACTCACCCATTGCGTTCTCGGCTCAACGCTGCGAACCGATATCCTCGATTCTACGCGCTCGCCAAATGCAAGCATGAAAATAACGACCGCAAAGGCAGCCTTTCCGTTAAACGGACGCAACATTTTCGTCTAAGGCCAAATCTAAGGCCACCAAAAAGATGTTTTAGCAAGATATTTCACCGCTTTATTCTAGGATTTTGTTTTCCTTCGTTCGATTAAACATAGAATTTCACAGATGAGAAAAGCCGTCACGTGATAACGCACGTATTTTTTTATCATATCTATGTATTTAGATTTGTAACGCTTCAATTCGCCACATCTTTTATTTCACTCGTCCTTCCCAAGTTAATAATCACAATATCGAGATTTCCTCTGCGCCCATAAGCTGAGTGGCACGTTAACGTCATTATGGCCTACCAGCACCAATTCAGTAACTGTACAGCAAGAACGGATGATAACAATCACTGGTTTCTACAGTCAATAGCCAAGATATCTTCGCGAACTGTTCACCATCCAGCCTACCCGTTCTACCCGATCATCCGCCTGCCTTACACTCTCTCGACCGCCGGTCACAAGTCATCTTAAGTTCTCCAACCGAGCCATATCCAACTCAGCACCACGCCTTTGGAATGATCTGCCTGCTGAGTTCCGATCCTTTTCAGTTCCTACTCCATCATTACTAATCACACACCATCACCTTCCTCAGGCTCCTCTATCCATCACACCTCGGGCCTTTCACTCGAAACTAAAGACACTCCTGTTCAAGAACTCTTATCCTGTTTCATCTGATCCCCACCCTCCAATTCCCGGCTCAGACGACACCCACCTTAGTAGCTGTTCCACACCTCTGATCATACGGTACCTCGACCCGGACCACCATGGACTACTCTTACGGACAACCCTTTTGACTCAACGCATTTGATCCTGATCCTATGGTAACTCGACCCGGACCACCACGGACTACTCTCACGGACAACCCTCCTAACTCAACGCAGCGCTCGTGAATAAGCCGGTGCCCCGCGCTTGGCTTTCCAGTGGCGCTTTAGAAATTAGGAGATTACGATTACGATCTCTTTAGCGCCGGTTGCACAAGAAGGAGCATTACAAGTCTTCGTAATTGTTATTATATTTGTTTAATTGGCAATAGAACTGATAGATACACCGCTATCACGTTGATGATCGCTAGACATTGTAGGCCCAGAAGATCAATATAAAAGATGCTGAACCCGTCCTTCCTGAATTGTTCATTTATTAATCTGGGGCGAAACCATAAGGCCATAAAGGCTTAATAGTGGATCGGGTCCCAGAGATCGTAACCTAGCTACTCATGTATAAGGCAGACAAGTTCTTACAGGCATGGGCGGAGTTTATTAGGGGCTAGGGGGCTAAGCCCCCCCCCATGAAGGTCCAGATTCATTTTTTAAACCGTGTCCAGATTCATTTTTTAAACTGTGTAAATGGTTTCTTTTTCCGGGCTAGGCCCCCCAAGAAGGCTTTAGCCCCTCCAAGAACGGAAACAAAACTCCGCCCATGCCTACAGGCCCATTGGCCTATAGAATTATAATTATCTGATTATCCATGTATATCACGTACGGAAAATCGTATTTTCGACCCCTATACGCACGTACAAATAATCTCCTTCCCCTGTTTACAGCAGTAATTAGCTAAAGTCGTTTATGAACCATTTATTTTATCGTTTGTTAAACACATCAGTTCCTAACAGAATTCAGTTGTAATCTAGTGTGGGGTGGGCGGGGTTCAGTCTCGATCAATTGCCTCAAATGGTCCCTTGCTTTGGAACTTGTGCTTTCTTTTTCTGTTCACTCCACCATTTTAGTCTGGCAGTCTCTCTTCTCGACTCCTTCTGTCTTCTCAAAACCTGCTTCTTCTTGCATGCCCTTGCACACTGGAAGCACTTTTGAATGGTTCACCCTACTAGAGGCACTTCAGAAATGATTAAATACAACACAATACAATATCCAAAAAATGGTATACAACCGTTTATTTTTAGAAAACATGGACAGTGCTAAAACTTCATTGCAGTCCAGAAAGCAGCAGCAATCCCAATATATTAGGATTGTCATTGAGACATATTGCAGTAAAGTCATTGGGATGAAGGTACAGAGGATGCAACATCTTTTATCTACATCATTAAATTTTGTCAGCTTGACATGTTATACATCTACATGCAGTTGCTACACAACACAGTTAAAACTGCTACAACTGTTGGTAAACAGAAAATGTGCAAACAACTTTCCACTATAATCATAACTATTATACGCCAAGTACATGCAAAGCCAGTAAGTCATCATAATCACATCTTAGTGAAACTGGGCTATTGTTAGAGTAATTTATAAAAAAATTATTCGCAAACTGTAGTAACTCGATACAAGAAAGTCGTATTTATGCATATTACACTTCAATTAAACTGAAGCACTGAAAACATTAGCCTTTCAAGTTTAAAAAACTCTTAAACTGAAACTCACATTGTGTGCAACAAATTTGTTATCAGATTAAAAGCAAATCGGCTCTGGTGTGAGAGCAAAGAAATAAAAAACAGTACCGTAAATTTTCATCCACGTATATTAGCAGGATATTCCTTTTAATACCATCATTGGGCATCCTTATGGAATTCTTTTCCCTCCAATCTGCTTTGGACGCTTACTTCTGGATCAACATCCATATAATATTCTCTCTCTTTATTACTTTTTTCATGAGAGTGCTACATTCAGTAGATTGTGACTGTTTAAAACAGTCAAAATCTGGTATCCAGAACCACATCAGTGTATGGCGGTCAATAATAATTCTGAACAGTTTTGCAGGAATTATATTTTTGATGTTGTTTCTCAAGTTGAAATACAGTTTCTACCCTGTCATACTTAAAAATCATGCTATGCTATTTTGCAGTGAATTTCAAGGAGGCTAATGTAGACACAAAGTACCACATAATATATGTATTTCAGAAGAACTATCAGGATATACTGCATGAGATTTAATTTCGTGCAAAGCTGCATACATAACAGAAAGCCAACAAATAATGATGATGTCAATCTGTGATAATGAAATGCTGCAGCAACTCTTAATAGATGCCAAAAACAAAACAAAATCCCTGTTAAAAAAATCTGCACTGTATTTTACAAGCGTCCTGAATTGTTAACCCTTCTACATCAAACAATGTAAAGAACAATATAGCAAAATGACTACAATATCTATAGGATAAACAGGATACACAACGTAAGCAAAGCTAAAAACTAGCACATCAGCAAAGTTCTTTCTTTCAGAAAAATAATCAACAATATATTACAAGTGCACTTTAAGAATAGCTGCACGATGCGTGGAGTCTTTTCAACAAAACCATTTTCATTGGTCTGCTGCCAAAATAAAAGGAAAACTTCTGAATGTTAACGAAATATGTAGGACATTTTATATATTTGTAAACATTGCTCGAGGTCTCAGCTGAACCCTTTTATAAGGATTACTGATCACTTTCAAACCAGTGGATTGAACCTTAACCTCGGTGGGTTGAAAATCAACAGGCACATATGGGATCAACAAATCCCTCCCTCTTGGTAGTCTTTGGCCATGTTGTTGGCAAAGTCTTTCCACAAACACCAATTGCACTTTGCACACCACTTGCACGTCTCAGCTCGCATGCTCACTATAATTTCTCATGCATACAATTTAACAGCTATTTTTATAATAAATACTTTTCACAACAAATAATTTGCGCTGCTCATAGGAAGTAGAATGTAATGATATAACAAACAGTAACAATTATAACGGTACACATTAATAAGAATAAAAAGATTTAAGGCAGTTTAAATAAAAGGACTTCTGCTTCAGTTGTCAGTGGATTTTTGCTTCCTCAAGAAAAACAATCATCTTGCTTGTACAAAAACGATAAGGCAATTGAAGCGTTTTTCATGCCTGCACAAAGGGGCAAGAGGGGACATTCCCCCACCCAGAAAATTGATGACCAATTTTTAGCTACTAGTTCTTGCCCCGCTAAACAACTTTATCTTTCATCGCACTAATGATAATAACGATGCAAAAGCTGTTCTGATAAATTTACTTTCAGAAACCTCTACAAAAATCGCACGATTTCCTGTTTTGCATTTTTCAAACTGGATCTTGCTGACAAATTTAATCGTGATCATTGCGCTTTCCCTCCTGCTAAAATATCTATGGACGCCAGTGCTTTCAGAATGTTTAATATACACACCCTTGAGCAGAACAGACGCATTCACATATCTTGCATGGCACTGATGATTATTAGTTATTAGAAGTCACTCCAGCTACAAACTAGATCAGTGGTTCCCAACATTTTTTGACTTGAGGGCCACTTTTTCTAAGTTGGAGGACACGAGGGCCACTTTTTTCTTAGTTGAAGGACATTAGGGGGCCACAAGGTTAAAATCGTATTAACTAAAAGCATATAAAATTGCTATAATTGATTCAAAATATAAAGTTTGATGTTATCTATCGACATTTACATAAAATAATTTGTAATAGAAAATAATAATGTGTTCTATCATGTCCAAATTGTTAAATTTTTCATTTAGTTTTGATAATTCGTTGAGAGATGAGGACCATTTTCTGAGGCTGCGGGCCATGGGTTGGGAACCGCTGAACTAGACAGTTGGAAATCGGACAGGAAACAAGTCGCATAAGTAACAACTCACTACAATCTGCACACAGAAACATTACAACTCCATAGGCATTCATTCAACGTGGAGTGCATGTACTCCATGATTCTATGCATAGATGACTTGCGACGCTAAAAACGCTTCAAACAAGGATTATTTCAACAATCATTATATAACTGTAAGACACCATCTCTCTAGCATTCATTGCTTTTGGCTAAAAATCATCACATAAATTCACACTTGATGCTTCTGACACACAAACAGCATCACGTTAAATTCACACTTGTCACATACTATCAGAGGCATAGTGTGTCACCCACATCCAGTTAGGAACTCACGCTGTGTGATATCTAAACACTCTCTCACATGCATGCACAACACCATCCGACATAATCCACTTCAACAACAATCATTTATACATAACAACAATCCATCCATTTTGCAAGATTAGTCCAGGGTCACACACACTTCTCAGACTACACAAAGCCATGGAGACATTTTAACAAATCACTTTAGATTCACACAACACAGTCACACAACAGTCAACACCCAACTTAAGGCCGATCGTATCCCTCAGAAAAACTCTCCCAAATATCCGGCCGCCATTGCCAACTGGACGAGGCACAGAGCGCCGATCACAAGCACCGAGGTGCCAGCAACGCACAGCAAGCGACTGCACACGCGACCACAACGCTCCCTTCTCATCTCAACAACCGGCATCTGTTCCTTCGCCGCCAACTGCCCGTTGAATTTCGCCCGCATGCGAACAACGGACTCGCCCCGGATCATGCCTGGCTCCACGCTTCTTCCTCTGATGGCATTTACCCTGTCAGCAGCAGCAGCAGCAGTGGGTGACAGCATCCTGTCAACAGAGTGCCGCATCCCGGCACCATTTCCCCTTAGTAGTTGTACCGTCGTACTGAACGGCACAGCAGAGTATCGTCCCGGTGACTGTCGCCTGCTTGTTTCGATTTCTTCCTCAGTGCGAACCGTCTTTCGGGTCGTACGCAAACGAACACCTTCGCCAAGTTCCACGACATTACTTTCAAGCGTGGATTTATCGACAACAGATCTCTTCAGTGGAGTGGCGGCTGAGCTGGTGGAAATGACGACATCCGACTCCAGTAATCCCTTTCCGCGTGGACGGCTGTTTGCGTCTTTACCCGTCGATACCGTGAAGATGGCATCCAACTCGTTCGTGCGGGGTGTTTGAGGTAGGATGCTGCTGACCAGTTGTTCCTTAACGGCCGATGTATCCCACTTCATCTGAAAGTCAACAGATGGCATGACCACGCTGAGCGGTCTAAGCGCATCCATTGATCTTCGCTGTGAGTTCCCTGCAGCCGAAGCCTGAGGCGCCTTGGATGCTGAGGCGTTACCTTTGTCGTACAGGTGAGCGCTCCATGAACTTCGGACGGATATATTTGCCGTCAGATCGTGTGGCAGCTTGCGTGAGGCTTCATCGAGATTGCGAGAAGCCGCTTCCCTCAAACGCTGGACTGAATCGGATAGCGCATTGTTAACGGCCGGCACAAAGATCGAACTGCGATTTCGTGATGACGTCGCTACAGTAGTGACCTCTGTTGTTCGCGATTGCTCTTTCTTTGCCTGGCTGACCTCCTTAAACGCAGACGCCGGTGTCTTGCGTTTATCCTCAACGCTTTTGATCTCTTCGGCCCGACCGTGTGAGGATTGTTCATTGTCACTGTCCAAGATCATTTTGTCATCAATATTCGCTCTGTGCACCATCAGCCTCATAGTTGCCGGCTTCTGGTTCGGTTCTTGAACCATCTCCCGTATCTTCACCGAATCGACTAACACGATCTTCGCTCTTTTTGTCTTCCGATCGTCCACCTCATCGTCATCTCCTCGCTTTCTTTTCTTTCCCGTCTCAACTGTCAGAACTTCGTCAGCAATCTCCTCTGATGTCAGGTCCAGGGATGCCTTGGTCTGTTTTCGAGACCCTGCTGCAGTCTTGGCAGTGTCTTTTTTCACACTTTTAACCCTTTCTTTGACACGGACTGAACTCTCCTGATTGTTGTCTTTTCTCGCTGAAACACTTCCCCTGGCGCCCTTGACAAGCGATTCAGGTTTCTCCACCTCTGCCTTCTTGCGAGGCGGAGACTGCGTTGACTTTCTGCCTCTTCTCGCCGGACTCTCTTTCACCGCGGACTTTGTTTTTCTGGCCGAACTCTCTTTCTCCACAGAACCCAAACCAACAGATTTCCTTTTTCCAACTGGAGTTTTTCTCTCCGCAGAATCCAAACCAACCAACTTTGTTTTTCCAGCCGGACTTTCCTTCTCCGCAGAATCTAAACCAACCGATTTCTGTCGTCGTTTTCTTCGAAGCGACGTGTCGTCAACAACTTCATCCGCAGCTCCCTTCGAACGAAGAAAGTACGGGCTGTCCGGGGAAGAGGTCATCGACCCCGGAGAGCCACGACTGATCGACCCCGATCTCCCAGCACCTCTCTTGTTCGACCGAGAGGGGGAACTGCTCAGACCAGCGGCCGACTGCTTCTGGCTCTCAGCAGGCTTTACCTTCAGAGGAGTTTTGAACAGATCCTTCTCTTCGCCGACGAAAAATCCCTTCCCGAGTCGGTTCAATGCGTCGTTGATGTCCACGGTTGGGTCAAACTTGGCTGACAGCGACGGTCGCCCTCGTCGTCTCACAACTGGAATCTGCGACAGGACAATGCGTCTGCCGTCCACTGGTTCATAGTGAGTCATGCGTCGTGGCTTACCGACAGCAGTCACAGGTAATTTTTCCCTGATCTGCTTTGGCTGCCTCAGTTTCTTTGCTGGCATTGCAGTGCCTGCAATAGGAAAACAATCTCATGTGATTAACAAATGCTAAGCTAAAGCAAACTGCTAAATTGAGATCGTTAGTCAAATTATGCGGCATGCTTAATAATAAAAATAATGGCAACAATTTTTGTGGCGCTGCAACACAGCACATGCCATTTATACACTGGTGCATCAACAGACACAAGAACGCAATCAGTCAGAGTTTATCTAAGTTCCATGTTCTTTAAGTAAAGATTTTAACCTTTTGTGTAAGGATTTTAGTATTATTTAAGATTTTAATATTATTAATTTATATAAGTTATAATCTATTTAAATGATGTACCTATGATGAAAATTAAATTTTGTTAACGATGAAACATGAGCTCCTGGTATGTATAGTCAATGTTAGTCATTGTATGTTTTTTCAATCAATCAAATAAAGGTGCAATATTAAACGCTTCATATTAAAAACCACGCCCACGTTAATCTTAAAATATGAACTTGTTAGCGGTCCCCGATACTACATTTACACCGGGTCTTGACCTTGCACGAAATACAATTCTACACCTCTCCGAAATTTTAAAAGAATACTTTTTCATAGTCCGATACAACGACATAAGCCCTTTTAAAAATTAACTACAATACCAAGTTCGCCGAACAATCATACAAAGAGTCAGCACAAGTACGGGTGACCATCTTCAGCGGACATTTTATTACAACAGAAGGATGCTGTAAACAAGGCACGCTAAACGGTACGTGCAAAACATTAGCCCAACTGCTTGTACGCTTACCCTTAAACGCATGAAATGAATTCTTTAAAAATTAATAAAATAAATGCGTAAAATGGCTGACGAATTGGATTTGTGGCGCACTTTTGAAACCAAAACCGTTGAACTACAGATTGCGCTTGCAAAGGTTCAACACGATATGACGTCAAACACCAACACCAGAGTAAAGAATTTCACATTGTATAATTATTTCACATTGTATTTTCACCTTTCACATTTGTAATTTCACATTGTATAATTATTAGTATTTTGTTATTTATACTGTGATGCAGTATAGCGCATTTTCTGTGATCGGTCCAGTTGTCTGGAATGGGCTCCCACAGGAGCTACATCTACTTGCTGGGGTTATTACTGAAACTTTTTTATTAAGCTCAAAACTGTCCTTTTTTCGTGCTAGAGTCGGGAGCGCTTCTTGGTAGTCCCCTGAAGAAGCGCTATATAAATTCTTGAATGAATGAATAATTCAATGCGTTGCGTATGTTGTGTACGTGCGGATACGTCGCTGATGTAAAAGTTGTAGCCAGGGATGTCACTCATAGCTTTTCCACCTAGATCTCGGTGTTTTTCGGCCTTGTCTAGGTTTCTAGGTTTATTTTGTCAGGAATCTCAGGATCTAGCATTTTTGTGACTGCGTTTTTTTTTTACTTTTTAGGTAAAAATAGGTATTTTTAGGTGAACATACATAAAAGACTGGTAAAAAGCCGTAATTTAACAGGAAAAATTTGAAAATTTTGGTCGTAAAAAAACGTCGAAAAGTCGTCAGAATGCTTAATTCCTGATAATCCATTTTATTATCACAGACAAGTTCTCAATCTAACTTTTTTCGGCAGGAGATGACTTTTAAAAAATAAATTCAGAGTGACTTCCCTGGTTGTAGCGCTTAATTACGAGGAAGTGGCTGAGGCTGTCTGAGTTGCCGTGTTTACAAACAGACTTTCTGTAAACAATAAAACAATTTTTGCGAAAAATGAGTTTCAGGTGAGATAAAAAAAGAGGCGTAATTGCAGAACACGGGGCCGCTAGTTTTTAGCGATTTTAGTATAGTATAGCATATAGTATCTAATGACGACACTAACCCTAACACTAACCCTAACCGACCCTCACGATGCTTACCCTGACCCTAACCGCTAAACTAGCGGTCCCGTGTTCTGCAATTACGCCGCTAAAAAGATATTGTTTTTCAGTTTAGATGTTGGCAATGTTGCTAAGTTTGTCCATAACCAGTTGACGTCTAATAATACCGTTCACTATCTATTTATCAATTTCAAAAATCTGTTGTCTTCATCTTTCTTTTCTTCTAATATTCGTTTTTTTATAAAATTATATTTATTTTTTATGACTGACGATTTAATCAAGAATGTGATCTTTCGTCATGATGTTAGGTACTACCCGTTCAACAGACTTCATGGATCGAAGAAAAGCGCCGTTTCAAAAACTGTAAGTGTCGGTCATGATTGTCATGATAATTATTTTCTGAATTTCTCAGCGTCAGAGATGCCAACTTCTCTAGAGCCTGGAATGAACATGTATTTTAACGTAGTAATTTATTCGCCATTGTTTCAGCGTTGATTGAATTTAAGTCTGATTAGCGAAGCGAATTCTTGTTAAATAGAAATCGGATACATGTAAATAATTTTCGATTAAATAAAAGGGGGATTTATGAAGAAAAAAATCGAAGCTATATTGATGAACAATTTTTTTATTGGATAGAAGTTGTATTGATGACAAATAATTGCTGCCTAAACAGAAGCGGGATTGATGAAACGAATTTGTGCCTAGTAGAAGCTCTATCAATGAGAAGTATTCTTGCCGAACCGAAAGTTGGAGGGATTAAAAATAAAAATGCTGAAACAGGCGTGTAATTTACGATGCTAAAATACATGGAGGTTGCCATAGAAAGTTTACAATTACCTACAGTCCATTCCAGTCGATCATGTCTTAGGAAGTGCAACAGCCTTGGAGAGAAGTAGAGTGCTGCAAATATTAATTAAATAAATCAGTGAATGAATAATGAATCTTGCACATAACATTTTCTTTGAGAAAATGTTTTGTACAAATTGTCAGTTTCGTTTATGCAAAAATCCATGATGTGTACGTAGTTATCATGCAAACGATAGTCTGTTGGACTAGTTATCATCTGCTATCATCTGTTATCATCTATTATAATTTATTACTATCATAGTATCCATAGATTTATATTTATTTATGTATTAACGCTTTTATACCACCACTTCAAGATTTTTACTCAGAAGTGCTGCCAAATACAGCACGTACACTGAATCTGAGTGCCACACCACAGCACATTAGCAAAATTTTGCAAGTGAAGGATTTCCCTTTGCGGCAGTGGCTTGAGGTTGATTCTAACCCGCAACCCTCCAGCTCCATGGCAATGAACACACCCCCTGCAACACCGTGCCACACGCAAGAGGCATTCCCCGCACCTCTAACAGAATGATTATTCATGGGCGCCTTCAGCATGGAAACTCTGGGAAAAACATGTACAATTGTACAATGTACATGTAAGAATAATAGAAGCTGACGAGGAGAAAGGAAAACAAGTGGTTAGTGTATCCACAGCGACATCATGCAAGCATACTGCCAGCTTGTCGGTTTGATTTAAGAAATGAATATTTAAGAAAAACGAGGAAAAAAACAAGAATGCTATTGCTCAGAGAAATCAGAATTTGTTGCTAATGGCAACCTTTAAAGCGACAATTTCAGAGTGTATTATGAAATTACGGTCTTCGTTAGGTTAATGAGTCGCTAGTTGTTTCATGTATTTCTCGGATTTGCTTTTCTTTTGCAGTCGGAAAGAGAATTCGAAAGAGAACTGCGGAAACTGGAGCAGTGAGTGTTATCCATTTTCCCTCATTATGGCTGGCTTTTTGCTGCACGATGGGTTGATATCTTGTGCGTGTATACAGGGTGGGCCAAAAAAGTGATTCCTAATATTTTTCACAGAAGTAGGAACTTTTGAATCAAATTTTAAAGGCTTAACACGTTGGCCGCGAGGGACGTGTATACAAGTCCCCCATTGAGTCATTTAACACAGCAAATCAGCGGTCAACGTGTTAAAGGTAAATTATATTTACATACAAACAGCCAAATTTCGCCGAAACATTTGAAACAGAACAATAGTTTTATCACTCTTTAATAGTGAGTGCACCCACTGTTTTTTTTTACGATCCACGCAAATTATATCTCAATTTTTTTGGCTCATCCTGTCTGCAGATGTTCATTGCAATTACATTTGCTGCTGCTCTGCCCCAGTGTTTGGTTAATTGATGCCTTTTTTGTCCCTTGATGCAGTAAGTTGTCAAGAATCAAGAAATGAGCAAAGCAAATGGGCCAAATATAAATTATGCATCCACTGTTGCTAATTCACTGAACGTGGCTTGCACTATCAGTCATCCCCATGAAGTGTGGAACGTCACTTTTGTCCACTACTCGCATTTGTCTTGCGACGTGTATTTTGTGACTTTCAAGAAGCTCAAGACATTCGCGTCTGTAAGACACATTTCGTCTACGTAGGTGTGAATGTAGAAAACTGGAAATGTTCTGCTGCTGCTTGACTGCTTTTTATGTTCAGTGTTCGATATAGAAACTGTACTATTTGGTCCAGGAGTTGTAGTTTTTAACGGGAGCAGTGGTGTCGCTATCATAGGTCGCGGCAGGTCATTTCATGTACTGCCTATTGTACTCTTGACCTGCATTATGACCTGCCAGAAATTCTTTGGAATTTTAATATCTTCTTTACATTTAATTTCTTCTACCTGTTGAATAACACTCATGACCTTGACATGACCTGCTGGAAATTGTATGGCTGCCGCCGCCACTGCATGGAATGTGTTTGTTTTTATTGCACTCAGACTTGAGGAGAACACAAAGAAAATCCACAAAGACATGCAGAAGTGCATCGAGTCTCAGGCAGGTGAGAGGATATAGGTGGCTGGATGATTATTGCCCACCTAATCTAATGATACCCCACTGATTTGTTGATTGGAAGTGGATTTCTACCACCACCAGGATGCTGTATGGATGACTTGTCTGACGCTAACATTTAAGTCATTTCACTCAGCTTCTGATTTCTGATTTAATGTGCATCCTTTAATGTCTAATTATGACTTCGATTTATTATTATAAAAATGATTTATGTTGTATGTCCCATTGTGCCTTTGCAGGGAGGAGTAATAACTTTGAGTTACTTACTTAATGTTGCGATTTTGCTGAAAAGTATGTAGCAGTTCCTTGTGCCCTACGAACTTCATAGGAATACGTTGCCTTTCATTGCAACACATTTCTCGCTATATCCTGAAGATTAGTGGAAGAGATGAGTTACATGAGCTACGGCGCTATATAAATCGTCTTTTTATTTCATATTACTATTATTATTAGTGTGCTAGACTCAACTTGAAGATTGGAGGTTCAAACTTCGAAAATAAATCATTTCAGATTTTTAAATTTAACTAGTTCTGTGTACTTTGTGATCCTGTTCGTTCCGAAACCCCTCGAGATTTTTCTCTGTCTTTGCCCCGTGTCACAACAGGGTTTTTATTAGGTCTGATGTGTATTTGTCTCAGAGGTCTATGGGTTTGAACTAATTACGGACTTAAGATTAGATCAAGTAAGATATTAATTTCTATTGAATTGACGATGTGCATTGAAACGAATCAACGATTGATATTGAGTTGAAAAATTCTCTTCAGCCGAATCGAAATGCGAAATTCAGATTCTGACGAGTCTTCAGGCGAGCGCCCTCTATCGCGACGACGAGAAACTACGCGAAGTCGTCGACCACTGGACGACGTCGGCCAAGAAACTGGAATTACTCGTCGAGGAACTCGTGAGGGAAATGTTTTATGGCTCTAGAACGTTGTTTGCATATGAATTAGTCTTCTTAGTTTTTTTATGTTTAGTCTTGTTAGGTTTTTTATGTTTAATGTCGATTTTTATATTGTGATACTTGTTCACGAGAGTGCAGTTTGGCAGCTGGTTATATCAAAGAATGCTTGCGTACTTACTTGCTTACCAAAGCAAGAACTTTGAATTGTATTTGGGCAGATTATAGATAAAGGGAATTGTGCTACGTATTGAACTACATCTGTTAAGATCTATTTGTTCTTTTGGTTAGAGTTTCTATGCATTTGACCTTTTTCTTGTATTGACTGAATTGTAATCATAGTTGCATTGTGCATGTCAATTGAGTAGTTGTGTAGTGGCTCAGATGTGTCACTGCTTACCTGCCTACTTGCTGGCAGAATTGATTGGGGAAATTGATTGCAGGCAGTGATTGAAGGAATTGATTGGAGTTGATTGCAGGTATTGATTGAAGGAATTGATTGCAGGAATTGATTGAAGAATGATTGAAGGAATTGATTGAAGGAATTGATTGTAGTTGATTGGAGGAATTGATTGAAGAAATTGATTAGAGGAATTTCAAAGTGTCTTTGCAGAAGTTTTGTTTCGTAATGACGTTTTGAATTGCAGAATGCAACGTCACAAAAGGCGATCGTCGAACCTATGAGAAAGTGAGAGAGCCTGATTTTCATTTCCACATTGATTCCATTTTTCAATTGAACACAATCCACATGTACTTCAAATTTTATCATGTCATCCATTCGCCAGATCATTCAAATTCCAGTTTTATAATTGCACATTCGTATGATCTTCCTTTGTTCCTCTAAAATCCATATTTCATACAATCCAGATTTTCTTTAACCCATATTTCGTATTACCCTGATTTTCATAAGTACATATTTTGTATCGTCCAGATTTTCCATTATCCATATTTCGTATTACCCTGATTTTCATTTGTACATATTTTGTATCGTCCAGATTATCCTTAATCCATATTCATAATCATCCAGAGTTCTTTTTCTATCATCCAGATTATCATTAATCTATATTTCATATCAACCAGATTTTCTTTAATCATTATTCCATATCATTCACATTTTTCATCTAATTTTCTTTGTTTGCCTTTGACTGAAAACATCATTAATAAATACTCAGTGTATTTGATTCATTAACGAATTTAATCTTTCAGACAATGTGAAAGAAACATTTATTTAGATGAATGTTAAATTGTCATATTTAGGTTCAGTACGATATTTCCATCCGTACAGCAGTCTGCTAGGAAGCGTGAACAAAGTCTTCAGGTGAGCAAAAGATTTCGCATCAACTGAAACCAGCTGATTAGCTGCTATGCCGGGTGCTATTTTAATTGCATTTACACATTTATATAGCACTACTTCAGCAGAGGTTGAGACCGCAATGAGACCATGATCGAAAAAATGGTCTTCCAGAGCTTGCGGATAAGACAGGCTGCGGAGTTCATGTTGTAAGTTGTTAGGCAACACATTCCAAGGGATGGGTTGACCCCAGAAAAATTCTATGCAGGACGGTGAAAGTCCGGGCTGGTGTAACTATGAATCGAGGTATGGTAGATACTGAGACACAGCTACTTGAGATAAGACAAAGTTCATCGTGGTTTTATATTCGGTGATAGTCCTTGCATACGTACTTTGAGTCTGTTGGCCACATGTGTTTCTTTGGCACCATCCTATGTCTTGGGTCTGGTGACTTTGGTTCCTCTAAGATTGTCAGCTGTTTAGGCCATTTCGCAACTTATAAACTATGTGTTCTAGTGGGTCATGGAAAAACCATGGAACTATGTGTATGTGCATAGATGCAAGCATTATGTTAAGATGACAAATGTGATCTGTGCGTAAAAAATGTGTTCTAGGAATACAGTAAATGTCAAGAGAAAGTGGACAAATATCTGAAGCGAGAACGAACCGGACCAAATGTCGTCAAACTTGACAGCGTAAGTTCTCGAACTCTCTTCTGGTTGAAAGCTAGTAAGGATGTAACCGTGGGGGAAACAATATTCATATGGTTTCCATTTACGGGGGTTGTGTGGGGGTGGTTTCATTGGACAGGGTTGCAGAGTACTGGGTCAGTTTTGATTTTTTTTTTGAAAGTATTCATTTAGGGGTTGAGGCCATAAATGATGCACCTAAATGCACCCATGAAATCTAGGCTGTCTTCAAGTTTTGAGACATGAATTTTGAAGGTTACTAATAAATTATTTATTGATCAGGATTAGAGGTCATGCAAGAGAAAGCAAGACAACTTTAGGAATCAACCACTCTGCCTTTGTTTCATTGACTTCACCAAGGCCTTTGATAGGGTCCGACACGAACAACTACGCGCATGTATTATTAGTTCAAAATGTGTCTGCTAGTTTTCAGTAGCGTCTGTCATCTGCAGAATCTGTGTTGCAATTGGGTTTGTTTATATATTCTGATGCAGAGCCGCAAGGCATGTGCCATCGCACGATCGGATTTTGAAACCCAGAACAGTTTACTGATGGAGGAAATTCCTAGTCTCTACGAAGGTCGCATCACGTATTTCAAACCATCGCTTGAGGCTTTGGTCAAAGCACAGGTGAGTAATGCTGCTCATTGCTCATCACTTCTTACCTTGAAATCTGAAAGAATTGATTTAGAGGAGTTGATGGTTGAGAGTGAAAATTAATTCATTTATAGCTTACTAACGATCTGGTGTTGATGGAAATGGTAAAGCCGTTGCACTCACAACCTCCAAAGGCATATTGCTTAAGCTGAAAAGCTAATTTACCCACAGCTTCCAAAGGAGTTGTTGTTAAAAGAATCTAAAAAGCTGATTTACTTACAGCTTCTTACTGTCACAGCTGCGGTGCTACAATAGATCATGGCAGGTTATTTGACATACTGAATATTTAACTCTTGACCTGCCTTGTGATCGGAATTTTTTTTGAAATTTTCAATAGCTTTCTTACATTCAATTTCTTCGACCTGCTCAATAACTCCTATAGCCCTGATAATCTGACATGACCGGCTGAAATTGTATTGCTGACACCGCCACTGTACACTAAACAGAGCGGACACTGCCATCGGCGTTTATCTGACATCTGATTGATACTGAACATTGTCATTGTGCTTGTTTATGGAGATGGATTATTGTACATAGACCTTCTCTGACCTCTGTTTCTGAAGGTCAAATACTACACAGATTCGGAGGATACGTTCAGTCAACTGTGTCGCCAGTTGGACGTTGCTTCGTCGCCCTCGTCGCAGTCATCGGTCGAACTGAAGCAGGGAATCCAACAGAAGCTGGCTGAGATCCGATCATTGTCCATCACGGTCGATGACCAGCAGACCAAGTGATGCCCGACGACACGCTCCGATACACACGATTCCATAACTGCAGCTGCCACTGCTGCTGTTGTTTCGGACAACGAAGCCTGAAGACTGTTGTGCTGCATCATTTCCTACCTCCTTAAGGGGAAAAAAAGAGGGGTGGGCACTGGGCATGTCCAAGGGAGCAGGGTGATGGAAGCAGGAAAGGGTTTGACCTTGAGCTGAGGTCTTGCGTGATGCTTGAGTTTGTGTTGCGATGTGAATCTGCGGACGATAAGCGATGCATGTATTCGTGTATTGTGCAGAAACAGTTTGGCAAACTGCAACCTGGTAGGCTGGTACATTGAGACAGACAACATAAGGTAAAAGAAAGTTAGAGCGAGCAATCAGTTACTGTGTTGAATTGTTAGTTATGCATGTGCTAGTAAAGAACTCTTGGGACAAAGTCCACATGGGCAACCATGCAAAATTGACACCTATTTTTAACTAGGCCTACTACATTTTGGTTTTCTAAAACAAATTTCTTATTATTATTATTAACTAGCTGGGGTACCCGGCGTTGCCCGGGAAATTTAGGATTCGACCCGCTTCGGCCACAACCCCACCACACAACACCCGACCACACTCCGGTCTGTACCGGTACACCACCCGAGAAATTTGGGTCTCAGGAAAATTACCACCCCATCCCACCCCCACACCTAACCCAGCCCTCCACCCCAACTCCCACCACCCCACTCCACCCCTATTCCACCCCCACTCCACCCCTAACCCCCTCCGACCCCCACTCCACCCCAACACAACTCCCACCCCATCCCCCTACATCCCACCCCTCCACTCCCCAACCCACCCTCCATCCACCCCAACCCCACCACACCCCACCTCCACCCTCCACCCCACTCTCACCCCTCCACCCAAAACCCCCACACCCCACCCCACCCCGACCCCACCCCTCACCACCCTCACCACACCTCTCACCCCACCCCATTTCACCCCACCCCTACCCCACCACGATCCCAACCCCCTCAACCTCACCCACCCCCACCTCCATACCATCTCCACTCTACAACACCCCACCGCACTCCGACCTTCATCGGTACGCCACCCGCGATATTTGGGTTTAGGGACAAATTCCTCCACCCCCACCTCTTCCCACACCCGCTCCCCCCACCCCACAACACTACGACCTCCACCAGTACGCCACCCGTGAAAACGGTGAAATTAGGGTTTCCAGGAAAAATTCCCCCTCACCCCATTCCCCTAACCCTCTCCCCGCCCCCCCACCCTCTTTCCCACCTCACCCTCTTTTTCACCTCACCCCACCACACCGACCTGCACCAGTACGCTACCCGTGAAATAAGGATTTTCGTTAAAATTAAATTAGCAGCTCTCGCCATTTATATAATGACCATGGAAGCGTTTAAGAAGGTGTTTAACCGTCTTAATGTTTTCGCCCCCACGCTGGCCCCCTTGGTGGTAGAGATTCACCAACTACTGATCCGGGTGGTTCTGATGGCTCTCTATCCAGGAAAAAAAATTCATATAAATGGCTAAAAAAATTAGGAAAAAAATTTGGGGGTTTCGCTCCCCACCCTGGCCCCCATGGTGGTAGAGAATCGCCAACCCCTCGACTTTGCGTCTCGTGCCGAGACCTACACAGTAGTGAAGGTTTGGAGTGAAAAGCTCAAAAACTGTGGAAATGCATTCCAAACAGACAGACAGAATCTTCTCTTTATTTATATAGATTAGGATTACTAGTCCTGCTAATAGGGTTATTTGTTAGGATTAATAATCCTGATAACAGGATTATTATATGAATATTAATCCTAATAATAGGATTATTAATTAAGATTATTAAGAATAGTAAATTATTAATTATTCCTCTGCTCGTGAACAACAATTTTAAGCAGGGCACAGTCGTGAAAACTTTGAAGGGGTTTTTCCGGGCGGTTTCAAATGTTCATTGTCACAACACAAAATGCACAGAATTAGTTTTAAATAATTTATAAAGGGCATAATTTGGCAATTTGTTGGTTGAACCCATAAGTCCCCCAAATACTCCGGTGATTGTAATAAGCCTCATCCAGTGCCATTAAATGCAACAGCTTATTCTATTAATTGGTGTGATTTACAGCTCGATGACAGCAGGTCGTCAGAATCTCTATTAATAGATAATCGGACAACCCTGTTGAATTACTGCTTGGTTGAAACGAGTGAACATGTCTCACAATGCACAGATGCTCAGAAACTGTTCTACTCTTCCGATTGTTCAGAAGGACCTAAAACAATAAATGTGTAAGATGATGGTTTGTTCGATGGGCGTTGTGTAATTTTTTCTGATTTCCCAAGGATTCTAAGTCAGGCTGCAAAGGTTATAGTATGGGCACTTCAGGTGTGAAATGAAATGTGTTCCAGGGTAAAATGGCCCACAGTTACATACAATACATACCTACATGTATAACATTATAGCTCATTGCAATGTAACAGGGCCCTTTTTATATGTATGTATCATGTATGTGTGTGTATATAACTATACTAGATGTGTAACCCGGCGTTGCCCGGGAAATTTATGGTTTTAAACACTACTCCACTGTGGTACCCAACGTTGACCGCTAAATTTAGGGTTTTCGCCAACCCTCTAGCCCACCCCGCTTCCTCAAAAAGCCAAACGTAACCCGCCACTGCGGTGCGCTACGGAAATTATTACTGGGCTTGTATGACGTCATTCGGGCTGTAGACTCCTTTACTAAAGCTCGATACTGCTACCAAAGCGTTAGCGATTAAATCTGTCTTAAAACGCTAATAACTCGAGTTCTAAAGTGAAATTTAGGGTTTTAAACACTACTCCACTCTGGTGTCCATCGTTGACTGCTAAATTTCGGGTTTTCGCCAACCCTCCACCCCACCTCGCTTCCCCAAAAAGCCAAACTTGACCCATCCCTACGGGGCGCTACGAAAATTATTACTGGGCGGGTATGACGTCATGCGGTGTAGACTCTTGACTTACGCGCTAGTGTGGTCAATTACTGATGAAATCTGTCTTAAAATGCTAATAACTTTTGTTTTGAACTGAATTAAAACCTGAAAATAGTTGCGATGACCTTATAATTCGGGTAAGAATCGATTTCAAGAATTTTTTTAAACCGACGCTGTTTCATTTCCGAGCCTATTCTGCAGGGGAGAGTCAATTCTGTCAAAAGCGTACAAACAAACAAACATATGGAATTTCTGCCTTATAATATAGATATATATACACACAAGGCGCCCTGGGCTACGGCGCCATATAAATTGTATTATTATTATACATATCACTCAATATAAAAAGGCTTGGTGGTGCCCGGATTCTATTTCGCTGTCAAGCAAGCCTGATGCCACACGCCTGCATTGACTGGTCACTCGTGAAGCAGCATCTGGCACTGGGCAGCCTGCTCGTCCATCCGATCGACAGACGAATGGCCACCACCACCACCACCACAGCCATGCAGATGATGGACAGCCTATCAGCAGCGCCGTACACGGCATGGACGGAAAAGAAGATGGCGAAGCAGCCAGCGCCTGACTCTAAGGGCGGCGGCGGCGGCGGCCGAGCTGACTGGATGGGAGGAGTGGACGAACTAATCGGTCGATAGAAGTCTCGTCGTCGTCAGGGAGACGATAGATTAAAGCGCAGGCAAAGATCCCTCTCCTACCGCGCGTCCGTCCCTCTCCTACCGCGCGTCCGTCCCTCTCGTACCGCACGTCTGTCCCTCTCGTACCGTGCGTCCTTCTCTTAGTACGTCTACGTGATTCCGCTGTACCGCTTGGTGGTACCGTCGGACAATCCTGCGACGCTGTCGATACACCGAGGGCGCCACTGTGCACCGGCAAAAAGAGACGCCGCTCTATTCATGTATACGCCTTTATGTATATGCGCTTTTCGAGGCAGATATACGCCAGTAAATACACGTTAATACATACATGTGTCTATGAATATATATATAAATGTATATATTATATGAATAATATATAAAATCTATGGGTGTATGTATATATAAATACGTGTATGTGTATAGATAGAAGGATGTCTGGTAATTCAGAGACCGAGGAGCGGCGGTCGATATGGCGTTGTCGTTGTCGTCAGCGTGCGCTCGCCGAGTAGGAGGACCAGCCGAGGGAGGAAGAGGAATAGTACGGAAAGGAGGAGGAGGAAGAATAGACAGAGGAAAAGGAAGAGGAGGGAGAAGAATAGAGGAGGAAGAGGAATTGTCGTGTCTGCTAAGGTTGCCGCCGCCGTCGTCGTCTGCCCTGCGTTTCGTTTAATAATGGCGGCGAAGGCGGTATTGTCGTTGTTTGTTGTTCCTCGTCGAAGGTAGGAATAGTTTAACGGATCGCCTAGCTGTAGTTCAACGGTTTATGTAAGAAGCGGTTACTGAACGACCGTTAATCCACCTTTTCCGATTCATTCGTTGGAAAAACGCGAAAATTAGAAGCGTTCGTTGCGGCCCGTGAAGAGTGGACTATATATCGTATCACAAGAGGAGTTCATGCGAGATCAGAGGATGAGTAGGCGCTTATAGTGGCTCCATCTATTCGACGTTTCATCACAATGAAGGCCATTCCACGGCAACCTTCGCTTCCTCCGATGCCCGACCTCGGTCATCTGACGGAGGAGGAGCGAAAGATCATCGAGTCTGTGATGATGAGGCAGAGAGAGGAGGAGGAAAAGGAACAGGCTATTCGTAGGTGAGTTCTCCGGTGGAATATATCGTCACTGGTCAAAATTTATTTCACGACACACTGCTATAGGCGTGAATTTGCCGGTTTGATATAGCAGTTATATTATTTTCATCATATTGTTTGAGATAGTCGTATATTATAGGCCTAGTACTATTAGTCTTTTATTATGAAATTTGATAGTGGTTATTAAGGAGACTTGAATATGTGGCTGGCACGCTCTTGCCCCCCCCCACGAGATGGCAGCGGTGGTCACGGATCTCATCCGATCGATTCATTGGAAAACGCACGAGAGGTCGAGGCCGAGCGATCGTTAATAGGCTTACATAATTACATTTACATGTTATAATGATTACAGAACTCTGGCACTGCATATGTCATTGTCAGGTTGTGCCAGTCTCAACTCTCAAGACAAATGGTGGTGCAACAGAACCTGCTGACATAATTTACGTCATGACCTCAGTGGCTTTGTCGTTTTGGTGCACATGCTGACATGCATATATAGTCAAAATAGAAGACGGGGGGGGGGGTCATAAGGCCGCACTTTCCTCCCGAGATGCCTAGATTATGGTATGAGGCAATAATAGGCCTACAGTAAAATTTAAAGGAAGGAATAACATAGGAGCTAATTATAGCCTAAAGTTTCGTGTTTATTAAGTCGTATCTGCTAGATAGTGATGACGATTGTCGTGTTTCTGCAATTTGAGAGGTTAGGAGAGAGAGCGCTACATTAAATAGGTCTAATATTATACGTTACATTAGTAACATTACATATTTCAATACAGATATAGGCTACTGTTATGGAAAACTTTTCTTTTCTTGCAAATCGTTTGCGTTTTCATTTACTTGTTTCCTGCTTGTGTGTGTGTGCGTGAGCGCGCGTGTGTGTACGTGAGTGCGTGAGTGTGCGCATGCGTGCGTGTGTAGGTGCGTGTGTGTGTGTGTGTGTGTGTGTGAGTGCGTGAGTATGTGTGTGTGTATGCGTGTGTGTTTTTGTGCTTAGGTCTATATGTCTGTCTTAAGGTCTATATATATATAATATATATAATATATATATATGTCTAAATATGTTCTGCTGTTTGTGCGTGTGACGACGACAGGACTATCCAAGAAGACGCTCAGAAGCACGACGCGGCTCCCTCTGCCGTCCGCAGGCTCAGTGACGTCATCGTCGGCCTTGCGCCATCTGGTGCCGGGGTCGGCGGCAGCGGCGGTGGCGCAGGAGTCAGCAGCAGCAGCAGCAGCGGTGAGAATCAAGGCGCCGTTTGCGACGTCTGTCACAAGACGAAGTTCGTCGATGGGACGGGGCAGCTGTGCTTCTACTGCGGCCTACGGTCGTGTGCCCGCTGCGGGACACGCTTGCCGGTCCCTAGACCCGCTGCGGCAGACAAGGTAGGTGTTGTCATGCATCGCTCGTGAATAAGCTGGTGCCCTGCGCTTGGCGTTCCGAGTGGCGCGTTTTTGGAGATTACGATTACGCATCGTAATCGTGAACTCTGGAGCTTCTACAGCGCCGGGGAACCGAAGTCGCGGGGACCAGTTTATCCACAGGCGCTCAATCGAAACACGGTCGATAAGCAGAGGTCAAGAACTGGGAAGTTTGTCAGGACTCAGGCGGCTATGGTGGATGATGTTTAGAGTTGAAATGGCGTGGGAGATCAGGGGAAGTGGATTCATCAGATAGGTGGGGGGGGGGGCTGTGGAAAAAGGTCTACTGCAGAGACGATATTAAGGGGTTCCTGGTTAAATACCCCGCACCAACTAAAATAAATTATTTCCGAATAAAAAACTATAGCTGTGTGTACATGTTGCGACCATATCCATTGGAATCATCGACATGGGGAATCCCCGAAATGTTTTCTTGGCTGGTGACGATCGTCCCTGCATGGGTGATTTCTCCATATATATGTATTTCTCTATCTTTGTCACTTTTTTGCTGTCTTTCTCTGTCTTTGTCTTTCTTTCTCTGCCTATTTCTGCCTGTCAGTCTGTCTGTCTGTCTGTCTGTCTGTCTGTCTATCTGTATGTCTTTCTGTCTGTCGTCTGTCTATCTCTCATAATGTCTGTCTTGTTATGTCTGTTTCTCTGTCTTTCTTTATCGGCTTCTGTCCGTCCGTCCGTCCGTCCGTCCGTCTGCCTGTCTGTCTGTATGTCTGTCTGTCTGTCTGTCTCCGCTTCATTTTGTCTACCTTTTTCTCTGCATCTGCAGACGATGATGACGATGTTGAGTGATGTGCCAGCCAATCGTCCGTCTTTATATATATATATATATATATATATATATATATATATATACATAATACATATATCTGTATATACTGTATATATGTATATATATGTATATATGCATATATGTATATATATATATGTGTGTATATGTATATGCATATATATATATATGGATGCGGCGTGCAATGCAAAGCGTAATGGATAGGGATTCGTGTCGCAGTCGTCCTTGAGATGAGCGATGATGATGGATATGGTTGATGGTGCTGGTGGTGGTGGTGGTGATGGTTGGCCAATCTCCATGGAAACCTTTGATGGGTGGTTTGGCCTGATACTGTGTGACGGGAGGGGGAAGGAAAGGAGTCTTTTGTCTTCTGTTGCTGTTGTACCACTCGGATGTACATCAATTTGTCTCTTGGTTTCTGTTCTCTCACTGTGTGTTTGTGCTGTGTTTGTGTGTATGCGTGTGTGTATGTGTGCGTGCGTGAGAGTGCGTGTGTGAGTGCGTGTGTGCGCGCGTAGTGTGCGTGCGTGAATGTGTGTGTTTGTGTGAGCGCGTGCGTGCGTTTGTGTGTGTGTGTGTGCGTGTCTGTGAGTGAGTGTGCGTGCGTGAATGTGTGTGTGCGCGCGCGCGTCATCATCATCGTCCTAGTCGTCATCATCAGCAACGACTAATAAACGTAATTATCATTGTCGTCGTCGGCAGACAATGCTGCCAATGCAAGAGACGAAGAGGCTGAGTGCAGCTCGCCTATTGTCATCCCCATTGTTAAATTATTAATTGTTTATTATTGTTTTCCATAGATTGACTTGCATGTCACTTCGCTTTGGCCATCATCATGACGGTGTCACGAAATAGAGTATCCCCCGTATTAATTGTATCCCCCCAAATTACAAAAAGTCGAAAAAACCGCTTCCGCATGTATTTTTTTGGGCAAATTAATTTTAATCTGCTTTATGTTGAACAATGACACTAACAAGTATGTTTATTCTTACTATATAATTTCTTTTGCCCTGTTTTTAGAGCACTTAAAACTTTTAAAACACCTAAAAACACTCAGAGTCACTAAATAAATTCGAGTTGCCTTTATCTGAGCATTGCTTAGGACACTTAAAACAATTAGAGTCACTTTAAATTTTGATTACAGCATAATTTTTTTATTATGCTCATTTTTCAAAAAAGGGGATAGAATGGTTTATCCCCCCGAATAGTATAGACTGGTTAATTCCATCCGGGGGGATAGATTAATTCATCCCCCCGGATAGCTTTCAGGGGGGATACTCCGTTTCGTGTCACCGGCAATGCTATAATTAATTATTATATTTCGTAAAGAATTAGTCATGAATTAAACATTAAACATTATTAGTGCAGGTCAATGTGTCAGCCGAAACGGTCTAAATGATAATAAATTTCAAATTTGATCATGTCTCAAATTCTCAATGACGTCTCATATTATATAATGCTGGATATTATCTTGCATTGGCTCCCTTTCCCACATGTGGATTGCCTACAGGGTCTGTGCGTTGGTCACAGACGGTGCATGCATTGTGGGACTCGGTGTATCTGCGAGGGCTCTGTTGTTCCACATCTGGTCTCCAGCGTCGACCCACCCCTCTGCTTCCCCTCTGCTTCCCCGCTGTTGGACTGCTTTTGGACAGCGCCGTTCATTCTCGGTCGCTGGTCCTACTCCTACACCTAAGCCTCTACTGGCCTTCCGGTTACACCACTTTTCTGCCCAGGGGTCACTCCACTCTCGTGGGGCGCGGTGGTGTAGTGGGTGTGTTCGTCGCCTTGCAGCCGAATAGTTGCAGGTTCGAATACACCAAGTCACCGCGTACTGACATTGGGCAAGCCCTTCACTCGCAATTGCTCCGCGCTTCGGCGTGAAATTCCGATGCAGTGTCCGCTGTGTAGACGGGAGCGCCTCTGAGTAGGGAGCTGAAGGGGCGCTATAACAAGTACACATACAAACCCTGTTCCTTAAGAATTTCAACGCTGTCCTATTTAGCCATGGTTGGCCGGGAGCGCATCTGAGTAGGCTATAGCCTACCTTGGAGATAGGCGCTATGTAAAATAATCGTAAATAAATAAATAAATAATAAATAAAGTGATATTGAATCAGTGGGATGAACTAGAGTTGTAACGATAGGCCTACACATGACACTCGGAGTCTATATGAGTTTAAGCCTATTATGAAATAACGCTATGAATCATTTTAAATTGCTAATAACAGTATAGTGGTTGATCCACAATGAATTTCGTAAGAGAACTTGAAATGCTTTAGAGCGCGTCAGGCACGAATGTTGGAATCAAAGGATTTATACTTTATAGCCTATATACTATGTACACGGAATAAAATGGATTAAAACGGCCCTGCGGATTTTGACGATTAATAATTAATCTATTAGAAGTTGACATTTTCGATTAATTTTTTGGCTCGTTTCGATTAAGTTTCAACTTGTTTCGATTATTTTTTTTGCTTGCTTCGATTATTTTTCGGCTTGTTTCGATTAATCTTTTGTACTCTTTCTTGATGTCAATCGACCATTTCCGGATTAAACAAGGTGGGGAACATGCATTGATTATGTGAAGATTTTGAGTAAAGAAACAATTAAGCAATCATTATTTTGATGGAAAAATCCAATAGCCTATGGCGAAGCAAATCAATTTTTTTTCACTGCAATTAACAGTTCACACGAAATAATGACTAATTCAGTGACGACATTTTTCAGTTTTTCACGCCTGCGTAAAGTTGATCAAATTTCATTGATTGAATTCGATCGATAAATCGCAATTATGTTTGTGAGATTATTATTAATCCAGCCTACCCGTTCTACCCGATCATCCGCCTGCCCTACACTCTCTCGACCGCCGGTCACAAGTCATCTCAAGTTCTCCAACCGAACCACATCCATCTCAGCACCACGCCTTTGGAATGATCTGCCTCCTGAATTCCGATCCTTTTCAGTTCCTCCATCATCATTACATGTACTAATCACACACCACAATCTTCCTCAGGCTCCTCTATCCATCACACCTCGGGCTTTTCATTCGAAACTTAAGACACTCCTTTACACGAACTCTTACCCTGTCTCATCTGATCCTCCACCCTCCAATTCCCGGCCCAGACGACACCCGCCTTAGTAGCTGTTCCGCCCCTCTGATCCTATGGTAACTCGACCCGGACCACCACAGACTACTCTCACGGACAACCCTTCTAACTCAACGCAGCGCTTGTGAATAAGCCGGTGCCCCGCGCTTGGCTTTCGAGTGGCGCTTTAGAAAAAACCAGCGTCATGAGGTCTATACTTAAAACACTCAATTTTCAGTGACGATTGAAATCATGTGAAGGCATTCAAGGCATTTAGTAGCACAGATTCTATAATTTCTATTCCGAACTGCCTAAATTGCAGTTGTATATTATACGGGCTGTTCATATTATTGCGTATACGTAGGGATGGACGAGTCACCGGATTTAGGCGATTTGCGTGCGAGTGCGTACCATAGGGGGGTGGGGGGGGAGGGGGAGGAGGGCGGTCACAATGTGCGTAGGCTATGCTATACGTGAAATTAATGTCTAATTGTGACGTCCATATTAGCCTGTTTATAACGCTGTATCATCCTGTACGTATGGTCGTCCGATGGCATTTGACAATCATTGAATTCATATTCTCTTCAGATCTGAAATGTAAACCACAAAAGTAAAGAAATTTACGTAGCAGATATATTATGGTGTTTGGCAAAACGAAACTATAACCTACTGTAAATAAATGCCATATATATATGTATATATATATATATATGTGTATATATATATAACTGTATATAATTATGACTTTAGCGGATTAACTTTCGTTGGGGTTTGGTGGGAGGGGTATATGTAGAAGCCTATTTTGTGTATACGTACGCAGTACGCATAAAGGGTTCCACCAAATGTACGAGCTGCAACATGGGGGAGGTTGAAAAAACGATTTCTTGCGTATACGTATACCACATGTGTGATTGCGCTCTAAGACGAAGCGTATTACAAGCCCTAATCAGATAAATATTCAGAAGTTGGTCAGCGAGCAAGACACAAAGAGACAATGCTTAATAGTTTGAATGAACAGCCAACAACAGAGCCGTCTTGTCTTTTTCATCCTCCTGCGTATCATTACGTGCAGCACTCTGTATTGCCGGTGACTGTTCGTAATCGTAATCGTAGGCTAACGTCCAAAACATTTCCAAAGCGCCACTCGATAGCCAAGCGCAGGGCACCAGCTTATCGACGAAAGCTGCATTGTGTATTGCTGCCGGTGTATGGCTGTTGCGCTGCATGGTCGGGCCATCATCGGCAACGTGATGATTCCCAGCATCGCTTTCGATGCATGGCTCGAATTTAGTCTGAGGCAATTAGGTTCATTCCACGGGGGCTCGTCATGCCGAGCATAATGAAGAGATCTATCTGTCAATCGATCAATGATGACGGCAGCGGTGGGGTGGCGGTGGAACCAGCTCCACCACCTGCTCAGCTGCTGCTGCTGCCACTGCTGCTGCTGCTGCTGCTGCTGCTGCTGCCCCTGCTGCTGCTGCTGCTGCTAGACCTGCAACGCTGTAATGATTTCATCGTATGGTGTGTTTGTCAGTGAGGGCGAACGGTATCCGTCGGTTGTGCGTATAAGTATGTAAATCAGTGGCATTAAACGTTAATGGTCGCGTTTTTATGTGGCCATCGTAGACGGCCTCGACCCCTCTGCTCGTTTTTCAGTGAATTTATCGGGTGGGGATCCTTCGCCAATCACCACAGCTATATGGTGCGTTTGAATTGACCATACTGCGCCATTTGATGTTAACATGTAGGCTACAGTCATTGTACTTGCGAACCTTGCTGTAACCCGGGAACCTATACTTGTTGAAATGTAATGTGATGTGAATGTAAATCTTGGAGGATGTTGAAATGCAATGTGATGTGAATGTCAAATTTGGATGCATGTTGAAATGTGATGTGAATGCAAAGCTTGGATGCATGTTGAAATGTAATGTGATGTGAATGTGAATCTTGGATGCATGTTGAAATGTAATGTGATGTGAATGTCAAATTTGGATGCATGTTGAAATGTGATGTGATGTGAATGTCAAATTTGGATGCATGTTGAAATGTGATGTGAATGCAAAGCTTGGATGCATGTTGAAATGTAATGTGATGTGAATGTGAATCTTGGATGCATGTTGAAATGTAATGTGATGTGAATGTCAAATTTGGATGTATGTTGAAATGTAATGTGAATGTGAATCTTGGATGCATGTTGAAATGTAATGTGATGTGAATGTCAAATTTGGATGCATGTTGAAATGTGATGTGAATGCAAAGCTTGGATGCATGTTGAAATGTAATGTGATGTGAATGTCAAATTTGGATGCATGTTGAAATGTGATGTGAATGCAAAGCTTGGATGCATGTTGAAATGTAATGTGATGTGAATGTGAATCTTGGATGCATGTTGAAATGTAATGTGATGTGAATGTCAAATTTGGATGTATGTTGAAATGTAATGTGAATGTGAATCTTGGATGATGTTGAAATGTAATGTGATGTGAATGTAAATCTTGGATGATGTTGAAATGTAATGTGAATGAAAACCTTGGATGGATGTTAAAATGTCTCGTGTTATGTCAATGTAACTCGTGGATGCATGTTTAAATGTAATGTAATGTGAATGTAAAATCTTGGAAAAATATATCGGCCTTCGCAAAAGCCACGTCGGGAGGCAAGCTTTCTTATCCTTTTCCATCGGTTTTGTTTTGGCTAAAGTCACTGGACGCTTCTGAATAAGTTGGTTCCCGCGACTTTGCTCTTTGGGGCTCTTTAAAAGCTAGGGATTACGATTTCGAATTATTCTATATGTGCTAATTCTGGATCATTTGGGTAACCTAAGCGCGAAATTGCTTTGCTTGAGATAATCTTACAGAGTAGACTCTATAAGAATTGTAGAAAAATAACTGTGGGTCAGATTTTGATCTGCGCGGATTTGTGGTATTCATAGAAGACTTTGAAGAAGGGAAAGATATTAAAAGACTGTTAATCTCTGTCTACGATTATACATAGACTAAAACCATCTGTCATGTTTTAGTTCGTTTCTGTTGTGTTCCTTGCATGCATTTATATTTCGTCTATGCACTGTTACCACTGGTCCACTGCCAAATGTTATCGAGAAAGGAAGGGTCAGTCTTATCCAGCCTCAGCGGGTTCATAGTTCAAGCGACCTTTTTGATTGATGATTTGACTTTTGCATCAATCACTTGAAACTTGAAAGACGTTGAGTTTATATACTGATCAATGTTGTTCTGTTTTTGGTTGATGCACTGCCAATAAACGGCTACTACTACTACAACTGCTGCTACTACTAATGCTACTATTATTGCTACTGTTGCTGCTGCTGCGACTGCGAATGCTGCGACTGCTACTCCTACTACTACTCCTACTACTGCTACTGCCACTACTACTACTACTGCTACTGCTACTATTGCGAGTCTGCCACCACCACTACCATCACCACCACCACCACCACTGCTAATCCTACTACTACGACTTTACCGTGGGGTCTTAACAAAAACTACGGCTAGTTGAACCGTTCAACGCCTTCGGCAACAATAATTCTCACGCTTATCCTGCATGCGTGATTTCTTTGCAGCAGTTGGTCTGGGTGTGTTCGGTCTGTCGCAAGAGACAAGAGGCGCTGGCCCGATCTTCTGGTCAGTTGGTCCAGTCGTCGACCACTACTACACCTGCTGCTGGTGGTGGTGGTCCCCTTGCGGCTGCGGCGGCTGCAGGGCTCCCTGCCGACGCTGCCACCGGGCAGCAGGCACGGGCGGCAGGCGGCGCCACGACGGACGGCGGGGGCTGCGTCGTCGTCGTCGGCAGCGGCGGCGGCCGTGCCTCACCTGCGCCCGTTAACACCGACGGTGGCCAACAGAGGAGGTTGGTGGAGGACGATGGATGTCGTCGGTCACTAGCAACGACCACTGCTGCTGTCAATGGAGGAGGAGGAGGAGGCCAAGAGGGTCCTCTGGCGGTCAGAGGACAGGACAATAGGGGACAGGACAATAGGGGACATGACAATAGGGGACAGGACATTAGGGGGCAGGACAATAGGGGACAGGACTATAGAGGACAGGACTTCAGAGTGCAGGACAACAGCGTAATGGAAAACAGAGGGCAGGGCATCAGAGGTCAGGACAACAGAGGTCAGGACAACAGGGGACAGGACAACAGAGGACAGGACAATAGAGGACAGGACAATAGAGGACAGGACAATAGAGGACTGGACAACTGTGGAACATATGGTACCGGACAGGACAACAGTGGAATGGAGAACCGGGGACTGGACACCAGAGGACAGGACATGTGGAGAATGGATGAGAGAGGACTGCAGGACGACAGAGGAATGAACAACAATAGAAGACAGGACCATAGCAGAGGAGAGGACATCGGAGGACAACCAGGCACCGAGGTCCGTGAACACCGATCTGGAAGAGGATCAGGGAGGCAAAGGGGAGAGAAGCAGCCACACTCGTCGGAATCACCAGCGGAAACTGGAGGAGGAGGAGGAGTGGATCGACATCCGGGAACTGTGGCTCCATCACGTGGAGGAGGAGGAGGAGGAGGAGGAGGAGGAAGTGAGGGAGGTGGAGAGAGGTTCCACCGGTCCAGCGGTGACCTTGCTGGAGGAGATCCAATGGAGATGCAATCCACAAAAGACATCTTAACATTCGGAGAATTCCGTGACAGCCACTCGTCAGACAGATCCGATTACATGGTAGGCTACAGTTGATGATCTATTGTACTCTGATGTATTTTGAGATGTACAGTATATGATTAATTTTTATGTGCAGTCGTTGTATACAATTTAGTGTGTGTCCGCTTGTAAAATGCAAATAAAGGCTATGCTTCTTACGTGCTGGACATCGGACATGGGAACCAGGGGCCCTATATATCTTCTCCCTATGCCTGTCTATCTGTCTGTCTGCTTCTCTGTATGTCTGTCTCTCTGTCTGTCTCTGTCTCTCAGTGTGTCTCTCTGTCTTTGTGTCTCTCTTTCTGTAGATCTGTCTGCATCTTTGACCATGACCATGAAAGTTAACTAGACAGACAGACAGACAGACAGACAGACAGACAGACAGACAGACAGACAGACAGACAGACAGACAGACAGACAGACAGACAGACAGACAGACATGCAGACAGACATGCAGACAGACAGACAGACAGACAGACAGACAGACAGACAGACATGCAGACAGACAGACAGACAGACAGACAGACAGACAGACAGACAGACAGACAGACATGCAGACAGACAGACAGACAGACAGACAGACAGACAGACAGACATGCAGACAGACAGACAGACAGACAGACAGACAGACAGACAGACAGACATGCAGACAGACTGAGCGAATTCTTCAGAACTTTCTAAGTGCAAGAGTGGATGGCGACATTGGTGAGTTCTAAAGTCCGAAATCAATCCTGTCCAATCATTTAAAGTAGTTTAATTCTTCTTTCAGACCTATCATATATCCTCCTGCGTCTTTCTATATATAGATAGCAAAACATCATCTGTGTTGTCCTTCAACGTGTTTCTATTTTCTAACAGGATGTGATGAACAGACCAACAATCGACGATGAAGACGCTGCACAGGAAATGACGATTCAGCGGATGACGTCATCCAGCCTGACGTCAGGGAGTCACCATCATTCGGATTCCGTCAAAGACCGAGTGGTCACGGTTGGTTGCTCTGAGGAAGATGCTGCTGCTGCTGCTGCTGCTGCTGCTGCTGCTGGAGCTGGGGTCTCTGGATCTGGTAGGGGTTTGATGGAGAGGACTGGACAGCAGCAGGAGACGAGGAAGCAGAATGGGGGACGCCACCGAACGGGGGACGGGGTGAGCGCTAGAAGGGGTGACCAGATGCCCCCTTTGTCTGATGGACAGAACATGTCGGTTGCTGCTGGTGGTGGAGGTGGTGGTGGTGGTGGTGGTGGTGGTGGTGGTGGTGTGTGGTCTACGACGGAAGAAATTCCCATCTCTTCATCGTCATCTCTTCCTGAAGATCGGCATCGAAGTCGAAGTCGGTCACCGCGAAATCAGATGAAATCAGACGTTGCACAGTACACAGAAGATGCCAACTACAGGTAGATGAATGGACAAATGCATGCACACACACACACACACACACACACGCAGACACACACAGACACACACAGACACGCACGCACACACACACACATACACACGCACACACACGTACAAGTACATACACAGAAAGAGATGCACACGCAGACCTGGCCGATACGATAACTTTGGTGTGGCCGTGCGTCTTATAGATGCCGCTTCTGCATGTTTATCAGAGCCCTGTCGCTATCTACTGTTTGCATGTGCACTGTGCTGTTTCAATTAAATTTTTAGAATTACTGCCACAACCTATAGATATTATTCGTTTAAGGACAAAACCAAGTGACACACCGCACATGGCGTGACCTGGGTGCATAAAGAGATCAAGAAATTAATATAAAAAGTGTTGAAAAAATCATCTTTAGTAACGGACCTAACGGTCAGTCAGTTAGTTAGGCATATAAAGATCATGCAGAGGGATGATTTTTCTTCAACCTGCAATTTTAATCCAGTGCGCTCTTTAGCACGAACATTTCTGACGACCTTTTTTTGCTTTTTGTCGTTCACCGGAGATTCTGTCGAAAGTTTTCCATGTAAGGTTCAAGGGTGAATACAATAATGATAATAATAATAATAATAATAATAATAATAATAATAATAATAATAATAATAATAATAATAATGTTGTAGTAATGTTCGTGGATCGTATGCAACCCCCTCCTCCTCCGGATCCGATCGCTTCCTCGCTTCCAGAGATGATGGCGCCACCTATGCAAACGACATGGAAGAACCACCACCAGCACCGTCTTCTTCCCACCATCCTCCAGGTCCGACGACGGCCAGAGGACGCTACAGACCACGCAATACTTCCGGAGACCGAGGAGGAGGAGGAGGAGGAGGAGGTCCGACGAGCAGGGACTCACGAGGAGGAGGAGCTGGAGGCTTTGTTCCGGTGGGAGACCGGAGTTCTCCAGCGCGAAGGAGTAGTTTCGACGTTGGCCGGAGACCCCCTGACGACGACGACCTGCAGGGCCCCGGGGGCCCCCATCCCCCTCCCCCTCCCCCGTGGAATGGACGGTACGCCGTCTGTCAGCAGGACAGCGGCATCTCAATCCTTGACTCTCCTCCCATGGAACGTCATCCGGAGCGACTGATGAGAGGCGGGGGAGGGGGCGGTGGTGGTGGTGGAAACAGGGGAGGTGGAGGAGAACATATGGAGATGTGCGACAAGTATTCCAGGCATTCCAAGGGTTCTTCCTCATCGTCAATATCGCAAAGACAAGTTGCTGCTGGTCCAATTGACAGCGGGCGACAATTGGAAACAGCCCACAACAATGTGCGTCACCTCGAACCACGAACTGGAGTCCCCTCTTCCTCGTTCCCTGGCGGAGGAGGAGGGGGTCGCCAGCAGATGATGGACCCACCGGTGAGGACGGACTCCGTCAACTCGGACCCGTCCGACTGTTCTGGTCGACCGGTGAAGTCGCATCACTCGTCGTCTGCTGCGAGGCGGAGTAATCGCCACAAGCGTCAATCGTCTGCAAGTAGTTCGGACGATGGAACGCAGACGACTCCGGAGGGAACGAGCTGTGATGAGGTGGAGATGGAGAGCGAAAGCATCAGCGAGAAAGGTCAGAATATGCGGAGAAAGCTATGCACCGGTCGGGCTCTACGATTATTATATGTCATGACTTTTATGTATGGAAATAGCAGACAAATCTTTCTTAGGAGACAATTCAGACAATGAATATAGTAGGGCCTAAGAATAGTAGCAATCTTATTTCTCCTGTTTAACCTGCACCTGGATTTATTTTATTTATATTTATTTAATTTATTTATTTATATTTATTTATTTATTTATCCATATCTACAGCGCCCCTTCAAGATCTCTACTCAGAGGCGCTCCCAACCCAAGCCTGGCCAAAAAGAAAAGTGTTGAGAAGACGGTAGAAAGAGCAAGCAGAGTCATGGGGAAGCGAACGGAGAGCCGCAGGGAAGCCATTCCAGATAGCTGAACCCACCACGGATAGCGCCCCTTCAAGCTCTCCACTCAGAGGCGCTCCCGACTACAGCGCGGACACTTCATCGGAATTTCATGCCGAATCGCCTGAGCAATTGCGAGTGAAGGACTTGCTCAAGGTCCCTTGCACGGCAGCTTGAGGTGGATTCGAACCGTAAACCCCCGGTTGCATGGCAACGAACAATGTGATGGATGTGCTTTATTTGTATTGTGTCTATAAATTTAATTTATGTAGCGCCTCGAGCTGTGTGACATTTATGGAATAGGCGATAAATAAACGAAGACACTACCATACCACTGCTGCTCTTATGTCCAAGGAATTTCCAGTTTGTGCTTGGACGTGTTGGCATTCCAGCTCAATTTGGATGTTTGAAAGCTGTTACTTACAGCTGTAGCTGGCTTGGAGCGCATCTGAGTGGATGTCTTGAAGGGTCACTATGTAGAGTTTATGTTGATTGACTGACTGATTGGTTGATTGTTTGATTGATTTGTTGATTGATTAATTCATTGGTTTATTGGTTGATTGATTGGTTGATTTGTTGATAGATTAATTCATTGGTTTACTGATTGATTGATTGATTGATTAATTGATTGATTATCTACTGGGACATTGATCACAGTCAAGGACTTTGTTAGCTGATGGATCTGCTCTGTAGATCAGAAATTTGCCACCTGCCAGCGTCGGTCCCAGCATCAGCATCAGCATCAGCAGCAGCAGCCGCAGCTCGGCCATCAGTATGGAGGAGGAAATGGAGGAGATGAGAAGTGGAAGCGGGATGAGATTCTCGCCGCAAAGATCAGCAAATTTCTCGAGGTGAACAAAGAGCATTCGATTAATTGTTGTTCGATTGCATCTTCTTCTCAACAGTCTCGCCATCGTAATCGTAATTGTAATCGTGATTGTAATCGTAATAGTAATTGCAATTGTAATCTCCAGATCTCTAAAGCGCCACTCGATAGCGAAGCGCAGGGCACAACTTATTTACGAGCGCTGAGTCTTCTGAGTCTTAAGATGCTCTGCTCATTGAGTTTTATTGTTGTTGTTGTTGTTTTGTTGTTGTTGTTGTACTTTATACACGCATTCATTCGTGCATACATTGACACAGTCTGCAGATGCTATTTATAGAGGAGGAGTAAAGCACATAGGCACTATTTCATTAATAAGGTAAAGCTTGAGAAATGCAATACAGAATTAAAAACATGAGTAGCTTTCATAATTTATGTCTTAATAATTTTAAGTCCAGAAAGTAGCGATTAAAATAGGTGTTGATTTTCCTGTCGTTGGGCATGCCCATACTACGTGCGGTCGCTCATGCATCCATCCATCCATCCATCCATCCATCCATCCATCCATCCATCCATCCATTCATCCATCCATTCATGCATCCATCCATCCATTCATATGGTTCATTCAGAGCATTTGTATGCTTTGATCTAATCGTAATCTCTAAATTTCTAAAGCGCTACCGTACTCAAAAGCCAAGCGCGGGGCACCAGCTTATTTACTATACAGCTTTGGAATTCCAAAGAAGGTTCCGCTAATTCTATCAGGCTTTTAATGTCATTTACGTCGACAATTAAGATTCCTCTATTTCAGCTTTGTGTCCGTGGAATGCGCATTAATTGTCAATGAGCCTTGGCACAATCACCAGTTGCTATCATTCCACCGACCTCACCCAACCCCCACCCCCGGAGGAGCGGGTCATTTCGTAAATCTCTCTGACCCCCCGCTGACTATCTTACGAATTTTAACAATTAAAGTTTACAATTACCAAATGTGTGCTACGCTATTTACAAGGTCCGTTCTCTGGACAGTTCGGACTTGTTTCTCCCACGGGAAAGGACCACTATTGTTCAAACTCGATCCTTTTCCAGTGTTGGGCCCTCCTTATCGAATGTCCTGCCATCTACTCTGCTAGTAACTCTCATCTCTGGATCATTATCTACATATTATCTGTCTGTCTGTCTGTCTGTCTGTCTGTCTTCTTGAGATCTACTTTTATTTTCGCAGTTCTCGCACTGTGAGTGCTACTGATGGACATGGCTGTGAGCAGCACTATAGAAATTACTATACTTACATTACATCACCCAGAAGGGTTCATTCTCACGAACTGCAACCATGCAGAATCAAGTCTTTCCGTGGTGCATGGCCCAGTTCTCCCAGAAGGGATTTACTCTTCATTCCATTCTCAGGAACTGCAACCATGCAGAATCAAGTCTTTCCGTGGTGCATGGCCCAGTTCTCCCAGAAGGGATTTACTCTTCATTCCATTCTCAGAAACTGCAACCATGCAGAATCAATCCTTTACGTGGTGCATGGCCCAGTTCTCCCAGAAGGGATTTACTCTTCATTCCATTCTCAGGAACTGCAACCATGCAGAATCAATCCTTTACGTGGTGCATGGCCCAGTTCTCCCAGAAGGGATTTACTCTTCATTCCATTCTCAGGAACTGCAACCATGCAGAATCAATCCTTTACGTGGTGCATGGCCCAGTTGTCAGGAATGGAACTGCGTCTGCTTCCTGGGTTTCTTACTGAAACATTTTTTATTCAACTCAAACTTACTTCTGCTGTGCTAGAGTCGGGTTGCGCTTCTGAGTATAATGATTCCCTTTGGCCTTTGAAGAAGCGCTATATAAATTCGTGAACGAAAAAAATGAATGACGTTATTATTGCGATGCAATCTTTACCATTGTTTTTCTTTATTCCCACGATCTGTGGATTTCTTCTTTGACTGGATGGAATGGATGGAACAGCATCCAGCCGAATGGAGATCGTCGCGGGATGGAAAGAAGCTGATCGGTCGGATGGTGTTGCATAAACCAGTCGATGGAGAGAGTCAAGTCGGAAGAGGAGGCATCCTTGGTAAGGATCTTTTCCACATTATCCATCTACTGCAATAATTTTTTTAATCACGCACGCTGCCATGAAAAGTATACGTTGCTTCTGCTACACGTCTAATTGTCTTTGGCTGGCGTCGTTTCAAAATTCTTACTTCTGGCTGAGATATTGGCAAAAAACCTAGGGGTGTCTTTTTTTAATGGCCCACCCTGTATAATTATATGAGATGAATGATCCACCTGTGCATGTGACCGACATCTAATTGTTTGTCTTGTTTTTCCTGTTTTCCATGAAGGACTGAAGGTGACCGGTGGTAAGATGAGTCAGCTCGGATACCTCGGCGCCTTCATCACGAAGGTGAAGAGAGGCAGCATAGCAGACACAGTGGGACACCTACGAGCAGGTGGGCATCATCATCGTCGTCGTCGTCGTCGTCGTCGTCACCACCACCACCACGACCACGACCACCACCACCACCACCACCACCACCACCACCACCACCACCACCACCACCACCATCATCATCGTCATCGTCATCGTCACCACCACCACCACCACCACCACCACCACCACCACCACCACCACCACCACCACCACCACCATCATTCTTACTTATTTCTCCATTTCTATAGCATCCCTTGAAGATTCTACTCAGAGGAGCTTCCGACCACAGCGCGGACACTGCATCGGAGTTTCACGCCAAAGCGCCCTAGCAATTGCGAGTGAAGGACTTGCTCAAGCTCCATATGTGACGGCTTGAGGTGGATTCGAACCTGCAACCCTCCGGTTCGAAGCAACGAACATACCCACTACACCACCACACCCCACAATTATTGTAATCCCTATTTTCATCCTCCTTCTTATCCTCTTCCATTTTTTTCTCGTCCAGATGTAGTCAACCATAGACATTTGTAAGCAAACTGATAGCCGTATAGTGTGTTGTGTAGTGTAGTGTAGTGAGACTGAGAAATTTGCTTGGAAATCTCTACAAAAAATGTCCATGTTTTTAATTTCCAGCTTTGCATCTTCAAACTCTATTGCTAGAAATTTAGACGTGACCATTGTGTTTTACCCCTCCCCACAAACCCCCCCCACTCCACCACCCATGCAGAAATATCTGGAGGCGACCATGATCTGGGCAAGTAAGATAAGTTAGGTCTATGTCTGGTCTGTATTTACTTCTTTGTCTGTCTCTCTGTTTGTGTCTGTCAGTCTGTCTGTCTGTCTGTCTGTCTGTCTGCATTTGTCTGTCTATACTTGTCTGTCTGTCTCTCTTTATTTGTCTGTCTGTCTGTCTATCTGTCCGTCTGTCTGTCTATGTTTGTATGTCTGTTTGTCTGTCTGTCTGTCTGTCTGTGTGTCTGTCAGCTTGCCTGCTGTAATTAATATATGCTTGTCATTATTCTGCCATCTGAATGCTGAATGCTGATCGCAGGTGATGAGGTTGTTCGTTGGAACGGACGATGTCTCCGAGGTCTGACGTTTGACGAGGTGTACGACATCATCTTTGAATCGAAGATGGATCTGCAGGTCGAGTTAGTTGTCCAGCGACCTATCAGCTCCTCAGTTGATCGCTGCATTCCAACCGCAAGAGGTTCGTCATTGATAAAAGAAAAATAGGGGATAGACTTAGAGGGGGTCGGTCGGTCGGTTGAGCCAAACAATAATTTCACGGACGTAACCATGAAATTTTTTTGTGGTGTTCCGTTTCGGGTGTTCCACTTCAGGTGTTCCGTTTTGGGTGTTTCATTTCAGGTATTCCGTTTTGGGTGTTCCATTTCAGGTATTCCGTTTCGGGTGTTCCGTTTCAGGTATTCCGTTTCGGGTGTTCCATTTCAGGTGTTCCGTTTCGGGTGTTCCATTTCAGGTGTTCCGTTTCGGGTGCTCCATTTCAGGTGTTCCGTTTCAGGGTGTTCCATTTTGGGGGAAGGGTTTCCAAGGAGCGTGGTCACAAACTGCACAGGATTAGTTTTTTCATTGATAATTATTTATTTTAGGGAATTTAGGGGCTTGAACCCTTAAACCCCCCTCTTCACAACTAAGAATGATTTAATCAGAAGTGCATGCAGCCATTAGACAAGAGAGTTTCTGTAGCGTTGACAACAGTGGGTAAAGGACTTGCTGAAGCTCAAGGTCCCGGCACTGATGGCCAATTTATGTTGCTCCCTTACTAACCACTTTGGATTAATTAGCTGTGCATCTGTGCGAAGGTGCATGGTAAGAAATCTCTTCTTTTGAAGCTCAGAGCGTGTTGTTGTTGTTGTTGTTGTTGTTGTTGTTATGTGTAGATGTTTACGATGAGCCTGAGTCGTCGCTGCTGAGCCTGACGAAGCCCAGCGTGACCGTCACATCTCCCGGTTCACCAATTGCTCTGCATCACCATCCTCCGCATCCTCTCTCTTCCGATCCTATTCATAATCAACAGGCCGCATGCGGACAGATACAGGTAATGATAGGTGATGATGATGATGTTGTTGTTAAATGATGATGATGATGATGATGATGATGATGACGACGACGACGACGACGATGATGATGACGACGACGACTGTTATGGCAATGATGATTATGATGATGATTATAACGATGTTGTTGTTTTTGATTTTTATGATGATGATTATTATGACGACGATGACGATTATGATGATGACGATGATGATTATGACGACGACGACGATTATGATGACGACGATGATGATTATGACGACGACGACGATTATGATGATGACGATGATGATTATGACGACGACGACGATTATGATGATGACGATGATGATTATGACGACGACGACGATTATGATGACGACGATGATGATTATGACGACGACGACGATTATGATGACGACGATGATGATTATGACGACGACGACGATTATGATGATGACGATGATGATTATGACGACGACGACGATTATGATGATGACGATGATGATTATGACGACGACGACGATTATGATGATGACGATGATGATTATGACGATGACGATTGACGACGATGATGACGATGACTACCATGATGATGACGATGATGGTGATGATGATTATGACGATGATGACAACGACGATGATGATGTATCTATTGTCTGAACAATCTATTGTTTCCATACTAGAGACCAACTATATACATACATGATCAGAAGCACAAACGAGTAATCTACTAATCCGTTTCTAAGCTAATCTAATCTTCTCGTGATGCAGGTTAAATTGTTATACGAATCATCAAGTTACCAGTTGATCGTCACTGTTGTCTGTGCCGTTGATCTTCCTGTTCGGCCGAATGGACAACCTCGTAATCCTTACTGTAAGCTCTACCTGTTGCCAGACAGAAGGTTAGTCCGTCTTGTCCACTATTATACTCTCACTGTAATCTGCCTATAGCTGTAATGTCGTGTAAAGTAAATTTAGATTTCTAAGAGTCTAAGATGCCGTGTCAGCTTGACCAGTTTTTTTCAACCGGTTTTTATATATATTGAATCAAGTCCATTGTTATAGTCAGATTGTTTGACCTCTGTTGAAAGCGTGCTTTTCTTTGGTATACAGATATTGTAAAGTTCTTTCAGGGCAGACACGCACACACACGCACACATGTATACACACACACACATGCACACAAGCTTCACGCTCATGCACAAAAGCACTTGCACACACTTGTTATGTTGCAGGAATTTTGACTTGCTGCTACTGAATTTATTCATGAGCAATTAATTTATTATCGTATCTTTATTTCTCAACTGGCAGTGTAAACACAGTGTTATATATTCTATGATTTGTCTTTATATCTCTACATATCTATATATTTATATATATATATGTGTGTGCATATATATATATATATATATATCGTGTATTTTTTATATATGTACATAATGTATCATATTTATATCTCCATGTATCTCTAAATCAGTATTTTTTATATATTTATGTATTTATATATCTATCTGGTTTCTGCATGATATTGTTTTCAGTATCACTAGATCTCCAATGCCGTTCATGCAGTAGTTTCACTATGCAGTATATAAAATATAGGCTATAGTAGTTACACTTGCATGGTAATTTGTGGTTAATTATTGATGATTGTATTGTACTTGCAACAAAGTGAGAAGAGTAAACAGCGAACAAAGACCGTCGCTGGAACACTCGATCCAAAGTGGAACCAGTCTTTCATCTATTCACCGATCAAACGACTCGATATTCGTACGAAGCTGCTCCAGATCACGGTCTATGACTACGACAGAATTGGAAGTGGAGAATACATTGGAGAGGTAGGAGCTGATATACAACCCTCTTCTCTACTCATGTCTTGGTTCTCATCTTGTGGTTCTCATCTCTTGGTTCTCATCTTTCGGTTCTCATCCTCTGCAATGTTGTCTGATGATTAATTTTAGCACAAGACGGAGATAGATCAAGAGAAACACACAGATGAAGAGGCGAACATACATGTATAGTTGTATACGCATAGGTACAGACAGATACACACACACACACACACACACACACACACACACACACACACACACACACACAGATGCACAGTAGATAACAAGTTAACTGCCACTTTCTGAAGGAAACAATGAAGTGAATTTGAAGTATGAACAGAGAGTGGAAAAGTCGATTCCACTTCTTATAAGAACAGAAGCAAAGAATGCACGCGAGCTCATCAATATTAATTATCATATAGACGTGTTATTGATTTACTTTGTGTCATTCCGATCCTATTGTCTCGTGATGGGATTGTCTTCTTATTGTGTCTTATTGTCTCGTATTGTGTCTTTTGTCTTCAGACGACAATTGAGTTGAACGCAGCTGACAAGCAGGACAAGGTTCAGTGGTATATTCTTCATCACCATGACGACACTGGTCACGGCATCATCTCGGCATCGTGGGAGGTAAGTTCGTGGGCGCCTATTGATTATTTTGCCACAGGGACAAAGCACGATGGTCACAGTAACATTTTAGCAAGAGCTTGATAAATTCAAAGCAATAGATTAAGAATTTGGGTATTTTTCATAAATTCCTCTAAATGTTAATAATTTATTCAGTTTCACTTTGTTTGTATCATTAGTGCGAAGAAATTTTGTTAGAAACCAAAAATTAGTAGTTAAAAGTAAGTGTCAGTTTTCCAGAGGATTATGTGCAGGCTCCCATGTGTAAATTGACATCAGACTAACAGCCTAACAGGTGATTGCCTTCACAGTTCAGTGTATGCTTCTTCTGAGTTATATGTGTATTTGGCAAATATTTGTTTTAATGCTTGGAGGAGTTTGTTCCAAAGCAGCGAGACAGTGAAATAGTTATGGAGCGATTTGATGAGGTGACGGAATTGCGAAGCAGGGTTAGAGTGGAAGAGGAATGGGTTGAACGGATCAGCTGGAACATAAAGCAATCGACGAAGATAGGACGTCTGAGAGGATTGATAGTAGTGGGGGTACTGATAGTTCTGACTCGCCTCATTGAAAAATCAATTAGCCCCGCCCTCCAAGGGTAATTAGCCACGCCCACCAAGAGTAATTGCTTGCGTAAATACCCCTTGGTGGGCGGCGCTGACTGCTTTTTAATGAGGTGAGACAGAGCCAGCAGTCACACAATGAATGCTGAGGATGATGATGACGTTGGTTTCAGGGTTGTCAGAGGCTGGACCTGTTGGCAAAGGATCGTCACCTGTCTCCTCTTAGTCCGGTGCCTAACCGACTCAGTGACAGTGAGATCTCCGAGATGGAATTCGACCGCCATGGTGCTGCTGTGGCAGGGAACCTGGATGCGGGAAAACCATCATCGCGTCATTCAAGGCCATATGGAGTGGATCAGCCTTCAAGGTCGCAGTCCTGCTCTCCCACAAGACATCACAAGGTCATGCGGAATGCCGCTGATGCAAACCATCGAAGGTAGGTGTATGTCTGGAACGCCTTCCGGTTCCATTGGAAATCGTATAAACCAAATTTCTAGAGCACCACTCGAAACCCAAGAGCAGGGCACCAGCTTGTTCATGAGTGCTGTGTCTGGTCAGATAGGTTGTCCAAAAGAGTGATCCGAAGGAGGTCGTAATCCGGGCACCAAAGAATCAGAGGTGGCAGATTTAAGGCTGTTAAGGTGGGTAGCGTTTAGGTTAGGAATTAGAAGACGAAAGGTCAGATGAGTCGGGGTAAGAGTTCCTAAAGAGGTGGGACTTTAGTTTCGAATGGAAAGCCCAAGTCGTGATGGATAGAGGAGCCCGAGGAAGGTGATGGTGGTTGGGTGATGGTGGACATTTCTATTTTAGATTTATGACAATGACATGTGAAGAAGGCACCATCTATGAATACATGCAAATAACATTTCCAGATGGATCTTTGTCAAGTATCATAGTTTCCATCTGTATAATTTATGACTTTAAAGATATCTATGCCAGTCACGTGATACGAATAGAGAGGCAGAGAGTGATATAGATGGAAGACATATAAATAAATAGACAGACAGACAGACAGACAGAGACAGCCCGAGAGAGACAGAGACAGATCATACATCCGATCTGGTACTTCATAGTTTCCATCTATATGTGACTTTAAAGAAATCTGTGCCAGTCACGTGATACTAATAGAGAGGCGGAGAGTGATATAGATGGATCATGGAAGACAGATAAATAGATAGACAGACAGACAGACAGACTGACAGACAGACAGAGACAGCCCGAGAGACAGACCATACATCTGATCTGGTACTTAGTAGTTTCCATCTATATATGACTGTAAAGAAATCTGTGCCAGAGTCACATGATACTTGACAAAAATCCATCTGGAACTGTTGTTACTTGCATGTATTCATAGACAGCACCTTCTTCACATCTCATTGTCATTGTCTGTCGCTATTGTCTTTTAGAGATCTTCCAAGTTTCCACGGTTCGATGGCTTCCGTTTACGGTTCAGTTGGAACGCTAAGGAAACGACAACTGCCAGCCATTCCTCTCTACCACTCACAGACCAACATCAGCCATGGTAGGACAGCTCTCTCTCTCTCTCTCTCTGCCTGTTTGTCTGTCTGTCTCTCTCTTTCTCTCTTCTGCACTATTCGTCCTGTCATTTCAATTCCATACAATCAGTGTCAACTATCATCTATCAGTGTTTTAGTTATAAAAAACAGCTTGTGAAGTCGAAAATGTTACAGATTACCCAAGTAGGCTACACACAAGCACTGGGTTTAAATCAGAGGATGTTGATGTTAGGAATCATGTTTATTGATGGCAGCAAAACCAGAACTACCAGGTATTGGTTCTCAATGTGATAAAAATCGGGTTTTAACTGTTTAAAAACAGATTATCGAATTCAGTAAAAAAAATAAAGGGATGATGCCTGCATGCATGCATGAAGTCCGCAGTTACCAGGTTGCTATGTTCAGTTGGGTGCCAGGTCAGAATTCTGGGAGGTCACACCGAAACAACTGAGTGACAACTGAATGTCGAAATCTGTAAATTAGATTGAAATATTGATTGCATCGAATTCTTCTTTCGTTTCAAGTATTAAGATTGCCTTTTTGTTTTAATTGTTCTGTTCTGTCTTTGTTTTCAAAGTTTCAATTGTTTTAATTGTTCTGTTCTGTCTTTGTTTTCAAAGTTTCAATTGTTTTAATTGTACCGTTCTGTATTTGTTTTCAAAGATTCAATTGTTTTAATTGTTCTGTTCTGTATTTGTTTTCAAACTTTCAATTGTTTTAATTGTTCTGTCATGTATTTGTTTTCAAACTTTCAATTGTTTTAATTGTTCTGTTCTGTCTTTGTTTTCAATTGTTTCAATAGTTTTAATTGTTTCAATTGTTCTTTTCTTTTTTTCAAAGTGACACACGAACTGGAGGAGAGAGCGAGGATGCTGAAGTTGAAACTGAACTTCAAGCAACCAGATGTTGGTCCTCCTCTGTCCGACTCTGAGATCATGCACGGCATGAGGACGACTCGCAATCGACGAAGTTCCGCCGACCATTTCAACTCATCGTCCGCCAGAGGCGCCACGGATGCATACCTGGATTGTGAGATGGCACCGTTCTCCCACCTGGGACGAGGAGGAGGAGGAGGAGGCGGAAAGATGGGATACGAAGACTCCAGTAGCAGAAGGATGTACGATAACGTCCCAAGCGGCGGACGCAATCCACCTCCACCGTTCTCAAGGTCGGAAGGTCGAAGGTCGATCCAGAGGTCGTGGTCACAGGATCCGGAGGATGAGAAGATGGACGCCGGAAGTGGATACAGACGATACGATTCAGTTCCGTCGTCGGACTTCGGATGCGACGAGGCTAACATCATCTGTGGCCGGCCGACTGGAAGGTCTTCCTCGGACTACCCGCCCCCTAGTTACGGTTGCTATGGTGACGCTACCACGGAGAGGTTGCCAAGGTCGTCGCATAATGCCCCGCAGTCGTCATCGTCGTCGTATTGGACGAGTGGTGGCAGACCCCACGAGCGATCGGGATGTGAGAGGACTCGCCATGGTAGGACAGGTGAGGAGGAGATGATGAGGAGAGCTTTGTATTTTCAAGGTCAGAAGATCACTTTCGCTGGCTATTGTATTGTTGATGACGGTATGCAAGGCAGTCGTTTTTTGTTCTTTCTGTGAAACAGAATTGTTCTTTCTTTGAGACCCCATTGTTCTTTCTGTGAAACGGAATTGTTCTTTCTTTTAAACTCCATTGTTCTTTCTGTCTGATGCCATTGTTCCTTCTTTTAAACTCCATTGTTCTTTCTATGAGACTTCATTGTTCTTTCTGTGAAACTCCATTGTTCTTTCTATGAGACTCCATTGTTCTTTCTGTGAAGCTTCATTGTTTTAAAAAAACTTTATTGTTCTTTCTTTTAATCTCCATTGTTCTTTCTTTTAAACTCCATTGTTCTTTCTGTGACTACATTGTTCTTTCTGTGAAGCTCCATTGTTCTTTTTTAAATGCCATTGTTCTTTCTACGAAACTCCAATATTCTTTCTATAGAACTCCATAGTTCTCTCTGTCTGACTCCATTGTTCTTTCCATTCTTCTCATTGCAGACAAGTTCTGCCCGGAAGCAGACGAAGCGTTCCACAGCGATGCATCTGAACTGAGCGATATGTCCGTCTCCAGAGTCAGCGTCCATTCAACTCAGTCGGAACAACGTTCGCGCAGAGCGATGTAAGACCAATCAAAACAATTACTAACATCAGTCGCTTCATCGCTGAAGTAAGTAAGTAATTATGTATGTGCATTTGTTATAGCTCCCCTTCAAGATTTCTACTCAGAAGCACTCCTGACTACAGCGCGGACACTGCATCTGAGTTTCACGCCGAAGCGCTGAGCAATTGCGAGTTAAGGACTTGCCCAAGGTCCCTACGTGGCGGGCTTTAGGTGGATTTGAACCTGCAACCCTCCGGCTGCAACGCAACGAACATACCCACTATGCCACCGCTTCCCAAAAGTAAGTAAATACTGTGGCCGGTTGCTGGAGATAAGGTCTACTTTGACTTGATGTCTAGCTCTTTACTTTTTTACTTTAACTTCAGCTTGTTCTGGTCGCTGCTCTCTGCGTTCAACCTCTGTAGCATAGGCGACTTCGTGGTTCCACATGAGCGCACAGCCACCACACAGAATAGGATTTTCTTTATTGTGAGCTCCTCGGTTTGGAATAGCCTCCCCAGTAGCAAGCGTTCCCTTACGTAGAACTTGTCTAACTCTTTTTATGAACTACTCAAGACTTGCCTCTTTGACCGTGCCAGGGACGGGAGCACCTCTGTATAGTTATCTTTAATGGGCGTTATATAAATTCCACGGACAGATAAATAGATTGATAATTATTGAGAGTAATGTTTTATTATGTTGGTATCTTCTTGATTCTTGATTCGATGCCAGGAATGAAATGTGTGCACAATTTCAGAGTGGAGAGATCGCTTGGTAAGCACGGTGGCGGGGGCGGCGGTCGGATGGACGTGAGGAGTGGAGCAAGGCAAGGAGGAGGAGTGGGAGTGGGTCGACACCCGATGGAGGTTCTTCCCACCGCCGAGGACGATGACGACCCGCGGGGGGGAGCAGCTGAGGCCGGAGCCATGTCCGACTCTGCGCTTTCCTTCAGCATCACGGAAGGACGCAAGAAGCGAAGGTCAAGCATCGGACACCGAGTGACCTCTGCTGCTGTTGGAGGAGGAGGTGGAAGCGGAGGAGGAGGAGGAGGTAGTGGACAGAAGAAAGGCAGCGGCAACAATGGGCAGAGGATGCCGGGCATGCACGGTAAAGGATTTTTGCATTCCCAAAGTATAACTGCTACTGTAACATCGACTACTACTCTACTACATGATTGTATGTGCAATCTTACTGTATCCTGCAATAAAATGGGTGTAGACTTAGAAAAGGATTTCCTTAGAGAAGTAAGCACACTTGGAGAGTCAGAAAATATGGCAAAATGTGTAAGGCTATGATTTTCATTTTGTTTCAATGTGGGTAACCGGCGTTGCCAGGGAAATTTAGGATTCGACCCGCTCCGGCCACAACCACACCCCACCTCATCACACCCACCCCACTACAGCCCACCACACTCCGACCTCCACCCGTGAAATTTGGGTTTTCAGGTAAATTTTATCCCCCATATGTATGTACGTGTGTATGTATATATTATGTGTGCTTGCACATGCAATCATGTGGATATATGTATGTTTGTGTATGCGTTTATTGAAACACTTGAAGCAGCAGGGCCTTTTATGTAGCGCAGAAATTCGCTAACCGTACCAACGTGACAGTGGTTAACAGGTGACTCGGTATTTCTGGATGTGGCAGGTGGACGAAAGAGTGCGAGGGGAGGTTCGTTCGACATTGCGCCTGCTGCTGCTGCTGGTGGTGACAGCTCAAGAGAAGGCGGCAAAGGGATGCCGGATGAAATCCACTTCCGAAGGTCTTCCAGGCCATCCGTCTCTTCCTCCTCTCCGGGAAAAAAGGATTCGCAGCTCTACCGGAGCGAACCGTTAGTTGTTTCTATGCATTTGAATCGATTTCATGCTTGAAATATGTCGGTGGTCAGACTTGCTTTTCATGCCGCCCACTTTAGATCTCTAAAGTAATATTTTTGGCTAGTTCTTCCGAAAGGAAAAGGAGCCAAGATGGAGTTCGAAATTGATTTGTTGACCCATATAAGACAAATCATGAGAAACATGGTTGTAAGAGGATGTATCTTTTGCAAAGTTTAAGTACAATTTTTCTTCTTTATCTTTTTCTCTCCTTCTACCATTTTTTTAGCTTCCTATAATGTCAGGTTTTTGCTTATTCTTCCAAGAATATGGCAAGTCTAACCTTTTGTGAAATGTTCTTTGTAGCCTCTGATCATAGATGAGGTACTTGTAGAAGCATCTGCACCCACACTTTTTGGACTGGATTGTACCACACCCCTCACTTTGCATATTAAAACCAGAAGAATCTGTGCAAGGTTTTTCACATCAACCCTCAAGACTCGACACAGTAGCTTAATTATTTTCATTTCTTGAGCTTCGTTATTACTATTATTATTTTTATTAATTTATTTTTATATTATTATCATCATCATCATATTTTATTTTTATTCGTTACTATTATCATTATTATAATTTTTAATGTATTTTTTTTATCTTATTTATTATCATTATCAACATTATTATTATTATTCTAGTAGTCATTTTGATTTTCATTTTCCCCATTTGCAGGTGGCTGTCTTCATCTGTCCGCAGTGAACCTGAGGGACAGTTTGGTGACTTCATCGAAGGTCTCGGTCCTTCTCAGATGGTCGGTCGACAGGTCCTTGGTCTACCATGTCTCGGTGAGATTCAGCTGAGCATTGCCGACAGAAAAGGTCGACTTGAGGTCGAGGTCATCCGCGCACGAGGACTGACGGCAAAAGCTGGAGCCAAGTGCCTGCCAGGTGACAACCCCCTTATTTTGCCAGAAGAGACAATGCCCATTGTTTTCCCATTCCACAGATCTAATTCATCCATTCACCAGGGCTTAAAGTGTGCCTGGACGGTCATGGACGGCGTCCATGCACTTGTTTTAAAATCTGAACGCCGTCCAGCCACTTATTGGCGAGCACAGACTAGAAAGGTAAGGGGCGTCCAGGCACTTCTTTTCGAAAGGTAAGGGGCGTCCAGGCACTTATTTTTCCACACTTTAGGCACTGCCATTCACTACTGAATTTGTATATCGTATCTTCAAGGGGACTACTTGTTTGATATGTAATGTTGATCAGTGGTTAAAGTGGTCCAAGGGGGAAAAATCCGGCCATGGTCCCCCATTTAAAAAGTGCTTGGGACGTGGTCCCCCCATTTGGTTTCAACAAGCCATGAAGCCAGAAAAGCAGGATACCAGAGAGGCCATTACTCCGACCAAGATGATTGATGACTAAAAAAATCATCAGATTTTTCGGCGACCAAGATGAAAAATTTTTCCTGGCCCAACCAAGACCCACAATTTTTGGCTCCCCTTCGAAAATTTCTGTATCCGCCCTTGAAGTGGTTTGGGTGAGCAGTGGGAACGCTAAAGAAGAGTTTTACTGGAATGCACGTGTTTCAACGGGGAGCAGTGGGAACGCAAGCAAAGAATTTTGAGAACAGGGGAATGCCGTTTCCACGCGTTCCCATCCATTTTAAACCATGATGTTGATGAGTTCAAGTGTAATAAACAGATTTTCAACTGTGTTTTGCTGTTGCTTGTTTGAAGCTCCTTACGTGAAGGTTTACTTGATGGATGGGAAGTCGTGCATCGAAAAGCAGAAGACGGTGACAGCAAGGCGCACGCTCGATCCTCTCTACCAACAACAACTCTGCTTCTCCGAACGATACAACAACAGGATTTTACAGGTCTGTGTCAGACCGACCAAACTACAGTTCACGCATCAATAGCTCTCAGCAGAAATTGCGAGCTTACTAGTTTACTACTACGATATGCAATTTTAATACTCCAACATTTCTTGGGAACTTGTTGATCATTGGAGACATATGTCACTCAAGTTTTACTCTGTCTTTACAAATATTATTATTTTATTGTTATTACTTATTGACATGGGTGGAGTTTAGTTTCCGTTCTTGGAGTGGCTAAAGCCTTCTTGGGGGGTGGGGGGCTAAGCCCGGGAAAAGATACCATTTACATGGTAAAAAAAGAATCTGGGTCCTCTTGGGGGGGCTTAGCCCCCCATGCCCCTGATAAACTCCGCCCATGGTTATTGATCAATATTGATCTCCACTATCTTAATGACCTTGCATAAGGCGATGACACTGAACAAGTGTGAGTGAAAGACTTGCTCAAGGTCCCTACACAATGGCAACCATGTCAAAGTATTCAAGTCTCCTCTATGCTTTACAAGTCAATCAGCCACTACCACATCCCACAAAAGCCCTGGCTATTAACATGTTCTCTACTTGATATTTTGCATCTCTAGGTTACTGTGTGGGGAGACTACGGGAGATCGGACCGCAAAGTGTTCATGGGTGTTGCTCAAATCAAACTCGATGACCTTGACCTGTCCAGCATGGCAATCGGCTGGTACAAACTCTTTACAAACTCTTCCCTCGTCAGCGCGCACATGCCGTCGACCGCCGCGGCCGGAGGCGCCGTGGGATTCGGAAGAGCCCTGAGCTCCAGCGGCCAGATCCTGGACGACTCGAACTCTCCGTCATAACACCTCACACGATGTTGGATGTTGTCTCCATTTTTGTGTCATGCCTTTCCCGTCAGAGCGTCGTCAGCTGGTGGTTCGAATACTTTTGCTGCTCATATTTATTATAACGTATGCCGTGTGGACGCGTTTTCTTTGCATTTCTTCTTCCGTTCGTACAGTTTACATTGCGGTGTTGAATATTTGCAAGAAGATTTATTATCATTTGTTTTTGCTCAGAATAATTCCTCCAAAGATGATGTGTATACGAAAATGTGAACTTCAAGGTGATTATTAATTACTAGCTGGGGTACCCGGCGTTGCCCGGGAAGTTTGGGATTCGTTCGTTCCCGGCCAATCCCTTCCCTCCTCAACCCCCAATTTTTCCCCCTCCAATCCCCCATCCCCACCCCGACCACCACACGACACCCCACCACACTCCGCCACCACACTCCGACCTCCACCGGTACGCCACCCGTGAAATAGAGATTTTCGGGGAAAATGTTCTTCCCCCCACACCCCCCTACCCCCACACTCCCCACCCCGGCACGACACCCCACGACACCACCCCACTCCACCCCCTACCTCCTACCCCACCACACACGACACACCACGAAACCCACCACACTCCAACCTCCACCGGTACGCCACTCGTGAAATTTAGATATTCGGAAAAAAATTCTTCCCCACCCCCACCCCCCAAACCCCTCCACCCCCACACGACACCCCACGACACCCACCACACTCCAACATCCACGGGTACGCCACCCGTGAAATTTAGGTTTTCGGGAAAAAATTACCCCACCCTGCCCCCCAACTCACCCCCACTTCCCCATTCCTCACCACCCCACCCTCCACCACCACATTCCACCACACCCAACCACACTCCGACCTCCACCGGTACGCGATCCGTGAAATCCGAACTGGCAAAAGCGCTTCCCTTTTCATCCCCGCCCCCTCCCCACCCCACCCCAACCCCTTCCCGCACACCACACCCCACGACACCCACCACACCAACCTCCACCGGTACGCCACCCGTGAAATTTTGATTTTCGTGAAAAAATTATCCCACCCCCACCCCAATCACCTCCTCCAACCCCAGCCCTCACCCACCCCCCACCACAGGCCACGACACCCGCCACATTCCAACCTCCATGGGTACACCACCCGTGAAATGTTGGTTTTCGGGAAAAAATTATCCCCCACGCTCACCCTCCTCCCCCACACCCCCACGACACCCCACCACACTCCAAACTCCACCGGTACGCCACCCGTGAAATTTAGATTTTCGGGGAAAAAATTCTTTCCCCAACCACCCCCCTACACTACCCCACCCCACACGACACCCACCACACTCCAACCTCCACCGGTACGCCACCCGTGAAATTTTGATTTTCGAAGAAAAAATTCTTCCCCACCCCCCTACTCCACACCCACACCCCACACGACACCCCCACGACACCCACCACACTCCAACCTCCATCGGTACGCCACCCGTGAAATGTTGGTTTTCGTGAAAAAAATTCTCCCACCCCCACCCCAATCACCCCCTCCAACCCCAGCCCTCACCCACCCCCCACCACAGGACACGACACCCGCCACATTCCAACCTCCACGGTTACACCACCCGTGAAATGTTGGTTTTCGGGGAAAAAATTATCCCCCATGCTTTCCCTCCCCCACACCCTCCACGACACCCCACGACACCCACCATACTCCAACCTCCACCGGTACGCCACCCGTGAAATTTAGATTTTCTGGAAAAATTTCTTTCCCAACCACCCCCTACACCACCCCACCCCACACGACACCCACCACACTCCAACCTCAACGGTACGCCACCCGTGAAATTTTGATTTTCGGGGAAAAAATTCTTCCCCACCCCCCTACCCCACACCCCCACCCCACACGACACCCCCACGACACCCACCACACTCCAACCTCCATCGGTACGCCACCCGTGAAATTTTGGTTTTCGTGAAAAAAATTCTTCCACCCCAAACCCCCAACCACAACACCCCCACCCCAGCTCTCAGCCACCCTCACCACAGCCCACGACACCCACCACACTCCGACCTCCACCGGTAATCCACCCGTGAAATTTTGGTTTTCGTGACATTTTGGTTTTCGTGAAAAAATTCTCCCACCCCCAACCTCACTCCCCACCACAGCACCCCCACCCCAGCCATCAGCCACCCCCCACCACAGCCCACGACACCCACCACACTCCGACCTCCACCGGTAAGCCACCCGTGAAATTTTGGTTTTCGGGAAAAAAAACTATGCATGGCAACGGCTGAAAAAGTAGGGAAAATGAGGGGTTTTACCCTCCCACACCCTGGCCCCATGGTGGCAGAGATTCGCCGACCCCCCCAATAACCTGTGTCGGGTCGACCCCGAACCCCCTGCAAAAAATTGGGGTCGATTGCTTCAAAACTGTAGCCGTGCATATCTAACACACAATCAAACAATCAAACAATCAAACAATCAAACAATCAAACAAACACACAGACTTACTGAAATATATATAAGATAAGTGATTTCTATAGCGCCGGTGTTTAATTTGTACTGATGGCACTCCTAATACAAGTTGCAATCAGGACAACATTCCAGATGACCAGCCGTATGAGACGTAGAGATGCTTCATAGTCGAGGTGGAGGACTAGCAATTTCAAACAGATGTCTTTAGTTGAGAAGGAAACAAGCAAAATGAAGAATCACAAAATTTACGTCCAGCAACTGAACATGCATGCACCGTATTTTGTTTTCATGGCAAAGTGTCATGCGACAAAATGTCATAATGACAAAATGTCATAGTGACAAAATGTCATAATGACAAAATGTCATAGTGACAAAATGTCATAATGACAAAATGTCATAGTGACAAAATGTCATAATGACAAAATGTCATAGTGACAAAATGTCATAGTGACAAAATGTCATAATGGCGAAATGTCATAATGACAAAATGTTATAATGACAAAATGTCATAATGACAAAATGTCATAATGACAAAATGTCGTAATGACAAAATGTCATAATGACAAAATGTCGTAATGACAAAATGTCATAATGACAAAATGTCGTAATGACAAAATGTCGTAATGAAAAAATGTTATGACAAAATGTCGTTATGAAAAAATGTCATAATGAAAAAATGTCATAATGACAAAACGTTATATAATGACAAAATGTCATAATGACAAAATGTCATAAGTACAAACGAGTGAATAAGTGTTTATTTTGATCATTGATAATATTCTAAAAATCGTCTGAAAAGTAATTGCAGCAAAACATTTTGGATGGCAGAAACCAGGAACAAAGCCAAATCTGACTATAATTGTACTGAACTACTTAGTAGTCAGGAATACTGCAAATCTACAATGCTGATTAAAGATGGTTTCAAGTGTTTATAGCGCTTGTGCATTATTGAAACAACATGCAAGATCGATATTAAGAACGCTTGCCACGTCTCCCAAATAGGCAATGGGATCTGTTACTGTAGAGATTATCAATTATTTAAAATTAACACTTGTTTACATTTTGTCCGTGATATTTTGTCCGTGACATTTTGTATGGCTACCCATAATTTCGCACATAATACATGAAGGTCATAGCTTTCAATTTAGAAAATTCTTCAAACAACATTTGTTTTGGGTGATGAAACAGATTTGGAATTTTGGAAACCAGAATGGTATCCAGTAGCTGGTCAGCAATTGCTTCAGCAGTTTGGTAGATAGGAAATTTTATGTTTGTTGATTTTAACCCTTTGAACACTGAGCCCCTGTAACACTATGGATAACGGGCCGGAAAACCGGGTTCAAAGCATAGGTGCAATCACGTCCTAAAAGTTGGGGGGACCATAATGAATCACGTCCTAAAAGTTGGGGGACCATAATAGTAAAGTTAGGGGACCACTCAAAAGTTGGGGGACGCGTCCCGTGGGTCCCATAGGGTGGTTGCGCCTATGGTTCAAAGGGTTAAACTGTTTGTGGTAACAAACTCTTTTGTACAGTAATTGTTTATTTGGGTTCTAGAGTTAAATAATGTCTGGTGAAAAAAGAAGAGAATTGTCCATACCACAAAGTCAACATTTACTTTGTGTAATAGCAAGTGTCTAACATTGTTATATTTCGACTTTTAAAACAGGATGTTTCTGTGAAAGCAATTATCGAATAATAATTATTGTACGGCTCAATCACACTTAGTCTTCAATGGTGCAAACACTTTTGTTTGGTTAGGTGTGCAGAAGTCATAAGACAACCCACATCAGACAGAATTTCACTGTTTTAGGTGGTTATTGCAGTACATGAATTGTAAAAAATATAACGGGGGGTCAGACGTTGATTTGCGTTGACTTTTGCTGTGTCATGAGGCCCTTACCATGGCATCCTATGAAAGACTGGGGTTGAACCCCATGGCAATTCTCACCCTAGGTTATTGCCAATGGTTTAATATTGGCATGAGTAGCCTACATAGAGATGCAGCAAACAAGACCATCGACTTCGCTCTAAATTAAAGTCACTTTGTTCTGCTACTCTTCGCATTTCCTTCCATTTTTCTGCACAAATTGCTTCCCAGTCCAATGTTGGTAAATCATAAGACTGAAATAGCAGAGCAGGACAGCTGCCCGGCAGAACAATGCACAATGCATGAACAGTTCTTTTCACATCTACAAAACATTCGAGTCTTCACGGTGCACAAATCTGCACGTCTGCACACACACGTTTGTCAACATTTCAGAATGTTTCTCGTTATATAGTTTATTTTTATAATTGCTTGTTTTGAGCCTTTGTCAGCATTTGCAGCGTATTCGCAAGTGACATTTGTCTGGCGCATTGGCGCTGATCAATCTTCTGTTTATGTCAAAATTGTTCACACGTTTCTACGAAATACTCACTCTGTACATGTGGTCACTGGTCAGTGTAGTTAGACTTTTGTAGCTGCATTAGTTGCCATCGATAGGCATAGAAATAAATGACCATAAACCTGGTGCATAATGGGTCGGACATGGAAATAAACGACCTTAACCCTTGCACTTAATGACGTAAATGACCCTTGCACATAAGGACATAAATGACCATTGCACATAATGGCATGGAAATAAACGACCTTAACGCTTGCACATAATGACATGGAAATAAATGACTTGACCTTGCACATGGCACGGAAATAAATGACCTTGACCCTTGCACATGACGACACAAATGACCCTTGCACGTAATTGACTATGTCAAGTAATAAACTTTGCAATGCTGAATCTGATTTAGCATAGTAAGAGAAACAAATGGCAGGAAGAGCTAAAGGATGAAGCACGGGAGAAGAATACGTCGATTCAGTGAACCCACTTGTTCGATCGTTCCAGTCACATAACATCAGAGCTCAAAGGGTGGCCGATGGTCAAGTAGCTAGAGCACAGGAATCGTAACCATGACGTTTGGGTTTGTATTCCTGCTTGGGCAGAGACTTTTTACGATTTCTGCTTCACCCGCACCCCTACCTAGTCCTATCTCAACTATAAAGAGTACATTGACCGCACGCTTTTGTAGAGAGGACTGATCCTCCACCTTCCGGATCCTTCCCATGCCACAAGTCAAGGAAGACGAAGTTGCCAACACTTCAAACGGAAGACTCTCTCTCCATCGGTTCCTCTTCTCACATGAATATCTGAGAAGGAGGGTCACGACCATTTCGTTCTGAGGTGTGATTTTTCTTGTGTTGTTCACCACAGATTTTTGTCATCTCGTCTTTCGGTGTTTTGTACACGGTATTGCTTGTCAAAAGCTGCATTGAATCAAATCATTTTTGTGGAAACTTTGTGGCAGCTCTTTATTTTGTCAGCGGTCTGTTGCAAGAAACATTTACATCGACTAGCCAGTCGTCAAGTTGATATAGGAAAGAATTTAGCAACATCTTCTACTGACAAGCCCTAGATGATCAGTGTTTTTGTTGCCTCTGGAGTTGAAAATTTTACAAAATTACCAAAGCGCAGGAATGCTTGTAGAAATGTAATGTTTTAGGAGGGGTTACGGGTTCAAACCCCCAATATATATATATATATATAATTATATATTTCTGGATTTATTTATTTTTTTGCCTAATTCTGTGTATTTTGCAAATATGTCATTGGAAACCATAAAAATTGAAAAATCCCCTCTTAAATATTCTTCCCCCGACCCGTACAATACATCCATATGTTTTACACTGCACACCAAGTAAAACTGACAAGATATTTTGATTTCACGACCAGGTTAGAAGACGAAGAACCCTCTTACAACAACAACTAAAACACTGACCCTAGACATTTAATTAGCACTGAGATTAGATAAAATAGAGCATCATTTGAAGAGCTTAAACTGTCGGAAGTGCTGCTGGATGTCCTGCTTTTGATAGGGTTTCGTTGCAAGGCACGTTGCACAGTTCTCCGGCTGCTCTATCCATAGCTTGTGATCTATGTTGTGCGTTTGCAGTGTTGTGGACAGCGCCCTTAAACCGTCTTCGTCCTTCGCCTGAAAATAATTGAAACATTTCCAACATTTCTAACGATGTCTTAACATTGTAATAGTTACAGTGATCCCATTAATGACAGCTTCAGTCAAACAATTTTCCATATTACGACACAGAAAGATTGTGCCACTTGTTCCTATGTGGTGGATCACAAAAATTTTTGGTTAAAAGTTTGAAGGATTTGATACTCATGTGTGCAGAATTAAAAACATTTACCATAAATACCTTTAAAAAGCAATTCGGTGACGTTTATCCCTCTCAATATAGTTGTAATACATCATAATTATATTTGTTACATGGAAATTAATATGGCACCACTCAAATAATCCTACATGTTCTCTATGCTGGCCTAAATGATGTTAGCTGCATTTATTTTTAAATCTATTTCTGATGATGTCAGGCAAGTGGGTTAATCTTAACAATAAAGCAAACAAAGTTTATCATCTGAGAAAGTTTCTTGAGCTACCTTGCTTTCAAATCAAACATGAAATCTCAATTACAATTCATAATGGTAACACTCTCGAAGTATAAGCTTGTTGAAGTCAATTAGCCACGCTTGATGTTATAACTTGCACACACTAGCTTGTTTGAAAATGCATTGCAAAAATACGCAGGGAATAGGTGCAGGAGCTGGGGTTGCCAGACGGGTAAGTCGGTGTTGGAAACCAAACACGCAATTTCACTTACAATTCATATTCAATTCTCATTGGTAACACTGTCGCTTTTTGAAGTCAATTGGTCAAGTGCGATAACTTGCACACTAGTTTGTATGCAAAGATGTTAAAAACAATAAAAACCGGGGAGAAAAATGACCTTGATCCACATCTTGTACCGCATTTTTTAATTCGAAAACCTTGTTTACGCAATTTTATTTTAAGACATTCAAACCGTTAAATTGTCACGTAAATGAGACGAATCCTGGAAAGTGCAAAGACAATGCACGGGAATTGAGATGACGATAAATCAAAGAGTATTATTACGGACAGTAAATAAATAAAATAAGGTCACATGAAAAATAAAAACAAGATAACAAATTTTTAACCCAAAAGCATACATTTTCAGGGTAGAAAAACAACTTTTTACAAAGTTCTATGTTTGTACGTATGTGTGAGCACTTGTTATAGCCAGTGCGAACATTGACTTGAAGTTTCACACCAAAGCGCATGAGCAATTGCAAGTGAAGGACTTGCTCAGGGTCCCTACATGGCAGCTTTGGGGTGGATTCGAACCTGCAGCCTTCCAGCTCCCGGGGACCGAACATACCGGTAACCCTAAACTACTGCTACCACGTTTGTATGAAACGGCATTGCACGGATAGGCCTACATATGGAATACATGCAGGAGCTGGGGTTCCAGACAAAATAGGTACTAAGCTCAAATGACGTGCCCCACACGTGACCGTTGGTGGCACTGCCACTTATCTTAACTAGATGTCGATTTTTCTGACCGAACGCCAGACACGGTGGGTGGTGTAGTGGGTATGTTCGTTGCCTTGCAGTCGGAGGGTTGCAGGTTCGAATCCACCTCAAGTCGCCGCCAGTGGCGGCGCTAGGGTGGGCTAAGCCCCCCTAAAAAGGGTCATCCATTTTTTCCCCATGTAAAAATGAAATATTTGGGCGATTCACCCCCTTTAGCCCCCCAAAACTGAAATCCTGGCGCCGCCACTGGTCGCCGCGTAGGGACCCTGGGCACGTCCTTCACTCGCAATTGTCCGCCAAGCGCTTCGGCGTGAAACTCCAATTCAGTGTTCGGGCTGTATTCGGGAGCGCTTCTGAGTAGGAAACTTGAAGGGGCGCTATAACAAGTGCACTTACACACACCAAAAAAACATACGAAGTACCCTTACGGTAAACGGCTTACCTCAAGTACCACCTTGTGCATTCGGTCCAAGTCAGCAGTATAAGCTTTCGTATTTGGATCGTCATGAAAGAGATGTATTACAGCGGAACAAGCGTGGCAAGCTTGTGCTATAACGGCCCCAGTTGGCCAATGCAACGCGTGCAACAAGTCGCTTCGGACAACCACGTATTGCACGAGAGACGCCGCCATCTTTACCAGCACCGCAAGATGTAAACCATCGACATAAATAATGTTTTGGCGTCAGACGCTAAAAGTTCTGTAGCACTATAATAAATTATGGTATCTCTTTCACCAGCAAGACTGACCAGCAGACATTTCCAGTCAATAGTCGATACACACTGGCTTTTTGAGTTTTTCTATAAGCTACAGAATTAGCCTACATGACAACTTCCTTAATCAGAGCTTGTAATACTGAAAAACTACGGTTTAAGTCCATCACGCCAGTGAAACAAAGTTGTCTGTTCAGTTAGTAGTTAAGTTTAATTAAGATTACTGCATAACTTGTAAATGTAAAGCGCAGTGCGTCTTGCAGGCGTTTAATTAAAGAAAAGATATTATTATTATTATAACTTGTTCTCAGGCTCTCAACCTAGAATTTTGCATAAATTTTGCTTAGTCCTTTTTTCCTACATGTAATAAGTTGTGGTCTGTCAACTTAATTTTCTTGAATAAACGAAATATATTGCCTACATTAACTAGGAAAGGTTTTATTACACGAATGATATATAAATGACTATCGATATGTTTATTCTGCTATTTAGCATACTTTATGTAACAATGAGATTAACTGCATTTTCACTTACTTTATTAGGCCTATTGATTATTTAGTTATGTGTATATATATATATATTCATTGTTGTTCATAACTGATTGATGTTCCCGCAGTGCGTTTGCAGGCGGTCCATTAAAGTATATACTTACTTACTTACTTACACCGAGAATCTGGCACACCACATCTCGACCAGTGATTACAACATTGGCTTAATAAACCTTTATTCGCTAGGGTCCGTAGGCTCCTCCAGAGTATTTTTCACGTCATCCACAAGAGGCCGCTGCTATAACACGACTGTAGTCCTGCAGTGATTTCCATTGCAATGCCTCAGCATACAAACCTGTACAAGCGAGGAGGGCAGCCGCCGCGTTAGTCATCGTTGCTGAGACAGTTTCCCGTCCGAAAAACTGCTGATCTTATTTTTAGTCATCCGGCCGAAATCTTCAGGAAATGTCGCCAATTTCCCGTGCGAAAAAATTGATGACCTTTTTCAGCCATTCACTCCAAATTTCAAGAAAATAAGAGCGGGCGGGTGGGGCTGGTTCCGGTGGGCCAAAATTAAAATTACCGGGCAATGCCGAGTACGACAGAGAGGTGGAGACAAGATGGGTCAGCGAGTTAAGTGGTCGGTGGACGAGTGAGATGGTGAAAATAAGTGGGGAGTAGGAGGGGTGGGATGGGTGAGGTGAGGGTGGGAAGTATAGGGATTTGGCCGGGAGCTATGGGCAAATCCTAAATTTCCCCGACCCGTGCAACGCCGGGTAACGTACCCCAGCTAGTAGGCATAAAGACGGTAACGCCACTCGATGTATTCATATAATCAGTGTCGTTGAACAATAACTATGCAGACAGACACAGCAGCAGACACAATGTCATGACTTCGTAAGGAAACTCTTATTTTATCGCACGCAAAAAATGCGTGAGCCGGGAGTCGAACCCGGGTCAATTGCTTGGAAGGCAACTATGCTACCGCTATACCACTCACGCACATGCAAACTGTAGCTGCACTAGTGCAATGTATGCCAGCTCCAATTTCTATCAATTTTAAATAATTTGATTTTTTAGTTTATTTGTATATCACATTTAGCTTACATTGCAAGCAAGACTGAGAACTATTGTTATTATCACCTATGCAGCTATGCTTGTCACAAATAAGCGGGTTCGACATCTCAGTATAGGTCAGGTCAATTCGGGGGCGGAAGTGACCCCAAGGACCTGCAATGTAAGGTCAATGCCGGAAGTGTCGTTTTTGCATTAAAAATGGAGATTGTTGATGGTTTAGATGACTTCAAGCGATGGAATATGGATGCACTAAGAAAATTTTGTCGTAATCGTGGGTTGAAAGTCATGCAATGTAGAAAGAAAGAGGAGTTAGTCGCTTTAGCGTAGGCCGCATATAGCCAGAACTATCCAGTCATCGTTAATAAAGATGAGGAGAAATTGGAAGCGAGCGAGCAGTACAAGGAGCTACTGTGCCTCGACGACGGCACACGTATTCCGGATCCTTTTCAACTGCAGACTGACTGGTTGTCTGAAAGTGAGGGAATGCAATTTTGGCCGCCGTGCATGATAATGAACATTTCGGAATATCTAATTGCCAACAACGAACGTCCGTTGTGCACTCGTCTCCGCAATGACTACAAAGAAGGTATGTATAGAACGGACATATTTTAATAATCTTTTCCACTGTTGTAAATTATTTGCAGTCTTGTATGATGAATTGTTATTTAGTCATTGCTGAAGTACCTACTAGATGCGTCCTCATTTTGATGGGTCTTGCGGTCTTATCCTAGCCTTTGATAACGAACGGCTGTAAAAATCTTTAAAAGAACTAAGCGCCCGTATGTCTTAGAACAATCCTTCCCAGCAGTCTATAAACCAACTAATATAGTTGGGTACTTATGGGTTTATTCACCTGATTTAATTTTTTTTTCCCATTCGATAATTTTTAATAAATTCTTAAATAAATGAAATAACAAGAAAAAAATAAATCAGGTGAATTAACCCATAAGTACCCATTATTTTAAAGCTCTGTTCTTTTCATGGTTGCCATTTGGAAGCTGTTTTCTAGAAATAATGAATATGTCAGCACTTCGTCTTTTTTGTAAGTTGTCTATTTCTAAGCATTTTGATCAGTATACGTGACCAATGCTGTAGAATTGCAATTTTTGGCAGTAGCAACTAATTTCTAGAATTCATGTATTTTTAGCAGTGCTTTTGCATTAATTTTGAATTGTATTTGCCCGTAGTTGCAATAATTAATTGTGATAGTCCTAAAGTTGGGCAGGATTTGCCTTTACATATTGTTAAATTTGCGGATATTATATGTGAGAACTTAACAAATGTGCCTTCACATTGTGACTTTTACAATGTACTTTAAGAGTTATTTTTGACTTAGTCTGTATTAGAAATGGTTACTTTATTCAGATATTGTACAACTCGTGTATTATGTTTATTCAGGCAAAGCTTTCAGCTACTTCGCATCGCAGGAATCCTGGATTAAGGAAATATTCTTCCATAAGATTTCACCTGACAGTGATTTATGCTTTCTGAAGAGTGCCTGCACGCCTTCACAGAGAATTCAGCAAATCCCACACAAGCTATGGGTTTGCTTCAGTCTCAAAACCGGCTCAGTAATCAAGGCCTACTGTACATGTCTTGCTGGGTAAGTCAAGGAAATATATTTTAATTTTTACTTTGTGCAATTATCTTACAAACTTATATTAGTCAAATTAGATTGGCTTGCTAAACATCCCCAAAGCATTTGAGCTAATCTATGATCAGGAGAGTTACCGTATGCATGTTAAATGCTCATTTCCCAAAGTTTTGCGCCCACTTGTTGCTTCATCCAGCCACCAGGAGCCCTCTGTTTTCTAGTTGTTTATACTGATCCTCGAGCTGGAACTATATTGCTGCCTTAACTTTTCTGCCTTCCACTTCCCGTTTTCGGATTAATAATAATAATTACGACAATTTCTATGGCTTACAAAGCAAGTAACATGTGGGATAAGCCATAGGGAACAAATATGATTTTGGCACGGATTTAAATCATTTTAAGGAGCCAGCCGATGAAATAGCGACAGGAAGTCTGTTCCAGCATCGAGGACCAGCGGCCGAGAAAGCCCGATCATCTTCGATGATCGGAGCCGAAGCCCGGCCGTGGAGGAATGAGTCTGTGCAGAAATTACACAGGTACTCAGGCGCAGCTCCATGAAGTGATCCGAAAACAAGGAGACACAGCTTGAACTTAATGCGAGATGGAACATGCGGCCAGTGGAGCATATCACGGAGAAGTGACCAGCGTAATGACGAACTGCGCCACAGCGTGGAGTACCGACTGGTGTCCATCCACGAGGCACGCAGTTGCACCAGTCAGAAATCTGTTACAGCGGTCTTCTTTGGAAGTGTCGAAAGCAGCATTGGCCGCTCTGACAGCCTCAACCTATAAGATCTTGACGCAGCTCATGAGAAGATGGAGCTGCCAGATGCAAAATGTCCAAGTGACATGATGCCTTATGGACAGATCAGACTCCAGCCGGACGACAAGATCGCACACAGAGGTCGAAGGCCTCGTCAGGTTCCCGCAAGAGCACCGTGCAGCGATAACAGAAATATTAGCGAAGCCACTCATGCGTGTTTGAGCAGATCCGATCCAGTGAAAACAGAGGACTCAACGGATCTTTATAATGTTCAATTAAAAATGCAGTGTGTAATAAAAAAATAAGTGTGTATTTATGTCATTTGGTCTAGAAATTGAGCCGAGGTACACCAAATGAAACTCAGTTTATGCGACAAAAATATCAGCAGTCTTAAAGTTCCCCTTTATATTCTATAGGGGAATCCGTACACTGATTCATCCACTCTGAAGCAGTGTGGATGACTGTTCTCTATAACACAGTTGTCAGTCACAGCCAAATATCCATTTAAGAGAATAGAAAAATGTACGTATTCCCGTATGGAAAGGAAAGGTTTGGAATTGCAGCTCTGTTTTTGTCTCATCAACTGAGTTTCACAGACACAACTTGAGACTTACTTGAGCTTCTTAGAGACTTTTCTATAATGCAACTTGGTTCTTTTTCATTATCCTATTATCCATATTATCCATTTTGATTACTGTACTTTGGCTATTGTAAATTTAGAGGAGTCTGGTTGGTAACGTGATATTCTAACATCACTATTTTTCCTTCAATTCAGGCTTGGATCAACATGCAACCATGTTGCAGCATTGCTGTTCAAAGTCAACTACGCATGGGAGCATGGTTTGACAGAAGGATGCTCCAAGCCATCCACATCAATGGAGAATCGATGGCTTTCACCTACACTGAGCAATGTTCAACCCGTGAAGTCATGCGACATGATCATCGAAAAGCCAAAATTTCGTTTTGGCGCCAAACCGAAGTCTACTGCTCGTAAGTCTACGACTGGCCGGCGATTATTTTCCACGGTTCGCAGCAGTTCCTGTTCTCAGCCATTAGTACTTGATGAAGTAGCTGGGGCGATGTTTCCAGAATGTCCGAACGCTGTTGCTCTACGCTACAGTCATTCTGAATCGCCACAGCAGTACGATCCATCAGCTGATGTCAATGTTGAATTGACAGAAGAATGCGAGTCAACACCCATATCGGTTGATATGAATTTTGTAGAATATGCTAAACGTTTTGATTGTGCTGCTGATTTTGTTCTGCCGGTATGTTCAGATGCTGCACTTAAGCAGATCGAAGAAGAAACACGTGGACAAAGTAAAAGTCCACTTTGGTTTGTTTTACGAAGAGGGCGGATTTCTGCTTCAATTGCACATGAGGTTTTTACAAGAGCCAAAAAACTTATTGCTGGTAAAGTGTGTGATGCTGCTTCTGTTATCAAATTGATAACCAAGGGGAAAAATGTTAGGGCTGACCTTCCATCTTTGAAATATGGCCGAGAAAGTGAAGTGGAAGCGGTGGAAACTTACTATGTTGTTCAAAGCGTTGATCACGAGCACTTGTCAGTAAAATAATGTGGCTTATGTATTCATAAGAAACTTTCATTTTTGTGCGCTTCACCCGATAGAATTGTCTGTTGTAGTTGCTGTGGTGAGGGATTACTCGAGGTTAAGTGCCCAATTAGTTGTGCAGACGCAGATCCAACTGAAGTCACTTTACCGTATCTTGTGTCCGTTGATGGTCGTGTCATGTTAAAGCGGTCTCATAAATATTACACGCAGATTCAAATGAAGATGGCAGTTACTAACAGGCAGTGGTGTGATTTCTTTGTGTTTAGTAAGTGTGGCTATTTTCTGGAAAGAGTGATGTTTGATCAATCATTCTGGGATGTTTGCCAGTCAACGTTGGAAACTTGTTTCAACTCCTTTGTTTTGCCCAGCATGGTGAATTCTATTGCACCATGTTCAAGCAAGGCACAAGTATAATTAAGAAATATTGAAATAATATAAAAAGTTATTAATTACATTAGGCTGAGTGTATGTTACATAGAATCAATGCTTGTAACTGCTTCAATTTTCGTTGCAATGACTGTTAGAATTTTTTTCACGTTTCTTTTAATTACACAGATCTTTGATATAGACATTCTAACATTGCCCCCATGGGTATGTAACAGTACTAGAGTTGAAAATTATGATAAGATCACAAATCACAGATTGGTTGATCCATATGAATGGATTTCTATATTCTTTAAGTAATGCTATGAGTAAAAAAGTTACATGCAATCGATCTACTTCACCAACGGATCTAACAGATTACAAAGAGCAGCACAGATAATCAAAATCTTGTCAAACAGTGGAATTAAAGACAATGGTAATACAGAACTCAAAATTTTAAACCACTTTATGCGATTAATTGCACGTTCAACATGGATTCTGGCATTTGCTATTTTCTTGGTTTTTAGGACATTGCTTCGCGACATTTGCTGCAAACCTGCACTAGGTGGTGGAATCTCCAATGTAGCATTGCGAAACATCAAGACCTCTCTTATTGTGAATCCACGATCAGCCATGATTAAGTCATATGGCTCAATCAAATCAAGAAAACCCGACTTCTGCACAATGTATCTGTCTGTGGCACGACCACCCCATGCATTGGAGACAAATGATATCATGCCATCTGGTGTTATTGCTATTAGATACTTCAGAGTATTGTGTTTCTTATAGTCGGACCAGGTGCAGGCCTGCAATTTTAAATCACGTGGACGCTCGATGAACGTTTCACTGCAATCTATGGTACAGCGCAGAGATGGATATTTCTGCCGCAGAGATTTTGGCATAAAACTGCGAATCTGACTTTTATCTGGCCAGAAAACTAAACATTGCAATTCTCGTGCCAAGAAAGTGATCCACGTATTTATAATACATGAGCAGGTCCCTACGCTAATCCCAAATAAGTTTGACAAAAACTGATTTGTTAATCCCAGTCTCAGTTTCATTAGTGTTAAAATGAATTCATCTTTGCAACTCAAAATTCGCTTTGCACCAGACTTTGTTGGAGTTTTTCGGAAATTTCTTCTGTAGCCGGTTGTTGACATTCTTTTGGGGCCCATCCAGTATCTCATTCGCTCAGCTCGTGCTTTCAGCAAATTGAACAATGAGTTTAAAGCTGCTTTGTTTGGCAGACCTGTATTAAGCTTAACTTGTTTATCGTTACAAATAAACAAAGTGCATTTCGGAAGCAATGACGAATTTTTAGTCTGTAAAGCCAGTAATGATTCTTTTAATGTTTGCATTTCCACATGCAATTGCTGAATGTCCACTGCACTACTGTGACATCCTGGACATGATTGTTCTAGTGTTTTAATATTGTCAGAAGATGCCATAGATACAGCATCCGGTGTGTTGCTAAAAGGTAGACTTTCTACTTGGGTTGCTGCATAGCAGTGGTCGTGTGTCACAGTTCGAATACAGATTTCTTGACTCGCTTCTGCAGTGTCGTCTGGTTCCAATAGCATAGTACTTTCTTTATCTAAAACACCAGAAAATATTTTATAATGGAGTTAGAAAAAATTACACAATGGAGAAGAATTATTCAAATATGAATGTGCATTATTAGTAGTCTTGTATATTGAACCAGTTCTGTTGCTTATAGTTGCTGCCCGTTGTAAAACGTTTCTGCTTTATTGAATGGGAGCTATCAGCCCTACGAAAAGTGAGCTGAACTCAGTACAGAGTACACTTACAGCTCTGCAGTATGTAAAAATTTTCAAGTCTCTCTTAGTAGTGTTGCATCTGTACTGCACTTTATGCATGAAAAGATAATATTACATACTGTAGGTTATCCAGAAGATTACTATTTATGCAGAAATGCTTTTCACGCAACAATGTTGTTGTTACATTTGTATCGTGATTTTCTTACACAACTTAAGTGTTTGACCGCTTTTATGTATGCATTATTATTTTGTTTAACCACTGTCTGGGAATGAACAATTGAAAATGGTCAACCAAAAAGATCTGACATAATTATATATAACTTATAGAAATAATTATGTGCAGTTAATTTTATATATGTAATTATGTATACATGTAATTATGTGTGCATAATCTATGCAGTATGCATGCATATTAGAGTGTCTCTTAGCATAATGTAAAGAATTGTTTTTAAATTTCTCTCCGTCTCACCCTAACTTGAAAAAGTGCTATATAAATTTTTGGAATGAAGGAATAAAAGTGAATGGAAGGTAATAGCCTGTTTCACTCATTCAATAGATTGAAGTTAGCTAATTAATATAGGAATTCTTTAACAATGCGAATTATGTGGCATATTTTTAGGCAATAGGTGTAGAAGTGCTAAAACTTTTATATAAAAAAACAACCTCTAAATAGTATCCGTTTTAGACCAAATTTCTTTAATTTTTTTCTTTATAAACCGAACAACTTGACAGGGTGAGAGATTTAAAATTTATACTTTAATTTTTAAAGTCTTGTTACTGTGTTATAATGCATATATTTGTATTAAGGAAAGTTACACTATTAAAAAAACATAGTTATCCACTAAATTGCTTTATAAAAAGATGCAAGTTTTGTCGTGAACTGGGCATCTTTTTTGCAGCATCGATGTACAATATGTGTATCAAAAATTACAATGTGGCTTGTCATCAGTGTTTCTGAGGTTCTACAATGAGAATATTTGTAACGCTCGTTTTATACGTTTTCTGTAATTAGCATTATATAGGCAGGTGTGCTGTCCTGTGAATACTGCATTTATTTTATTTACATTTCTTTTGTCTTGTTACTGTGTTATAATTATTTGTTGAATAAAAGATTGATATATTAAGGCTGGCACTCAGAACACTCAATTAACATGTTACGATGTTTTGCGTGATGCAATAACCCTCTATTCTATGGAGGGACTGAGCAGTATGCAACAGCAGAATTTGACACAAGAGTAGTTTGTCGATATAATTATGATGCAATGACGGATCTTGGTTTGATGTGAAAATTAACTGCTACATGTAAGTCAACTATTTTAACATACATGTCTGAGTGTAAACTCAGACTATCACCTTTTTCCTGAGATCAAGAAGTGTGTCCGAGCTTTGATAAATTGATACTTAGTTGTCCAAAACAATTTGACTACTCTTTAGCCTTTACTGATTATGGTTTGCCATTCGTATTTCTTACAAACTATATTATACACATGAGAATTGCCAATAGGGTTGAGAGGGTTCAACTCATAGGATCCCATAGTAAAGTCTTCATTGCATACCCAACTCCACATAAATCAATGTCTGACACATCTGCTTTTTTTACCACTCTCATTATATATATATTTTTTAACACTATTATATAAATATATATTGTCTGAAACTTCAAAGACTCTAGATCTATATATGGTGTGTGAAGACCACCATCTTTAAAGAATACAATTAATGTTACAACACACCTTCAGAAATCCTTTGGATCTTACATTCCTTTCGAAACTTCTTTGTTGGATGTAGAACTGATGGTGTGTTTGGCAGCTGTCGCTTTTGCATAACAGTGACCTCATAGCCTGTGCAATAAGATATACATACAATACATGCATTATTTACTATTAAAAAAGACTTCACCCATACAGCCTTATGAAATTTAATTATTCAGTTCGTCAATTCTTTATGCTCTGCAGCTATGTGGTTGATTATGGAATCCAAGAGTGTTGCAAGCTAAAAAGAAACATTTGTTTTTATCATTTATATTTAATTATTTTATGGTAAAGGTATTGACCATACTCACTTTACAAGCGTTGGGCCTGTATTTGATGTCCACTGTCAGGCCATCAGTCCTTTGGTGGCATTGCCATACATGGGGATTAGGTGGCAAAGGTCTTTTCAACGAGCCCAAGGCTGCACATTTTATTGAGCAATGTCCACTCTGGATTAGAAGACTGAGTCAACCTGGCTGGGCCAGTTGTGCTTGAAATTACCTCCTTTTGCTCTTCGTGCCAGTATGTTACCTCTCAGCTATCACACCGCCCCCGTGACATAATATCATCATACGTAGTACATAAAATTGTAAGTATTAGTTTTGTTTACATTTCACTTTTTAAGGAAATAACAAACAATTAGATTCTAATTTGACAAATTAAAAGCAATACAAGAAAGATTACAGCAACATAAGCCATACATAAACAATTAAACAGTTATGCTATATCTCAACAATCACCAGTGTGCGTACATGTATATATGTGTCTGTGTGTGTATTGAAGAATTACTACAAATAATTTACCTAGATTTAGTGAAGGATCCGGGTTGCACAAAGAAGGAACTCCATCTAAAAAATGGTGCGAACATACTTTGTTGTTTTTATTTGGCTGCCAGTTTTGACCAGTGTACTTATCAGTACGATTCATCTGAAAATATAACCAAAAGTATAGAAGATCTATCTCCTCTTGTTCAGTGAATTGACAAATATTCGCTTTAAACTAATAATAAACATTTAAGCAGTATTTCTTTCAGGATTTCTTGGGTGAATGGGAATATTTGCATTTCCTGATGTTAGCAGCATAGCTGTTTGCCTGTTACAATGGTATTAGCCGATTAAAGACAGAATCAAGAGCAAAACCATCCAATAACGGCGTTAAGGCCATGTAAAAGGTCAGTGTGGTCATTGTAAAAGATGATGCACTATGTCTTATACGACGAAATCACGGTCTATGCGGTCATTAGTTATAATTACTTTACTTCTATTAACGCACATATGGCGAGATTTTCACATAGGCTAGGAGCCTACATGTAGGCCTGGGTAATAAATATACAAAACATTTTTTCCAATGGGTTGCTATAAACGGTGCCATTATATAATTATAGGATTGTACATTTAGGCCTACCTACAACTCAACCTACCAGATCGGTCCACCGTCTTCTTCCATCTGGATCTTTGCTTACCGAAGGAAAATTAAATAGTCTGAACGGCGGTTCGCATATGCAGTGAGCAATACCAAAGTTAATATTGTGCAACGCACAGAACTGCTCTCTCCACAGTTTTAGTCTCATTTCGCTGTTTCTACAATTTACAACTGCACAATGAACTGACATTGTTTCTGGCAAGTTTATTTATTAACTGTAAAATTCCAGATTAGCGCAAACACTCTGAGATTAGCGCGCTTACAACATTGGCAGAATCATTCTAGGGAGTCTATAAATAGCCTAAACGCTTCATTAATTCATTACCTCTATCCCCCGAATCGACCTTTGGTGACCCGACCCACTGCGCACGCGCGCGCCAGATGTCGATTCCGCTTATTCTGAAACAATTTGAAAATGCTCTTCTAGGCATTCTGCATCAAAACCAAAGACGCGTTTGTGATCAAACCGATTCTCATGACATGTTTTTGAACCCATTAGAACGTCGAGTTAACTGTCACGATTACGATTATCCACATTTTTTCTACAATTTTTCAGTTCTGCAGCTGCAAACGTACAAGCACTGAAAGCCATGGGGCTTAACCTGGGACTAATATCGAACAAAACTTGTGCCAAAATTCTTTTGTTGTTTATTTTCTTCTTCTCTGCGTCTGCGCAGATTGAATTTGTAAGGAAATGATACTAAGACAATCATGAAGTAAAAATAAATATTTAAGAACTAGAAGTCGCCGAGAAATTCTAAATTTTAAGAAAGTGAGGCGCTAAATAACTATGATGAACAGGCGAAGTGTTTCCGGTGCGTTCAGCATAATATTGAAGTTATATACAAAATTTAATGTTTAACAGCGTAATCTCTGTCGCTCACGCTAATAAATTTATCTAGCGACATTTCTAGTAGTGCGTCGGCTGTTTGTAAGTGTACGATGGTTTGATTTGCATTCTGATCTGATTACTGCTTGTGCGGCGTCTCACTGTGCTTGTAACGCGCTTTCTTAATCTCGAGATTTATACACGCAACGGCCTAAATAAATAAAACCGAGGTCGAATCTCTGAACACTGGAATGACAAGGAAGCCCGATCATACGAAACTATTCAAATTAAACACGTGACTTTATTTACAGCTGTCGTATACACGCTTATTTGTTTATTATATCAATTTGGCAGAAATTCGTTTGGCGGATTTCGGCGATTCCGGACGCACCTGCCAGGTGCTAAGCAGAAAGATGTGTGGGTTATGTAAAAAGCTCGCATGGATGCCTATTAAACGGATGAATTATTCATTCTTGCGATTTCACTTTTACTTTTAGGATTTATGAGTTTCTCTCACCTTTTCTCTTGTTTTGCAGGTGTGAGATAAAGTCTCTCAAAAAAGTGAACGTCAAACGACCGAATTCTCAGTTTCTTTTTCTGGAACAAAGTCAGAAAATGGATCACGACGCTGTACCCGCTGTTGGCAGTGACGTTGTGAGTGGAGATTCGTTTGCAAGTTCCGAACAGCTTGATCTTCAATCTGATCTTCGAAACACAATTCAGAATAATTGTTGTATGGAAACTGAGGAGTGTCGGCCGGTAAAAGAACATTCAGAAACCATTTCAAACGATGCTGGAGTTGACATTCGAAGTGAACAGTCTGTTGTTTCTGATTTTCTTCCTCAGAAAGGCAGTGCGACGGTTGCAGACTGTGACTTGATTTGCGATGTTCTGAAAAACAATGATCCTCATTTGGCTGAGCATGAAATTGACGGAGAAAAGCCGCAGAATCACTCATCACAGGATGTTTTGGTCAGTGTCCTCAGCCAAGGGTCTGGGGATGGATGCAGTTATGGAAAGAGAGTTTCGGATTCAGCGGAGAGCTGTGATGAGCCGGCATCCAAGCGTTTGAAAGCTAGCCATGACTTTGAGGTGTCTGATCTGGTGACCACAGAAGTTCAGACTGGTATCTCAAGTGCAGCACTTGCTGAAAATCTTGATGTTTCGGTAAATGTCGCAGAAGTGGGAAATACAGATCAAAGTGAACGAGTGGCCGAACTTTACTGTCCTGTCAAAGAACCTCTTTCTTCTGTGGTTGATATCAATCCATCCACAAGTGACATCCAGGCCGATGATATCAACAAACCACAAGAACCTCTTTCTTCAAAGGTTGAAATCAATCTATCCACAAGTTACATCCAGGCCAATGATATCAGCAAACCACAAGAACCTCTTTCTTCAAAGGTTGAAATCAATCCATCCACAAGTGACATCCAGGCCGATGATATCAACAAACCCCAAGAACCCCTTTCTTCTAAGGTTGAAATCAATCCTTCAACTAACAACATCAAGTCCGATGATTTCAATAAACCTAAGGAACCTCTTTCTTCTGTGGTTGAGACCATTCCACCTACTAACAACATCCAGGTCGATGATTTTGATAAAACTCAAGAACTTCTTTCTTCTGTGAATGAGTTGAATCCTCTTACTAGCAACATCGAGGTTGATGATTTCAGTAAGCCCATTGTACCTCGTTCTTCTGTGGTTGAGATCAATCCATCCACGATTGACATCAAGGCCGGTGATTCCAATACACCCAAAAAGCTGATTAGTGTGGACAGTGCGGAGGGAAACACAGAATGTACGCAACAGATGACGACTTCAGACGCCCCATTTAGTCAGCCAAAGCAGGACTGTGTGGAGTCACTGCAACACACTGAGAATCCAAACGTTACAGATAACGGTTCTGCAGTCAAAGCGTCAAGTGTGCAGAAGGAGATGATTGCGTCCGAGGTATCATTGACCCAACCAGAGCAGGAACGCTCGGAGTCATTTCAACGCATTGAGAATCCTAACGTTCCAGATAACAGTTCTGCGATCCAATCCGCAAGCAATCCAAGCATTGAAACTCTGATTGCTTCTCAAACCACTGACCGAACGATCGAAACGCCTTCAACTAGCATGACTCTGGCAGGAGATATATCCGAATCGCGAGACACGCATAGAGACCCTCCTCCTCTGGGGGTTGGTTTGGTCGAATCTTTCATCAGCGATGAGAAACCTGGGACCAGCCGCTCGGACGCTGTAGGCGGTGAGACGTGTCTAAGTCCTTTTGAGATTTCGTTGGTCATCGACAACCTCATCCGACGAGAGCTGGAAGCTAGTGAAAGCAGCCGCGGTTCTGAGGCGGAGGAGATGTCGGATGACGATGACTCGGGAGATGAGGAGTCGGTGTCGGATGAGAAGATGGACGTAGATGACGAGGGGGTGTCATCTCGTTCTGATTCGGAAGGTGCTGTGAGAATGAAAGATGAGGATGAGTCATCTGGGTCACGTAAGGATGATGCAAATGAGGGAGCAGATCAAAGTCAGGTTGCTTGCGAATCGTTATCGCAGGAAAAAGATGAAATGGCGAAGACTGCGGCTGATTGCAGATCTAGCGAATCTGCTGCAGATGAGTCAAAGAGTGACTTGAACTTGGCTAGAGCCGGTTTAAATATCGATTCAGATAGAGACAAAATATCCAGTGAAACTTGTGACAAAGCAGAAGAGAGTGTTAAGGAACTGGATATTGAATGTGGGATAACAGAAGGCACTATTAAGAAGCCTGATGTTGAATGTGAGAAAACAGAAAGCTCGATTAAGAAGCTTGATGTCGAGTGTGAGAAAACAGATGACATTGTTAAGAAACTTGATATTGAATGTGAAAAAACCGAAGACACTGTTAAGAAGCCTGATGTTGAATGTGAAAAAACTGAAAACACTCCCAAGCCTGATGTTGAATGTGGAAAAACAGAGAACAGTGTTCAGGGGCTTGAAGTTGAAGGTGTCCGTAGCGGCCAAGAGGTCTCAAGTGAGGCGACTCCAGTCAAAGTGAGTGATTTAGTTGGCCTGGTTGATTCTACAAACAGAGACTTGGTCTCAGAGGTTGGAGGTATTTTGATGCAAGAGAACAGCATTAAGGAAGCCTTGCCTCAGAATACAGATGGAGGTATGCCTAAGAGCAGTGAGTTGCTGGGAGGTGGCGATACCGTGTGCAGTGGTGAGACAGTTGCCACACTGGAGTGTGCGGCAGAGGCGCTCGTTGCGAACGCATCTGATGTGGGCACAGAGGAGGTTGCGAAGAAGTTGTACGATCCGTTTGAGGACATGGAGGTTGTGGACGAAGATGCGGCAACTGACGAAGATGGTCCGGCGTCTGCTGACGACACAAACGATAAGACGAAGACCGCCAGCAAAAAAGGTGCAAAAAAGGCGAAAGACCGGTCTGCCCAGGACAGCAGACTCAAGCCGGTGCAGTATGGACCGGAAAGAGAGGACCCGACTCAATGGACTAAAGACGACCAATGGTCTCGGGACAACCAATGGTCTGGTAATGAACAGGGTCAGTGGCCTGTTGATGATCAGGCGTCCTGGTACGACCAAAGCAATGTCACCCAAACGTACATGCAGAGCAGAATGCCTGGGGCCGTGCCACCTCCTATCGGACCCGATGCGAATTACGGACCTTCGAACTACGACCCATCCAACAGCGGGAACATGTCAGCGTACGGAATGCCACCACCGAACAGCATGCCACCGCCACAAGCGTCTTGGCCAGCTCCTCCAGGTTACATGCAACCGTATCCAGGAGCAATGCCGCCGCCAATGGGATACGGTATGCCTATGCCCTACGGTGGAATGACGATGCCACCATATTTTGGACAATGGGGCCAGTGGCCCCCTCCAGGACCTGCCTATCCCATGGTTCATCCACAACAACAACAGCACCAGCAGCAGCAACAGGGCCAATCCTACCAGGACTGGCAGAACTGGTGGCAGAGTTACTCCACGTGGTACAGCAGCTACATGACGGGATGGAACCAACCTCCGACAAATCCTCCACAGCCGATGGACGTGTCCCACTACCAGTCGCAGGGTTCCTGGTCGACTGCCAATCAACAGTATGCCCCGCCTCCTCCGACTTCCAAAGCTCCTCTTCTTCCTTCTCCTCAACCTCCCCTCCCCAAGCAGCCTCCGAGGAACGTCGTCTCCTCTGCGACGAAAACTGACGTTGCGTCGTCGAACGCAAAGGTCAGCTACAGGCCGACGGTAGCGAAGGGTCCGATCCTCAATCCGTCGGCGTCCACCGTGGTACCGTCTTCGGCACCAAAACTGAGATTTGCGATTTCAGGTCCTGTGCCGTCTGCGACTCCGAAGTCGGCGCCGCCCACGACTCCGAAGTCGGCGCCGCCCGCGACTCTGAAGTCGGCGCTGTCGGCGAAGAGTTCGGAGTCTATGCCTGCGAGAAAAGAAGTGGCCGCAGGTGAATTGATCTTTGGATTTCTTAGCGGTGGGTAGATAGGTGGGCGTTGAAACTGTGGTTGAGGGGAGACTTTATGTGTTGCAAAGAAGGGTCCTTTACAGAGATATCCCAGGGCATTGTAGTCCTCTGCATTCCACTTTTTTAACGAATTGTATTGTTGCTATAAGTTTAAATAGCGCCTCTCACAGTGTACATCAATCAGAGGCACTTCTTTTTGTTTTAATAATAAAACCCCTGTTATAAACAAAGACAAAATTTTTCTATATAGTCTTCAAATGGCCATGCCAGTGCTACAAGGCTACCTGCTCAAGCTTTTTTCTGGCCTCCCGACACTGCCCAGAATGTTACAATATTCCACTGACAATTTAGTAAACAATAATCTTTTGTCGTTTGTTGTATGTGTTCAGAGTGGCTCAATGCAATGTGACTGTGATAAAATTCATACTTCTAATTACATATTTGTGCAATTTTCGATAAATTTATTCCAACCGCCTTATTTAAAATGCAAGACTTTATAGCGCTATATTGCTTTTATGGTTTTCCAATGTTGTGCACGTTTTTGTTATTTGTTTATTTATTGTGATGGGGACTTTCGTGTCAGATTTAGACTTGTTTTTTGGAGCTAGTCAATAACTGATTATTATATTTATGACTATTTTCTGGAAGATATCTGCTGACTTCGTTTACAAACTCTTCTTGACTTAATCAGTTTTAAGAATACGAGTCACCGACTCACCGTAATTTACATTACATTTACATTACATTACCGTACTTCTGTTTTACAGCTTCAAATCTTTCTGCAATGTAGCTGCTGTGTTGCCATTAAAGCATGCATGTGGCATCAGCCGCATGTATGCTTTAAAGCGCCTTCGTGAGGTTATTGTAAGGCGCTATATAAATGTTCGTATACATAATATACATCAGAACTGTATTGAAGAAAATGTGTGCATATGTGTAGGTCATCAGTGAATGAACTAAAGATTTTATTCGTATGCCACCATAGTCAGTAGTGTACATGGCCTTAGGTTCCGTGCGAATGCAAAGTGAAACTGCTAATGAGCATTGAGCAAGATTTTGAAGTATTTCATTATAAGTGAACATATCCAAAAATTAGTTTCTTATGCTAGAAGTAAAATATATGTTTGTAAGTATGTATGTATCACTTAATTAATGTATCATCGCAAGGATCTTGTAAAGCATTGCAATGTTACTATGAAACACAAGTTCCAGATTTTAGTAGATTGTTGCAGATCAATTGACAACAATTCATATATCTACTGATGTTCTCTGTGGTATTCAGAGCATTTTAAGAACTTGTTAGAGCAGTTTTAAAGGCGCTATATTGATCACACAATAATTAAATGTTTTTATATACATTTCTTTGTTGCTACGTGCATTGTTTTCTGGATCCTTTGACTGACTTCTTTCGATTTCAACCAGCTAGGAACCTTGTCTTACTGGACGTGGTACGTACACTTTACGATCTGGAATTTTTTTACTATGAACATTAACTTTGCTATGTAGTTATTTTCACTTGGGAAACAATCCAAGGCCTAGTATCATGCTATATTTTACAGTTATTTTCTACGTTCTCGAGAGCTGCTGTAAAAGCTTTGTTGTTTTTGCGATTGATGTTAACAGGAGCGAAGAATGAACAAGAAACTGGAAACAATATTTGGGTTGGTAATCTTCCGGTGGGAACCAGCGCAGTTGATGTCAGAACTTTAATCAGTAAGCACGGCAAGGTTAGTACTATGATCTTTTTTCTAGTTGAAAACTTGCAGGTAAGAAGAAGCAATTTGACGTTGTTTCACGATGGGTCCATTTTGATTTTTTTGAGTGCATTTCAACTGTTTTTTTTAATTGCGATGAAACTGTGTTGTGTTGAAGGTTCTCAAGTGCAAAGTCGGTTCGATGAAGACGCAGAAAGATGCTGGCCTGTCCGCTCTGGTTACCATGGAGACGGCTGATGATGTTGCTGTGTGTGTTCAGATGCTGCACGAGTCGCACTACAATGGTCAGCGGATCTTGGTTCGAAAGGTACATCTTATTGTTACGGAGCAACAACCATTGTTTCATTTTAGGTTTGTTTTCTAGCCTTGACGGTTCGATGGCAGTTTGCATTGCAATTTGTGGATTTATGTAAATATCAATTGTTCTAACTTGAACGATGTTTGGTTGATGTTTCAGCTTAAGCAGCAGTGATCAGCAGCAAGAGTCGGACCGTGACCTGAGCGATCTTCAAGATCATGAGTCGCACCTGAAGGCGCTCGAGTATGCCGGATGCGAAATAATCTTTGCTCTGTTGTTCCTCACACTGTTCTGTTTATGTTTTATGCTTAAACATGTTTTCCAGAAATTTCTCAATGATTTTTATCTGTCTGCTGCGTGTGACTGTCTGCGTGAACTCGGATGCTTGCTTGCATTGCTGCTAATTACATCCTGATGCTGACGAATATTTTTTTTAGATTAGATTAGAAATTCTCATTAACTACAGAATTGCATTCAGATTTGAACCCATGGGCGGAGTTTGGTTTCTGTTCTTGGAGGGGCTAAAGCCTTCTTGGGTGGGGACTAAGCCCTGGAAAAGACACCATTTACATGGTGAAAAAAATCTGGGTCTCCTTGGGGGGCTTAGCCCCCTAGCCCCTGATAAACTCCGCCCATGTTTGAACCAGAGCAACCATTCTCTTGGCAGTTTTCGTTAAGATGAAATGACTTTGGTATGATTGCGGCTTGTTCTCAATGACAGTTGTTTTTGAAACTCCGTGAGCTGAGCATTGTTGCGTTTCATCAATGTCAAGTTTTGTGAAGCTAAGTTCTATTGTTATGTGCATTTAGGTTATACTTTCTGACTGAAGCTGGCTACATTCTGATATGAATGGACATGGTGAAAGGTTATGAAGATGCTTTGCTGTAAATGTGTGCATGTAAGGAGTACACTCAGTACACACTTGTATTCATGGAAGCACAACAAGATGCATCTCTACAGTTAATGTTAAAATTTTATTAATCGCAGTTTGGAATACTGTTGGCATGTAAATAATACTAAATATGTTACGGATTCTTCCATTTATTTTCTTTAACTAAACATTATTATTCAATGAATTTGTTGAATGCTAATTTTGCTTTTGAACCATTCTAGTTCATTCTGTGAATTTCTCTTTGTTTTGGACCATGCTAGCCTGAGAACAGATGATAAGAACTAAGGTATTGAATGTTACCCCAAACAGCATTCAATACATATTCCTCTTTTATAAAGTGGCCTCAGTGCAAACTATCAAGTGGTTACAGAAGAAGTGGTTACTGAAACCGCTGGTGTACGACACTGTACGTGGTCCGAATCAATTGTAGAGTTTTGTTTGTAGTTTGTACAATGCCTTTAGCTCGGTCACGTAATGTAATGTACGTAGGCTATAGTCGGACAACATCAAAGCGTTCTGTACATAATAGGCTTTTTTCCGTGCTAGAGTCGGGAGTGCTTCTGAGTAGTCCCCTTGAAGAAGCGCTATATAAATTCTTGAATGAATGATTGTTGAGGACGAGGCGATGATGCAGCTATTAATTGCTTTTGTTTTTCAATGTATCAAGAACATCGGGCCCCTGCTGTGGTTGGTCCCTCCATTCGCAATGACCTTCCTCCCGCACTATATGCAGGACTGTTACAGTAGGCTACTGGTAAATTTTGAGGTGAGTACACAGTACACACTGACCGGGCGAAAAACCGACTTCTTTGGGGCCCGAAAACTCTGATGACTTTTTGTACGCAATTTTCTGTCCGAAAACTGATGACCTTTTTAGTCATTCGCTCCGAATTTCATGAAAAAATACGCCTAGATACATTCCCTAGTTTAACCAGCGTATAGGCCTACCCTGGTTTTCAGGAGGTGAGTAAATGATGCCGTTTTTTTCCCGGAGGTGAGTATACGCTGTATGCCCGCGTATACCCTTAATTCCAGGCTAGAATTTCCAGCCCTGACTATACGAGCTATAAACTGGTGCGTTTTTCCTTATCAATCGTTCTTTAAAAACATTTCTTTTCCTCCTCGAGTTTTTCGTGCTGAGAGCGCCTCTGAATAGTCATTCTGTGGTAGGTGCTATATGAATGTATGGGTATATTTCCCAACCGGAGTCAAATTGCAGAAATTTCGGTCTTTGCCTTTGGATAAATCACACAAAGAGTAGAATAATGGTTTTAATTTTTTTAATTCATTGTTGGGCATAAGTTAATTGAAAAAAGTAATTTTAATCATAATATTTAAATGATTAGCATAAGAAAGAAAATTCCAAAGTCCAATTTTTGGTCAAAATCTCGTTGTCCTTTTCCATGGTGAGTCACTTAGACGTTATGATTCAATGGCAGTTGAAGCGTTTTATTAATGTTTAATCATTTTAAATCATTAAACTAAGATGTGACTATAGTTCTACACGGTTTCGCTAATTTTATTAATTAAATTATTAAGCAAAAAATAAATTAAATCGTTGTCCCCAAAAATGTCCTACAACACCGTTACCAATAGGTTTGCGCCATCTGTGGATTAATTTGAAAGCTCTCGATTTTGGAATTTACATCTTCGATACCAGGGAACCAGCCTGCATTTATTTCACCACCTAGAAATTAAGATGGCCGCTTGTTTCTGGCGGCAATTTACGAAAATTTATCAGGCAGCGCAATAGTATATCAAATAGTTACAACTCCGATACCGCAATTACAACATTTTGTGTACATACAAAAAATTTCTTATCTGAAACTGACATTGGAAATGAGAGTCTAACCACAATAAACTAACTATTATCTTCAAATTAATTTATTCGAGCAGCGTGGAATTATTATTATGAACTTTCTACGACTCCGTTACTACAACTCCGATACTTTTGTAGGTAAAAGTAGCGGTGTTGTATATTTTAACAACTCCGTTACCGATTTACAACTCCGTGACCGATTTACAATGCCATACCTTCTTATTAAAATGAATTTATTTAAATGTGCAAATAAATAATTCATCATCAGAATAATTTGTATAATATTTTAATGTTTTCTTAGCACTAATTGATCACTAATTATAAGCAGTAAAGGTAAATAAATGGGATAACGGAGTTGTAAATAAAGTAACGGTGTTGTATATTAATTTTTTAAAATTAATAACAAATGAAACATGAAAAATTATGCCAAATGTGTCGAAATTAAGCTCTGCTCATTATCAAGTCTACTTTATCCTTTTTATTAAAAATTATTTTTTCCAATTTTTTCTACCTTTTATTTTCTGAAATTCTATTTCTGCAATTTGACTCCGGTTGTGAAATATACCCGTATAGCGTCTTCATTCTGTTGACCGCCTTCATCTACCTAGATCACGAACCTTAACCCAGCATCGGGCTTTTGCTATTGTGGGTCCCTCAATGTGGAATCACCTTCCTTCTGGAATTCGTAGCAGGATTCTTGTAGGAAATTCACCTGCATCTTTCCGCTGCTTGAAGACCTTTCTCTTTTCATGGGCCTGTCACGCTGAGAGCGCTTCTGAATATCTCTGCTGTGAGGAGCGCTTTACAAATGTTTTATTAGATTAGATTAGATTAAATACAATACAACTGGCCGACTCGTGTGCAAGTCCTATGGATTCGCTTGCCGAGTCGCACACTGGTAGTCCTGCAGTTGATGCTTCCGCTAGTTATCCGTGTAGAGATTCTGCCACATAGCCTAGCTTCCATTCAAGATCTTGGGTATCTTGCCTTCATGGCTTCCTCGTTTCAACCTCGAACGTTTTCACGAAGTTGACTGATATCCATCTGCACACTGCTAGAATGATAGCCTACTGCTAAAGGTGTGGTTACGACTTACGACGCATTTCTAGCATACTGCATAGGCCTACACAACCTACTAGCCAAAGGTGCAACCACGTCCTAAAAGTTGGGGGGGAACCATAATGAATCATGTCCTAAAAGTTGGGGACCATAATAATAAAGTTAGGGGACCACTCAAAAGTTGGGGGACGCGTCCCGTGGGTCACATAGGGTGGTTGCGCGTATGCTACTAGCCTACATGTAGGCCACACAGAGTTGTAGAATACCGGTATAGGTCTAGTGTACAGAGTTGGGTGGGGATTTCTCATTTATCTCTAGCTTTTCTACCCCTCCACGATGAACAGAAAAGATTGATTTTGGGGTCAGGTCTTGACTTAATTCAAACTTATGTCTTGTAACTTACATTGTATGGAGTCTAGACATAGGCGTACGAGGCGGGGGTCCAGGGGCAAATGCCCCCCAAATTTCGGGCAAATGTGTTTTTCGGGCAAAAGAGGCTTGGACGGGCAAAAAAATTTCCGAGATTTTTTTCGGGCAAAACAGGTACGGGAGGGATTTTTCGGGCACGCAGGGGTAAAAAAAGAAAAAGGTCGTAAGAATTTAGGATTTGGGGCAAATGACTAAAAAAAAAAAAAAGAAGGTCGTCAGATTTTTCGGACGGGAAAATCTTAAGAATTTTGAGCGGATGACTAAGAAAAAAAAAAGGTCGTCAGATTTTTCGGACGGGAAAATCTTAAGAATTTTGAGCGGATGACTAAAAAAAAAAAGGTCGTCAGATTTTTCGGGCAAACATTTTTTTTTGCCCCCCACTGCCGAAATGTCCCGTACGCCTATGAGTCTAGATGCCCTTTATCGAACAAGTTTTGCTTGATGTATGGTCTTGACTGATCATCTTTGAATAGAGATCTAGAAGGCCGCTATATAAATTTCACATTGCTTGGTTCATTGATTGATCGATCGATCGATTGATTGATTGATTTCCATTGTACGCCTGATGCTGCCGTCGCTTTTTTTTACCCGCAGTGCAGCTGGTGCAATGTGCTTAAACGATGAAGCCGAGAATAATAAGTTCAAGAAGTGTATGAACGTACAATGCATGCACTCTAACGACCAGCAATTCAAACAAAGCACATTCCTCTCCTACAAGCAAAGTAATAAAATGGTTGGCAAACAGTGACAAAAACTCCAGGGGCAGTATTATTAATCATGTACAGGTAAACGGTATCTATGCATCCTAAACTGGCTGTCTTGGCAAGTGTAAACTGAAGGTAGAAATTAGAATCCTTAACCCATTAAGCCCTAACACTCTAATGCTAAAAACATCAAATTGTTCTCCATTCGCATACAGAAAATTGATTTCAATAATAAAAAAAATTTATGCAAGGCTTTTCTCCAGACTGATCATCTTTGAATAGAGATCTAGAAGGCCGCTATATAAATTTCACATTGCTTGGTTCATTGATTGATCGATCGATCGATCGATCGATTGATTGATTGATTGCATTTATGGCTTCTGTTTATCAAAGTTGGTGATTTCGTTATAGTGAAACCGGAACCTTTTCTGGTACAATAAAGTTCAAAGCCTGCTTGCTAAACGCAATTTAAAACAATGTTATTAATGTTGAAACAAACACAATTGCACAATATTATCTATCAGGAGAACTCATAATATATGCAAATCTCATAATATAACAGCAGAGAAGTTGTAGAAAAACGAAATCGCGTCCGAACATTCTTTTACTATAATCCTTTATCATTATTGCGATCATATAAAAGCTGATAATTATTTATAGAAAACAAAAGCATGAACAAGAAAATCCATCGTCCACTTCAGATAGTCTCTCACTCTCTCTAGCTGATTAAACAGTTAGTGTTTATACGCCATATTAATTATATCTATTCCAAGAAGACACCCGTCCCATATAATATATATATATATATATATATATATATATATATATATATATATATGCACATCAGCTGTGAAGAGTTTATAGATATAGATGGCTACAGTCTTGCGAATGAAACCGTAGAAGATCAGGATTGGAGAGATGCGTGCTTGCAGTGTGTCACGCATGAATGACGTTCAGCAGCAGCAGTAGCAGCAGCAGCAGATGAGGAAGAGGATGACGATGCTAGACGATGCTCGAGGTACCTCGGGACAGGAACGGGTTCTTCTCGGCTACAGAAGAAGAAGACAAAGAACAGAACATGAGACGGACCATGAAAGGGTCAGATCGGTTGACAGGCAGTATAAAAATTATAAGCAGCGCAAGAAGGGAGAGCAAGAGAAAGACTGGATGCAGCAAATGTGAATCAAGTCCCCACATTTTAATTGATCAAATCCCAACAAACATCTCAATTGAAATATTGATCAGATGCTTACAGTAAATCAGGGTTTAAAGTGGTTGGGAACTCGTGGGAACGGCTCTAGAAATTCTTTGCTTACGTTCCCACTGCTCACCAATTCGGCGTTCCCACTGCTCACCCAAACCACTTTAACCACTGTGTTCACCATACTATGAAGTTAAGACTAACTGCTACAAATGAAAACGAAACAGAAGCAGCAGCTGCAGAATAAACGACAGAGATTTTTTATTTACATTATCTTGGTTACCCAGCACTTCAACGGCAATAGTGCACGAAAAGTGAAAGGGAAGCCAGTGCACTATACGTCGTTAAACCGTTCAGCAGACTGCTCTTTGATACATCCAACACTCGATTTACAAATTCAAGAAATTCAGTGCAAAAACAAAACAAAATATTCATATAAAAAAGCTGATGTAGGCTAGATACAGTTTAAAGTTGCTGTCCGCCCAAGTTTTGCTCGAAATCAGTCTGCATTTGCCTATAATATCTACGGCCTATAATTTTTTAACGATATACAAAAGATTGGAAGCCATTTGAGGTTAATCACAGCTTGCAGTAAAGACAGTTTGTAAGTCTTGTCTACTTTCATTATGTAGTCCTTCGTATGATGCGTTGGCTAGGCCGTAGGCGTAATTTTAGAGGGGAAAGAGTACTAAAGGTACTGTTCCCCATTTTTTTACTGAAGGGTATGCTACTGTAGCCCCTCTTTTTTAAATCAGAAGAAGTGATACCCATTGTTATTTTCTTGGAGGAAGACCTTCATTTTAGCCCTCAAACTCGAAGCAATTTGCCAGCATACTGAGCATCATCATCATCTTCATGATGATCTTTATTGTCATCTTCATTTCTATTAGTCCATTATTATTATTATTTTCCTTCCTATTATACATGGCATATAATCGAATTCGTCATAATTCTTTAACAATTGCGAAAGGGAAACTAGGCGAAATTTGTTTTCCCCATTTTCTAGGCGAAAGGTACGCCTCTGGTCTAGCCTCTAACTCGGCTTGATCATCTAGACCTCGGAGGTCATAAAGGCATCGAAGACGGGGCCTTCTCTGGAGGAATTGCTGGAGTGGCTTCGCACTGAGCTGGCCCGGTCATTGGGGTTGGTATACTTGGTGGAGTACCTGGAATAGCCCTCCACGCCTGCGTACAGGTCAAGGTAGTTGTCCGGGTAGTTGTCGAGTGACTGTGGGACAAGAATGGCTGGTGATAGGTCGTTGGATATCATGTGGACGTTGGTGGTGGTGTGCTGGCCAGCCATGGCACCGTGGTGCATGTCAGTACCAGTATGCTGGCGAGTATAGGCCGATTGGTGAATGCTGGTGGTGTGCTGACCAGCTATGGCTCCCTGGTGAATATTTGTGGCGTGTTGACCAGTGATGGTTTCCAGGTGAATATTATTGGCATGCTGACCAGCAATGGCTCCATGGTGCATATTAGTATTGTGCTGGCCAGTAATGGACTCAAGGTGAATATTATCTGCATGCTGGCCAATGATGACTCCCTTTTGAATATTAGTGGTGTGTTGACCGGTAATGGCTTCCAGGTGAATATTATCTGCATGTTGACCACCGATGATGGTTCCCTGGTGGATATTATTGGCATAATGACCGGTGATGGCTCCCTGGTGAATATCAGTGGCAGCATATTGACCGTTAAAACCATCTTGGATAGTGTTAACCGTATATTGACCGGCGTATGCTGCTTGTTTCTCGTCCTTTGTGTGGTAGGCGGCGCCTCCGTGTTCCGCGTTCTCGTCGTCGCTGCTGCTTCTGCTGCTGCCGTCCTCTCCCTTCGCACGGACACCAAGGGTCATGTTGTTGTCGTAGCCCCCTGCTCCTCCAACTGCGCCACTGACGGCGTAGAAGTCCTGTTTCTGTGTTTCCAGACCATACGATCCAGAAACAACTGCCAGACCACCAGCGGAATCCCTATAACCACCGCAATGCAGATCAATCAATCAATCAATCAATCAATCAATCAATCGAACAGTCGATTATTGTCAATCACGCCGGTCAATCAATCAGACAGTCAATCAATCAATCAACCAATCAACCTATTCAGCTCCAACCTGTCCTAACTAAGCTACACGTGCCGCCCGACTCGGCCCGAGTCGTGGCCAACAAGCTGAAAAATTGCATAGATTGGAGGATGGCCTCAATGCGAGAGACGGTAAGCTTATAGGCTATGTATATACATTGTCTTCGACATTTTCCGTCGGGTATCATTCGCGTACAACAATGCTTTTGTACAGTGCTAAAAGTGTAAAAAAGTGCCAGGACGCCCCTTACCTTTCCAAAAGAAGTGCCAGGACGCCCCATACATTTTCAGGTGTGCTGGCCAAATAAGTGGCAGGACGGCATAGAGATTTGAAAATAAGTGCCAGGAAACCGTCCATGACCGTCCTGCCACACTTTAAGCCCTGGTTTTGTATGATACGAAGAATGCACTGTATGCCTGATCGTAATCGTAATCTCAAAAATTCTAGAGCGCCACTTGAAAGCCAAGCTCAGGGCACCAGCTTATTCATGAGAGCTGCATCAAGTGTATTGATACATGGACCTACTAAACTACATCATACATATCGTACACCAATTTAGCCAATCGATGTCATTAATTGTAAGTTTTGTAACCTAGGCATACACATGAAAGTAAATTCATGAAAACAGTTCTTAACAAATTAAACCTAAATGTCAACTGATGATATAATTGCATCGTTTATTCTGTACGCAATTAATTCGAAACATTGACTTACTGCATCATGTAGTTCTGGAAGCCAATGTCTTTGAGTTCTTTCTCCGGATTGTTTCCGTTCTTCCGTTCTTTCTTGTCCACTGTAATTATTCACCAAACAGAATTATCCTTTATCCTTGTATTTCGTAAATATTAAGCTAACTCGACCGAGTACATATTTCTCGAACATCCACAGGAACAGAACAACTGAAGCCATATAATTAATTATTATATAGGCTGATATATATATATAAATATGCTCTATATACATTATACACACATAATTATAATATTGCTTATAGTCTAATTAGCCTAGTCTAATTTTTGATGTCGTACAACAGAAGACTTAATATATTCTTACTTTACACCAATTCGCAATTTCGCACTTTAAGAGAAGGCACATTCAGAGGGGGGGGACGGCGGGAAAGTCGGGGTTCAGTCCTCTCAGCCTTCGTCTAACCACCGCCAAGAAGTGTTGAAAGTGGCTTGAAAAATAGCCAGGTCTTGGGTGAAAGGGTGTCAGCTAGCAGTGTTTGGTCAAAATGAATTATCCCGGGTCTCAGACGCGGCTCACTTTCAGCCCTGCCGCTAAGTTAGCCTACTGCTTAAGATTTTAGGAATTAAGACACTAGAGTAGACTATCTCAGGAGGCATCAGTAACTGTTGTAGCTTGTGCAATAGGCTTATTAATACCGGTAACATTAGATTTTGACCTGCGTTCGTGTAGCCTGCTTTTGTAATCTGTAAAAGTTTGGACCCCAGCTCTTTTGGACAGCATAAACGCCGCACACAGTCGACAAGAAAACAACGACATTTGACCGACAGATAACAAATATAGGATAAGACGAAGCTAACTCAGCCGTTGAACTCATCGCTAGTTAGGCCTAATGATCCGTAAAAGAATGAAAACGGAACGGTGTAAAAGTCAGTAGTGATCTTGCAAAGTTGCAGGCGTGGTGGTCGTGAGATGGCATGGCAATGATGACACCCAGCTCTACTTAATCCTGGAACTATTAGGCTATAATTACTGACGGGATATGAAACCGATGAAAAAATTTGTAATTGACCTAGATTATGTCTGTGGCTACATCCGGGACTTCGCAGGATAAATAGGTCTATGTCAGTCCCGTTTGTTTCGTTGACGACTGTCGTAACTAAATCGAATGAATTTAATCAAGAGAACTGTCGAGGTCCCGGATATGCGACCACAGACATCACCTATGAGGCTATGACGCATCAGAAAAGATGATCTCTGATTGGCTGACAGCCTGACAGGCTTCGGTTCAAGTTCAACTCCCTTCGATATTATTCCCAGTCATAATTATAATCCTCTCCCTTAATTCTTGCTCCAACTCCATTAGGCCTACACAATCATTGGTGACTATAACTTCTCAATGGATGTCGTCCAATCTCCTCTCCCTTCAACCCTTCCAAAACAGAATTCATCATCCTAGGCCTTTCTGACCACATTGAATGGTCGTTTAAAAGTTTTGAATCGATGACCATGATTTTGTTTTTGTTTTTTTATGCCCATGCAACAGAAATGCGTATTATAATAATTATTTACGGTACCTGGATAGGAAGCACCTTCGTTGTTTCGACAGCAGAACAGAAGCAAGAGCAGCAGAAGCAGCAACAAGAGCAGAAGTCCGATGATGAGTCCCACCCACCACAGACTAGCAGCCGAAGCAACTGCAGACGACAGAAAACAACACAAATAATATTATTAATATTATAGTTGGGATTCATTTTCTCAAAGGCATGCATGTGAGTGCCGTGTGTATGTGTGTGTGTCTGTGCGTGCGTGTGGGTGGTGTGTGTGTGGGGGCGGGTGGTGGTGTGGTGTGTGTAAGTGGGTGGGTGTGGATGTGTGGTGTGTGCGCGCGCGGGCGCGTATGTGTGTGTGTGACCCAATATTGCCAATAAATTAGTTCCCATCTTTTGATCACGTAAATGATGGCATGGACGGCTCTGAAGGATCCTACAATAAGACCGCCTTAAAGAAGACTCTAGCGGTGCTGCCTAGTTATGACGCGTGCAACAACAGGACAATATTATTGTTAAATCATACTTTATTTGTTGCTTGATGGTTTAAAAAGTGTTGTTACGCACCAACGCCGTCGTTCACGGTATATATGACTTCCGCTTGACTGAATCCGTTGGAGGCAACACATTTGTATTGACCGAAGAGGTTGAGACCTCCGTCCGTTTCGTTCTGCATGACCAGAATGAGTGACCCATTGGCCGCCAAAATGACCGTCGGGCTCTGCTGAACAATGACGTCATCGCGGTACCAAGTGCGACCGACAGGAGTGCTGTCGTCGGATGTTGCCTGACAGTCAAGAACTACGTTGACGTAAGCGACCCACACAATGTCTCCACCGACTGAAGTGATCGCCGTCGCCACTAACACCAACATAACACCAATATAACACCAACCTAACACCAACATAACACACGGGCACACGAACTTGTAATTCTACACCATATTAATTCACATAACTCTTTCTATCTTGCAATCATTGGTGCAAAAATCAAATTTCCAATGCGCCGTGCTATTGATTTGCGCAGGGCACCAGCTTATTCACGAGCGTTGCGTGTCGGATCTGAGGTGGTTGTCAGAATGTCATTGGGAGGATTCGAGTCAAGTTTCCAGAGAGATGAAAGAAAGGATGCAGAGACTAAGTCGGTTTGCGTTGAGGACGAAAAGGTTCAAGCCTACAAGGTGGGATATACCGTAATTGATGGATTCGTGTATTTCCAGTTGGCAAAAGTAAATAGCCAACCATTTGTGACATCGGTGTTGACAGTGGAGTATTGCAACTTTCATGCATGCGAAAAATCATTATAAATTATAATAAGCCGGTTCAAACGAAATTAATTTTTTAAACAGCTAAGCATATCAATAATTATTCTGAGATAATTGATGCCATAAACTGTTTTCAGATAAGCGTGCGTCCAGCCTAGGCTACAACTGGCATTGCTTGCTACGTCCTGCGAGTGTATGCATGAACTCCCTAGACGTTGCGAGGACTGAATATTTACGACTTCATGACTTTGTATTCCTAAGACTTACTAGCTGTTGTACCCGGCGTTGCCCAGGAAATTTTAGTTTTTCGCCTCTGCATGAGGTATCCGGCGTTGACTGAAATTTCTTGCGCATTTTGGTTAACCCCTCCTACAGACAAACTTGACTGCGGGGCGGTGTGTGTGCTGACTGTGGGCGTGATGGCCCTGGTCGCACTCTAGGCCTATATCTAGCTGCAAGGTTGAGGTGTAAACTGTATAGCTCCGAAACTGCGCGAATGTCTGAAAATAGCGAAATTTCGGCTTTTCGTCCGCACGCAGACCTTCGCGGAAAGGAGAACTCACCAACCCCCCTCCGCTGGGTGCACGGGTCTGGTCAATAATTGCGAAACTCAGGGCGTATAAACATACATACACACCCACAGCCGCATTCTCCTTCCCTGTGGTTTCCGCACTAAGGCTAAGCGAGCCTCTGAGTAACTTAGGTGATTATTCTGAGAGCGGCGAGAATGCCGTCGACATGACGTCATGACGTCTGCATGCTAAGCAATGGAGGCGTGATAGTGCTAACGTTGCAACGGTGAGTGGCTTCCTAAATCTGTAGGCGCTTATCGCATGAAATTTAAAATGTCCATAACTCGGGATTTAAAGTGAATTGAGAGCCAAAAATAGTCGCGTATTTGGGTGAGTTTTTAAATATTTATTATAGTGAACCGAAACTCAGCCGATTCAGAGCCTTTCTTGGGACAGAATACATACAAACAGAGGACTTTGGTTCATATTATAGATGTCTACGTAAATTCCTTTCTTGTTAAGTTGTTATACCTAATACGTTGAAGTAGCCTTGGGCGAAGCCGTATCCGTGTATGTTGCTAGCGTTGCACTGGATGCTCATAAGATCTCCGGTTCCATCCGGGTTGCATGATTTACAGACGCCGGTGATCGATAGAGTTCGCGAGTCCTCGCTTAGACTGAACTTCGGAGGAAGAGAGCTCGCTACCGATGACAAGAAACAGACGAGACACTTTAGAGATTCTCGCACAAAATGAACCCCTTATAATAATCCTTATTTCTCTATAGTTGAAAAACACCACCCCTTCCAACACCAATAATGATAATCATATATATACAATAATTATGGTACAAATGCATTGTGTTTTCCACATTATTTCTCAATTCCTTTACAGGCGTATACCTCGGGACCAAAACATATATAGGCCTATAGGTTATTGGTAAAACAACTATCCAATAATAATAATTTAATTGTATAAATGCGGCGGTGCAGGGGTGGGTTCGGCGCCTTGAAGATGGAGAGTTCCAGGTTCGAATCCACCTCAAGCCGCCGCGTAGGAACCTTGGGCAAGTCAGTCATTCGCAATTGCTCGTGTGCTTCGGCGTGAAACTCCGGCGCAGTGCCCGCGCTGTGGTCGGGAGTGCCTAGGAGTTGAGAGCTTAAAGGGGCGCTATAGCAAATCCGAGAAAATTTCTCGGATTATTATTATTAGTCCTTTCAATGTTATTTGTATGTTTAATATGCAAATAACATTGATAGGACTAATAATAATAACAACAACAACAACAACAATAATAATAATTATAATAATAATAATAATAATAATAATAATAATAATAATAATAATAACAATAATAATAATAATAATAATAATAATAATAATAATAATAATAAACAATAATAATAACAATAACAATAACAATAATAATAATAATAATAATAATAATAATAATAATAAAAACAATAATAATAATAATAATAACAATAATAATAATAATAATAATAATAATAATAATAATAATAATAATAATTTTAACAAAATATGCTGATCTGCCTGCAACCCACAACTTCGTTCCGATAGCGTTAGAAACATTGGGACCAATTAATATGTCAGGTCATGAGTTCCTTTTGGAATTAGGTCGTCGGCTGACTGAAGCCACGGGCGACCCTCAGGAGACCAAATATCTGTTTCAGCGCCTGTCCATCTGTACGCAGCGCTACAACGCAATAGCGTTTAGAGGGACATTTATGCATGACACCGGGGACGAGGTCCTAGATTCATAGATGCATTTAGTACTCTTCGGAGTAGATGTAATAATAGGAACTTGTCTGTTTTGAAATAAAGGAAGTTGTTCAATAATAATAATAATAATAATAATAATAATAATAATAATAATAATAATAATAATAATAATAATAATAATAATAATAATAATAATAATAATAATAATAATAATAATAATAGAACTGCCGATAGACTGTATTAGGCTACATAGAATTAGAAGGTCGCTAAATATATATATAGCCCACGGCTTCAAACCCCCCATCTGCATATTTACATGTATAGTGGGAAATAGCTGTTGATGAAACTTACCGGTGAACATGGCGCCGTTCTTATACCAGACCACCGTTGCATTCGGTTTAGCGTATGGATTGCAGTTCATGGTCACCGTCTCTCCTTCGGTCACGTTCATGTCATGAGGCTGGAATTCGTTGTTCAGAAAAATCGGACGAGCTATAAATGGAGAGGAAGCAATCGTCAGAGGTCAGGTGTGGGGTGCGGTGGTGTAGTGGTGGGTTCGGAGCCTTGGAACCGGACGATTCCAGGTTTGAATCCACCCTCAGGCCGTCGCGTATACGGACCTTGTGCAAGTCCTTCACTCGCAATTGCTCGTGCTCTTCGGCGTGAAACTCCGATGCAGTGTCCGCGCTGTAGTCGGGAGCGCCTCTGAGCAGTTAGCTTGAAGAGGCGTTATAGAAATGGAGAAATTAAAAAAATAGAATAAACATAGCAATAATAATTCGTCATCGGCATCGTCATTAGGTGATTAAACTTTTGTTCTGCAGATACTTCTCTCTTATCTTCTTCGTGTGATCAAAACCTATCGGCTACTTTCAGCAATTTTCCGATCACACTCGTAATTATCACTGTTTAGATCAATGCTTTTTCTATGCTGACCTTTTTATCCGGACTTAAACCCTTTATTGGCTCTCTCTTTGAAACAACATGGTAGGCTAATCTGTTGGCCAAACTTATGGTATCCGGGAGACCGGGACCGAATGGCGACACTAACCCTATTTCTAACCCTAACCGACCCTCACGACGCCTACCCTGATCCTAACCGACCCTCACGACCCCTAAACCTGAACCTAACCGAAACATCGGTCCCACATAGGCTACTATAATTGTCTGCGGTCTGTGCCAGTCAGAGATCTGAGTCTTTTCAATAAGTCATCATCCGATTCGGAAGGCAAACAGGGAAACATCGCACTGAAGAATTAAGTGAATACATAGTATGTACGCTTCAACGCTTTAACCGTTGTAGCTATAATCATTTGGTCGAGTGAGTTGCTTTGATCCCTTGTTTAACTTACCGTCTACTGTTAGCTGGATGATGTGCGTCGCCGAACCGATTGGGTTCGATCCCTGGCAGGTGAATTCGCCAGCATCCTCTGCAGCCAGCCTTCCACCGGTTAGAGTCAATCCGGTGCCTTCATTCGTCACATGCCAGCGACTCTGCGGAGGAGTCATAGCGTTTTTTCGCCAGATAAGCGATGGAATCGGACTATTTAACAAACAAACGGAATGAGTTGAACTCGACAGATGATGCACCAGGGTGAGATTTACAATACAATACAATACAATCTTCGTACAACTATTCCGTGCAATTGTTGTAACGGTGTCGTATATAATATTATAGGCTACCACTCGCTTTACTTACTCTATAATAGCCTAGATAGGCCTGCATTGTAACAGTTGACTGTCGTGACTTTCATAGACTGAGATTAATATTGATATATTTAAGTAAATGAGTCAGCATGACCTGCATACCTTCCGGAAAAGAAGGCACGAAGGACGAGCGGGTCTCCCTCCAAGCCAATCAACGAAACGGCCGAACCAAAGGTGAGGAATGCAGCGTAACTCGTCATAGTAACAGTGGCTATAGAAAAGCAGATAATAATATGTTCTTCCTTTCATTCAACAATCCGGTTGACAGACTGCAACAGGCTACAGTGTACAATCATGCGGTTGAAACAGTTTACAATAATTACAGATGACATAAATCTTAACTATACTAACAGAACAGACAGCCTGAAATAAACGGTGCTAATGGCAGCCTAAAAGCACGTACGTCCGCCCTATTATACGGGGCGCGAACTCGTTACCCTTCTATCTCCATGCCAGCGTGTTATCCATTGCGCTACCAGGCCCCTTGATCACCCAGACCACCTTATTCATCGTCCGAAACGTCCATGGACGTATTCGACCGCTCTTTGCCTTCTTACAGCCGAGTTCGCACTGCTACCTGATATTTATAATCTACCAATGTTTCTACAGTGTTCTCTTTTTGAAGTCTGGCATAGGCTAGATGGATTTACTCGCTCACAACGGCTTAACGCTTGTTTGCATTCCTTAATTGCCAGAATTTGTATAGCTCCTCTTCACGGAGACTGCTCAGGGACGATCCCAAGACCAGCACGGTCAAATGAAACAGTTTTAAGATGAGTAGGGCTGCCTCATAATGGGTGCTAAACAGGAAAAGGAACGCCAAGCGGAGGCCGCTCGACATTGAGGGGCCAACAACTGAGAGGACATGGCCCTGACTAATTGAGGTGCAATCAAAAGGGACAGAGGAGGGCAACCCTTTCTCAACCGATCGGATGGAGCGCAAGTGCCTGGCACTAAGAGTTGGGTTGCAAAACTGGCTAAGGCACGCAGAAGCGAGGTCTAGCAGGCAGCTTCAGACTAGAGTGGTTATCCTACTTGCTTCGCTGCTCGAGGGGGAAGTCAGTGCATGGGAGGTGTAATCGTAATCCTAAACTAAACATTTCTAAAGCTGTGTTCTATGGCTAAGGACAAAGAGCACCAGTTTCTTCGCGAGCGTGGCGTTGTATAGACTACAACCCTTGTGACAATAGCATCACTATAGTAGAACCGATAACTTACTTGTGGAGATCCTGGAGTAGCTTCCGCTCTCAATCCTGGACAAAACCGCATTCTGTGCGTTGCAGATGTACACCCTATTATTCGATCCAGCGCCGTCTGAGGTTTGCACGTGCGTCAGACACAGTTCACCTGTTTGAAGAAAACAATAACTGGCGTCATGCATCACGACACATTCAAATTTAAACGTTTGAAGACATTTGCGGAACCATGTTTATAAAAATAACAAGGCGCGCAACCTTTTTATCCCCTCCACGAAATCTCCCACCGTCGCTTTGACGAGCTTTAGGCTATAAATGGCAACGGGTATCCAAGAATCACTCAAGAAGCGCCGGTGAATAAGCTGGTCTCCCTGACGTGGCTTTTGTGGGCGCTGAGAAATTCTCGAAGATTTACATTAAATTACAATACACAATACACATCTAGTGTCTCTTCAATCTCTCCCATCTACCTAAAAGGCTAAAACGAATGCAAGTGAATGGCAGCAAGATCTCAGGGCGGCAGTATACAAATACCGTTTAGCGGATACAGCTACTAATACTCGCCTTCGAATGGATTCGTCTGCATGCTTTTCGTTTGAGTAATCACAGTTGGTAGGCCAACTTGTCCCGTGATGTTGTACGTCCAGTAGATTTCAGAGGCTGGAATGCTCGCCAGCTTGGCACAGGCCATGCAGACGTGTCCATTTATGTCAACGTTGGAGTTGGTGATTTCAATTACAGGCGGAAACGATTGAAGGGTGGCCATTTGGAGGAAGGTCATATTTGACATCGTCATTCCGAACGTGTTGGTCAGTATGCATTGGTAGTAGCCTTGGTCAGCCGCTCGACATGGATAGATGACGATTGTTCCTACACCAGAAGTCTGGAATATGTTATCGGCGTTGAGGTTCAAAGGCTGATCGTTCTTTGTCCACGCGTAACTGAAATGGAATGACCAAGAATTTACGCCATGTTAAGCATGTCCATGTCCATGGATATGTTTAAGCTTGTGCTTGGTCAGCTGCTAGGCAGTAGGCTATATAATCTTACGCACGACTGCATGAGACCTAGGCTCGATTTCAAAAACAGCCGTCGCGTCGATCGTCCACTCAAAGCTTGATTACTGCAATTCTTAAACCTTGAATCCATACAACTTAAGCGTCAGCCACTCATCCAAAACGATTTAGCCAGATCGTCATCACCAGAACACCCAAGCACCATCACAGATCCCCTTCCCCAAATAACTTCACTGGTTGAAAATCCAAGAGTGAATCCGCATCAAAGATATCTCCTTAACCTGCAACTCCTTAATATAGTCCCAACGCAGGTATACGCCTACGGTAACTTCGCGAATTCTTCACCATCCAGCCAACCCGCTCCACTCGATCATCCGAATGTCTCTCTCTCTCTCTCTCTCTCTCTCTCTCTCTCTCTCTCTCTCTCTCTCTCTCTCTCTCTCTCTCTCTCTCTCTCTTTCTCTCTCTCTCACTCTCTCTCTGTCTGTCTGTCTGTCTGTCTGTCTGTCTGTCTCTCTCTCTCATCTCGACCTCCGGTCACAAGTCATCTCAAGTTCTCCAACCGATTCATATCCAACAATTAAAATTCTTACTTCTGGCACAGATATTGGCAAAAAACCTTAGGGGAGTCATTTTTATGGCCCACCCTGTATCATACGCATACCTGGGAGCGGGGCTTCCAACTCCAACGCAGTGCAAAGTGACGTTTGCTGTTTCCTTGTAATTTATCAACGCTGTTGGTCCCATAACAAGACCAGGAGGCATTCGCACTGAAACATCAACAACACGCCATCGTTATTCACATTTATTTAGCGCTAAACTTGAAAATTTGAGATATTGATAGGCGTGTTCGGACTGGGATGACGAAGAACTTGTATCGAAGATCTGTATTCATATCACGTGACTTGCCTAGTAGGTAATTAATTAAGTAAGTAAGTATACTCTTCAATATAGCCAGCTGCTAATCAGCGCTCTGGTGATTGTGGTGAATAAGTATCACATATAAAATTCGCATATAACATCAAAAATATCAACAAAACAAAGTAATTAGTATGCATAAAGCATTCTAGTCACAACTGTTTTCATCATCCGATTATCTGCTCTTGGTATCACTTGGTCATGGTGTCTGGAGTACCAATTATGGCCCGTTTGCTTCGCTGGGGGAGCAACTCGTGGAGGGCATGGCCTGGTCTTGTTAGAACCGTCGAAAACAAACGGGAATAAGCATGACGACATAAGATAAGAATATTCTTTAATATAACAATTGCTACCCGTATAGTTCTTCAAATGTGGGAATATCGCCCGCAGAACCCTCCTCCTTTATACTGACTTGAGACAGGCACTGCCATGGCCACCCCAAGAGGTGTCCTGTGATGGTGGACCGCCTCTGTGGCTGGTGAAATGAGTAAAGGAACGGCTCATAAATGACGTGACACAACTTGGGAGACGGGTCACGCATTCGTGACGATGTGTGACGAAGGGCAAGGTTTAAGAAATGTGACGTCACATCATCACATCAGACATCAAAACATCAAAATGCCTAACTTTATTTTAAAATTTCAGTCAATTAACATGTTCCGCTTACTTAACAGTAATAATTGTTACAACAATTATTACAATCATTATGCATGCCACAAAATGAAAACAATAATTGCCGCAGTGTCACCACAATGTAGCAACACTGCGGTAATTATTGTTTTCATTTTGTGGCATGCATAATGACTGTAATAATTATACTTTCTGTATTTTTCTTTCTTCTACTACTTTACTTTCTACTACTACATAGTTTGAAGTATTTTAAAGTAAAAATTTGTTTATTCGATAATTGCAAGAAAATTTTCATTTTTCATATGACATTCTGGACATGTTCTTTCGGGGATGGTGCATAGTTATGTGACGTCATATTTGGGTAGTATGCATGGGCGGAGTTTGGTTTCCGTTCTTGGAGGGGCTAAAACCTTGGGGGCTAAGATCAGGAAAGGATACCATTTACAAGGTAAAAATGAATCTGGGTCTTCTTGGGGGCTTAGCCCCCCCTAGCCCCTGATAAACTCCGCCCATGGTAGTATGACATTATGACGACGCGTGACAAAAGTAGAGGTCAAAATCGTCCAAATTGCGTGACGTCATTTATGGGCGGTACCAAAGCTGTTAGTCATGCAGTGCATGACGCATCTGTATCTAAGAGGCTAATCGTTTGGGTTATAATAATTATTAGTCACGTGGCAACGCCGCCTGTTCCAGTCTCGTTTAACGCCTTTACTCCTTCATGAACCCGGATATACGTAGCCTACCATCTTGAGAAAGACTCAGAGAAATCGAGCAGAGAAGAAGGAATAAGATGCACTTGGTTCTGGTTGCCATGGTTCCCATTGATTGAGGAAACGGGCGACAGGCTTTCTGAAAAGAAGCAACATGTAACTTTTGGTTTAAAAATAAAATGTCGAAAATTGTGCCAGGGTATTGGTGATTACACGTGAAAACTCTATCATGCATATTCGCAGCAAAAATGATCGCCAAGAAGAGGAAAAGACGAAAGATTCACGTTTTTCACATACATTAGGCCTAGCATTCATTTCATTAGGTTATGTAATTATCGTGTTAATTGGTCCTCAGTGTCGAATTGTAGTCGGCACCGGACAGCAATTATGTTGCTCCTAACTATTAATTGTCTGCTCTCAACTATTCTTGACGCCAAACAGTCATCGTCGTTAAAAGTTGTTTTCGGTCAGAATTCGTCAGGTGGAAAAGATTAGATAAGAATATTCTTTAATTATTGAGCAATTGCTTATCGCATTTTGGTGTATAGACTAGACATGGTAATAGACATACGTAATCCATAGAATTAATCAAGACAACGAAATACTCAAGTAACCACATAGCCTATTATCCTGAATCCAAAAACGCATAAGCCTAACCTATAATAATTATCATCGCAATTTTGAAAATTTTCCTGGGTAATGTTATCAGCCGTAGGGATTGCACGGCTATGGGCCCGTGAACGCAGGTGGAAGAAGAGGACCTTCTGATCAAATTCGTTGGTTTTTTATTTTGCATTTTATCTTAATCTGTCAAAACGATCGATCTTGGCACAAGTTCACAAAGGAATAATAATAATCGTTGTTTAAACGTCGGTGATCGTTTACCGAAAGCATTTATCGAAATTGCAATGCGTTCAGCGCAGTAAATTTTTTTATTTAAGACATTGTTTTGTCATATTTTCACCTCTCATCCAAATTAATAGGGACTACTTCAACATGATTCCACTCCTCATCCAACTTCTACTGTTACAATAAGTATTTTAATGCCCGGTGTTCACTTTTACAGCAATAATTATAGCATCAGTAGGCTACCATAGCGTTTGTCGTTCATCCAACTTCTAGGTTTTTTGCAAGAAAATACTATATTCATTGCGTGCTTTATGTTTTGCGATTAAGATATAGACCTATACATGTATGCTTATAGGACGGATCTTAATAACCAACTTCTAAGAGAAATTTATAACTCTTGGCGTTCTGAGTGTCAATGGTTCTCATGCACTGGGCAGTTTAGTTGAGTTGGCATTCTCTATAGACGGCAGTTCGTGACTGTATATTGCAATCAGGAGAGCATATCTGTGATTCGAGCGCTACTTTAATTAATTTATGATAGTGTTCTTACGTGAACTGTGATGAAACTGCTATCAGATGTGATGATGGGTCTATATCCGCTGCATCTCCGACGTCGACGATAGGACACCAGCAGATATCAATCCAATCGTAAAATAATATTCACAAACAAGTAAATCAACTGCATGCGATATATTCTGCACAGGAATAGACTGTTTGTTCTGTTCTCGACGGCAAAGCGCACTTTGGCGCCGGTATATAAGAGTGCTCTTCTTGTGAATGTGCGATCGGCCTACACATGAGACTGCAGACGTACCTGTAATGAAGAGCACCTGGAAACAGGTACAGATTTCAAGCAGTTTTCGAAGTCGCTTATCAGTTGCTCGCGAGCCTGCGCCTGCGTCTGCGCCTGAGTGGAGTAGAGTGTTCCGCAGCCCTCGCTAAGAGAGATAAGCTGTGGACTTAGTCACAGACTTTTGATTAGACCTACTACGGTCACCTACCTGTTTCGCATCTACGTGCTCGGACTATCTGATAAAAGATCGTGATGACTTCAGACGAGATAGGCGTCCTCCTGCAGTGCGTGCTTAGACCTGTGCATCAGTAGGGGGCCTATTCGTTAAAGTTGGGTGTGAGCGGCCGAAACATTAATTTTCTGGTATAGGCTGTTGGTCTAAAGTCTTGCTGTCGTATGGTGACCAACCGCTTCAACGCCTACACACACCTTGAGTGTATTTGGCGGGTGGGTGGGCGTCATACAAATGAGTTGTACAAATAGTATGTTTGAGACAGCGCTGAGTTTTCAACAGACGCTGGAATGCATTTAGGCCTGTACGCCTCTGGTTATAGGCTGACTAATAACAAATTCCAGAAGGAGACGTGAGATCTTTAGACCATAGTTGCTTCTCGAGAAGCCAATTGGACATCTGACGTAGACTCAAGTTCGGGAACGTTTTAAGGAGACATATTTTCACACGAATTTCAGTGACACGCCATAGTATACAGTAATCTTACAGAGGAATGAATTGAATGAATCTCAAGCTACCTCCCAATAACCCTGCCTCGTCCTCTCCACTTTTCCTTCTTTCCAAGTGACTTTTGAGACCTACCTTCAAGCTTTTCTACACTGCATTAGTTCTCAAATTCACCCGTGTGGTCTGTGTTTATATAAGATTCTACAATAATGAAATAAAACCCAAGAAGCTCAACGTTGATTACGCAGAGCATGATCCCAACAACCAGCGGCGCCCGCAGACGTAGCCTACGCACGTGCGCAAGTGCGTACAGCACGATGACTAAAAAAAGGTCATCAGTTTTTCCGGCGGATGGAAAAGGTATGTTTTTGGGAATTTTTTTGGCTGATGACTAGAAAAAAGGAAAAAGGAAAAAGGTCGTGAGTTTTTTCGGCGGATGGAAAAGGTATGTTTTTGGAAAATTTTTGGCTGATGACTAAAAAAAAGGTCATCAGTTTTTTCGACGGATGGAAAAGGTATGTTTTGGGGAAATTTTTGGCTGATGACTTAAAAAAAAGGCCATCAGTTTTTTCGACGGATGGAAAAGGTATGTTTTGGGGAAATTTTTGGCTGATGACTTAAAAAAAAGGCCATCAGTTTTTTCGACGGATGGAAAAGGTATGTTTTGGGGAAATTTTTGGCTGATGACTTAAAAAAAAGGCCATCAGTTTTTTCGACGGATGGAAAAGGTATGTTTTGGGGAAATTTTTGGCTGATGACTTAAAAAAAAGGCCATCAGTTTTTTCGACGGATGGAAAAGGTATGTTTTGGGGAAATTTTTGGCTGATGACTTAAAAAAAAGGCCATCAGTTTTTTCGACGGATGGAAAAGGTATGTTTTGGGGAAATTTTTGGCTGATGACTTAAAAAAAAGGCCATCAGTTTTTTCGACGGATGGAAAAGGTATGTTTTGGGGAAATTTTTGGCTGATGACTTAAAAAAAAGGCCATCAGTTTTTTCGACGGATGGAAAAGGTATGTTTTGGGGAAATTTTTGGCTGATGACTTAAAAAAAGGCCATCAGTTTTTTCGGCGACTTTGACGAAATTTTTTTCCCTGCTCCCCCTCAATCGAAAATTTCTGTGCGTACAAGAAAAAATCCTGCGGGCGCCGCTGCCAACAACTCTCTTATTATTATTATCGACCATCGTTTCTTCTTATCACCCGCAGCAGAAATACACCCTCTATTCTCTCTTCGTTTCCTTCCTCTTCCCTAATTATTCATATCCATATGCTACAATGTATTTCCTAAGCTTTTCCATTTCCTCCAGCATCTCATCTCCGAAGTCCGAACCGAAAACTATCATGGTAGTGCTAACGTATGCATACTTCTATTCTTCTAGACTTCTACATGTGGTTTGGCCTTAAAAAGGAACACAATAATGCTGTTTGTCATTTGCTATTCAATCGTTGCCCCAACTACTAATTTTGTTACTGAAACTGCTTCTTAAAGTGAAGAGATTTATTGGCGGTTGCTAACGAGGACGACCGCTGGAAAATGACAATTTCTTTGCATTATCGTCGAAAGCTTCGATTCACATTAGCTGACATTTTCTTTCTCTTCTAACTTATTGCTTCAGTTTATCTGGCTTTTTATGGTTGCTTCGTTCTGTCTCGGTGGCGTAACCAACAACCTTAGAATCTGAATTTGCATAACTTCTAGAGAAACTAGACCTCAATCTGAGTCAATATCGTAGGCGTAATATCCAATTTCTAAATTTCCACGCGAAAGCAGCGCGCAGGGCACCAGCTTATTCACGAGCGCAAAGGGTTGTCACAGAAGAGCATAATAGTCATAGTGAAGGCGTAGTCCGTTACCAAAGAATCAGAGGTGGCAGAATAGCTGTTAAGGTGTCATATGCCAATAATACTGTCAAGTTTTCGAGCCATTGTAAAACAGAAAATGAAAAGACGCCAACGAAACACATAGGTTGCATTTTAGCTGCCTGCGGGGCGTTAAGTTTTCGGTGCAAGATTAAAGCATATGAGGACTTTTACCAACATAGACCATCGTCGCTTGAAGTGATTTCGTCCCAGCCCTGAGCCCTCGAACTCTGCTCTTCGTATCTCACATTAATTTCACAATGAATACTGTGCTAGTGTACTACCTATGGATTGTCTGCTTGCCATCGGATATCCTTAACGAGGGGCCGATCGTGTCGCAGTCTTTTAGATAAGCGCTTAGATCCTATTAATCTTTTGTGTTATCTCGAATACCGGTACTTAATCATCAACAAAACAAATGTTGGTGTTTCATATTTTTAAATCATGAAAATCTATTGTTTTATTCTGGCAATAAACTGAATTATATTGAATTGATTCCATCAATATTCAATTCAATTCGGCTATTGAATCCAGTAGATGCAATTTCAGTAGCAAAACAACAATTGAACAAATATAACCCAGAATTGATTAAATACCAAAATTGATAAGGCAGTTTATAGGAAAGCAAAGGTCATAGGCTACCTGAAGAGACGGGTCTGCTAAACAGGGGCCAATTGTACAAGTAGTTTAAGTGACTGAGGTAGTTAGATATAATTATTAATGATAATTTTATGGTCTTCAGACCGTGGGACGCAGCGCTTAGAGATAACGTGTTTTGGTCTCTATCTCTGTCCATCTCTCTATCTCTGTCTATCTCTATCTCTGTCTCTATCTGTCTTTCTCTTTCTCTCTGTCTCTCTCTCTACCTCTGTCTATCTCTCTATGTCTCTCTGTCTGTGAACTATAATATTGCTGTGTACTATTATAGTATAGGTCTATCTCGATGACTGATCAATCTTTGGATACGTCGCGAGGTCTGAAACTTCTTCTCACACCTCGTCGGATCTCTGCTTTGGTCTCTGTCTATGTCTATCTATCTAGCTCTGTCTTTATCTGTGCCCGTGTCCCTGCCCGCCTGTCTGTCTGTCACGATTCACAATGGAATCAATTCAAGCCAGGCTTGTCTTGTCGTCTTGGTTGCCATTCAGCAATTTATATGCATGGTCAACGCAATGACTTCCTGTTGGCAACTTCTCTGTCACTGTCATCGATGCGGACGACGCGATCAGTGTTGCCACTGAGCTTTCAGAAATATACCCAGAAATATACACAGACATACCAAGACCATATGAACCCTTTAGCACAAGGCCGTAGCCAGGATTTGATTTGGGGGGGGGGGTGTTTCTTCAGTTTCCCGTCCGAAAAAACTGATGACTTTTAGTCATCCGGCCCAAATCTTCAGAAAATAACACCGATTCATTCAATTTTTTTACATTTTTCATTTCGGGGGATGTTTTCATGGTTTTATTTCATGGGTTTTACATCATGTGCTTGTAAATGCATTCTATTATTTTTACATTTTCCATTTCGGGGGGTGTTCAAACCATGGGCGGAGTTTGGTTTCCGTTCTTGGAGGGGCTAACTTATGAGTCTGCGCCTTTGGGGGTGCATGGAGGGGCTAAGCCCGGGAAAAGATACCGTTTGCACGGTAAAAAAACTGAATCTGGGTCTTCTTGGGGGGGGGCTTAGCCCCCTAGCCCCTGATAAACTCCGCCTATGGTTCAAACACCCAAAAACACCCATAGCTACGGCCTTGCTTTAGCACAATAGGCAAACAATATTTTGTGCGCTGGGTCTGTTGAGAAGAAGCAGGTTTTGAGAAGGGAGAAGGAAGAAGAAACAAAGACTGTCATTAAGAAAATATGTAGAGTGACATAGCGCATTTCAATTCCATAGAGGAGGCCAAACCATGGGCGGAGTTTGGTTTCCGTTCTTGGAGGGGCTAAAAAGGAACTTGGGAAGAACTTGGGTTTTGTTGGGGCTGAGACTCGGTCCAGAATATTTTCTCGAGCCAAAAAAGTTGATGACCTTTTTTAATTTTTTAATTTTTTTGTCATTCGGAACATTTTCTCCGAACAAATTTATGAGTCTACGTCTTATTGGGGAAGGGGGCTAAGCCCGGGAAAATATTCTGTTTACACGGTAAAAAACCTGAATCTTGGTCTTCTTGGGGGGGGGGACTTAGCCACCCTGCCCTGATAAACTCCGCCCATGCACCAAACTAAAGCAAATGATCGAGACTGACCATAGCAGTTCTGGTATTACTGGGGAACCGGGATGTGAAGTCTATTGGAGGAACGAAGGGTGAATGGTGTGGGAGAAGCCGACTGTGGCAGAAGTATTACGTCAAGTCGTCAAAAACAGAAATTTCGAGGCAAGAACCCGCTGAACCTTTAAGGAGCAGATCCTTAAAGGTCAGAGTGATGGTCTTAAATGTATATGCAATAGCATATAGAGAAAGCCAATGTAGTCCACCGACGTACACTCGACCGGGACCACCATGGACTACCGGTACTCTTACGGGCAACCCTTTTGACTCACCGCAGCGCTCGGGAATAACTAGCCGGTGCCCCGCGCTTGACTTTCGAGTGGCGCTTTAGAAATATTTTGTAGAATACGATTACAATTACGGTAATGGAAAAGGTAGAAATGCCCTGCAGTGTAGTTGGTTGATGTCCTGGTTATTTGTATAGTGATCGATCCGTTGCAGTCAGTCGGAAAGGTAGTATGTCTAAGTCATAAGCGACAGAAGGCTGCTAACTTAACCTGGAGCGCCACTGAATCTCTGTGGTGCGCTTTAAAATGTTCAATTCATTCTTTGTAATTACAAACACATTCAGGAGCAGTGTAGGCTACGGCTGGAGGTTCTTTGTGATCTTAGTTGTTTATCAATAAGTTCATTGTAGGTGGTATAGCCTAGTGGTGGATTCCGTGAATTGGAGCCGGAGGGTTCCAGGTTAGAATCCAACTCAAGCCGCCAAGTATGGCACTATGGACCTTGAGCAAGTCCTTCACTTGCAATTGCTCGTGCGCTTCGGGGCGAAACTCCGATGCAGCGTCTGCGCTGCAGTCGGGAGCGCCCCTGAGTAAGAACTGATGATGATGATGATCACGATGATAGTAATAGTAGTAGTAGTAGCAGCAACGGCAGCAGTAGTAGTAGTAATAGTAGTTGTAGTAGTAGAGTGGCTTCGCTAAAGCGACTTAAAACAAACATTCGATGAGAGGCCAGGTGCCATAAAGAATCGAACCCAGGAACCTGTTCGCTATTCTACTCTCTGTCCTCAGTCGGTCATCCACAGCAACCTGTGGACGGCGTTGATTGGTCGTCGATGGCTGAAACGACATCTGTGGAGATTTTGATGAGCAGATGTTGGCGCTCTTGATAATTACTGGTTCACTCAGTAAATATACATCTATGCTGTCATTGGCATTCAGTTATGGACATGAGTTTGATTGACTAGTTAATGGTGTCGGTGTGTGCGTACGCCCTCTCGCAGTGCCAGTCCCAAGTCTGGAGAAAGGAGGAGGGCGACACTACACACAACGAAAGCGTGATGCCTTTAGAGCAGTGGTTCCCAAACTTAAGTAGGCCGCGGACCGGCAATAATTGTTGGTGACGCTCACGGACCTCTGACTTAGGCCTAAATGGCGATGGCAAACAAAAGCGACCTAAATTATAAAAAGACTAAAATATGAGGCTATTTACAATTAGCCTATACATTTACATGTCCTTGAAACCTTTATTTGTCTAAATTTTATTATGAGTATTTTCGCTTGAACTGTCGGTTATTTTTCGCCTTGGACGTAGGCCTATTGTTCCAACAAGAAGACATTTTCTGAAGCATTATATAGGCCTATATCATCTTCGCTCTGAGCTTCTGAGCAATCACGCTTATTCGCTGTTTTTTTATGTTAAAAAACCTGTCCAGATTTGTTTGCTGACGTTTGCTCATTTTTTATTCAAAGACATTTGTTTATATATAAACTAAAAGTTTTATATTGTTAGAAATTTTTAATTTTGGATCCGGCGTTTATCGTTCACCATAGATCAGAGTAGATCAACATAAATTAGCTAGAAACTGACTGAAGTCATAGATGCATACAGCCCAAACTTAGAATAATTTAAATTGTTTGAATTCGTCATCTGGCAAGTTAAAATAAGGCACGTTGATTTTTTTCAATTTTTTAAATATTGAGACAGAAATTTGGATAATTTTGGACAACAATTCGAATAATTTCACAACTTCAAACAAATAGGCTAAACTAATAATTACAGTTTATTTTTAATTTTTCTCCGCGGACCGGCGATCATACCTCCGCGGACCGGTGCCGGTCCGCGGACCACCACTTTGGGAACCACTGCTTTAGAGTTCAGACTTCACCACCCTTCTACATGACAACTGCACGAGAAGCTAGCCATGCTGATCTTGACACTCAGAGGAAGGACTTTACCAGCTAAGTTTCTCATTCATGTTGTGTATATTATAATTATAAAAAACGACAGAGTAAAAGTGTTCCTCGATAGCGACATGTATACATGTAGACGTAATCTAACATCGCAGAGCATCAACATGCAGTAAAATTAATTACGAAATTATGTTGTTATTTAGTCCGTAGTCTCTTGCTATCATCTTTGCGGCTACTCGCGCCTGGTCGGTGATGGTGCAGACTCCAATCTGCTTTGTCATTGTTCATGGAAAGATCACCAAGGACGTGTTTGAGTGCACAGCATTGGCTTGATCACATCGGCGTCTTGCTGGTTGAAGATACAAAACTGTGTGGATCCATTTTCAATGCGTCAGACAGTAGACACGTGCCGTGGTAAGTCGGTAGCATGGCAAATATCACAATTCGCAGTCGACTGTTAACACCAAACAACTCAGCAACGTAACTGCATGGCATGCGAAGTATAGGCTATAATGTACCGGTCGCATACAAGTGTGTATAATGTGGTTGGCACCGTCCGCATGCTATTAAACATATGTCTCTATCATTGACAATATAATAATACAACACTGAAAATAAAAAAAACATAAGTATATTTATTGATATTCTGTAAATTTTTATGAACGACTGTGTCACAAGTCGGTCAACTGAAAATCTATATAGGCTTACCAGTATATATATAATATTATAATACTTAGGTACTTAGTCCTTCCCGTGCAGAGCTGCAAATCGGGCAACGCAGTTCCTCCATTCCTCCCTGTCCTTCGCCACCTCAACAGCATCCTCCACCGTCATCTCCAGACATCCGAGATCCTCTCGAATCGTTCACATCCAGTTTTTTCTTGGTCTTCCTCTCCCACGCTTCCCCTCTGGAGTCCACTTGGTCACTTGGCTGGCTTTTCTATCACTATTCATTCGGGCCCATCCAGTTCAGTCGTTTATATATTATATATATTTTTATATATACACACATAATATATATGCCTATATAGTATAGGCCTATACACATGAGTTGTGTAAGTGTAGTGTTTGTAATAGCCTATAATGACTACCAATGGCATAGGAAAGAGACATCAATATTGTCGCTCTAGATATTTCTGACTTATAACACAATGAATTATTTTATAGTTAAGCCTTTAAGTATTTAGATCGGGTTATAATGCTGTAAGAACAAACCTCTGCAAATTTCATGATATGAACGGAGCTCAATTTGTTGGTTTCCTGTTACTGCAGCTGCAGACTACAACATTCTATAGAATAAAATAGTCAATATAATTTATTTTATAGCGCTCTTTTACAAAACAAGTCGTTTCGCTACAGTCGTGGTACAATGTATGCTATGTATGTATATTGTAGTGCATTGCATATATAAATTTGCATAGCAATGAATTAAATGATCCTTCACCGCTCGCTCATTTAAATGGACGTCACGCCATTTAGATTCCCGTGCAAGACCGTGGTATCCCGAGATTTAAATCTCTGAAATAAACCACCATTGAGAAGCGAACCGCGGCCCGCACGCTCTCTTTCATAGAGTCGCGTACAGGCGCGCGGCGCTCTTACCGATGTAGCTTACATGGCCAGAGACACATGCAAATATCATGAATTTGCTAATGGAAGACTGGCCAACTATAGCTGGGATGTGTTTTAATTACCATTACTGATCTGGCATACATAAGAGAGCTCTGTGTTCCGGTCTTAAGAGCCAATCGAGTCTGCGATAGTTGCGCTTTGTAGCTTTGGAGATATGCAGGTTCGCACATTGATTCTTCATTTTCCACGCATAGAACTATCCACCTCTGTATAACTTTAAGTCAGTTCCAACTCTAAGTCAAGCTCAGCTCTTACTCTACGTTATAACCCACCGAATTTCTTAAACAGCCATTGAAATAGAAAAACTGAAGCGACATGTTTTCGCATTTCAGAGATCACACAGTCAATTTTTCAGTTGACGGAGAGTGTTGTGGTTCAACCTTCCCTCTTCGTCTTCGTCCCTCAGTTAAGTACCTGCTTGTTACATGGGCTCAGAAATCTAAAACACATCACGTGTCGCAAGTTGTTAATTTGCAACATGTTTGTTAACATCATTAGAATCTTACCTGCGTATATGCTGCGTTCGTTTACTTTGGTAACCTGTGTAAATGTTCGATGTAGGCTACAGGTCCTTTTGACAGCTGAAACACTGCATACAGTTGTCACAAAAACAAGACATTTGACTGACAAGAAAACGTGAAACTAAAGCCGCTGTGAGACTCGTCGCCATTTTGTCACACGAAAAAGTTTAGAAAAGCGCATACACTCCATAACCATTCTCACGAATCAGGAAACGCCACGGAAACTGTTTTGCGGGTTGCTGGCGATAGTAATCGTATTCGTAATCGTAGTCTCCAAATTTCTTGAGCGCCAATCGAAAGTTGAGCGCAGGGCACCAGCTTATTCACGAGCGCTGTTGAGATGGCGATGGAGATTCGACGTCTCAAGCTGAACATAGTGGCACGACGATTGTAGCGTATACGTCTGTCACTGCAGCAGGTTGAGGGTCTGATGACGGTCTATGCAGCGTCTCGGTCGTTGTCCATCCGTTTCGTCAAATGATCCCTGGTCGGACAGCGTCGCACCGTCAGCTGATGGGAGGACGCCAGTTAACGACATATACACAGGTGGTTCACCGCAGAATTTGAGGAAGTTTCACTTGATCTACGTCGAGAGAAGAAGGTTCGCGAAAGGACGTCACCGACATCAGAATAGCCGCAAGTTGTGTTTTTTTTACAGCAGTGAATACTATTGTGCCTATGAAGGGTGCAAACATTGCTTTACCAAACCTTACTTGATGTTTAGCCGACGAAAGTGTTGCAACAAACCAGTTCCGTCGTACAGGATGTAGATGACTTCCGCTTGACTGAATCCGTTGGAGGCAACGCATCTGTATTGACCGAGACGGCTTTGACCTCCGTCCATTTCGTTCTGCATGAGTAGAACGAGTGACCCATTGGCCGCAACAATGACCGTTGCGCTTTGCTGAACAACGACGTCGTTGTAGTACCAAGTGCGACCGACAGGAGTGCTGTCGTCGGATGTTGCCTGGCAATCGAAGACTTCGTTGATGTAAGGGGTCCAGACACGACTTCCACCGACTGAGGTGATCACCGTAGCCACTAACATCAACATAAGACAAGGGCATACGGTCCATACAACATGCACCACATCCTCTCATACCATTGACCTCCGGCTTCTGTCTTGTGATCATTATCGCAATACACGAATTTCTAAAGCGCTATGCGGAAACTATGCGTTGGGCAACAGCTTATTCACGAGAGGTTGTCAAAATCAAGGGAAGATTCGACTCAGGTCTCCAGTGGGAGGCAGAGGAGTCGTAACGGTGGATTTCGTTCAAGATCATAAGATGAGGTGTTCAAGGAAGAGAAAAGGATCAATAGGTAGGCAACTCTCAATAATTATGTGAAGGGATTTCGATGACGATGGTGGGAAATAAATACTTATCTTTTTATCTGCATATGTAAACTCTCTATAGCATAAAACACGGTGAGCTGGTTCAAACGACTTAATATTTTACTGAACGCTAAAGATGTTTGAGGCTCCAAACTCTCAACTAGTTCAACTGGTTTCGCATTAGCCACATGTAGCCTATACTCTACTGACGTAGACAGCGTTCATCACGTCTATAGAAAGTCCCAACGATATAATTATGATTCTATGACTTGTGTCCACGTGAGGTCTGTTCATAAGCTTACCTAATACGTTGAGGTAGCCCTGGGCGAAACCGTATCCGTGTTGGTTGCTAGCGTTGCACTGGATGCTCATAAGATCTCCGATGCCATCCGGGTTGCATGTTTTACAGACGTTGGTGATCGTCAGAGTTCTCGAGTCCTCGCTTAGATTGAACTTCGGAGGAAGAGAACTCGCTACCGATGACAATAAGACACAGAGTAAGAAACACTGTCGAGATTCTGGGACACGAAATGAACAGTTACTCATGTCTGTGTGTAGCTGTGTGACGGCTTGCGAATGAATGTGAAATCCGTCTCCGCTGGAAGGGAGTGTAAAAATAATGATGACGATGGCGATGATGATGATGATGATGATGATGATGATGAAATCAATAATAATAATAATGATAAGTATAATAATAATAATAATAATAATAATAATAATAATAATAATAATAATAATAATAATAATAAAAATGGATTTTAGCGACGAATAGGTGCCGTTCCATATGTTTTTATTTTATCAGCGAGTATATGTAAGTCCCTGAGGGATCGTATTTGTGGGCCTATCTCGGGGCATAGACCTAATTTAAAAAACAAAACAAAAACAAGAATATTAAAAAAACTGTAATGATAATAATATCAATAATGAATAATGAACACGTTATGGAAGTCTACTGTACATTATGATCAAACGTATAGCAGGCATATCGTGTCTAAAACACTGTCTATACATTTATGAAGCGCCGCTCGCAGTGCACACTCCCAGTACGAAAGACGCAGAGAAAAGAAAGTAGTTTTGAGACAGCTGCAAGATGTAGACCTATCCCTATGATATCAATTAACAACGTAGATAAGACGCATATATACATGCATATATAGATATACATGTATATATGTATATATACATGCATAGATGTATACGTCCCCAAATATTGTACCGTCTGCAGTAGAAGAGGGTTTGGATGGGAACGCATACCGTTGAACCTGATTGCGTTCCTGAACCAGACGATCGATGCATTCGGAACATGCAGAGTGTGGATAGCATTTGATGGTCACCGTATCTCCCTTCGTAGTAGGTCGCTAAATATATATATATATAGCCCACGGATTCAAACCACACCCACCCATCTGTATATTTATAGTGGGAAATAGCTGTTGATGAAACTTACCGGTGAACATGGCGCCGTTCTTATACCAGACCACCGTTGCATTCGGTTTAGCGTATGGATCGCATATGATGGTAACAGTATCTCCTTCGGTCACGTTCATGTCATGAGGCTGGAAGTCGTTGCTCAGAAAAACAGGACGAGCTTTAAATACAGAGGCACAAACGAACGGAAGTGTTTACTCATGTCATCCTCTTCGACAACAATAACAACAACATCATCATCATCATCGTCGTCGTCGTCGTCATCGTCGTCATCGTCGTCATCATCTCGGTCTTGGCTTTTAAATGCTTGGCTATCTAATTGCATCTTCCTCTGGTGGCTGACTATCAGCGCCTCAGATTCACATTTCGATGAGAACGCTGTTATTGCGACACAGACCTCATATATTCAACATGGCGCCCCAGGCATAGGCGCAACCACCCTATGGGACCCACGGGACGCGTCCCCCCAACTTTTGAGTGGTCCCCTAACCTTATTATTATGGTCCCCAACTTTTAGGACGTGATTCATTTGGTCCCCCAAACTTTTAGAACGTGATTTCACCTATGGCCCTAAGCAAAGCAAGCCTTGGCGCCCTATGAACGCTACTCCACGGTCCACCTCATCTCACAAACACAATGATCAACCAGCTATAGAACATTACACTCAGCTGAGACTTTAGTTCGAACAGATTCACCCTCGGCGGATCTGTTCCAAAAAAATTCGTCCCCCGAATACTTTATTCTTAAATAAAGTCTCCGGCCTACCTGCATGGGGGAGGAGAATATTTCCTCCGCCCGTCCGCCGTCGAAATAAAGTCCCCCCCCTTCAACGTGGAATGGGCTACAGCCGCATAAAATTTATAGATGAGCAGGCTAAACCGTTAGCTTACGTTGCTAAATTGTTTGACAAGAACCGATGTATACTTTTATATGAGAAAAATTTCTTCCAATGCAAAGTTCCTGCCAGGGGAGACTTTGTTTGGGGGGGGGCGACTTTATATCGTGACTGGCCCTGTGACAATCAGAGAATGTGGCACAGTGGATGAAATCGCCATATGAGGAATGTGCAAGCCAGAGATTTGAGTCTTTACAATCGGGAGGTGAATCTGAAACGCTTGCACTGAGGTGCATGGGTCATACGTTTTAACCGATGCAGCTGACTAAGCGAGTTTGTCCACAAACCATGTATGGTTAGCTGGATGACGTGCGTCGCCGAACCGATTGGGTTCGATCCCTGGCAGGTGAATTCGCCAGCATCCTCTGCAGCCAGCCTTCCACTGGTTAGAGTCAATCCGGTGCCTTCATTCGTCACAGCCCAGCGATTTTGTGGTGGCGTCTGACCGTTCTTCCGCCAGATAATCGAAGGAACAGGACTATTTAATAGAAACAAGAAATCAGGTTGACTCCGACTGATGTAGGCTACCACAAGAAATAACCAGTCACACGACTCGATATCCAAGAGCATACCCTGCATGAATTTAGGTTTGTAATGTAGGTAAACCTAACCTAACCCTGACCCTATTGCCCGATCATTAGCCTGTCTCACTCTCTCTCGACCGCCGGTCACAAATCCTCTCAAGTTCTCCAACCGAGCCATATTAAACACAGCACCACGCCTTTGGAATGATCTGCCTCTGAATTCCGCTCTTTTTCAGTTCCTCCGCCATCATTACTAATCACACACTATCACCTTTCTCAGGCTCCTCTATCCATCACACCTGGGACTTTTCATTAAAAACTGAAGTCACACTCTTCAAGAACGAACTCTCACCCCTGTCTCATCTCATCCTCCACCTTCCAATTCCCGACCCAGACAATACCCGCCTTAGCAGCTGTTCCGCCTCCTCTGATCCTGTGGTTACTCGACCCGGACCACCTTTGGACGGGGTCGCAGTTTCCATCGCGTCCTCCACTCTCTTGACTGAATACCTTGAGTGTTATGATTGCGACGGTCCTGAGAGTTGATTACCACAGTGTGCTTTTGCCGAGATAATAGGCCAGTGTAAGCGAGCTATGTAGCCTATGACCTGCATACCTTCCGGAGAAGAAGCCACGAAGTACGAGTTTATCTCCCTCCAAACCGATCAACGAAGCAGCAGATCCAAAGGTGAGGAAGGCAGCGTAACTCGACATAGTAACAGCGGCTAGAAAAACAAACCAACTTGTTTATCGTCCAGGTCAGCTATGAAATGCTGTGTACTTTCTTACAGCGGAGTCGACACTGCTACCGAATATCTGGAATCCATGGACGGAGTTTGGTTTCCGTTCTTGGAGGGGCTAAAGCCTTCTTGGGGGGGGGGGGGGGCTAAGCCCGGGAAAAGATACCATCCGATAAGATCCTCAATGGCCGAGTGGGTTGGTAGCCCGCTCGCCACGCCGGCGGCCCGGGTTCGATTCCCGGTCGGTCGGTTTATCAGAGATTAATTTCTCGGATCTTTACTGCGGGTGGCTCGGTCGCAATATAAACGTGGAGTAGCGGTGGTGAAGGATCTCACCCTCAGGGTCGAGGTCATAAGACAGCCGCTATATAAATATGCGATTACATTTACATTTACATTACATTTACATTTACACTACATTTACCATTTACATGGTAAAAAATGAATCTGGGTATTCTTGGGGAGGCGCTTAGCCAGGGCCGCATTAAGGCTAGTGCGGGCCCGGGTGCTGTGGTAACCTTGCGGGCCCTCCTCTCAGTCTTCTGTCAGCCACTGGTCTACTATACCATAGAGGCACATAGACAATTATACACGGTGAACGGGAAAAAACCGAACCTCTCCTGTTGCTACGATAATTTGTTTAATAATTTGTACATTTTAATAAAATATGGAGAAACTTCAGTTTAAAGGACAAGACCCAGATAACTATCATTTGTTAGTTACAATAATTATGTGTTCAAAAATTCCTCCTTCGGCCTCAACACACACCCAAAGTCGCGTTTGCCACTTACTCATTGCTGAATCGTATACATGTGCTTGATCAAATTCGTCCCATTCCTGTATGCACTGACGTAGTTCTTCGGCATCGCGTACCTTTTCTTGTAAACATTTTCTTGCATCACAGACCAGGATTAAGGTCTAGGCTATTTGAAATGTGCCAAATTTGCAGAATAGCGCATCAATAACTGCCTTGATCGCTGAAGCCGTGCGTGCTTGTCGACCTCTGTTAGTTCAGTCGCTCTATGCGCTGTTTCAAACATTTTAAATGACATCAAGTTTTAACTGGAATAGCGTATAATCATGAAAACTAGTTAAGTTTACAGCTGGGAATAAAATAGCTATATTCTCAAAAATATATTTTCGTGTTTGGTATTAATTTTTTATTTATTGCAGAGGTTCGGTTTTTTCCGTTCACCGTGTACATGTAATTATACCGTGTTTCCTAATGAGTATATATACACTATACACTATACAGCCAAGGATTACTTTTCCTTTGGTACGCGTATAATTGTTTTTAAGGAAAGTTTCCTACACTATAGTAGATATAATATAGGTCTACAATACTTGACAGAAGGAACGAACGACTAGATTTTTCAATTGTTAGGTTATTTATATTTATAAGCCCTATGCTTGTGTTTCATCCAGTTGATTTTCTTCATTGTTCCCCACGTCCACATTTCGAAGACCTCCAGTCTTCTTATGATTATATTGCTGGCTCTCATGGTTCATGCCTCAAATCCAAACAACACCACGTGCAATCCATGTCAATGTTTTATTATCCGTTTCTCTGGATTCCTGTTATCTTTTCAGTTTATCGTAATTTAAATTTATAAGCTCGTTCCTATTTTCAGGTCTAATAAAGTATAGCATCATATTTCTTTCGCAGACTATAATAATATCCTGGCAAACCGCTCTTTAGAGCGTCATGATCTTCTTGCACTAATTATCTAGGTCTAGGAATTATCGGAGAAGAGTATAGGCCTACACAGTGAAAGAGATCGAGACAAAGGAAGTGGGTAGGACCATAGGCGCAACCACCCTATGGGACCCACGGGACGCGTCCCCCCAACTTTTGAGTGGTCCCATTGACTCTATCATTATGGTCCCCCCAACTTTTAGGACGTGATTCATTTGGTCCCCCCCAACTTTTAGGACGTGATTGCACCTATGGGTAGGACACAGGCTGAGGGCAGATTCACTGCGAAGAACGATCATGAAGAAAAAATGAAGGGAAGCGAACAGGAGGAGTACCACGACAGGTTATGGATAATAGCAATGAATAGGCCTATGTAAAGTTTGAGGAAGAGGCATCGGACATTTCAGCCAGCCGCAGAGGCAGAAAACTAGAGAAGAAGATGATAAGCTATAATAGGTTTAAGAAATTAAGAGTTATACAATAACAAGTCTTCTAACGTTATTTCTCTTATTATTTTAAAGAAACCTGTCAAAATGATTGACCCGCATGGCCTAATTTAAGATAGCACATCACTGTTGATACTTTCCAAACAGGGCCGGATTAAAGCATGTTCAAAATGTTCAGCCAAACAGGGGCCCCACACTTTAAGGGGCCCACAAATGCGGGGAAAAAATTTCCGATAATTCTTAGATTTTTAGCAAATTTTAACCAAACGATTAAAAAGGGTCCTAAAAATTTTGGCCGAAGATCCGCCAAAATTTCCCAACAGGACCCCACATTTCTTAATCCGGCCCTGTTCCCAATCCCAAAGATAGATTTACAATAACAATAAGTTCCTGCGATTTCAACCAATTCATAAACTGGAGCTAATAAATCGGATGTGTTGGAGAACTTTGTCAAAATTTCGTCGACGATAACTTCGTATTTATAATATTATTGACTTTATTGTTGCAGTGATCTTGCTAAGAAATGTCTTCATTTCCGAAAATGCGGGTCCCTAAAGCTGCGGGCCCGGGTGCTGCAGCACCATTAGCCTAGCACCTACCTTAATGCGGGCCTGCGCTTAGCCCCTGATAAACTCCGCCCATACTGGAATCTATCATAATTCCTAACTCATCATGGATGTCTCTTTGTTGAAGGCATTGGCCAGATAGGTTTCTTTGCTAGGTCTATATGTTTTGTGGAACAAGACAATATTTATAGCCTACTGGGGAAGCGATATATAAATTCTGGAATCAATTAGTTAATTAATTAGCTAATTAATTAAACCATCCGTAATCGACTGATTTCTTTGTCTTCAAGACTCAAACGCTTTCAAATTGTAGTTTTTGGAAAGTTGACTAACAATATTATTTTGCCAATTTAAAATTGCGATCTTTATACTGTAGGCCTCATTATTCAACCGTATGACATGTGTAATAAGGTGGAGTGAAAATTTTTTTTCTTGAATTTCAAAATGCCTGGGTGCGGGAAAGTTGCATTATGATCTAAGAAGTTCATGTGAAAAATATTTTAAATTTATTCCTTTTTTAAGAGGTGCCCCAACGGCATCATAAATTTGCCATAATTTGTAAAAAAAAATCGAAATTTTGTATTTTCTTAGTAAAGTTTGTGAATCACTTAACCACATTGCAAAGCAAGTTTTCAACTGATAATAATGCTTTTAAAGAGAATTCTTGTCCAAAATCATTTTATTGTCACATTTAAGTGATTCCAGACTTGCCATAAAATCTACATTTAGGCCTACATAAGCCTATTTTGTCAAAATTTGTCTAATACTTAAATAATAAAAATAGGCCCTATCTTGCTATTTGGGCACTCTAAAATGCTTAATATGTGTAAAAGTATTCATACATTGTCAAGTGCTTTGGTCTATGATTTCAATTAAATGGGTTGTGATTGAGATAAAATTAAAAATTCAATTAAAATGTCTAATAAAATCTAATGAACTTGTCGATAGCATGTTATATTGTTATGTAAAGCATGGTACCATCCAGAAATGTTATGTAAAAGTAGCAATCCCGATCACACTGCAAATAGCAGGTTTGTGGTTGAAGTCTTCAAAACCAATAATATCTCATCAAAGGGTAGTAGAGAAGCTAAAACTCTATCATGACAAGTACAGAAACTTGCTCAAACCATACAAATCTCGGAAATACGACCAGAAATACATATCTAAACTTGAAGAATTTGCGAAGCAATCTGAAACTCAATTATTCGATATTGCAGCTTGTAAATGTATGGAAATAAATAATTGCACTTGTGCAAAGGATAGAAAAGTTCCAATGGCAGAACGAAAATTTCTCATTGATCAAAGGAAAACAAGAGCAATGATGATTGGTGGTATTGATGTGAATATGACTAACTCTGTGAAAAGAAGAAAAGCAAGGAAACGCAAAGAAATAGAGAGGGCTACAACAGCCAAGTGTCTTAAACTTTCCGTCACTCACTCACAGCCGGGTAGTTTCAGTTATTTTGACTCAGATATGCCAAATCACAAGAAATCAGATATGAAATTAAGTTCTTCAACAGGTAGTTTCACTGATATGTCAACAGTATTACACAACAAAGAATCAGACGATGAACTGATTACAATTAACTCAAGAAAATGTAAAAGTGCACAAATGCGCTCGGATTTACCTACTTTGGCTCGTGAATGCGACAGACATGGAATTTCTGATCGCTGTGCTGCTTCTCTTGCTACCGCAGTTTTACAGGATGTTGGTGTTGTGCACGACACAGACTTATCTATGGTGATCGATCGCAGCAAAGTTCGAAGAGAAAGATCAACAGTTCGAAAACGTCTACAGTGCAATTCCGTAAAGCAACTATCTGGATTGTACTTCGATGGACGTAAAGATAGGACCAGAGTGCAAATGAAAAATGGCAAGAAATCGTATCTTAAAATAATTTCTCAAGAGCACATAACACTGGTACTTGAACCGAATTCACAATATCTGGGTCATGTCACTCCTGAGAGTGGATCAGCCAAAAATATTCACACAAGTATCAACAAGTTTCTGTTAGATAACGAAACAGCAACTAAAGATTTAGTTGCTATTGGTTGCGACGGAACCAATGTCAATACTGGTGTAACTGGAGGGATAATACGTCTTTTGGAAATACAACTTGGTAGACCTTTGCATTGGTTTATTTGCATGTTGCATGCCAACGAATTGCCTCTGCGACATCTAATTCAAAGGCTGGATGACGGAACACAGGGCCCAACACTATTTTCAGGAAACATAGGCAAGGCTCTTGGAAACTGTGAATCATTACCTCTGGTACATTACAACGCAATTGAGTTCGAGAATTGCCCAGATATGGAAGGTATCGAATTAAGTACCGATCAGCAATATTTGTACAATATATGTAAAGCTGTATCATACGGAATTTGTTCACCAGATCTTGCCTTTCAAAAGCCAGGTCCTGTTTGCCACTCAAGGTGGTTGACAACAGCAAATAGAATTTTGAGATTGTATATAGCAACCGAATGTCCAAGTGAGAATCTTACAACGCTAGCCAAGTTTATCATGAAAGTTTATGCACCAGTTTGGTTTCATATCAAGACGAAGTCAGCATGCACTGAAGGCTCTAAGCACTTGTGGAGGATGATAAAATATTCCAGATATCTGCCACAAAATTTACGAGACATTGTGGATGAAGTTATTCAAAGAAATGGATATTTCGGGCATGCAGAAAATATATTGCTTGCAATGTTGACCGACGAAAGATCTCATATCCGTGAATTAGCATACAGAAGAATACTTGCAGCAAGAGTTGAAAATGAATTATCAACAAAAATCAGACAATTTCGAGTACCCTTACTCAACTTTAACTCTGAGGATTATACTGACCTAGTCGAATGGCAAACGATCGATCGATATGAGCCACCTCTCATGAAGCATATTCCGGACAAGGATATTGCAAATTATGTAAAATCAAACAGTGTTGCAGAGGCACATAAAATTGCTCTGTTTCCATGCCACACCCAAGCGACAGAGCGATGCATACGTCTTGTTACAGAAGCTTCGGCAAAAGTCAGTGGTCAGACTGCAAGAGATGGATTTATTCGGGCAGGAATAGCATCAAGACAAATTATGAAAACGTTTAACACTAAATCAGAGTTTCACCTCAATTAGAATAAACTGACAGAAACTTCTTAATGTAGGCCTGAATGAAGGCGAATTTTGGAATATGGAATATGGTAGTTAATTGGAATATGGAATATGGTAGTTAATTCTATCATCATTAAACAGCATTGCAACAATTGGTTATTATCTTAGGTTACCTATGGCCAAAAATACATTTTCACGAAAAATTGCAAATTTTGTCAAACATTTTCGATTTTCTTTATAGTTGGGGCACCTCTTAACAAAGGAATTAGTTCAACATATTTTGCAAAACAACTAACCATATCAAAATGCAACTTTTGCACACTCAGGCATTTTTAATTTATGACATAAAATTTTTCACCATTGTATTCACTCCACCTTAATGTGTAAGCCCTTTTCCGGCCGCTTTCTAATGCTGAATAAGCACGAATGTTTGCTTGTCTAAAAATTAATCTACGACACTAATAGGCCTATACTTGAACACTTATGAAATTCAATGAAACTTAGCCCTACAGAACATTAATTTTACAATTCCAAAATTCATTTTACCCTACCCTACAGTTGTAAAAGGAACGAAACAAGCGATACTGACACACGTCCGCTAGAGACACAGGAACCAACTTTCTGTTGAGATTTTAATATAACGGAAAATAGGAAAATATTGTTTAGATCTGGAGCAGTCACTTAACTTTTGTGTGTCGACTAAGTAGTCCACGGATCAAGGCTTTGTTTACTCCCAACATACCTCCGCCTGTTCGCTCACCCTCCTATCTCTCCTGCAGTCTCACCTCCAAATTCAACCTCTCCTCCGCTTGCACTCTCCTCTGCTGCATTCCATTCACGACTGAAAACCGAACTCTTCAACCTATCCTATCCAGATTCCAAACAGGTTCCATCACCCAACAGTACCACCATCACCGACAACCACCGTAGCACCACGCTGTCTCCTCGGCTTGACCTCCCCGGATTTTGACCTGGCACCGGAACGAAAACGGCAGCTCTGGCTATTGCGGACTTGATTTGATATAGCGCCGGTGAATAAGCTGGTCTCCCTGACGTGGCTTTTGTGGGCGCTGAGAAATTCTCGAAGATTTACATTACATTACATTACATTACCGTGCAGTTCTACACAAAACGTGCAGTTGTAAATGAATTTGTGCAGTTGTAAATGAATTTGTGCAGTTGTAAATGAATTTGTGCAGATGAATTTGTGCAGTTGTAAATGAATTTGTGCAGTTGTAAATGAATTTGTGCAGATGAATTTGTGCAGTTGCAAATGAATTTGTGCAGTTGTAAATGAATTTGTGCAGATGAATTTGTGCAGTTGCAAATGAATTTGTGCAGTTGTAAATGAATTTGGGCAGTTGTAGGCCTAAAGGAATTTGTGCGGTTGTAAAAGCAATCGTGCGCAATGACAATCATGAGAAAAATAACTGCAGTCGGTTTACCATGGAAGAAGGAAATGGGCTTGTACAGTGAAAGTTTTTTGCCGGCGACTTGCGACATTTTTGGGAAAAAATTCACCGAAATTTTGATTTTCCCCGACGAATCCCCACTACATGTAGATTAAAATTGCTGGTTGTGCAGTTCTAAAAATTTCTTTTAAAAAGCCCTGCCCTACGGATTCTGATTCAGCTGTGCTATGAGAAAATAATGTCATATTCAGTAACATCACCAGCAGCAACAGTGACTGACTTGTGGAGATCCTGGAGTAGCTTCCGCTCTCAATCCTGGACAGAACCGCATTCTGTGCGTTGCAGATGTACACCCTATTATTCGATCCAGCGCCGTCTGAGGTTTGCACGTGTGTCAGACACAGTTCGCCTGTTTGAAGAAAACAATTGACGTCATGCATCACTACAAATTCAAATTTAAACGTTTGAAGACATTAAATTTTGCGGAACCATGTATATAAAAAAACAAGGCACGCAACCTTTTTATCCCCTCCAATAAAGTGACGAAATTTCCCACCGTCGCTTCGACGAGCTTTAGGCTCTAAATGGCAGCGGGCATCATCCATGAATCACTCTTCAATACACATCTAGTGCCTCTTCAATCTATCCCATCTACCTAAAACGAATGCAAGTGAATGGCAGCAATATCTCAAGGCGGCAGTTACACCAGTATACAAATACCGTTTAGCGGATACAGCTATACTCGCCTTCAAACGGAAGTATACAAATGCCGTTTAACGGATACAGCCACTAATACTCGCCTTCGAAAGGATTCGTCTGCATGCTTGGTGTTTGAGTAATCACAGTTGGTAGGCCAACTTGTCCCGTGATGTTGTACGTCCAGTAGATCTGAGAGGCTGGAATGCTCGCCAGCTTGGCACAGGCCAGACAGACGTGTCCATTTATGTCGGCGTTGTAGTTGGTGATTTCAATGTTTGGCGGAAACGATTGAAGGGTAGCCATTTGGAGGAAGGTCATGTTCGACATCGTCATTCCGAACGTATTGGTCAGTATGCATTGGTAGTAACCTTGGTCAGCCGCTCGACATGGATAGATGACGATTGTTCCTACACCAGGAGTCTGGAATATGTTATCGGCGTTGAGGTTCAAAGGCTCACCGTTCTTTGTCCACGAGTAACTGAAACGGAATTGTAATTTGTAGGCCTATTGTATTAAAACATTTATAAAGCGCCTCTATGAGGGTGAACGGTTCAGAGGCGCTTGCAGTGCGCAAGGCCAGGAGATAAGAAATAAGTTTTGAGAGAAGCAAAGGAGGAGGATGTGCTACCAGATAGAAAGAGTATTCGAGAGAGAGGGAACAATCGAGGTAAAGGTTCTGAGTCCGATACTGAACCATAGCTGTGTTAGTATGAGAAAAAAAGATGAAATAATGATTACGGAGATAGTAACTATAGATTAGATAATAAAACGAACCAAGATTGCTCAAGCATCTCATTGTGAGCCTCTGACGAAACAATGTACGATTTCTTGCCGTTTGAATTCATTAATCACATGAAATGGATCAACAGGGCACCAGTTAGTTTTTGCACGTATACGATGATTGTGCTCATTGTGCTGACTATATATACATACGTGGGAGAGGGGCTTCCAACTCCAACGCAGTGCAAAGTGACGTTTGCTGTTTCTTTGTAATGAATCAACGTCTTTGCTCCCGTGACAAGACTCGGAGGCATTCGCACTGAAACATCAACAACACGGCGTCAAAATTCCACTTTATTTAGCGCCAATTTAGATAACTTGGCGGACACGTTCGGGCTGAGATGACGAGGAAATAGAATCAAAAGATTTTTATTCTAAATTCCATATCAAGTCTTTTAAGTCACTAGAATCAAGTGTGACTATATTCTATATATTGCCTGGATTCAAACCAAGATCGCAGAGCTTCAAGCTCCGATGAAAGCTTTGGGTAGTTATCGGTTAGAGGGAGAGACGAGCTGAACTCCTACACTGCCACTGCGGTGGAATTGCTCCACTTAGTTCAGTCCGTTCTTCTAACTCTTATCCTGTCTCATCTGATCCTCCACCATCCAATTTGGAATCGCGTCTCTTTTTGCGACATATCCGGTCGGCTCTGTTGCTGGTTAAACGAGCAAGAAGCTTGACCCAGCTGTCCCTCTATCGGTCATTATATCGGACCAGTAGTGTCCAGGGATTAGTCTGATCAAGTGGCGACGCCACCCGTTCCAGTCTCGATTGATACCTTTGCGCGTTCAGGAACCCGGATGTAGGCTACTTACCGTCTTGAGAAAGACTCAATGAAATCGAACAGAGAAGAAGGAGCAAGATGCACTTTCTGCCGCCGGTTGCCATGGTTTCCGCTGACTGAGGAATCGGGCGACAGGCTTTCTGAAAGAAAACAACAGACAACTTTTGGCTCATTAATAACATGTCGAGCTCTATAAGCAGTTAGGATTATAGCGAGAACATTCATGCATTCGTTCATTCACTCGTTCATTCATTCGTTCATTCATTCATTCGTTTGTTCATTCATTCATTCATTCATTCATTCATTCGTTCGTTCGTCCGTTCGTTCATTCAAACGTTCGTTCGTTCATTCATTCATTCATCTATTCGGAAACTTATTATACAGCGTATAATTATGTATTGTATGTAGGCCTATGTAGCCTGTATAATACATACATGTATGTGTAGCATGTATATAATTATGCATATGCACACATGCATGCATAGTCGACTTAAAAGATGGTTAACATGAAAACGTTTTAGTGTGCAGTTCTTGACAAACAAGTGTTGTTCTAAATTAATTTGTTTTAATTAATTAATTTGTGCAGTTGTGAAAGCACTTCTGTGCAATAAAAATAATATATAGTTAAAAAGATCATTGTCATCCAAAAAGGTCATTGTCATCCGTAAGATAGTTAATAATATTGACATCATACGAATATTGATGGGAGGAATCTGCATCATAAAAATATAATCGATTATTAAAAAAGTTCATCAAAAGAGAGTGAAAGAAGTCGTCAGAAAAATAAGGAAAACGACAATGTAACATGGAGGACGGGAAAGGAAAGAAGATGTTAAGCTGAGCAATTCTAAAAATCCATATAAAAGTCCTTGTTGACATGCGGAACAAAGCTCATTATTGAAGACGTTAAACAATAAGGTGGGCATATATGAACGAAATTTTAGTTCTAGTTCTTCAGTTTTACTTCATCAGCTGCATTGGCTTCCTGTCGAGTTCAGGATAAAATTTAAATTGGTCTGTTTAACCTTCAAATCCCTCTCCACCTGAACACCTTCCTACCTTCAGGCACTGCTTACTCCTTACATTCCTCCTCGTTGCTTGCGATCATCAAGCATGGGTCTTTTAGCTGAGCCTCGATGCAGAACTGTTATGGGCTCGCGTGCATTCCATGTCTCTGCTCCCAAAGAATGGAATCTACTTCCACTCTCTCTTCGTTGCTCAAATTCACTCCCTACCTTCAAAAAACGGCTCAAAACTCACTATTTCTCTTTGGCTTTCAAGCACATGGACCTGGAACTGCATCTTCCTCTGGCGGCTGACTATCCGCGCCTCAGATTCACACTTTGGTGTGACCGTGCGCGCGTAATGAATTTATGTAATAATAATAATAATAATAATAATAATAATAATAATAATAATAATAATAATAATAATAATAATAATAATAATAATAATAATAATAATAATAATAATAATAATAACTCTCATACCTTGGTCAGGTGGGAAGTACTTGGCGTGGGATGCCACCATTGTTCACACTTGTGCCGCCTCGTACATAACCCACCCGAACGGTTTGGTCGGACCTGCATCAGTGCAGGCGGCAATCCGCAAAGAACAGAAATACGGGGGCTGCCCGCTTCCTACATCTTTCAGCCGGTGGCCATTGAGACATTGGGCCCGCTCAATCCTTCAGCCTCAGACTTTGTAAATGAAATTGGCAGCCGTATCTCTTCTATCACTGGCGACAGACGTGAAGCTTTCTTTCTTTTTCAACGTCTGTCCATATGCATTCAACGCTACAACCTGGTCGCTTTCAAAGGTACTTTTGCCTCATACCCTGAAGACGAGGCCTGACCCACCAGACATACATTCTTCAATTAATAATAGTCCATAAGTCCCTGGGGGAATGAAGTACCTCAGGGCAAAAAAAAAAAAAAATAAAATAATAATAATAATAATAATAATAATAATAATAATGTAATAATAATAATAATTAGACCTATATTACATAAATACATCCGCGACTACTGTTCTGAGACCCATTCCTCTGCTTCCGGGCTGCGACTCAGGTCGCTTGGGAAGACCGACCTTTGTGTACGGAGGATGAGGACATGTTTCGGCGACCGCGCATTCTCGGTTGCTGGTCCCAGATGCTGGAACAGTCTTCCACCGGACATTAGATCGGCCGCCTCAGTGGACTCTTTTAAAACAAAGCTTAAAACTTATCTGTTTGCTAAGGCGTATCCCGCAGTTTGCCGTTTGTGAGGCGCCCTTGTAGCGGTATGGCCGCGTTACGGCGCCATATAAATTGTCGTTATTATTATATTAATTAACCTACTCACAGTGTTGTTTCTTATAAATGAACTATGATGAAACTGCTGTCATATGTATAATTACAGGCCTACGTCTCCGACAACGACGGGAGACTGAAGATCCAAACAAAAAATACTCTCACGAAGAAAGTTCTACTGGTATATTTCTATAGTTGAACGCTGTTTAACCCACGTATATATATAAAATTGTACATAAGCCTATTTATATAAGGGTCTACTTTTCGCGAATGAGCATACGACCTACATAATATGAGTCCATGAGACAAGCGTACCCGTAATTAAGAATACCTATAGAATATGAAGTAGGTACAGAATTCAAGCAGTTTTCGAAGTACCTTATCAATTGCACACCAGCTAATGTAGTGGGGTTTTCCGCAGCCCTCGCTGAGAGTCTGAGAGAGATAAGCTGTGGACTTCCGACTTATAGTCTTCTGCTTTTGATTAAACTTAGCCTATAGGTCTACCTTTGCGCATCTACGTGCTCGGACTAATATCACGCGGACAGCCTCGGTGTACAATTTTGGTACTGGAGCTCCAGTATCAAAGTTGTACACTGAGGCAACGTGTATATAGACGATAATCTATTTCTCACCAAACCTGAGTGAGCCTTAAGATTGAAATCCTGCATCTGAAAATGTTTCGACTGCACACATCCTGGTTTGACGCTCTGACTCCATGGATGTATTGTACAATGTACACTTTGTACAGGTTCAAGCACGCAGCGGTGGTCGCTTATCACGTCTGAAATCATCACGATCTGTTATTTGTAACTTGTTACATTTGTTACATATAATATTATTAGTCCGAGCACGTAGAATATTCTTAACTTATCTTTATCGAGTGTGCGCCATATAGGCCTACATCGTTTAGAAATAGCAAAATTATATAGATCTGAATTAAGTATGCGATATCGTTGCATTTTCCGAAGGTATTGCGTTTAATACAAATTTATGGCCCTCTATCGGCCATGGTCTCAGAGCTTGTCTAAAGTTGAAGAGAAGGACAGACGATCGGAGACATTCGGGAGATCATTAATGTATAGCCTACATGGGGAACAATAGTGGTCCAAGTTTGGATTCCTGTGAACTCCATATAAAATTGGAAAATTTTACCGTTATTTCACCACACTGTTGGCGTCAATCCAAATAGCTGCAGGGCAAACGAGCTGAGCTTTAATTAAACCGCGTACATGGTAATTTTCTTGTTTCTGCAGCAGAACGTTATGGTTTACAATATAATATATTGACAGCTTTTACCAAGTCAAAGCAGGATTCATTATTTTCTATTGCATTCGAGATTTTATCTTGCATAAAACAAAGGCGTTATAATAAGGGTAGTTATAGGCTAACTATGTAGCGTATACATCATTCTCTCAAATATTTTTGAAAATTAAGGAAGATCAACATTATAGATTGGACGATAGTTGGTCTCTGTCCCCTTTCTTATAAATTGGTATTGTTTGTTTGTTTGTATGTGCACTTGCTATAGTGTTCCTTCCAGCTCCCTACTCAGAGGCGCTCCCGACTACAGAGCGGACACCGCATCGAACCTTCTTTAGTTTCACGCCCTTTAAGCGCGTCCGATCGCGTCACGCTCTTCAATTAGGTAGGCGTTTAGGTCGTATTACTAATTTGTGTGTCATCGACTAGGGCACTCAATCATTAGAAAAATAAAAGTTGGTGCTTCATATTTTTAATCAGGCAATACACGAGTCAATGTCGTTCATGCTCTTGCTAAGTGTCAAGGCCGTAGCCAGAACTTTATTTCGAGGGGGGGGGGGGTGTTTACTCGACTCTGAGCAAGTCGACGTGCAACCGAATCAACTGACTAACAGTGACTATAGGGGATTTGGATGATGACTTAATTTATTGCAAAATGTCAGATAAAAACAAACACTTCAAAGTGAAATCGACTTAGTCATCACATCATGATTCTTTTAGTAGCCTAAATGAATTATTTCATTATGACATTATTTCATTTCTGGGAGAGGTGTTCAAAAACACAAAAACATTCCCTAGCGACCGCCTTGCTATGTGTCATGTGTAGGCCTACATATGAATTATCTGTTATCACTAATCGGAACATCCTTTAAGCGCGTCCGATCGCGTCACGTTCTTCAGATAGGCGTTTAGGTCGTATTACTCATTTGTGTGTCATCGACTAAAGGCTACTCAATCATTAGAAAAATAAAAGTTGGTGCTTCATATTTTTAATCAGGCAAAAAAAACGACAAAATACGGAAACGTAACTTTGTTACATCTTAAGCTGTATTTTAAAACTAAAAACCTTGTTTATGCAATTTTATCTTAATCAGCAGAGAACACAACTTTAGTAGCAGGCCCTATAGGCCAAAATAAATTATAAACGACATTAATCTATATACAACAGTTTTTTTTATTATGACTTTAAGTGATTGAGAAACAAACTGAGGACAAATAAAAGTAGGCCTATTGAAATATTTTTGACTTTAACTTGTAAATATCAGTCCGCATAAGTTCGTGCTGATCAACATTACGAAATTAAGCCTAAAATCTAATCGGAAGTAAAGGCAATGGAGGTGTACTAAATTACATAATTATAAAGTGTACTAAAGATTGTTATTTATTATGGTTACATGACATTTGAACGGACGACAAAAGAACGTGCGACAGTATAGATCGGCGACAGTAGAACGGTGTAGGCCTATTAGATGCCCGCTGAGACTATTGAACGACTGGTCAGTTGAACAGGCGACAGATGACCGGTGGACAATTGATCGGTAAAGTTTATCAAATTTAAAGGCAATCGAACAATAACTGTTTTGGACATGAAGAGCTATATAGGCCCACCAAGTTCAATGTCTCGTTGTTTGACAAGCGAACAACTGAGTTTAAAAACATTAAAATAATATTTCTGCTTTGCTATAGTTGGCGACTGCACGTGTAACCCGTTCGATTAATTCTCAATAATTATTTCTTCTTGCTCTGGTTGAAGCATCCCGGTCGATTATGGCAAGAAAGTAGTCTCTTACATCTGAATCTCCTTCTCGAGACCTGTCAAAAAGGTTCATATACGGTGGGGCGGTGAGAGAAAAACATCGACTGGCATCTGAAATGTCATCCTTCGACTGAATTTTTTTGTTCCCATCCATTCCAGCGGTGTAAAAATACAACTTTGTGACTTTTGTCACATGTAAAATTAACAGTTTGACAAACATGTGACAATAAAACTTTCTATAACTTTCTCTAATATTCAGCGTCACCAGACGTCGCGCCCAACATTCAGTCAAAACTTAAAGTAGGCCTACTTGCACAGTGTACAACACCTTATCTTGTGAATTGTTCATTAGTCGGCCCGGTAATATGACGTTTCCGTTAAATGTCGCCTGTTCTATTGTCGGCCCGTTCTAATATCGCCCGTTAAAGTGTCGCCGGTCAAGTGTCGTCCGTTCAAATGACCACCGTTCAAATGTCCGTACACCTTTATTATAGGCCTTCCGAAAATCTTTATAAGAATTGCTCTTATAAATTGTATTGCTTGTAGGGACCTACAAGTATAGGCTATACACTAATATCACAGAGTATTAACATGCAGCAAAATTACGAAATTATGTTGTTAATTAGTCTGTCCTCTCGCGGTCATCTTTGCGGCTACTCGCCTCTGTTCGGTGATGATGCGGACATCGTACGTGTGTGTGTAGTTGCAGTTTAACGTGACAGAGACCATTAGCGACGCCCTCCTCCTTTATCCAGACTTGGGACTGGCACTGGCAGAGTGCAACCAGGAGCAGAGTTGTGCGGACATTGATTACTCCGATCTTCTTTATCGTTGTCCATGACAAGATGATCAAGAACGTGGTTGAGTGGGTATCCTATCAAAAAGGCGACTATGCATATATAGATCGCCCTTTTGATTGTCGCCCCTTTGCTTGCTCGCTCTTTTTGATCGGCGCCCTTTCGAACAGTCGCCCTTTTGATGGTCGCCCTTTCGATGTCGCCCTTTTTGATAGTGAATCGGTTGAGTGCGCCGCATTAGCTTCATTACATTCACATCGGTGTCTTCCTGGTTGAAGATGCATCTGTTTGAATGCTTTCTCCATACGTCAGACCGTAGACACGTGACCTTGGTATACCATGGCTGATCATCACAACTTGCAGTCGACTGTTAAACACCAAACAAGTAAGCAGTGCATAAGTGGCATGCGAAGTATAGGCTACCAGTCGCATGCATAAAGGCGCATGGTCTGCACCGCCTTCCATTGAACATAAGTTTTTATCATTGACAATAAATCTAAATATCGTCGTCGTCGTCGTTGCCCTCGGCCACTGGAACGAAGCATTTCGTCCGTCATGACCATACTCATTGCTGCGGATTGGGGATTAGAGTCGACGACGCCATCTTCCTCCACTGCTCTCTGTTTCTCGCGGTCCTCACACAGTCGGCCATCACCATCCCCGTCCATTCCTCCACGTCATCCATCCATCTTCTCCTCGGCCTTCCCCGAGCCCTTTTTCCATCAAGATAGCCCTGACATATGAGTGCCGGCAGCTTGTTGGCTCTAATCATGTGTCCGAAGTAGTTCAGCTTCCTTCCTTTCACCACCTCCAGCAAGCGCCGCTCTGGCTGCAACTCTTACAGTATAGATTCGTTTGTTCTAAACTCCTTCCAGCTGACTCTCAGCATCTTTCTATATGTTGTCATCTCAAACGCTGATATTCTTCTTTTGTCTTCCTTCCTTAGCGTCCAAGTTTCACAGCCGTACAGCGCCACCGGCCACACCAGTGACCCCATAAGCCTTAGCTTCAGCCCTGCTCCAATGGTTCTGTCCTTCCACAGTGTAGACTGTGTAGTCAAAGACCCCATGGCCGTTCGCGCCATCCCCAGTCTGGCTCTAATCTGGCTCTAATCTCCCTATAATAAACATAAATTTTATATACATGCATATCCTATTCTTTGAATCTCTACGAACGACTGTATAACAAGTCGATCAATCTAAAATCTGTTTATCAGTATACTATACATATAATATTATATAATTACATATATTATGCATATATAATAGAGAGAGAGAGAGAGAGAGAGAGAGAGAGAGAGAGAGAGAGAGAGAGAGAGAGAGAGAGAGAGAGAGAGAGAGAGAGAGAGAGAGAGAGAGAGAGCACAAACACAAGTAGGCATAATGTGAGAGTAATGTTTGTAATAAAATTATAATTATATGACTTGCGATGGCAGAGGAAATAAAAGGGGCATCAATATTATCAGCGTAGTTATAGATTAAAACACTATGAATTATAATTATTTTATAATAAAAACTCTAAGTAAATGGATCTGGTAAAAATGCTTTCAGAACAAACCTATGCAAATTTCACGAGCAAGACTCTATCCAAGCTGAGCTCAATTTGTCGGTTTCCTGTAGGCCTGCAACATTCTATAGAATACAATACAGTTAAATATTTATAGTGCTCTTTAACAAAGCAAGTCTGGTATACATTATTTTATGTGTTTCACTGCAGTCGTGGTACAATGAGAATAGACGAGTGATTAAAAATTCAATTTAAACTGAAAAGCAGATACACATGAGTGAACTGATGCTGGAAGTCTTGTTTCACTCATCAAATGATCCACTACAATACTGTTCCGCCCGAGTCAAACAGGCTTAAAATTAATACTTGCTTAGATTGCAGTAGGGCCTATATGCGAGAGACCCAACATTGATTCCTCATTTTCCATGGTCATCTTTGACTTGTCCCTCAATTGTCAGTACTGCTCTGGCATACACTAGAGAGTTGTATTCCGGTCTTAACCGCTTAAGGTCGTTGATTGTTGGGTTTTGTAGCCGTGGAGAAATGATGCCTCAGTTCTTACTATATACGTCGAGCTCCACAGAGTCAGCATTTACTAAAACAGTCGCTGAAGCAGAATAACTGGAGCTACATTGTTTCGAATATTGTATCACGCGGTCTCTGTTGACGTAGAGTTGAGATTCAAACTTTCCTCCTCTTCTATGCCCGCCGTTGATTACATGCAAGGATACTGTATAATTATGGGCTCAGGAATCTAAAACATATGGCGTGTCATAAGTTGTTAGTTTGCAACACGTTTGTAAACAACATCGGAATCTTACCTGCGTTCGCGTATACTTCGGTAAACTGTCAATGTTTCGTTGCCCATGCATGCCTTTTGAACAGCTAAAACACTGCATACAGTTGACAAGAAAACAAGACATGTGACCGGCAGATAACTGAGATAACCGGTGGTGTTGTGGTGGCGTCGGCGTCTTGTAGCAGGTGCGTTCGAATCCACCACAAGCTGCCGTGTAGGGTCCTTGAGCAAGTCCTTTACTCGCAATTGCTCAGCGCTTCGGCGTGAAACTTCGATGCAGTGTCCGCGCAGTAGTCAGGAGCGCCTCTGAGTAGCTAGCTTAAAGGGGCGCTATGGAAAAGAAGAAATAAACAAATAACTATAGGCATCAACCATTATCAGCACAATTCTATTAAAAGAACAACTTGGAGGAGCGTAATTTATATACGCCACAAGAAATCCATTCTTCCGAATCAGTTAACGCCACGGAAGCTGTTCTGTGGATTGTCGTTGGTGGAGATTCGACGTATCAAGGTGAACATAGCGGCACGACGGTTGTATCGTATACGTCTGTCACCAGCAGGTTGAGAATTGCACGGTCTCTGCAGCGTCTCGGTCGTTGTCCATCCGTCTGGTCAGATGATCCGTGGTCGGACGGCATCGCACGGTCAGCTGTTTGGAGGACGCCAGTCGACGACAAACGCAGGAGGTTCACCGCAGGATTTGAGGAAGTTTCACTCGATCTACGTCGGGAGAAGGCGGGTCACGAGAATGGCGTCACCGATGTCAGCACGGCCGTGAGTTGTTGCTTTTGCTTTTCGTAATTGTCCGCAGGTTTTCGACATGATCCAAAGTCTCAAGAATTCTTACAACGCTTTCTTTGCATTTACAGTTCGTCAACATTACGAATAGATATCTACTATGCTTGAACTCATGCCAACATTATATAAATCACACAATCAATCAATCAATTTTCGTTTTAAATCAAATTTCATGCTGGCAGAACGCAGCATGTTACATATAACAAATTTTATAAATGTTTTATGTAAGCAATCAGCGAGTTCGAGCGGAAGCATACAGATTACAGAAGCTTACATTGATATATGGCTCAATTGTTAAGATTTAATCGTACAAATAATTCATTAAAAAAGAAAATGAAAATAATAATATTTTAACAAAACTATAGCTTCTAATTTCGATTTCAGTCCTGCAATTCAGAATATAACCAAGAGGCAATAAGGCCAACGGTGAGTGACAAAGTCTGCTGGAACGTTCATTCCCGGAACAGTAGACCTAGCTGCTTCCTCATGGGACATCCGTTGTCATCAAATACAAACCGAAGGAAACCTGACCTGTTAAAAGCAGTTAACAAGTTACAAGCTGTGGTGTACAGTAGTAACAGCTGCTGTGCCTATGAGGGGTAAAAGAATTGCATTACCGAACCTTACATGTTGCATGGTGAATTAAAGTGTTGTTACAAACCAGTGTCAACGTCCAGGATGTAGATGATTTCCGCTTCGCTGAATCCGTTGGAGGCAACGCATCTGTATTGACCGAGCCGGCTTTGACCTCCATCCGTTTCGTTCTGCAAGAGTAGAACGAGTGACCCATTTTCCGCAACAATGACCGTTGCGCTTTGCTGAACAACGACGTCGTTGTAGTACCAAGTGCGACCGACAGGAGTGCTGTCGTCGGATGTTGCCTGGCACTCGAGGACTTCGTTGTTGTAAGGGGTCCAGACACGACTTCCACCCACTGAGGTGATCACCGTAGCCACTAACACCAACACAACACAAGGGCATACGGTCCATACAACATGCACCACATCCTCTCATACCATTGACCTCCGGCTACTGTCTTGTGATGATCATTATCGCAATAATATACAAATTTCTAAAGCGCTATGCGGAAGTTATGCGTGTGGCACCAGATTATTCACAAGAGGTTTTCAGTATGTCAAGGGAAGATTCGATTCCGGTTTCAATGGAAGGCAGAGGGACCGCTATGGAGGATTTCGTTGAAGATGAGAAGTTTCAAGGAGAAAAATTGGATCAATCAGAAGATTCGAACTTGCAGTCGCATAATCGTAATCGTAATCTCGTAATCGTAATCTCGAGACTTCTACAGCGCCCACAAAAGTCAAGTCGCGGGAACCAGCTTATTCACAGGCGCTTAATCAAAACAAAATCGATAGGCAGCGGGTCAAGTCCGGAGAGTCAGGCAGGCAGATAGATGGACGGCTAAGGTGGGTGATGTGTAGAGTTGAAATGACGAGGGATGTGAGGAGAAGAGGAAGAATCAGGATAGGATTTGTGAAAGAGCAATGTTTTCAGTTTTGAGTGAAAGACCTGTGGGGAGATAGCGAGAGGTGGAGTTTTGGTGAGTTCGTATGATGGGTCGGAAGTTTGCCGAAGTGAGGGATGGGAATGGGATGTCGCTGACACTGATGGAAACTGACCAATTAATTGTCTGCAAGGCAGTGCAAGCGAAACTCTCTACACTACACGGAAAGCTGGTTCAAACGACTTAATATTTTGAAGAACCGCTAAAGATGTTTGAGGCTCCCAACTATGATCGACTGGCTTCGCATTAGCCACATATATTCCACATTACATAAACTGCAGCGCTCATCGCGTCCTTAGAAAGTCCCAACGATATAATTATGAACACATGATTCTATGACTTGTGTCCATGTGCATAGGCGCAACCACCCTATGGAACCCACGGGACGCGTCCTCCCCAACTTTTGAGTGGTCCCCTGACTTTATTATTGTGGTCCCCCAACTTTTAGGACGTGATTCATTTGGTCCCCCCAACTTTTAGGACGTGATTCATTTGGTCCCCCCAACTTTTAGGACGTGATTCATTTGGTCCCCCAACTTTTAGGACGTGATTCACTTGGTCTCCCAACTGTTAGGACGTGATTCATTTGGTCCCCCCAACTTTTAGGACGTGATTCATTTGGTCCCCCAACTTTTAGGACGTGATTGCGCCTATGTCCATGTGAGGTCTGTTCATAAGCTTACCTAATACGTTGAGGTAGCCCTGGGTGAAGACGTATCCGTATATGTTGCTAGCGTTGCACTGGATGCTCGTAAGATCTCCGGTGCCATCCGGGTTGCACGCCTTACAGACGTTGGTGATCGTTAGAGTTCTCGAGTTCCCGCTTAGACTGAACTTCGGAGGAAGAGAGCTCGCTGTCGATGACAATAAGACACAGAGTAAGAAAAACTGTAGAGATTCTGGGACACGAAATGAACGATAGACTGGCTCTGTAGCTCTGTAGATTATGTGTGACGACTTGCCTTGCGCTTGGACGTGCATGCATTTCGCATATAAAAAATAATGGTATAATATTGGCATAATAATAATAATAATAATAATAATAATACGCTGTTGCTTTTAGAGGAACCTTTGAACCATAACCCAGGGGACGAGAACAGCGCACCTTAAGCTTGAACACATTTCTGTTTTTAGTTTAGTTTTAAGCTTGAGTGGTTTTAAAATAAATTTTGAAATCTTAAATAATAATAATAATAATAATAATAATAATAATAATAATAAATATCATAAAAACTGAAATAGGCTAATAATAGTAAAAATGAATAAAAAGCCTAAGGAAACCCATTGTATAGCCTATATGTTCAAACACATCGTATTGTGTCGATATATTTATATAGCGCCTCTCCCTGCAGTGCATGCGCACCGATGAGATGCGCAGCAGTGCTGTCACGGCGAAAGACCCAGTCTCCCAGAGAAAAGAATAGTTTAGTTTTGAGAGAGCGGAAAGATGTGCTTCGGGTACCAGTTAATAACGAAGATAACATTGGCCTAATAAGAGTCAACAATACGTCCAACTGTACCCCGTCTGCAGTAGAAGAGGATTTGTAATGGATCTTATACCGTTGAAACTGAATCCATTCTTGAACCAGACGATCGATGCAGTCGGATTAGCGTATGTATTGCATTGGATGGTAACCGTATCTCCCTCCGTTACGTTCATGTCATGAGGCTGGAAGTCGTTGTTGCGAAACATCGGACGAGCTTTAAATACAGAGGCACAAACAGGCGGAAAGTGTTCACTTGTTATCGTCAACGTCATCGTCATCATCGTCATCATCGTCAGCATCAAAATCGTCATAATCGTCATAATCATCATCATCATCATCATCATCATCATCATCATCATCATCATCATCATCATCATCATCATCATCATCATCATCATCATCTGTTCCTTTCTTCTGTAACCGTCTGACTGTTTAGCTGCCTTATGGTTTTATTATCTGGACGTTTAACTGCCTTTCACTGTATGTGCGACATTATCCCATAGATAATATTATTATCCTCTGGAGTCCGGGCAAAATCCGATTTTGTGTAGGGGACTATCTCTCGAACAAAAAACCCTGTGCGATTTCTGCATTTGTTTGTTTGTTTGTATGTGCACTTGTTATAGCGCCCCTTCAAGCTATCTTCTCAGAGGTGCTCTCGACTGCAGCGCGGACACTGCATCGGAGTATCACGCCGAAGCGCTTAGCACTTGCGAGTAAAGGATTGGTCAATGTCCTTACGCGGCGACTTGAGGTGAATTCGAACCTGCAACCCTCCGGCTGCAAGGCAGCGAACATATCCAAGCACTACACCACCGCGTCCCACGTTTTAACCAATAAAACTTCATTATCTTGGTTTTCTTCGCTGTCAACTTGTCACTGCCGTCGCGGTAAAGTCTTGATGCTGAGGTGAAAAAGTATGAAGAAAGGCTATCCAAGGCAGACTAATAATAATATAGGAACTGTGACTGACCACGTATCGTTAGCTGGATGGTGTGAGTCGCAGCAGACCCAACTCCGTTCGACCCCTGACAGGTGTATTGGCCAAAATCTTGTCTAGTCAGCTTTCCACTGATGAGCGTCAGTCCGGTGCCTTCATTCGACACGGTCCAGCGACTTGATGGCGGCGTCACACCGTTCTTCCGCCAGATAATCGAGGGAATCGGACTATTTATGACAAACGCAAGGATTAAAAATTGACCATGAAATAATTATATGCACCACCCACACAAATCGTATAATTATCATCAGTCGCACAACTCAACATCCATGCAATGCATCACAATTATTATTATTCTACGCGTCTGTAGCTCATGCTAAATTCAATGTTTGCTGTAGCGTAGAGCCTACCAAGTACCAGTGGCGGCGCTAGGGGGGGCTGGGGGGGCTAAGCCCCCCCCCTACAAGAGGCTCAGCCCCTTCTAAAAAAAGGACCATCCGAAATTTTTTACAGTGAAATATCCACGATTTTGGGCTGACGACTAAAAAAAAAAAAAAAGGTCGTCAGAAATTTTGGCGGTGAAAATGGAAAAATTTTCATGAGATTTCGGTCGATGACTAAAAAAAAAAAAAAAAAAAAAAAAAGTCGTCAGAAATTTTGGCGGTGAAAATGGAAAATTTTCATGAGATTTCGGTCGATGACTAAAAAAAAAAAAAAAAAGGTCGTCAGAAATTTTGGCGGCGAAAAAGGAAATTTTTCATGAGATTTTCGGTCGAGGCTTCAGCCCTCCCGAAACTGAAATCCTGGCGCCGCCACTGCCAAGTACAGAGGCACGCTGTAGCATAAGTAGTGCATTTCAATGTTATTGGCGGTTAGAAACTCGGCTAAAGGAATAAATGCTGGCATGCTGCTTCAAATTTAAGCATCAGCAATTTCCCGTTTCTTATTTAAAACCTCATGCGTCTCGTGCGTGCGTCTTAGACCAGCGGCGCCCGCAGGCGTACGCACTTACGCAAGTGCGAACAGCGCTGAAAGGCAAAAAAATAATAATGGCTGATGACTAAAAAAAAGGTCATCAGTTTTTTCCGGTGGATGGAAAAGGTATGTTTTTGGGAAATTCGAGGCTGATGACTAAAAAAAGGTCATCAGTTTTTTCGGCGACCCTGACGAAAATTTTTCTGTTTCCGCCCTTGGCTGTGCGTACAAGAAACAAATCCTTGGGCGCCGCTGTCTTAGACCATATTATTTCTTCGCCAAAATTGGGTGAAGTCATTTCAACTTGAGTGCAGGTGAGACCAATAGTTAAAAACTTAAAATTTCCATCGTTATAATAGTGTCGCAGTTTTCATGCGCTTGTTTTACTGACAACGTTATTGCGTTACGACTGTAAGAGCTGACAATATATTTATATACATATATATAAGATATATATATATATCTTAGTAGCTTTCTAATGTAAAGAAAATAAGTTAGAGTAAAAAGGTAGGGATGCGGTACATACTTTCCCGAAAAGAAGCATCGAAGGACGAGCGGATCTCCTTCAAGAACAATTGACGAATTGGGAGATCCAAAGGTAAGGAAGGCGGCGTAACTCGACGAAGTAACAGTTGCTAGCAACATAAACCATTTTGTTTATCGTCCAGATTTATAGCTAAAAACGCTTTGCACTTTCTTATGCATCGGATCGATTTCATACCACCACTGGATATACCAAGGGCGGATACAGAAATTTTCGAAGGGGGGGGGCCAAAGTCCTATGGAACCACTCATGGGGGGGGGGCCACGTCTACTTTCCGAGCAAAATAGCTGGTCAAAAATAAAGAAATTTTTTAATGGGGGCCATGGCCGGATTGGCCCCTTCTGGATCCGCCCCTGGGATATACACCGTGATTTAAAAAACTAAGCCAAACTGTTTTTCATTTATCTTTAATACCTGATAGGCTAACATATCACGCTAAAATTTTCCAAATATTTAGAGATTTGGACCAAGAATAATTCCAACATTTCATGAGATGAAGTTGAACGGATAAAAATATATGAATCTTTCCAACTTCTTATGCCGAAATTTCAGTTTACAAGCAATATTCTGTCACCCCCTGGGAAATTGAAACCCATTTTTCTAACCACTACTTTTGGGGTTTATAAAAATTTCTTCGCATTAGAGAATCAAAAAACATACTTTTAACTAATACTTTTCGATTTTTGTAAAACAAATTTCTTTGCACATAGAAACAATTCATATTAGAAATGTTAAAAAGTGAAACTGAGAAATTTGCATCAAGAAACCTCTATGAAAAATAACTATGCATGTTCTTAACTACCTGCTTTGCATTTTTTACCTCTTGCTACAATTTTTTTAACCTTGACCATCGTGTTTGCTCCCTCCTGCAAAAATTTCTGTGGGCGCCCATGGTTATCGGCTATTATTGGCATGGAAAAAGGCATGCCTTCAGGAAAATTCGACCAAATGACTAAAAAAGGAAGGTCGTCAGCTATTTTGGCAGGGAAGAAATTATGTTTTCAGGAAAAGTCGATCAAATGACTAAAAAAGAAGGTCATAAGAAAAGTTGGTCGATGAAAATGTAAATGCTGTCGGCAACTCAGCCGTCCATCCAAAATGTCGCGCCTCGGAAATCGCTCGTTGCCCCCCCCCGAACTTCTAGACCAAGTCTCCGCCTATGGCTAGACTATATAAATTCTCAAATAAATGAATGAATGAACGAACGAATGAATGAATAAATGAACGAATGAATGAATGAATGAATTAGACTGTCCGTAATCAAACAATTTCTTTGCATTCAAGACTGAAATGTTTTCATATTTGATTTTTAGAAAAAGTTGACTTATCAGTCTGTATTTGCGATCTTCAGTTTGTAGCCTAGGCCTAACTATTCATTTGTGCCACAATGTGTAGGCTTAAACCCAATTTCCGGCCGCTTCTAATACTGAATAAGCCTGAATTTTCGCATTTAGCACTTGTTTAAAGATTAATGCATACGTCAATAATAATAGGCCTGCTCAAACACTTCTGAAATTCATCGAAAATTACAGAACATTTGCAATTTTGAAGTTCGTTTCGTCTTATAATCATTTAGCCTACCTGACCCTGAAAGAGAAACGAAACAACAGATATTAATTCACGTCCGCTGGAGATAGGTTTTTTTCTAATTATAGGAGCCACAACTTTCCTTATTTGAGAGTTTAATATTTAACAGAAAAAGAGCACAATTATTCGATGGATTTGAATTAGTGACTTAATTAACCGTTGGATAAGTCGAGTGTCGACTGAGAACTGATTCTCATTATTCAGCCATGCTATGAGCCTATGAGAGATGTTTATATTCAATAACATCACCAGCAACACCAGTGACTGACTTATGATGATCTTGGCGAGGCTTCCGCTTTCAGTTCTCGACAAGAATGTATTCTGTACGTTGCAGATGTACATCTTATTATTCGGCCAAGTACCGTCCGAGGATTCCACGTCAGTCAGACACAGTCTACCTGTTTTTAAGAAAACAACGCGTCATGTGTCATTACAACTTCCGATGCAGGGCTTTTTAAACGTGCAGTTCTACACAAAATGTGCAGTATTGCAAATGAATTTGTTGTAAAAGCGATCTTGTGCAGTGATAACTATTAAAAAAAGGTACTGCAGCCGATTTACCACAAGGAAACGGAACAAAGGGCATGTGCAGTGGAAAAAAACGCAGCACGAAGGCCAAATTTCCAAGTGAACGAGTGGATGACTAATTAAAAAAGGTCATCAGATCTTTTTGCCGGCGATTGGAGAAATTTATCGGAAAAATTCTGACAAATGTAGTCTATACAGATTGCTAGTTGTTCAGTTCTAAAAACTTCGTTTAAAAAGCCCTGTTCCGATGTAACGCTGAAAGACATGGACCAAAATGGCACATAGCCATGAAGAAGTTCAGAATTTTTATTTCTATGGCGAGGTACAATGTACATCGCTTATTCCTGTAGCTCAAGACGGTCCTGAATTTCTGACCTGCAGAACACAATTGGCAGAAATTGTTAAAAATGGGCCACTACCCTAACCAAGTAAGAACTGTTAAACTACCAAATTTGGGGAGCCATGTATAGTGGTGATGTTGTTTTACTAGTACGGTATGTAAGGAACAAAACAATTTGATATTTTACAGTTTGAAATTTGAAAGATAACATTGGAGATAAACTATTTAGCCTAATTGTAAAAAAATAGCAATAATTGTGTACAAATATCAACAGTTAATTATGCTCATCATGATATCATATATTTAATAGTAAAAAATTACTCTAATCATTATAGTAGTAAATAAAATTAAAGACAGGTCCATATTATAACAGTTCATGTAACAAGATTGGGCCTATACAATAATATAAGGAGCAACTAAAACTAGTATCATTTTTGTCATATTTTCTGGGAATGTCATTCCTGGTGGGGGGGGGGGGGGACTTTCCCCATAGAAGATGCCTCGATCAAACACTGTCACAAAGATAAGTGGATAGCTGTTTTTGAATTCACGTTGGTCTAGAGCGCCCGTGTCTTCGTTTTTCACTTGTCCTACTACGATATTATAGGCCTTATAGGCTACACAACTTCGATAAATCAGATGTAAATTGGATAATTAATATTGTTGTCGTTATTATCACTGTTACTAAAAGTGTAATTGCAGCCAAGGGTGGATACAGAAATTTTTGAAGGGGGCCCAAAATTTAGAGTTTTGTTGGTTGGACAGGGGAAAATTTCGTTGTGCCGCCGAAAAAACTGATGACCTTTTTTTAGTCATCGACCAATTTTTCGGGAGAAAGATACCATTTCATCCGCCGCTAAATCGACGGGGGCCACGTCACGTACGATTTTGTAATGGGGGGGGGGGCTGATGTCCTGTTTTTCTCTCCCACTACATTTATTTAATGGCTTATTGAAACCAAATGGGGGGCCACGTCCCATGCAATTTTTAAATGGGAAGGGGGGCATGGCTGGATTGCCCCCCCTGGATCCGCCCCTGATTGCAGCCCATAATCATAGACCTATCTGTGTATCGAAGAGATCGGAAACGGCGGATGAAGATGGCTCAACAGAAATTATCAGATGTTTGCTACGAATTATGGGATTTCTGAGTGAAATCTAGCTGTCTAGAAGATCTATCTGCGTGGAGGCCTACATCCAGTGGCGTAGCCGGGAATTTATGATGGCGGGTTATGGCCTAGCCGGATGTCATTCCTGACACAAACCCAACAGTATTACAATAAATAAAAAGGGAATAGAGTAAGAAAAACTATTGTTGCTAAAACAATTGTTTTGTTTTCTTATTTAAGTGGATAAATAACCTTTCAAAACACTTTTTCCAAAGCCAATGGGGGGTGGTTAACCCTCGAAACCCCTTTGTCTACGCCACTGCCTGTGTCACGAAATAGAGTATCCTCCGTATTAATTGTATCCCCCAAAATTAAAAAAGTCAAAAAAACCGCTTCCGCGTGTATTTAGTTTTGCAAATTAATTTTCATCTGCTTTGTTTTGAACAGGTATGTTTATTCGTACTAAATAAATTGTTTTGCCCTGTTTTTAGAGCACTTAAAACATTTAAAACACTTAAGAACACTCAGAGTCACTAAATAAATTTGAGTTGCCTTTATCTCAGTGTTTAATCTAGTCCCCCTCCTCTGGGGGGGAATTGAGGTTTCTGGGGGGGAACGATTGAGCGTCCGAAGGACGCTCGTGAGGCGCGTAGCGCCGTGACCTGAAGGGGTAGGGGTATGGGGAGGGTATGTGCCCCCTCCCCATCAGAAACTTTTTGAATTTCCACATTGCTATGGCAGCATTTTAAGGTGTCATCTTAACAAAATAACTGTACTTTTTCCTCCATCAGAAACTTTTGAATTTCCACATTGCAATGGCAGCTTTTTAAGGTGTCATATTAACAAAATAACTGTACCTTTTCCCCCATCAGAAACTTTTTGAATTTCCACATTGCAATGGCAGCATTTTAAGGTGTCATCTTAACAAAATAACTGTACTTTTTCAGTGCCCCATCAGAAACTTTTTGAATTTCCACATTGCAATGGCAGCATTTTAAGGTGTCATCTTAACAAAATAACTGTACTTTTTCAGTGCCCCATCAGAAACTTTTTGAATTTCCACATTGCAATGGCAGCATTTTAAGGTGTCATCTTAACAAAATAACTGTACTTTTTCAGTGCCCCATCTGAAACTTTTTGAATTTCCACATTGCAATGGCAGCATTTTAAGGGTGTCATCTTAACAAAATAACTGTACTTTTTCAGTGCCCCATCAGAAACTTTTTGAATTTCCACATTGCAATGGCAGCATTTTAAGGTGTCATCTTAACAAAATAACTGTACTTTTTCAGTGCCCCATCTGAAACTTTTTGAATTTCCACATTGCAATGGCAGCATTTTAAGGGTGTCATCTTAACAAAATAACTGTACTTTTTCAGTGCCCCATCAGAAGCTTTTTGAATTTCCACATTGCAATAGCAGCATTTTAAGGGTGTCATCTTAACAAAAAAATAACTGTACTTTTTCAGTGCCCCATCTGAAACATTTTGAATTTCCACATTGCAATGGCAGCATTTTAAGGGTGTCATCTTAACAAAATAACTGTACTTTTTCAGTGCCCCATCAGAAACTTTTTGAATTTCCACATTTCGATGGCAGCATTTTAAGGTGCCATCTTTAAAAAGCTGTACGTTTTCAGTGCTTATAACAGTGGCCTAAGACTTGAATAAATATACTCAATACTTTAAAAAATATTTTTGTGGGAGTTTCCACACTGTAATGGTACCCTTTCAAGATGCCATTTTAACAAAATAACTCCAATATTTCAGTACTGATAAAAGTGTTTCAGGATTTCAATATATTTAAATATGTATCGAGTTCAGTTCTGTTGTTGCTGGGTTATTCTAATGAATAACTGCAGACGTGATTATATAAGCTGACTTTTAAGCACTATAATCAGCCTATCCCTGTTTCCCAATATAATATTGAATTGCTGGCCAAGACACACTTTCCGAAATCATATGGTACACAAATCAGCCAAGAACTAACAAACTACTGGTACCAAAATATGGAAGCCACAATATAGTAATGATGTTGTTTTACTAGGTGTTCAAATAATAGGACCAAAACAATTTGAAATTTGACAGTTTAAAATTTGAAGGATAGCACTGGAGAGAAGCCATTCAGTTGTACAAAAATAGTATTTGTACAAAAATTAACAGTAAGTTATACTCATTTTAGCCGGATTGTGTCATATATTATAATAGTAAAAAAATTACTATAACCATATAATAGAAAATAATATTGCAGTATATTATTATGACAGTTCATGTAATGCGATGATGTAGACAGCAACTAAAAACTATTATCATATTGACGCATTTTTCTGGAGGGGATGTCATCTCTGTTTTTAGCTAGAAAAAAAAGTTTTTATACAAATATTTACAGTATGTTACACTCATTGCAACATGATAGTATCATATATTATAGTAGTAAATAATGTCATTATAATCATATAATAGTAAATAATATCACGGAATATTATAACACTTCATGTAAAACAGCGATGAAAACAGTAACTAAAAAACTATCATTTTGTGAAATTTTTTTGGGGTGAGGGAATGTCAATCCTGGGGGGGGGGGAAGTTCCCCCCCAGAGACGTCTAGATTAAACACTGCCTTTATCTGAACATTGCTTAGGACACTTAAAACAATTAGAGTCACTTTAAATTCTGATTAGGCCTACAGCATAAAAAATTTATTATGCGCATTTTTCATAAAGGGGATAGAATGGTTTATCCCCCTGGATAGAATAGACCGGTTAATTCCATCCGGAGGGGATAGATTAATTCATCCCCCCAGATAGCTTTCAGGGGGGATACTCCGTTTCGTGTCACCTGCACCACTATTTTAACTCACAAATTATAGCTCTTAATGACATCTTACAGCAGTAGGCCTTCTAATACCATAGAGAGGTATAGCCTACTATCCAAAATTAGACTCAATTGCGAATATTGTTTCTTTTACTAACCGTTGAATGGATCTGTCTGAATTCTTGTCGTTTGATTGACCACAACCGGATATCCGGCTTGTCCAGTGTAGTTGTACGTCCAGTAGATCTGAGAGGCTGGAATGCTCGCCAGTTTGGCACAGGTCAGGCAGCGGTTTGAGTTGATGTTAACGTGGTGGGTTGCGGGTGGAGTGTTTGGCGGAAACGATTGAAGGGTGGCCATTTGGAGGAAAGTGAAGTTCGACATCGTCTTTCCGAACGTATTGGTCAGTATACATTGGTAGTAGCCCTCGTCGGACGCTCGACATGGAAAGATGACGATTGTTCCAACACCAGGAGTCTGGTATATGTTATCGGGGTTGTTGTTCAATGGTTCGCCGTTCTTTGTCCACTCATATCTTAAAACATTCATAAAGCGTTTCGGATAGGGTGAACCGTTCAGAGGCGCTCCCATGCAGTACGCAAGGCGCCCAAGGCCACGAGAGAGGAAATGTTTTTAGAAAGGCAAAGAAGAAGGATTGGTAACCAGCCAGAATTCGAGATCGAGTTGATGGGGGGGAGGAGGGGCAGCGTATTCCACAAGGGGGGGGCTAATTAATCATTATAACAGTAATAGTTAGAAGTGGATTAGGTTAGAAAACGAGCCACGACTGCTCAACCACTTCATAGTGGATCCATGATGAACAATGAACTATTGTACTTTACTTGTTGCATGAAAATTATTAATAACATGAAATAGATTAACAGGCACCAGTTGTTGATTGCATATAGGAGCATGTGCTCATTGTGATGACTAAAATAATACATACGTGGGAGAGGGGCTTCCAACTCCGACGCAGTGCAAAGTCATCTTCGATATTTCCTTGTAAATGATCAACGGCTTTGCTCCCGTGACAAGACTCGGTGGCATTCGCACTGAAAAATCAACAACACGCCATCACAATTCAACTTTATTTAGAGACAAATTTGATATCTTGATGGACACGTTTGGGCTGAGATAGTCCTAACAACAATACCTGTATCTAACAAGTGCACATACAATGATACAAACAAACACTGAGTGGCCCTGCATGTTTACACTCTGTCAAGGTACGAGGTTTCAGGTCAAAAGCTGCAAAAACTATCGCAAAACTATGGCTCAGTTACGTATGTTGACCTGATTGTCCCTATGGCTCGAACTTCCACAGAGTTGCATTAAAGCTTTGCTATCGTTGGTCCTTCTGTATGGAATAAGTTGCCTATTAGTCTCCGTAATGAACATCTTTGTCTTTCTGTGACCCTTTTCCGCAAGCGTTTGAAAGCCATTCTCCTTGATTGTGGTTTAGTGTCAGGTCGGGAGCGCCTCTGAGGAGTTTCTCTTGAAACGGCGCTATATAAATTAACGATTACGATTATGATTATGGACATGTATTCTGGATAAAATACACACATTATATGCATACATGCATACACACAAACATACATACGTACGTACGTACGTACGTACATACATACATACATACATACATACATGCATACATACATACCTACATACATACATACATACATACAAACATACATACATACATACATACATACATGCAATGCCATGCATACATACATACATACATACATACATACATACATACATACATACATACATACATGCATACATACCTACATACATACATACATACATACATACATACATACATACATACATGCATACATACCTACATACATACATGCATACATACATACATACATACATACATACATACATACATACATACATACATACATACATACATACATGCATGCAATGCCATGCATACATACATACATACATACATACATACAAACATACATACATACATACATACATACATACATGCAATGCCATGCATACATACATACATACATACATACATACATACATACATACATACATACATACATACATACATACATACATACATAAATACATGTATATGTATATACATACTTACACGGTTAGACCCATACGCGCATTCTCTCTTATCATATAAATGTGTGGTTGGAGTTATGTGCGGGGCAGGGCCACTCTAACAAATCTTGTTTGATGTCTTTGTCGTTAAGGAACCCGGATGTACTTACCGTCTTGAGAACGGCTCAATGAAAGTGAACAGAGAAGAAGGAGTAAGATGCACTTTGTGCCGTCGGTTGCCATGGTTTCCATTGACGGAGGAAACATGAGACAGGATTCCTGCAACAAAAACAACAGGTAGCCTAAGTGAGGTAATCTATAGAACCTATAGGACTTTGGGTCTTTAATAAGATGTCGAGTTCTGTTCTATGCAGTCAAATAGCGAGAACAGTACCGTACTACAACAGCCACTACCGTCACTATAATACAGCAACAGTAGTGGTGCAGTGGTGGCGTCGCTGCCTTGGCGCCGGAGGGTTTGAGGTTCAAACCTCAAGCCGTGGCGTCGGGGTCTTAACCCTTTAACACGTTCACCGCCCAGTACGAGATATCTCGTACCGGATTCAGTCATTTAACATGGCGTGTAGGCGGTGAACGTGTTAACGACCAGCAGAAATTTTATCACCTAGGGCCTGATGACCAGCGATTTTAGTCCTTCGCTCGCAATTGCTCGGGCGCTTCGGCGTGAAACTTCGATGCACTGTCCGCGCTTTAGTCTGGAGCGCCTCTGAGTAGATAGCTTGAAGGGGCGCTATAAAAATGGAGAAATAAATAAACAAAAAATAATGTATTAAAATAAAAACTTCTGCTACTGCTACTGCTGCTACTACTACCGCTGCTGCTGCTGTTGCTACTACTGCTACTGCTACTGCTACTGCTACTGCTACTGCTACTGCTACTGCTACTACTACTACTACTACTACTACTACTACTACTACTATGCTGCTGCTGCTGCTGCTGCTGCTACATCATTTAGCCTACTCACAGAGTTTTGTCCCTTTAGTTGACAATGATGAAACTGCTTTTAGTAGTCTTATATACGCAACGTCTTCGACAACGATCAGAGACAAGAAGTCCAAAATGAGAAATGCTCTTTACAAAAAAGGTTCTTCTATTGTATAATTTATGTCTGCGATCTATAGTAAAGCGCTGTTTGTCGCAGGTTTATATGTTCTGCGAATGTGCGTGCGGTCCACATACGAGACAAATGTAGCGTATACCTGTAATCAAGAGCTGGAAATTGAAGCAGGTAGTCATGCAGAATTATTGAAGCAGTTCTAGAAATTCGCGCTGTTTACAGGGCCTACTTAGTGCGAATATGCATGCGGATGTAGGCCAATACGAGACAAATGTAGCCTATGCCTGTAATCAAGAGCAGGCCTACCTGGAAATTGAAGCAGGTATAGGTCTACACAATTCAAGCAGTTCTATAAATTTCTTATCAGTTGCACGCGCTTCTAGTTATACAATGTAATCTAGTATGATTACCGGTATAGCTTATCACCGCTGAGAATCTGAGAGGGATAAGCTGTATACGTCTTAATAACGGACTTTTGATTCATACCCAAATTATCCAACAGCTGCAGCTGTTGCGCATCTAGCCTACATGCTCGGACTTATTGATAATAGATTGTGAATGGTGATGACTTCAGATACGAGGGGTAGCCTATGCCTGAGCCTGTGCGGCTATCGTCGTGTCATCATTCGTAAAATCCTCTTCTACACACTTGACCTGCATGCGGATATATAGGTCGACACTCGTGGACCCACGATCACATAGATATAATAATTTTCAAGGCCTATACGTGTATATCTTTAAACATTAGAGTATACGACTTACATGTAGGCCTACTGTCAGTGACGTAGCTTGGTTTTCATGGGTCCGTATTCAGAGGTCCAGCATGGGATCTTGTTTGGCCGTGTAAGGCGGGTATATTTGCGTTCTTGCAATCAAGATCACCAAAACTAATCAATGGCATTTGCTATTAGACTTAACCCTCAGGCTACCAAGCTTTTTTTGTAACACGGACTACCAAGGGGGGGGGTGGTTACCACCCCCCTGGATTTTGGGTGTGGTTTGAGATATCATAACTTGCAATATACCATTTGATTCAGCATTCATTTCTGCACAAAATGGTATATTTAGGTTTATAAAATATGAATGCCCCTCGAAATAATGAATTTTTTTACCATGGGTACCCATCGATTCCACAAAATGTATACTTACGCATAGGGAATATGTTAGATTCTGTGTGTTTTAAACATTATTTATATATAAAAAATAGTTTACATATAATAAAGTACAATGTTCAACTATAAAAACTAGTAATAAGTCTGTTTTATGTTCAATCAAAACACACAAAAAATGTTTTAGATGCTGAAAAACGTTTACGCAGACATATCGGCTTGCGTTGTAAAAAAACCCCAACATTTACACACATTTTAATTTATTTTGAGCACTTCCGGTCATCAAAGACATATTATTTGGTATCAGAAAATAGCCCTAAATGCCCTCTACAGAATGGCATAATTTATTTGTATTAAAAAATAAATTATGGATAAGTTATAATAGAAAAAACATGAACATTCTATGAAAATAAAACACCTTTATATGTATTTTAATTTATTTTGAGCACTTCCGGTTGTCAAAAAACAACTCAATGAGCATCGAAATGTAGCCCCACATTCCCTCTATAGAATGGTAAAATTTGTGTCTCTTAATATTAAAGGGCACAAAAGTTATAGTCGATAATCTAAAGGGGGTGGTATCCACCCCCCCTCTGGTACCTTGGGTATCTTGGGTGTAACTTTTGAACGGTAGGGGCATCATAAAAAAATTTAGCTCAAAATGTGTCCCAATGAACCCTCTACAGCTACTAATGTTTTCAAAATTTTATTCCAGACGGAACGCGTTTGATTTGCGAAAAACCTAGGGGGGGCAACCACCCCCCCTTGGTAGCCCGAGGGTTAACACATGCGATACAACTCACTCATAGAATAAACATGAATGCTGCATGCAGCTATAGAAATTTGTAAAGCCATATAAACAAAAAATAAATAATATAAAATGAGTCAAATAAATTAAAGTGTTATAATCGCAATGATATCTCAGAGGAATTTAAAATCTTTCACGTTGCAGACTTTCAACTTACTAATAGTAGGCCGACTATATATAGCAGGCCTCGGCCTAAAAAAACAATGTCATGGCATCATAGAGTTTTTTCCTAGCATTTTGTTCATAAAAAAATGTGAATCATATCTAGCAATTCTGGTCCATGATTTGACATTTTCAGACCAAAAACAGCATAATCATCGACATATGCGTATGGGACATTTGGGCAGTGGGGGGGCCAAAGACTTTGACTTTTGCCCGAAAAGTATACTTTTATCTCACAAAAATTGATGGCCTTTTCTTTAGTCATCCGCCAAAAATTTTCTTCCGATTTGCTCGTCCGAAAAATCTTATGACCTATTTTTTTTAGTCATTTCCTATAATTATTCAAAGAATATAGCTGTTTTAGCCCTGTGCGCCCGAAAAAATCCTCCCGTACCTGTTTGCCCGAAAAAATTTCCGAAACATTTTTACCGCCCATGCCTGTTTTGCCCGAAAAACACATTTGCCCCAAATTTGGGGTGGGCATTTGTCCCTGGACGCACGCCTCCTACGCCTATGAGCATCAATTTTTAAAAGTACAAAAAAATTAAGTGTAGCAATTTTTTTGCAATTGCAAAAATATGGGCAGATAGGCCCTACGTCATTCCCTATAATTATAGGACCCTGATTCGCACATGCTCAATTTGGTGCCCCGCGGATTTTGGGATGAGAACTGAGGAGTTGAGACTTGAGAGGAGCAGCCTATGAGAATTGCAGAAAAATAACTGGGGTCAGACTATGATCCGGGGGGAGTTGGCTTGTGAAAAGGTGAAAAAGGCTTAACTATGTGGCCCTAAGAAAATTCTATATAGCGAGGGTTAAACTCCCGGAAATTATAACAGTGCATGGTTGAGGGAGATGCCAATTAAGTTGCTACCGTTACTATGTCCAGCAAATGACCCGAATAGGCCTACACCTGGCTACACGAGTATGGCTGCGACAACTATGAGGTTCCTGCGACGACCCGTTTAATTACACCTTCACGAACGTGAATAATTACTAATAATTAATTCAACGATCTCTGTGGGCCTATGGAGGTCGTGGGCCCGTGTGCTTTGCACACACTACACACATGATAGCTACGCCACAGCCTACTGTTCCACTTCTTGGCCTACTGTTCCGGTCCTGGCCACTTATTTAGAACAGACGCCAGTATAGTAGACCATTATGACAAGTATCTGATCCAACCTATAGGAGCTCACCAAAACTCACCTGCAAGGCCGTATATAGCTAGGGTGTGTTTTGGGTGTCTGAACCCAGTGGTGTAGTCCTAAAAAATGAAGTGGGGGGACGCCTGGAAATTGAAGTGGGGGGACGCCTGGAAATTGAAGTGGGGGGACGCCTGAAAAATTGAAGTACAAACTGTAGCAAAAAGTGCAATCTTGCAAGAATTTTGCAAAAAGTGGGGGGACGGCGTCCCCCCGCGTCCCCGCCCCACTACACCACTGTCTGAACCCCCCTCCAAATGAAATAATGTCACCACGAAATTATGCTTACTAACAGAATCATGATGTAAGGACTAAATGGATTTAATTAATTTTGGAAGCTTTTATTTCTATTTAACATTTTACAATAAATTAAATCATCCTTCAAGCACATATAATTAGTCCGTTGGTTCGGTTGCACGTCGGATTGCTCAAGGGCCATTAAACACACCCGACATTCATTCATTCATTCATTATTAGCATTTATATAGCGCCCCTTCAAGAAACTACTCAGAGGCGCTCCCAGCCCAGCCACGGCAAAAGAAAAAAGATTTAAGGGACTTAAGGAATAAGGATTGACTGGTCAGGTGGAGGAGATGGAGGTTAGGGGGGAGGTCATTCCAGATTGACGGCCCCACAACCGAGAAGGCTCGACACTGTCTGGTAGCCAAGCGAGCCCGTGGAACAAGCAGTTGTCCCTTTGCAGCAGAGCGAAGGGTCCGACGCGCTTCAATGTCAGAGACTGGGCGACAAAGAATGCGCAGGTAGGATGGAGCGCAACCAAGGATACAACGTGAGACCAGGGCAGCAATTCGATAATGGATGCGTTGGGCTATTGGCAACCAATGCAGCACATCACGCATGTAGGTAGAAACAGAGGAAAATTTAGGGATTCGTCCAATGAGCCGGGCAGCAGAGCGCAGAACCCGATCTAACCGACCCAGAACCCCAAGGGGGAGGCCAACAAGGATTGAGCAACAATGGTCGATTCGACTGGTTACGAAGGCATGAACAAGAACTACCAGCGCATCATGAGAGAGAGAGCGTGCAATCACTCGAAGTTGACGAAGCTGGTAGTAACAGCTTCGAGCAACAAGATTGACATGCTGGCTGAGACTGAGTTCACAGTCAAGGGTAACACCCAGGTCACGAACCGTGGAAGAGAAACTAATGTCAGGAAAGATTTGGGCTAGCAGAGGCAAATCGATCTTCTCAAGTTGCCGACGGCCACCCAGCCAAATGAATTGAGTCTTACTGGGATTTAGGAGAAGCCGATTTGACGCCATCCAAGAGGAAAGGACGTCAACAGTCAGACACATTAGGCGCACAGTGCTAACTGAATCCAATGGGTTAGAATGTATGTAGGCTTGAGTGTCATCAGCAAAGATTTGGTGGAGGAGACCCCGGGACTCAAGTAGAGGACAAAGATCAGCCGTGTAGAGAAGGTATAATAAGGGGCCAAGTACAGAGCCCTGAGGAACACCAAGAGGAGCAGGAACCCAGGGGGATCTAGAGGATCCAACAACCACACAGTTTGAGCGGTCAGAGAGGAAGGAACGCAACCATTCTAGAGGCTGACCAACCAGCCCAAAGGATGTAGAAAGACGTTCCAGGAGGATGGAGTGGTCCACAGAATCAAATGCAGAAGAAACGTCAAAAAGAGCCAAGAGCGTAACCTGACCATGGTCCATAGCGGAGTACAGGTCAGAAAGAAGTCGGAGCAAAAGGGTCTACGGTCTTGCTCACCGGTTACCATCACTCCTCGGGTCTTCATTCAAAGTGAAAGCACTGCAGAACGCAACTGGATTGTCAATCATGGACCAGAATTGATACAGATGACATTTTTTGATGAACAGAATGCTAGGAAAAACTCTATGATGCCATGACATTGTTTATTTATAGTAATGGCGTAAGGAGTGGAAAATTGTGAGCTTGTTTTATATGAAACGGTTTCTTACCATAAAATTGAATGGGTGATAACCTTCAAGATTTCCTAGATAGTTTATCCATCGCCATCTCAAGTAATACCTATATATATATTATATATATATATATATATATATATATATATATATATATATATATATATATATATATATATAATTAGCCGTCGGGCTGTCTGTTTGCCATTTTTCATTTCAATCTTGATTTCAGTTAATTGGAATAGGCCTAAATTTTAGGACTAGGCCTACTCCGCCTATCGATTTAGCTTTTGAATAATCTGCATTCGCAACTTCGTTATTTTGGTTCTGTAGAAATCTCGTGATTAGGTCTAAGGTTAATTACGAGTTTTAAGTAGGCCATATATAGGCCCTATTTCTACTAGCCTAACCATTACCTACATTTGTGAATATAGATGGCCATCCTTTTACACACAAAAGCAACTTTGCTTATGTCCGTTTGCCTATCTGTCTGCATGCAGATCACTAGCAGCGACGCTTAGGCTGATGTTATTTGATCTAGGCCTAGACCCTAATATTATGACGCTGAATAGGTATACCTTGCTTTAGATATTTAACATCTAAATTGCCTAAAAGAGTTCCACGTGGTTTTTATTTGATTGAAGCATAGATATGCACACTTGCATCGGCTCCTTAAAACTTTTATTTCACCGTGATTAGACTGGGAGCGCCTCTGAGTGGATTTTGTGGAAGGGGCGCTATATTAATTCTTGAAATGAATGAATGAATTAATAATAAATTTATATCATCGATGAGTTGAAGTCATAGATAATAATATCTATGGTTGAAGTCATATAATTATATGAAGTCATGATCATCGACGTAATTGTCGATGGTCATGAATCGATATATCATGATCGACTCATGATATATTGACCTTTAGGTTTAGGGCAAGTACAGGGCCAAGAATTCTCTTAACAGGACTCACGAAAATTGTATGTCGTTCCCATAGAGGTGTATTAAATAATGAATATATCACTAGAGAGAGTATCAAGTCTCTATATTGAAGTCGACGAAAGTCGTGCCGACCAATCACATCATATCTGTCTAAAGTTGTGCTGACCAATCATAGGCGATTTCTCATACTGGCCAATCAGTCGTACAGCATCGATGTGGGGGGAAAATAAATAAAATAATATAAGCATTTTTATAATAAGTCGAACTTGCCGATGTTCACTTGTCAATATTGCAAGAAACTGCAAAATTAACAAACAAGCATCGACATGTTCGTTTTATTATAAAAATGCTGATGTCGGTTTATTTATTTTTCAAATCGATGCTGTAAGACTGTGTATGATTGGTCGGTATAAGAAATCGCCTATGATTGGTCGAGCGTTGTAGGCTAAATTTGTGACTTCATATCTGACTGCAGGGCAGATACGTCATGCTCTCTCTAGCGTGTATATTATATATAGAATACATCTCAATGGTCGTTCCATTTCGCTGTCAACCACAGATGTCGCACCACTCCAAATTCCGTTACTAGGCTAATACGATTATGTTTTTAATCTCCAAATGCAATTTTTTACCTTGTAATCGTAAACTCGAAATTTCTAAAGCGCCACTCGAAAGCCAACCGCGGGGCACCAGCTTATTATTGTAAATATATTTATTCGTCAATCTGTCTCCATAAATGCAGTTAAATCAAAGCTTTTCTCAGGCAAACAAGATGTGAGATTTCTGTTAACTTAATTATCCTGTTACCTTACCTTAATTATCATCCTAAAACTAGTGACACAACTTAATATAAACGGTCCTTCAAGTTTTGGTTCTTTTTGCTGAGCGATAATACGGCGTTAAGAGTACGACACTGTGCACGATTTGCTTTCAAGGGCAGTTATAATAAAAGAGAACTTTGTAGTTTAGCAAGAAAAGGTTGTAAAAATCACTGTCCATTCGGAAAATTTTGACTGTTGATCATAATAAAATTATTGATATAGCATTGTTTACCGTACTTGAAAACAACTTGGATATACGTCGTTTTGCCGTACTGTTGAATCAATTCCGTTCTGTCGTGAAGTGCTATTCCAACATTGGATGAACAGTCTATTCTATTCTATTTTGGGATTTATAAAGCGCCTCTCACGGTACAACCTAATCAGAGGCGCTCCCTGTGCGAAGAACTCCTGGAAAAAGAAAAGTCTTAAGACAACGGGCAGAAAAAATAAAGCCTCCAGATAAAATCTGAAGGCTTTATTGAACACCTTGTTTCTAATAAATGGATGCCATGTATCATTTGTAAGTAGGTTCATGAATGCTAATTGTTGTTTGTGTGGTTGTTTTAAAGCCGACATGCCAGCTGTTCCGAGCGGTTCTATGTATGGTCAAGGCCCTTCGTGCTGGGATCGAGTGAAGACGGGTTTTATGATTGGCTTTTGTGTTGGAGTTGCATCAGGTGCATTATTCGGAGGATTCTCTGCCCTACGGTAATCAGTTTGTTGCTGTCATCATTATAATCATCATTTATTATCACCAACTCCCTTTAACCGTTTTTGATAAATAAATTAGAGTTTTAGGTGAAGATTGACATCGGCTCGGTCATCGATATTCATTCATTCATTCATTTGAAGAATTTATATAGCGTCTCTCAAGAGGCCCACTCACAGAAGTGCTCCAAATTCATCCACAATGACACAAAAAAGTTTAAAGTAGCCTTTAACACACTGGCCGATTTGTTATATCTCCAAATAGGAGACTATTTCAGACCGCTGAACCTGCAACTGAGAAAGCACTGTAGGTTGAGGTTCCAACATTTGGGATCAACAGCTCCCCACTAGAGGCAGAGTGACGATACATATGCTGGAGATAAGCAAATTGACTGCTGCAGATTGGGAAAGAAGATAGAGCACTCTGACCTACATCCTGCAATGGCCTGTTATTTCCTTGAAAGTAAGTTAGTTACAGGCAATTTGAGTGATGGTTGGGTAGGTCCTTCAGCTCCTCTTCTCGTGACATCTACAGTCATCTCAAGTCGTTGATTATAGTTTCCAGCCAGTTCTTCTGTGGTCTTCCTCTTCTTCTCCCACCAAAATTCGTTTGCCTTTCTTAGGGAGATGACCACAGTATAGAAAACTAAAAAGTTCCTCTTGGGAGCAAAGATGGGGATGGACTGCAGGTCACATCACATATCCATTGTTGTTTTTGATATTTGTTCATTCCTCTGTTGTCTAGACTTTTGCTGGGCTGTTCGGTATCTTGAAGCAGAGTTGCAGGCTCTTGAAATGTTCAGTGTCTCAGTCTCGCTCTCGAGACAGTTTTTTTTATGTCTCAGTCTCGGAACTTATCGTCTCGTTCTCAAGGTCACTGCCTCGCCTTTTTGGAATCCAGCAAAGGTGTTGGTCTTTTGGAAGTAGCGTAGATCTGTAGTTTTCGTGCAAACTGTCCTTAGTTCTGAACTTATTATAAAATTGTCGTGTTCCAGTGTGTGCTAAACAGAATGCTGGGAAACTAGTTTTTGCATTTATTGTTTATTCCGAAACGTGTCCTGCCCTGCGGAATAAATACTGAAAACCTGAAGTCTTGATTCTTAACCTGTCTAGAACCTTGTGTCTCATTCTTGGAGTTTACTGTCTTGTGTACGAGTCTGAGGAATTAACAAATCATGCAGTTTTCTCTTTTGCCAATGCTTCCTTATTACTGCTTTCTGTCTGTTGTGTAACTCGAACCGTCTGCTTCTGTTTTCAAGCTTTGGTCTGCGTGGCCGAGAATTAGTCAACACGGTTGGCAAGACGATGGTTCAAGGCGGTGGAACTTTCGGAACGTTCATGGCGATCGGAACAGGAATACGATGTTGAACTGCTTAGCGTCGATAAGAAACGATTCGCGAGTTCTTCTAAATCTGTGCTTACTCTTTATCGTCGAGAAATCAGGGATTGCTGGCATCAAGTTGTCCTAAGAGCAGCAAACAGTTCAGAGAGGGGACTTGTTCTGTTTCTCAAATGCTGTTTTTCGGGGACATTTTGGTTGATCATTTGCCCTTGTGAGTTGTGTAAGGGGTACTATACAGGCGCTCTGATATATCATCTAATTATGTGTGTGCCAGCGTTCTTACTGAGCTCAACGCTGTTATGGATGTATGTTTTGTCGTAAAACTTTACTTTGTTACATTTCTAATTTGAAGTATCTAAATCAGTCTTTGCGAGTAACTGTGAAGTGTGGCTCCAAGTTATTTTGGTAATTTTTGGCATGTCTAAAATATATAATAATTTATGTGAAACTAAGTTGAATCACAATCATATAAATTGAAGGTTCACATAACCCAGCTTTGCAACTGTAATTTTTAAATAAGTCTTGCAGCTGAGTGAATAAGGTACTTGCCGAAGGATAATGTTGTTGTAATCTTGCGTGGTGCTATAACTGAAGGAAATAATTCTAGAACATGTTTAAACCTGTAGTTGTGGAGGCTTAGCAGAAAATCTTTCGTCACATGAGCAAAGAATCACATTGAGCTGATGCATGTAAATGCGAATAGCCGAATAATGGTCTTGCATAGGAATACATTGATCGTTCCACTATTAAATGCAGCTGTAGATGAAAAGTTACAGCAGCCCACGGTGAACTCCATCCAGCTGCCTGTTTACCAACACTTCGCCAAAACCTCGTTAACCCAAACATGTATCAAACATCAAGTGAAAGAGTTGTTTATTTCTACTTTTCTGTAGTAGCTTGATTTTCACGGTTCAGCTTTTGCTTCTGTGAAACAGCTTTGAAACTTGGACAGAAGCAGTCATGGCTGAACAGAGCAAACTTTTTGTTCTGCTCTTTCAGTTGTAAATCTATCAGCGATCAAAAACTGTGAATTGATAAAACTTGAAGGGGTGCTATAATAAATGATTATTTATGAATGCGTTCTTTCTCTTCGTTCAAACAGTGCTAAAATAATTATTCTGAATGATATTTTGCTATGGAATTGAGTCAATTGACAGCTGTAATGCAATCCATGAAGGTCTTTCAGCGGACTTGTAACTTGCATTTCGTTGATAGCACGGTTTCCAACACCTCACTTTCACATTTCCAAAATGGATCTGAAGCCTCTTAAGCTTTAGGTTTTGCATGTGCAATTGTGCATGCCTTCTTGTGGGAGCGGTTCTAGCTACGTCAACTGTTTGTCTATTCACAGATCCTGCTAGTCATACTTGTAATTGACCATTTTGAGTGCAACACCAAAAGTGGATTCCCTCTTGCGGCATTGCAATAGTAATTGCTGGTCCCAACGAACTTTCAATATGTGTAGCATCACAAATCAGAGAGACGGTTCTCTAGTCTACGGTGTTTGTTGCACACTGCTGAAGTACACTACATGCCATTAATGCCATTTCCACTCCCTTGGTTCGACTGAACAAAGTCTGCCCTCGTTCTCTTTTGCTCGTACCTCCACTTTGCAGAATCGTGCCTTCTCGGTGGTAGGACCCTCGACTTGGAATGGCCTTCCCATGATGCTCTGCTCCCTTTCTAGGACAGTCTTACTGAGATTGGGAGTACGTCCGAGTATCCCCCTTGAAGAGGCGCTATACAAATACATTTAATGAATGAAAGAACATTCAGGTTAACTTTATTTACCAGCATCAAGTTGGCCATTCTAGAACTCAAATCCACTGTTGTTGATTAGAAGTTGTGTTGCTTGCAACAGAATGTTGCTGGTCATTTCCCGTTTATTTCCAATGTTTCATTTCTTAGCTTATAGATCTTTGTCTCGGGCTGTTTAATGTTAAATACCTGCTCATAATTTCAGCATGCACACACATTTTCACAGTTTTACGGCCAAAGCTACACAGTGACTACAGTACAGAGCGACACCAACACGTACTTTGAGCTTTAAGTAAAACATGTTGAATTTTATTTATTTAAATCTTACAGTGGTACACTGATAAAAACAAAAACAATGATAGAAATTGTTCAACAGCAACAAGGCAACAAAAGTTGATAACAAAAGATGAAATGAAACACAAAAACATCAACTGAAAGAAAAAAAATCTCGTTTCAGCAAGCAAGTGATGAGTGAAGAAATGCTCAAAAAATCCACATCAAGCTTTGAACTTTTGTATAATGTTACGGTAGCAAGAGAACCATGTAGCACAAGCAGTTTCACTTGCTTTTATACAGTTCAAAATTTATACAGTTCAAAATTTGAAACTCATGCATTAAAAAAGTCTGAATGCAACGATGTTATTGACAGCCGAAATTATCTGCTACTCAGCGGAATCAGTTCATAATCCGTTATTCTCTATTTTTCGTTTCATATTTAACATGAGAATCTTTACTAACAAGCTACTACCGAACAGATAACTTCAGCGACCTAGAAAGTTGAGTTACTCAAGCTAGAGAAAGTTAACATAACAAAGTTCGAATGACATCATTTTTACTAATTCAGATATCTTAAACATTTTTTGCAGTTGCTGGGAATTGTTGTGTAAAACAGCAACTGGATGTAAGTATGAAAAGAATTTTTTACGAATAACCGAACAGCAATAAGGCGCTCGAACATCAACAAGAACTAGCATAGGTGTCAGCACCGGTAGTTAACCTACAGAGACGCCATCTGTTGGCAAAGTGTTTCTCGTGCCGTAAGAGCGGCCATCGAAAGGTAAGCGGTCGTTTGAGTTTAGTCGTGGTTGCCCTGAACAATGACGCTGATGGTAGATGCTTCCTTCGCTTGATGCGCCTGAAGAACGGCAACCGCTTCCTCGACCTAGTCAAACAGCAACATATGCAAAGTAACGGGATAGGTTTTTTAAAATTGGCTACAAACAAAGCAAAAGAAGAGCTCTATAGTTATGGCAAGAGTTTTATATAGAAAATAACAAACAAACCTTTCTTGCGAGAACAATTATGGTACCAATCTTTTTCATGTTAGCTGCTTTGTAAGGCATACTTGTAATGACATGACCATTGACCATGTTACGGCACCATACAAATTGTAGAAATTACTATTATATACAATTATACTGTATACATATGTAATTATGTATAAATGAATATAAATGTATGTGTAATTGTGTATATAATTATATATACACAAATATTCATGAAGCCTATGTGAACCACTGTACCTATCAGGCATATGTACCTCAGACTTTACAGAGGTTCTCAGAAGAAGTTGTTGGACCTTGTGCACAATAAGACATTAGGTTTGCATGGAAATGAATCCTGTTATATTTTTAAACATGTTTTAAAAATGCAAAAGGATTTTTAAAATATGGCTTTAAAATGTCACAAATTATGCATAGTGAACAGCATGAACCAGCACAAAACTTTGAAATGTTTATGTGTAGGATTTGTAATATATTGACTAATATTGAGAGACCTTGGCCTTCAGGGATTCGTTTGACTCCAGCATGTGCAGAAGCTCAGAATTGTCTATTTCCAGCAGCATTCCGGTGATTTTTCCGGCTGAATCTGGATACATGTCTTGGATGAGTGGGAACAGCCTTTCACCTAGCATCTGCTTCTGTTCCTGAGGCAATGCTGCAGCCAACATTGTTGAAGTCAGAGGCTCCTGACCCTGCACATGGACAGCCTACAATGCAACAGGGAAGTTCCAGTAATTAACAATTATTTGCTATTTGCTCCTAGTCTTTAATGCATCTTGAAATTCAAGATTAATATTAATTATGATTCTTCTGCACTTTGGTGAAATTTCTAATCTTCAAATGTACGAAATATAAATCAAAATAATGTTCAAAAGAACGATAATAGCTTTGAAAATTGTATTGTATTTAAGCAGTTACAAAGCACCTCTAGTAGGGCGAACCGTTCAGAAGCACTCCCAGTACGCAAGGCTCATGAGTAAAAGCAGGATTTGAGAGGAGAGAAGAAAGAAGAAGTGCTTCTGTCAGATAGAACTGTACAGTGAACAGAAGGAGAAAGTGCACACGAAAATGTACCTACTACATATTTATAATAATAATAAAAAAAATAATATTTTTTCTTTAATTCAACGCCTGCAAGACGCACTGCGCTTTACATTTACAAGTTATGCAGTAATCTTAATTAAACTTAACTACCAACTGAACAGACAGCTTTGTAATTACACGGCGCTAATAGCAGCCTACAAAGCAAATCCGCCCAACGGGGGCTCGAACTCACTACCTCTCGATCTCTTGGCCAGCGTGTTAACCATTACTCTACCGGGCCCCCCACAGGTGTAATGGAAAAAACTTGCAAGTACCTGCTGTATAGCGTTAGTGTTGTAAGGCTGCGAAGTATTGTGAAGCACTGAAGAATATTTGAACGAAGGCCGAGGACTATGCAAGACCGGCATCGTACCAGTCATTCCAGGATGCATCACTTGCTGTTGAAAGCCTTAAACACATATAACACATAGTTATATTCACACTGATAACTGAAGCCTAGAGATCTAAACGTCAAATCTAATATAATTTAGAATTGCAAAGACTCCAATGAAGTATATCTATTTGCCAATATAAGATTATCCTCCTCGTCTCCAAATCACAACTTGAACTTGTTCTCAGATATCTTTCCGACTATATGCGTAAGCTTTTCTCTCTGTGTGACGTCTGTTTGCCACTTGGGCTCTACCGACCATTTCTACCACTTTGTCCATTGTGTTTCAAAGCTGGGCATTTACTGTGATAGGTCCCTCAACATGGAATGGCCTTCTTCCCTCCTTTACAGGCTAAGCTCATGTATGGGCTCTTCCCCCGCATCCTCTCACCTTCTCGACATTTGTTTTTCCGGGGTTTCTGTGCTATAAGCGCTTCTGAATAACCTATGCCACGAAAGGCATTCTATGAAGTTTTTGATAGAATACGATAGTCAAACAAGAGTCTATCAGTTAATTTATCATGTCTGATGGGACACTACTCTGAGGATCGAGCCAAACTACATCTACATCACATTCAATTTCTTAATAAGCACCTCTCAAAGCCGTGCTGCAATGTTCACATCATATGGAAAGTTGTTTTACATGAGGCGCTATATAAATCTAGATACGATAAGCATCACATTTTCTTCATCCAGACGATTTGAAAAGCCATCAAAAAGATTTTCATGAATCCTATTTTATTTATAATGCAATCTGCACTTAATGCTTTTCCAGTGCAAACATTAATTTGGGTATTTTCCATTTGAACTTTGCTCACCAGGCGGAAGTCTCTGGTTTGCAGCCACCTGATGTTGTCCAGTTATCGGTCGTGCACTAACTGGTTGGCGAACTGGGAGCTGACCAGCTGACCTTGCTTGACGCATTGCTGAGCCACCGGATGTTGACTGGTAGGCTGTATTCCGAAAATAAAATCAAAGAAAAGATCACCAATTTTTAAACTACACAAGTTTACACTCGCACGTGCACATACGCACACACACTTACATAAACATGTATGTATGTATGAGAACATGCATGTATGAGAACATGCCCCCTTCAAGATTTCTACTCGGAGGCGCTTCTGACTACAGCGCGAACACTGAATCGGAGTTTCATGCAAAGCCCAATCTTGAGCAATTGTGAGTAAAAGTAAAGGACTTGCTCAGGGTCCCTACGTGGCGACTTGAGGTGGATTCGAACCAGCAACACACAAATTGGAAAGACTTAATTTCTTAGTCCTGAACAAGGCAGATACACATTCCAAAGTTTGCTGGAAACCTCATAATTACATAAAGCCATAGACCGGAGCACCAAACTTTTACATCCTTAAACATGTTGCAGTGTGTAACATAAAACATATCATCAAATTTCAGTTTGTGTGCAAGGCCCTGTGCTTCCTCTTAAATAAAGTTCATAACTCAACAAAACCACAGAAATTCTGTATTGTTTAAAAACTCTCACGTTAACTAATTGTTGGTCTTTCAGACAGACAATCAAACATAGAAAGTAAACAACGTGAAAGTCTAATGACCTGGATTCTGGACAAGTCCTGGACGTATTGGCTGTGACCATCTTCCCGAAGGACGAATCTGAGAGACCTGAGGTGGAGTGTAGTAGTTCTGCGTTTGCTGCATGGCTGGCACGAAATAGCCACCGCCACCAGGATGGAAGATCTGGCCCACCTGCTGTCCCTGGAAAAAAGAGAGTAAGGTAGTTTCTCAACAGATCCTTTCATAAACCTAATGATATTGAACTCCCAAAGGGCTCTCTAATTTACTGGTGACAGGCAACATAATTTTATAAATTCACACTGTCAACTGAGGTGATGAGAGCTGAACTTCAAATTTATTGTTTAACAAGTGGTTCAGAAGACTTATATATATATATAAATAATATGTGTTAGAACCACCACAATTTGACTTGAAGGTTTATGAACATTACAAGGAATCCTTCCAAGCTTCCTCCTAGAAGCTGTGATGTCCAGTGAGATTGGACCAGCATCCAAACCATAGGCTACAACAACTCTACAAATCTTGCACTGTAGAATTAATACTTCTCTGGTTTCTTAAATAATTTATACCAAGTCATCCATTAGCTCGATGCTATTTCAAAGACACTCCCCTCCCAATGCACTGCCTCCTTTCCTTTCATATAGACTTATGCCTCAATGTCTCCTCCCCTCCTCATTCCTCCCAGCGTATCATAGTTAGTTTGATTAGCATGTCCTCCAATGGCAGGGCTTTATAACAGCTGCTGTATCTCCATGAAATATGGCACAACACTTCTGCCTACTCATTAACAACCTCGGTATGGGATGTGCTATTGCCTCTGTCAAAGCATTAAGAAAAGAGTGGAACTGATGTCATTTTCCATGAGTTGCTATCAGAGCAATTCTTTACTTTTCAGTATATAAACTTTGGCACAACTGAGTAGCTTTTACTAAGTATTCAAGCTCTGAATTCTTGTAGCCAGTGAGTAACTTTAAAGAAAATCAGCTATTTTCTACCATTATGTCAACACAAATAGACATCCTGAAGAAATCAAGCAGAAAACCAGCTCTACTTTCAACCATATTTACCGCAGAAATAGATCGTAAAAGAGAATAATTTCCATACTAAGAACATTGCAAAACAGAATAATTTCTATACTAAGAACATTGTAAAAGAGAATAATTTCTCTACTCAGAACATTGCAAAAGAGAATAATTTCCATACTAAGAACATTGTAAAACAGAATAATTTCTATGCTAAGAACATCGTAAAAGAGAATAATTTCCATACTAAGAACATCGTAAAAGAGAATAATTTCTATACTAAGAACATTGTAAAAGAGAATAATTTCTATACTAAGAACATCGATTTGAGTATTACTGGAATATGCAAACTGGAGAATCTCTGGAGGTACTGCGATGCAAGATGAGCTTTACGGTCCTCCTTGCGCTGTGCTAGAGCAACATAAAGTGGCTTGGAGGCGAGGATGCGCCCATTCATCTCGGTGACGGCTTTCGTTGCCTCGTCGGGAGAGCTGAAGCAGACAAATCCAAAGCCTTTTGATCGGCCATTTTCCATCATCACCTACAAACAAACAGTCTCCAAACTAAGACAAACACAAGACCTGTATGCTGATTTGTGGGGTGCAGTGGTGTAGTGGATATGTTCGTTGCCTTGCAGCCGGAGGGTTGCAGGTTCGAATCCACCTCAGGCCGCTTCGTAGGGACCTTCGGCAAGTCCTTCACTCGCAATTGCTCAGCGCTTCGTCGTGAAACTCCAATTCAGTGTCCGTACCGTAGTCGGGAGCGCTTCTGAGTAGTAATCTTGAAGGGGCGCTAACAAGTGCACATACAAACAAATAATCACACCCACGCGAAATTGCAGACAGCTGCAGTGCAAAAGCACACGCTATTTACAATAAATACATTAAATTAACAGAGTACAACTCTTTCAGATATTGTCCTCCTTCCAAAGTTCAGAATTGGACACACGATCATATGACAGAACCTCGACCGTGTTGAGTATTTGTGTGCGGACTTCCTCAAGGTCACTATCTGGGTGGAGAAACTATGCTCTCCATGCCAGGTCAATCATTCTATCCATTTGGCTAATAATTACCTTAAGCAAACCATAGATAAATCAATTTTCCATTTTTACAGTAACAAGAATAACCTGAAAACTGAATGAAACAGGAACACAGCAACTCCACATGCTGGACAGGAGTAAGGAAATTCAGCTCCAACGTATCACGATATTTTAGACGGATGGGATAATGGATGAAGCATGATATTCTTGGGTTTCTTATGCTGAAATTCTCATTTGAATAAAATCATTTCCTTATTCAATTTCTGAAGTCACAGCACTCATTTGCCACCAATGTTTTAATCTAGTCCCCTGCTTGGGGAGGGACGGGGAACTCGGCTTTCTGAGGGGGCAATCGTCCATTTAGGGTGAATGGCAACCGACCGCTGAACCAATTACGACACCATGTGGTCGGCCATTTTTTCTGACGACCTAAATTTTACTTTTTAGTCGTTTTTTTTCTTTTACCAAAAATGCTCGTACACAAGACCTGTCAAGTTTTTGCGGGTGGGGGGGGAATTTTTTTACACATGTAGCTTTTCTGGGGGGAAGGGTACGTATTTACATGCATGCAACACCTTGCGATTATTCTGGAGAAGGGGGGATATCACCCCAGAGATGTCTAGATTAAATACTGATTTCGCTGATAGAAGTCTTGAGATTACATTTATGATACGATTACGATTTGCCACTAATTCAGCGTCACACACAGACTGCTATGGATGTTATGGACCAAGGACCTCTGATCCCGAGCAAACAAAACAATGGCAGATTTCAAATCTAATCTAATCTAATCAAGCATTTGTAAGGCGCTTCTCACAGCAGAGCTATTCAGAAGCACTCTCAGCATGACAGGCCCATGAAAAAAGAAATGTATTCAAGCAGCAAAAAGATGCAGAATCTATGTGAATGTGAAAAGATGCAGAATCTATGTGAATGTGAAAAGATGCAGAATCTATGTGAATTTCCTACAAGAATCCTGCAAAAAAAACAGTGGTCAAAATGGAATTCAATTCTAATAAAAAAAAATTAAAATTACATTTTATCAGTGGATCCAAATGACATGTTCAAATTGATTTGAAAGACAGTGTAATAAACTTTGAGATCTAATTGAAGCAACATTGCAATAATATTGGTGCCAGTGGCATGCAGAAGAAACATACCTTAGCACTAGTGATATTTCCAAACTGGCTGAACTCGTTTCTCAAGACTTCATCGTCTAAACTGTCGTCCAGATTCTTGACGTACAGGTTGACACCGTGATAGCGATTCACTCGTTCCGTCTTGATGCGTTCAAACTTCTCCTTCAGTTCTGCTTGGCGCTCAGCCTTCTTCTGGGCTCGACCAACGTACAGCTCACGGCCACTGATATCCTTGCTGTTCAGTTCTTCGACAGCCTGTATTTGTTTACAGACACCACAAAGATTAGTTAAAGGATCCGTAACATTTACAATTACTCTACAAATCATGTATTGTTATTATTAGTAGTACTTAGTAGTCTTCATCGCAAACATTACTGATCTCTGTACGGTCTCACAGAAATACGAATTAAAGGTGCACATGCTTTATCAGTCACCAAAGAAAGTGCAGTAGACAGCCAGGTGTTTAAAGGCCAATGTCTAAAAACTTGCCTTTTTTCTTGGGGTTGAACGCACTGGGAGCGCTTCTGAAAGGCTCTTGCTGCGAGAAGCGCTTTATAAATGGTCAGATAAGATAAGATAATGTGAAACCGTTGAGTATTGAGGCGTTTTTTGAAAAAGAGAAGAAGTTCAAGTAGCAGATAAACATCAATAATAATAATAATAATATGATTTGCATAGTGCCGTAGCTCAGCTGAGGGAAAAAGTGCAGTACATGAGTTCAAAACATTGGTGGGTGACTTCACTCCCTGAATTCCACTCTTACGCAGGATATCTGAGAAAATCACGAAACCGTATAATTATCAACTGCATATAATATTATGTTACCTTGACTGCAGCCTCATGCTCTTCGAAACTCACAAATCCAAATCCTTTCGAATTTCCCATTTCATCAGTCATCACCTAGATGAGATGAAAAGCACAATAAGCAGTTGATTTGGTGAAACACCCAAGAACACTCTAGAATTTGGCTAACATCTGATGTACCAGACACTACCTCTGAACATCTTGTCTTGAAGACAATAATATTTTTCCTAAGTTATGCAAATGTTTTATAGGCATCATGGGTATTAAAAGATATTACAAAAAGCTGGACACTTACAATACTAAGCAGAACCATTATCCTGAAATAAAATGACCTGGCAACGAAATGTCCAGCAGTAAATCATAGAAGAACTTCAAGATACCCGTACCTTTATTCTCCAGTGGCTCAATCTAGATCATTGCCTGCACAAGTCCCTTCCTATGGAATGGACTTTCTACCGTCAATTCACTCTGTCATCCTCTCTTGTGGTCTTCCCTCATCTTTCTCTCACCTCAAAATCCAGCTTTTTTCTCAGGGTCGTGCACACTGGGAGCGCTTCTGAAAGGCTCTTGCTGAGAAGCGCTTTATAAATTTGGTCACATACAATACAATAATTATACAAAGTAATGCATGTGTGGCTTTCAAAAGCAATTGAAGGTTACTTTCCTATTTACTTAAATTTATTCAGAGCACAAGGTCAACCGCACTAAGAGCACTTCTGAAAGGCTTTTGCCGAGAAGCGCTTTATAAATGGCCATATAAAATACAATAATACAACTACCGGTACACAGATAGCCACAAACCATCTCCACAGTCATTCCAAACCATGCAGAACTAAACAGTATGTTTGGGAAGAAAAAGAAATGATAGGAATTTTCAAGTAGGATGACTAAAACAGACACTAGATGACTGATAATGAACTCAGAGAAAGCACTACCACAGAGCTGTGGAAAATGAACATGCAAACAAAACACATTTATCTATACATTGTTTGCTTATAAGCAAACAATGTATAGGTCAACAGAATGAATAAATTAACCAAATGAACACCAAACAAAAGAAACAAATTATAAAAATGAGCAAAAATAAATATGTAAACAAAAGAAACTTGTAGACACAAAAAACATGTAAACAAAGACATTCATAAGCAGAAGTTGGTCATATAAAGAGACATGTTAGACTACATTAATGTCTAATACCACAGATATTACGAGTTATAGGGTGTCAACATTTACCGCAGACATGGAACTTGTAAGTACCTTGCAGCTGATAATTTTGCCATACGGGTCGAACAAATCCCGAAGCTTTTCATCATCAAGAAAATGAGCAAAGTTCTTAACATAGACATTTGTAAATTTCTTCGCTTGATCTCCCATCTGATTCATTCTTTCCCTTCTCGACATGAAACGCCCGACATATCTGTCAATCAGAAGAAAGCATTCTCACCGATGTCAATATTCACAATGCACAAAAGAAAGAAAATTCATTTTAGAAGACTTTCAATAAATTCTAAAATGTTTAGTTATTAAAACCCCAGAATATCTTTGATTACTTAAAATCCTGAAGGCATGCAAATAATAACTAATAGCATAAATAAAAGATTCACTTGACAGGCATTGAACTAGAATCAGAGGCAATGTACGTAGGCATGTAAGGCTGGCTTAGGATTCAAGATTAATACAACACCATCCAAGTTCCTGCCGAAATTCCATGTAATATCATCACTACTACTACAACTACAGCCAGTGTTTAATCCAGACGTCTCTGGGGAACTTCCCCGCCCTGGAATGAGAATTCCCCTCCCCAGAAAAATCGAGGTGTAGCACATATGTATAACATTGTATATACGTAGCATTCCCAGCAGAAAAAGTATATGCAACATTTCCCCCCTCAGAAAAATTCTACAGGTTTACACATGTAAAGAATTCGACTGCATATAAGTAACATACATGTTTCTGGGACAAAATTTGGTGAAAGAGTAAAAAAGGTCATCAGAAAATTATTTCTGTCTGTGTCTGGCTGAGCGTTTGACGTAGCCCAAAACGGCCATCTTTCAAGCCCCCTCCAGAAACATAAATTCCCCCTCCCAAAGCAGGGTGACTAGATTAAACACTGCACTATAGCCATGAACACCAGAAATGAGTAGAAGTACTGACATCTGATTGATTGGTTGATTGACCGGTTATACTACCAACCTGGAATGACTTCCCTCTGGATCTGTCGTTTTTGTCTAAGGTTCGACAGATTCTGTATCAACTTTGAAAAAAACTTGAAAAGTGAATTATCACTGAGGTTTGGCTGGGATTGTCCCTGAGTAGTAATCTGCGAGAGGCGCTGCATAAATGTTCTGAATAAATTAACTCAATACGAAATCTTTCAAGTATCTCTCAACAGTTTTGCAGCACACATTGCTATTAAAATTAAAAGGTAACACAGACAAGAGGCCGAAAAGTGTACAAGAGACTAGTAAAGACAAAGACACTTGGTATTCACAATGGTAATACATCACTATATTTCTAGATAGTATATTTAGTTGTCTTGTCCTGCTAGTGAAACTCACACTTTTTTGTCATTGAGGAGCATTCCATTAACTTTTTCAATGGCTCGCTTGGCAACTTCTTCTGTTTCAAAGTGCACGAAACCATAACCCTTCGAACCGTTGGCATCAGTTGCAATCTGCAAAAATTATTAATATTTTCCCCACTAAAAAGAATGCCAGTCTAGTCTCATATCTACACGACTATATAGGGAAATATTTATCGATGTTATGGCAGTCACAATTTTACTGCAAGATCCAGTATAATGATCGTGTTTTTTCCAGGTTCACTTAAAAATTCCTACGAACACTTGAGATAAACAGTCTTTATTTAAACCTAAACATAAATATACAAACCTGCAATTTAACAATTATGTAAAATGGTAATTCTAGACTACCACACAAGGGATGAGTACTGTTTACAGCTCTTTGAAGGGCATCTATAGATGCTATGAAGAGTACACTTTTCAGAATTACGAATGAATATTCAGGACTGTATACAAACCTTGCAAGATAGAATATTTCCAAATGCAGAGAATGTGTCATACAGGGCTTTGTTATCGATACTCTTGTCCAAGTTCTTGATGAAGATATTTCCCACACCTGACTTACGAAGTGATGGGTCCCGTTGCGACCACATGATGCGAATCGGCTTCCCTTTGATGGTATCAAAATTCATTGTGTCCAAGGCTCTTTCAGCTGCAGCAATTTCAAAATATATCGTATTTTTTTTACATAGGAGCTAACCCTAATGACTGTTTACCAATTCAATTATCCTTGTAATTCCATAAGCTGAAAAGAATTATTCATGGTATCTTCAGTAGGCTACGCAAGCATCCGAATCTTGATTCCAAACGATTTCAAGACTTGGTATAATCTATATATCATGCTATGCCACTCTGTGCAGTTCACTGTGCTTCCTCTGATCGGTTTGACCTCCAAAGTTGTTACCCACGTCAGGACTGTCATGGCTCAATCCAGATGCTTTGCATGCACAGGCCCCTCTTTATGGAATGGACTTCCACCAAAAATCCATCCCTATGCCTCTGAACATATCTAACTATACTATAGATGCATTTGAACAGAAACCTTAGCCGGTCCGCAGGTATGAATCTATCAGAACCATGTCATGATCAAATTCAGCATCCATGATGCAGCAGTGACGTTACGAAATCTTTTCTCCTATAAATCTTCTACTAGTCATATAATTTTGCTAGAAATCTTACATACGGTAGCACTGGAGACGATTTGAACAAAAATCAGAATTTTTACGTAGAATTCTCAACTAAATTTCTGCTAAAATCCGTGCCAAAGCAAAATTTGGCCAAATGTTTTCACTGCACCCATGGTCCCTAGTCAACTCCAATGAGCACAGTGACTTACACCAGTTGGCAGTGGTAAGATGAGACGACGAGTAGTCACCTGCTTTCACATGCCAAGGCTGAGAAAATGAAGTCGCTAACTCTTCATACCCATGGCTGCCTCAGGCTGGCGTCTTGACCTTTAAGGCTTTAACTTGTGATTTCAACACAAACCACGTCAAGCTCACATGACTCACGAGGCTCTGCTCTGAACTGCAAACGACTGCATTAACGAGCAACAATTGATGCAATGCTCTCAGGTAGTCTTATTCTGTAAAGTTAAGATTCTAAATAGATTAAGCCTCTAAGTAAAAACACACAATCGATACTAGTTATGCCGAAATAACTTACCATCTGCGGGTTGTTGGAAATTGACGTATGCATATCCCAAACTTCGTCTTGTGATCATGTCTCGACAGACGCGAATACTGAGCACAGGTCCTGCTGTTGAGAATTTTTCAAATAACATGGCCTCTGTCACCTCTGTATGGAGATCTCCCACGTACAAAGAGGCCATTGGGTAAGTAGGTCCCGCCGGATTCATCTTCGTGCCTTGTAATTAGATTGTTTAAACCGTCAAATTCAGGTCAGGTTTCTAACCCAGAACTCGAACGACCACGGGGCCTTCAGACCGACTTAGCATACGACGTAAATCCAACAAAGCCTAGGGTGCCGTGGAAAGTAAATTTTCAGAACTTCCCTACACAAACAACCCATACACGCATCGAAAGATTGCAAGCAGTAGTTGTTAGAGTGAAGAATAATAAATAAAAATATACGTTCAATAAATAACAGGATATTTTAGTTAAAGTTTTTTGTAGAAATTAGCAACGGCCGCCGACGAAACGCTTTTAACGAATGGTTGACGTCATCAGTGACAATTTCGCCGCGTTTCACTTATATGTCGGAGAGAACTAGATTCATTTCAATGCCTGAATTCTGCAGAGCAAAATCGGTATGGTATTTTGTTTGAAAATTTATAAAGCGCCTATTCAACAAAGCCTAGAAACTGTTCATAGGTGCAGTCAGCGTGAAAGTCCAGACGGAATGTAAGTTTTCAAGCAGCGTGCAGATGAGGATATACTTAGGCTATGCAGTTCTTGCCCCGTTGTCCGCAGAGTGATAATTAATGCGATCACGACGGTCTAGACATCGGAGGACGAAGCGGAACAGCAGAGGTGAGAGCTTGCACATTACATCGCAGACACTGTAACCTGTAACTTGGGGATCAGTTTTTTGCCGAATTCTTAAAAGTGAAAACCATGAACAAGCGTCTAAGGCTCTAAGCATAGCTCCTCCTGTGGGGGAAAATCAAGGTTTGGGGCGAGGGGAAACGAGCGCCCGGCGGACGATGCGACGAGCAGAGGGCTTTGGGAGGGGATGTGCCCGTTCCCGTCAGAGATTTGTTTGAATTTCCACACTTCAAAGGTTATTTTAGGCTGTCTTCTTAGCTAAATTGGTCTACTATTTCAGTGTTCATAAAGAGTGGTGTAGGCTAATATGTGGCGACACACAACAAAACCAGCATTAAGGTGATTTGCAACACATTGAGTCTGATGCATCATTTCAAAGGTATTGACTCCTGTTTCAAAATGACACAAACATGTTATTGCTCTAACTTTATTCTAACCCAACATAGTCTATAAGGCAAAAAGTGATCCAATTAATTAATTAACGAAAATAAAACAAAATAAAATAGCTTAAAAACTTGTCTTCTTTTGCAAAATAAAATTAATTAATTTTTTAAACATATTTTTTGATTAAATTCTGTACAAAAATGAAAAAAAACACAAACATATTTCCCTAAATTTATATCTTTGTGTAATTTCAGACTTAATTCTGGTTTCGGTCTGGACCACCACATATAATTAGAATTACAATAACAATTTTGTTTACGTATCAAATTTAGCAGCTCAGTTCTGCTAATTGTACCAAACAAGTTTTAATTGTACCAAACAAGTCTAAACTGCATGACACACCTTTCAGCTGCATCCAATAGGATCAATAGCCACGACTTTTGAACTCGCACATCAGCTATAATTATCTATAATTTTAATCTCCTTTAAGTTTTAGCCTGATGCATTCCAAGTCAAACTGGAAAAGTTGAAAGCTTTTGAAGATAATATCTATAGATATAGATTACATATGGAAACACTAATCATTTCTTCCAAAAACTTCAGCTGCGATATACGTATAATATCAGTAGGCCTACACTACACCTGTCATTTGATAATGCCTTCCTTACAAAGTTAAGAAGCAGCCAAAACAAAGAATCCTGGCCATCCAACCATTAAAGAACAGATCAACAGCAGCATCCAATTCACATCAAAAAGGGTCTTTGATTAGGCGCTGTGTGTGTGTGTGTGTGTGTGCGTGTGTATGTGTATTTGCACACACAAAGAAAATCAATGACAAAACGAGTTCCTATTTTGGGAGAACAGCACTGGCAGTCCTGAAACTGAATTGTCATTAAGAACTAAATATTATGTCATAGCTCCTGATCGGAAAATCTTAAACGGTTTTCGACCATACTCGAAAAGAAAATCGTAAAAGTTTTCATACATTTTTATCAAACATTTTAAGGTGTACAAATCCTGAAATTCACTTCATCACCGGGAAAAACACGTAACGAAATTTTTATGTAAATACAGTGTAAATTTTTTATTGAAAAGTCGTACGAAAAAAATTAAAATGCCTTTTGCTGCAGCATGTAAACCAGAGCACGCATAAAAAGGATAAGTTTGAGCAAGTCTTTAGTTACTGATTGAGCGCAGTTCTTGTACAGCAAATGAACACTTATGGCATGTTAAGTTGATAACTCTAGGGACCACTTGGAAAAAAGCTACACTATGGTCGGTTATAGTTACCTAGCAATTTCCGTAATGGTTTCTTTGTCACTGTTCGCAAGCGCTTGAAACCATTCTGCTTCAACGTGGTTTGGCACTGTCAAGTCGGGAGCGCCTCTACCCAGTTTCTCTTGAAGTGACGCTATATAAATTTAAGATTACTGCTACGATTACTTCATATTAAGCAGAATGGCAAATAAACAGGGAAGGCATAAGCGGATCTGCACTGTATAATATAACTATATACTTTGATGTTTGAAAATCCTAGGCTAACCCACTTTACACAGAATTTCATTACAGGCAGTCGGTAGCAGGTTAATGTTATCCCGACAAGCCACTTTTTGGCGGCTATGGGTAAAGTAGATATGGGGATGAAAGGTCAAAGCCCCACACATTTGTAACTCACTGGTAGCCCTGGTGACATTGCCTGACAAAATTGAAATATCATTTGGAGTATTATAAATACAGTTATAGATGAGTAGCCTGCTCTGGTAAGTCTTTTGAGAGTCCCTCAACCCTGGCCCTCGTCTCTTTCGGGGGGACTCGAGGCGGCGGTGCCTTCGGGCGCAACTTCCCCGTTTCCACGGCGACGTCCTTCGACCTCGGAGGCGCGTAGACGTCCGGGTTGTCGGTGCTCTCCGATCGCGGCGTCACCCGACAGAGTTCGACCGGGAGCTTCTTCTGGGTCGGCAGGCTGGCGGATTTGGCGGTGATGTCAGTCGGTTTGTTTCTGCCGAGAGCGAGAAGCAGGGAGGATGGAGAGACGGAAGTGGGTGTCGTTGGTTCGTCGTTAGGTTTCCTCCGAGGAGACCTCGGAGATGGTAGACTTGGACCGCTGGAGGTTTTGTTGGTCTCTTCCACTCTGGTTGCAGGAGCGACGTTCTGTAGATCCGCAGTGGAATCCAGAGGAGCGATATTCGGCTGCGTTTTTGTCGTGAATTCCAAATTCCCTACGGAGTCATCGCATCTGTTGTCCTCAGACTTTTTTACGGAGTTGTCGACGTCTGGGCTGGAACAGCTTCCCAGGGGACTGAAAACCTCGACGGTGCTTGAACCGTCGTCCTCCATTGTTCCGTCAACACTGTCTCCATCCAGTGCCTCGTCTTGGAAAGTCGTCGCAGACAATGGGTTTTCTAGAATCATGTGCAGTGGACTGTTGCCGGTCATTTCCTTCCATTCGAATGTCGTAGAATTTTCCACAAAGCCCCGGTCATCCATCGGCTGCTCGCTCGCACTTTTCTTCGGTGGAAGAGGGGGCGGGACCATGGGCTTTCCGGGAATGGGTATGGTTCGCTCGTATGGTTGGACGGGTCTGAGTTTCTCCGGTTCGATGTTCCTCGGCAGCGTGTAGTCAGCCAAGTCCGGACCCGGTTGATACTCAGGTGCACTCTCTGAGCGCTGTTTGCCGATTTGACCGATAGGCGGTGCTGGTGCAAAAGCTTTTTTCGCTCGATTTAGACCCAGGATGGGCGGCAATCTCTGTAGTGGTCTATGAAGAGCAGTTGACCTACAGATGCAACATTATGCGATTTCAGATTGGATATTTAATCTTGACCTAGATGTGTAATGTAATGCAATTTAATATTGGAAAATTAATGTTGACCTAGATGTGTAATGTAACGCAATTTAATATTGGAAATTTTATGTTAACTTAGATGTGTAATGTAACACAATTTAATATTGGAACACCTGAGTGATCTTAAACACCATGGGTAAAAAATGTTTTATAACACACTATATTCATAAAAGTCTTTTTTTCTACCTCAAAAATAAAGTGCATCATGAAATGTGTTAGATTTCTGTAGATGTTGGTTAAACTGAAACCCTACAAGGTTTTTGCCCAGATTGCATTGGTTTGAATATAAATCTTAACCAAAGCATCTTTGTAGCATTGTATACATTGTAACCTAACACATTACAGCAAATTACACTGTAACCTCTCACCGATTACACTGTAACCTATCACATTATGGCCGATTGCATTGCAATTTATTATAATAAACTGTAACCTATTACATCACAGAAATTTACAATGTAACCTACTACAATAAACCAATGACAATTGTAACCAATGACATTTTTACCATTACAACTGATTACATTGTAACCTATTATATTACAAACAATCATATTGCAACCAATTACACTTTAACCGGTAGCATTTATGAGGAGATCGCCTCCATTTCTGCTCACGCTGATCATAACAGCAGCCTTAATCGAAGTTCTGCATATTATTAAATTGTTCACAAAATGTTTGAAAATGAAAACTTGGTACTACACACCCTTTGTATTCTTCACCGTTTACTTCACTTTTATTGAGATCCAAACGAGAAAATGATTCTGAAATTTACAAAAAAGTGATTAGCAACATCCAATCACACTGGACGTAGCTGCCTAACAGCCTGCAACATGAACTCCTCGACATTTCTACAGCTAAGATATAAATAAGCAAAGTGCCATGCGTGAGGCACAAACGAACAAACGTTTATGTGACGCATTCACGCCAATTGATAGTACTTCCAGTATTGTTTAGTTACCTTTTAAAGGTAAACTGTTACAGAAAATGGTGACAGTGGTTAGTTACCAGTAGTTAGCAATGCACAACACAGATGAGTATTTCATACCAGATCTTTGTTCTGAAAAGAACCAGTTGGCATTCGTAATAAGTGGCTCAACGGCTGTCATTGCCACTCCAGACACCTTCACGCCGCCTCTAAAACAAAAAATGTCGACACAAGTCAGAAAATGCAAATCGAGACAATGCTATTTAAAATAATGCAGCTCAAAACAAATTGAAAACGATGCAAGTCATGACAAAACAAGTCAAAACAATGTAATGCAAGTCAAGGGCGGATACAGAAATTTTCGAAGGGGGGGCCAAAATTTTGGTGTTGCCGGCGAAAAAATTTTTTTGACCGCTGAAAAAACTGATGACCTTTTTTTTTTTTTTTTTTTTTTTAGTTGTCGGCCAATTTTTCGGGGAAGACTTACATTTCAACCGCCGAAAAAACTGATGACCTTTTTTTTTTTTTTTTAGTCATTGGCCAATTTTTGGGAAAAAAAGTACTTGTTGAAACCAAATGGGGGCCACGTCCCATGCAATTTTTAAATGGGGGGATGGGGGGGCCATGGCCGGATTGGCCCCCCCTGGATCCGCCCTTGATGCAAGTCAAGGCAATGCAAGTCAAAAAACAATGCAAGCTAAGACAATGCAAGTCAAGACAATGCAAGTTAATAGCAAGTCAAGTAAAATGATTTGATTTGAAAGTAATGCAAGTAAAACTGATGCGAGTCCAAAGTGCCAGTGTCACAGACAAGTGAATGTCAGATATCAAAATAAGTGAAATACATCAGGTAGCCTACTAAGACAAGTCAATCATATTGAGTACCAAGAGAGGTGAATTATGTTGGATACTAACACAGTTGAATAATACTCGGTACTCTAATACAAATGGGGCGCGGTGGTGTAGTGGTGGCGTCGTTGCCTTGAAGCCGGAAGGTTCGAGGTTCGAATCCACCTCAAGTCGCTGCGTACAGGGACCTTGGGCAAGTCCTTCACTCGCAATTGCTCAGCGCTTCGGCGTGAAAATCCGCTGCAGTATCCGCTCTGCAGTCGGGAGCGCCTCTGACTAGAGAGAGCTTGAAGGGGCACTATAATAAGTGCACACTGCACATACATACATACATAATACAGAACCCCAGTTTAACTGTAAGACTTCTTATTTCTCGCCGATTCTTTTACTCACTGGTCGGCTTTCGATGGGTAGAGAAGATTTGGGGCGATGACGATGGCCAGATTGGAAGCAGACATCTTGTTCGTATCCGAGTGCTCAGTGATTCTGGCTATGAACTGAATCAGGTATCTAAAAGATTCAACAGATTATAAATAGTTCAGTTGCAATGTCTCGTCAACAAAAGACCAAAAATTAGAGTTCAATGGCAGACCATCTGATCGACAAAAGGTCAAAGGTTACAGATCAATGCATAGTAAGGATCACTTAAAGTGAGGTCATAGATCACCAATTATAATCATAAATTGTGCTTCATTTAGATAGAATTTCTCCAACAACAAAAGCTATTTGGATTTGAGAAAATGATTTACAGCTACAGTATCTCACTTAAGATTGTCGTAGTTTGCCTTTGGTAGTTTTCGGACGACATCAAGCAATGCGTCAAGTTTATCAGGCCCGGTCCTGTTTCAAACACAATACAATAGAAAACAGAGAATAGCAGAGAATTTACATGGCACACTTCTGTAAATACAAGAAATTTGTCAGTACCAAACAAAAGCCATTGTCTATTCTATCTAAACTCATTGTACTGCTTAATTCAATAGTTTGCATATAATCATCATAATATTATTCTTATCAAATTGTTATCATAAACATCACGATTGTAAAAATATTCAAAAGTCAACAATCATCATCATCATCATGACATCATCACCAATGTTGTTGTCGTCATCATCAGTACAAAAATGTATCACTGTACATTAAAACTAATGACCCGGGAATAATACCTTTGATAAAAACATAATTCAAATAACTCATTTTTTAACCCTTATACAACAAGCTTCATTGCTTTCCCAGACGTATTTGCACATATTGCTACACACTTGTTCCTAATGGGTAAAAGATCCACTGAGACTCCAGAAACACTGAAATTTCTGTTTTAGTTGCAACAACATTAATCCATATAAATTTTTTATACAGATTTGACGAGTCATTGAACACAAGAAGATGTTTGACCTTTGTGCCGCACTCGACCATTCATTGTAGAGTTCAAAGGTCATTAGCGGTTCAGGAAGTTCTCGAAGATAAAGCTTCAGTGCTCCTAACAGAAAAAACGCACAAATGCAATCAGCGGAATTGTTTGTACTTGCACACAATCAAATCAATATTCCGAGATATATGCCATGAATCATCTGCAATCTGCTAATGTGCCTGCTAATTCACTTGGATCTTAGATAATTACACTTAAACTTACTATTCTATTCTATTTAATAATAATATGTAGAGATTTAAGTGCCATGGGCTTATAAAGCACCTCTCACAGTACAATCGTGGGGCGCGGTGGTGTAGTGGTGGCGTCGTTGCCTTGAAGCCGGAAGGTTCGAGGTTCGAATCCACCTCGCCGCGTAAGGACCTTGGGCAAGTCCTTCACTCACAATTGCTCAGCGCTTCGGCGTGAAACTCCGATGCAGTGTCCGCTCTGCATTCGGGAGCGCCTCTGAGTAGAAGGGAGCTTGAAGGGGCGCTATAACAAGTGCACATACAAACAAACAAACAAACAATCTAACTAGTGCAAAGAGACCCTCAAAAAAGATCATTATTGAGAGAACGAGCAGAAACTGTAGTGCCCGAGATAAGGTCTGGAAGCAGGAAGGTTAAATATTGCAGAGGAAAGGGCTTACAGATGCACACATGTGGATGAGCATTGTTTACAGCATCTCTAAAAGGTGATGGACTTACTTACCTGCGAGACAATGAGCGTCAATGTCGTCCCAGTCAACATCGTCAATGTTGGCATCGAATGCAGCCTACGCACAGAAAATCAGACAAAAAATCAGCCACATTAAATGTTTTTCGCCTAGATGTAATATCTCCAATAACACGCCTCATCTTAGTTACACCACTAAGTAGACAATTCGAGCAAATGTGAATTCAAATTTGCATTTAACTTTTCCAAATTATATGAACTTGATGAATACTTACGGTCAGCTTTCGCAGCTTGGAAGCAGACGGAGCAATCCGGAAAAGACCCTAAAATGTAATAAGAATTTAAATATTTCTCATTCAGAAGCAATCATTTACACTGTCATAGGTAGGCACAGATATATATAGAGATATGTATATATATATAATTATATTTATTTAAAATTTATCATGAACTATTATGAACTGTCAATCTTGAACTATGACAGGACACACTGTGCTCTAATTGGACAGTATAGCATTGTAGGAGGAGTTACTTGGTATATAAAGCTGTGTATATTGATAATAAAGTAGTTGAACTTGAATCTGTGTGGAGTCAACTCGTGGCCTGTGGCCAACGTAGGGCAGAGAGGCTGACATTTGGTGGCAGCGGTGGGATGCGAATGATCCCTGGCCACGCAAACTGAACTGAAGAGACTGTTGGAGTTTTGGAGAGACAGATAACTAGCAGCAAGTTGTTATTTTGTCTGAATCGTATACGTGAGACGATCTACGATTATTTTCGGTTGACAGTTGGTTAATGAGTGCAGCAAGGGCTGATCCTAAATAGGTCTGAGTTGCATTCGTTGCCTTCTGTCTGACGCCGATGCTGTTGTGGAGGAAATCAGTCGAAGCAAAGCTGATCGGTCTTCAAGTCTACAGTGCAGACAGTGTCTACATCGGACGGTGTCTGTGTGGAGCAATTTAATTCCGGTCGCGAGAGGACGAGGAATAAGCCGTTCAACTGGTTGACGGTGACGATCTGTGACGATCTGTGAAGGTGACGGTGACGATCTGTGACGATCTGCGAAGGTGACGATCTGCGAAGGTGACGGCAACGATCTGCGAAGGTGACAGCGACGATCTGAAGGTGACAGTGACGATCTGAAGGTGACGGCGACGATCTGCGAAGTGACGGTGACAATCTACGAAGCTGATGGTGATGATCGGAGCGGACGGTGAAACAACCGAAGTCAACTGAACCTGTTGCTGATTTGGGAGAAGACGACGGCGGAATAAAAGAACTCTGTTATAGAAGATAAGTTAATTTTCTTGTACACGTGTGAAGTTGTGAACACTTTTGGGTGTGATTTTTGTTTGTTGGTGATTTTGATTGCATAGTGAGTTTCTTTGTGTGGTGATTTTGATTGTGTATTGAGTTTCTTTGTGTGGTGATTTTCTTTGTGTGGTTATTTTGTGCTTGATTTGCATAACAAGATGGAAAGTCTTACGAGTGAAAGACGTGCAGAAATGAAGAGTATGTCTACCGAGAGGGTGAGACAAGTGTTGAGAGAGTATGGGAAGTCGCAAGATGAGTTGTTTTTGCTTGATCGAGAGGCACTCTGTGATGAATTGGCCAAGGCATGGATTGCAGAAGAAGGAGAAGTACAGGTAGGCGCATATGTTGAATTGGGAGAAGAGAGCAGAATATCAGAAGAGGAAGAGTATAGACCAAGAAGGATGAGTACCGGCAGAGAAGAGAGATTGAGAATAGAGGAGATGGCTCTGAGGAGAGAAGAGAGAAGAGAAGAAATGGCTATGAGAGAAATGGCATTAAGAAGAGAGGAAATGGAGATGAGAAAAGAGGAAATGGCTTTTCAGAAACGGCAATTACAATTGCATATGGAGAATATGGAGAAGGTCTGGAAGAAGCAGGAAGAACAGATTGCGGCAGAAAGATCAAAATGGAGGGAACGTGATGAGGAAAGATTGAAAAGAAAAGAGGAAGAGGAGGAGTCGCCTGTTGTCAAAATGAAAAAATTAGGTGATGCCATGAAACATGTATTACCGAAAATGCCTGTGGATTTGGCAGAGATCCCTCTGTATTTCGAGACTGTTGAAAATGCATTTCAAAGTTTTAAAGTTGACAAAGAGTTTTGGGTTAAATTATTATTACCACTGATGTCGTATAAGGCCCGGGCAGTGTTAAATCGACTGTCTTATCAGGATCATGATGATTATGATCGTGTGAAAGATTATATTCTCAAGGAATTTAAACTGACTCCTATGGAGTACAGAGCCAAATTTATCTAGGCTAAAAAATCGCCTGATGAAACGTTTGTTTTGTTTAACATGAGGTTAAAGAATCTATTTAATTATTATTTACGCAGCAGGGATGTGAAGCAGAGCTTTGAAAAACTGTTTGATTTGATGGTTGCTGATAGGCTAAAAGAGTCTTTGGCTCCTGGCCCGTTGCAGTTTGTGTTGATGAAGGAAGGAACAGACTGTTTAAAAGCTGATGCGATCGCAGATTTGGCAGACCTTCATGTCAATAACAAAATTGGTTATTTGGGTCCATCAAAACCATTTTACAATCAATCAAAAACACCAGAGAATAATTCTTACCAGAGTAGGCCTAAGGAGCAAGGTAACAGAGAATGGAAAGAAAGAGGTTTTGTGAAGGAAAATGTGTTTTCAAGTAAGTATGTAAGACCTGAAGTGAAGAAAGGTTTCACAGAAAAGAATGAGAGAAAATGTTGGCACTGCGGTGATAGAGCGCACACAATAAAAAATTGTTGGAAAAAACAACAGAAAGAAGTTTCAGCCAGGGCATGTGCACTAGATGAAATGGAGATGCCGAGGATAGAGGTGATCAACAGACCTGATAGTGATTGTGAAGGAGTGAGAGATATAGAAACTGAACCCAAGGTTGCAATGAAATGTATTCTGGAGAAAGAGGATAAGATAGAACAGGAAGTAAGTAAGATGAAAGGAGAAAAGGGTGTGAATTGTTTTCAGACTAAAGTGGTCCTGAAAAAGGCAACCTTACAGCATGTGGACATTGAACTGAAGGTGAATGATAGTCAGAAAGTGAAAGTGAAAGCATTGGTTGATTCAGCCACGGAAATCCCTGTGGTAAGTAAGGAAGTAATCAAAGGATTACCTGTTGAGGAAATGGGTGAAGTAAGACTTCAATGTGCAACTGGAAAACCTGTTTTAGCAAAATTAGTTAAACTGGAATTGAGGTTAACAAATGACCATACTGATGACGGTTCTAAACTGTTGAACATAGGATCATACATGCCGTGTGTCTGTGCTGTAGTGGAAAATATGTCAGGGAGGGAAATGTTTTTGTTACACCCTGAACTTATTGCTGAATTAAAATTGTTGCCACAAATTGAGGTCCCTGACGCTCAAATGCAAAATTTGAATATGTTGACTCGAGCACAGACTTGGAAACTTAAGCAGACTGGAAGTAAGGGAGTAAGTCCAGATACTGACGATGCAGAGGAGGCAACAACAGAAGAAATGAATTTGGAAAATTTATTTAGCAACTTGGAAACAGGAAATAAAGAGGTTGAGGAGGTTAATGTTTTGACACCTGAACAGATGAGGAAGGAAGTAAATTTGGTTGAAGAGCCAAACAATTTAGATAAAACGGAAATGACAGATTTGCACTTGGATAATTTGTTTGACTTGGAAAAACAGGAAAGTAATGCAGATAACGCGGCATTGGCACAACAGCCGAATAATTTCTCAGCGCAAAATCAATTACAGCAGACTCTAGGTTTATCCGATTTTATGGTCTTTGCCAATCAACAACAATCTGATGAGTCGCTGCGGAAATGGTTCCTCTTGGCAAAAGCAGGGAATACAAAGTTTTGTTTATGTAATGGCCTGTTATATAAACGAGCAAAGATAACAGGGCAGGTTGTTTTCCAACTGGCTGTACCCCAACAGAGACGGCAGAAGATTAAAGAATTGGCTCACGAATCAGTGTTCGGCGGGCATTTCGCCGAGGATAAAACACGAGAGAGGATAAGTCTATCATTTATTTGGCCCGGCATGAGAAACGAGATTAAAGAGTGGTGTACATCTTGTACTGATTGCCAACTAAAAGCCAGAAATGTTGTGTTAGATCGAGTGCCAATTACGGCGATAGCTAGAGATCAATTAGCTTTCAGAACTTTCCAAACGGATAGGCCTATAACTGGACCCATTGAACCAACGTCCTCACAGGAACTTTGCTATTGTTTATGCATAGTTGACATCTGTACTAGATGGCCTACAGTATTCTTACTGAAATGTTTAACAGCAACAGCTGTCTGTATTGCACTTTTGTTAGGGTGTAGCCCACGATTCAATACTCCAGGTCATCCACCGAGTTTAGGAATAGTTGAGAGATGTAGCCAATCTTTGAAGAAAATGATACATGATGTGAATCAGAAAAACACAAGAAAATGGCACATTTTAATACCATACATTGTCTGGGGTTTATGTCAAATGCCTATTGAAATTGAAGTTCAAAGTAAACTTTTAGCTGCAATAACTGTTTGTAATGCACTTTTGAAATTGTTGACAGACATTGCACAACAAACACACTTGGTGAATGTTTTAAATAAATGCACTGAATGTTTTTCTGACAAATCTGATTTTTGTACTGTCGTAGAACATGAAGTTATTCTGCGTCCTGCTTGTGTACCAAAAGAGTGGTCTGCATGTCGCACTCCACTGATGTATCAGCCAGAAATCGAGAGACAGATTTCTGAACTCATCAATATGGACATCATGAATCAATCAAACAGTCCATTTGATGACATGGGATGACTTATGAACATCTCAAGCTTATTGCGCTGTTTTTAATGCCGATAACTAATATAATAAGAAAACATAATCTGACATGGCTAGACTGTTAACGAAAACTCAATTGAAGCGTTGTGTGTGTAACGGTGTTTGTTCTTAAAATATTTCATTTGGGTGAACTAGTGAGTCTGTATTGTGACAGAGTCATGCAACAGTAATGACCCAATTAGATCATGAAGGAAAAGAAAGGCCAGTTTCTTTTATTAGCCAAAAATTGACTGCCACTCAACAAAACTGGGCCACAATAGAGAAAGAAGCATATGCCATTGTTTGGGCTCTATCTAAATTGAAGGATATTATTTTGGGCTCACATATTGTCATTTTTACCGATCACAATCCTTTGACTTATTTAAGCACGACTATGTCAAAATCAGCCAACCTGGTTCGCTGGAGTTTAGCGTTGCAAAATTTTGAGGTGGAGATTAGATACAAGAAAGGGAAATTGAATATTGTTGCTGATTGTATGTCTAGACTTTAGAGGAGTAATGTAATGTACATATGGATCCAGGGAAAACATATGTAGTAGATAATTAGTGTTTATTTTAATTATTATTGTGTTGATTTGTTATATATTATATTTAAGTTTACAAATTGTTATGATTTGAAAACTTAAAAAAAGGGGATTAGAGGTAATGTCATAGGTAGGCACAGATATATATAGAGATACGTATATATATATAATTATTATTTATTTAAAATTTATCATGAACTATTATGAACTGTCAATCTTGAACTATGACAGGACACACTGTGCTCTAATTGGACAGTATAGCATTGTAGGAGGAGTTACTTCGTAATCGTAATCGTAATCGTAATCTCGAAACTTCTACAGCGCCCACAAAAGCCAAGTCGCGGGAACCAGCTTATTCACAGGCGCTCAATCAAAACAAAATCGATAGGCAGCGGGTCAAGTCCGGAGAGTCAGGCAGGCAGATAGATGGACGGCTAAGGTGGGTGATGTTTAGAGTTGAAGTGGCGGGGGATGTAAGGAGAAGAAGAATCAGGATAGGATTTTTGAAAGAGCAATGTTTTCAGTTTTGAGTGAAAGACCTGTGGGGAGATAGCGAGAGGTGGAGTTTTGGTGAGTTCGTATGATGGGTCGGAAGTTTGCCGAAGTGCTGGCGGAAGTTTGTTCCAGAGAGGTGGAACGGCAATGGCTATGGAGCGGTTTGCGAATTTCAGTGATGAAGTGATGGGAGGGCGAAGCAGTGTAATGGAGGATGAGGAGCGTGTTGAACGAGGTGGCTGGATGGTGAACAACTGACGAAGGTAGAACGGCTGGGATGATTGAAGTGTATTGTAAGTGAGTGAGAGGACTTTGTATTCGATGCGTTCAGGTATTTTGAGCCAGTGAAGTGATTTCAGGACAGGAGTGATGTGGTGACGTTTGGGGGTTTTCGTCACTGCACGGGCGAGGGCATTCTGGATAGCTTGGAGGCGGTTAATTTGGGTTATATCAATGTTTAGGAAGAGAGAGTTGCAGTAATCAAGTTTCGCATGAACTATGGATGTGGCTATTGTGGATGCAGTTTTAAAGTCAAGCATAGGTCGGATTCTGCGGAGATCTCGTATGTGCATGAAACAAGTGCGGGAAAGTTGGGTTATGTGGTCGGAGAAGCTAAGATGCTGGTCAAAGATTACACCTAGGTTTCGGACAGGAGAATTTGCGGAGAAAGTGTGGTTGGAAGAAGAGTCATTGTTGAAGGAAATAGAGGGATCAGGAATTTTCTTGAGTTGCTCTCTGAGGCCAATTAGTATAAATTCTGTCTTGGAGGGGTTAAGGCAGAGGAGATTTGAAGTCATCCAAGAGGTGATTTGGGTGACCACAGAGAGAAGATTATTTATGGAGTCAGAGAAGCTGCTTGGAGAGAAAGAGATGAATAATTGGGTGTCGTCAGCATATAGATGATGGTCGACTGTGGATGCTTTTATGAGTGAACTGAGTGGAGTGGTGTAGAGGATGAACAAGAGGGGCCCGAGGACAGAACCTTGCGGAACACCACAGGTGAGGGGGCGTGATTGAGATGATGTTTCAAGTGTTTTGACTGAGAAAGTGCGTGATGAGAGATAAGACTGAATCCAAAGGAGAGCAGTGTCGGTAAAGCCAAAGCAGGAAGACAGTCTTTGGAGTAGTATATAAAGCTGTGTATATTGATAATAAAGTAGTTGAACTTGAATCTGTGTGGAGTCAACTCGTGGCCTGTGGCCAACGTAGGGCAGAGAGGCTGACATACACACTAATAAAGTTTCAATCAAGTGCGCATAATATTTGAATGCGTCTAGAGTGGTATAAGTGGCTTTATTAGAAGGGTTCTTTACACTGTTTAGAACATACTGCGAGAGGCACTTTTAAATCGGTAAAAATACTATAATACAGTGAGATAAAGAAAATTACTTAAGTATATACCTCAAGCAAGGTTCAATGAAAAAAGAAAGAGGAGGCACAAGAAGTCTGTGCTGGTTGTCCAACATATATATGAAGAAAAATATCACATTGGATTCTCTGTTATATAATTATAAGACTGCGCAGTCGTGCCTCTGTGTCGAGTCCGTGTTTCTCTGTGATGGTCTGTACGCAGACTTCAATGACTGTCGCGATTTCTTTCATTGTGTTCGTCAGATGTTCTTTCAGATCACAACCGTAAACAGGTTTCACCGTCTTCTGCTCTGCAATGTCAGCAAAAAATGATTACAATGATACGCATTCTATTTAAAGCTAATTTTATTGCAGTCATACATCTTTATTGCAAACTTAACTCAACCTACACTTAGGATCTCAACAATTGTTAATGGGTGGGAACAGGGCTTAAAGTGTGCCTGGACGGTCATAGACGGCGTCCATGCACTTGTTTTAAAATCTGAACGCCGTCCAGGCACTTATTGTCGAGCACAGACTAGAAAGGTAAGGGGCGTCCAGGCACTTCTTTTGGAGATGTAAGGGGCGTCCAGGCACTTATTTTTCCACACTTTTGGCACTGGGTGGGAAGGATTACGTTACATTGACTGCTTGCGCCATCTAATAATCAAAACAAAACAGGTTCCATACAAAAATTAACATGCACAGTTCCTAAAATCAGGATTTTTTTACATCTGCTTTCGTGGCCTGTAGCCAATAGCGATTAACAGGGAATTTTCAAAAAGGACCATTAACTCAAGGAACAGACTACGATGTACTTTTCTTTTGGGAAAGACTGATAGACATTTTTGAGGAATCGTAGCAGATTGAGTATAGAGTATTCTAGATGTTGAACGTGAAGGGTGCGAGTTAGAGTCTTCACGCAGATGATAGATACCTTGAGCAAGTCTTTCACACACAGTTGTCAAATGCCATCTGACAGTGCTTTGCCGAACTGCCGTGTGGCTGGGCGAAAGTTGTTTCTCTACTTTAGAAAGATGACGCTATATATGTGCAGCTGTATTTTAAATGCACTGTGTGGCAATAATAGCTACGGTGACTATCACATTTGAACAGCGTTTAGTCACTTGTTGTGTTGTTGTCAGTATTAGTATTTTTATCATCTTGAGTTTTAGATCACTTCTATTCTAATCTTTTCTTTTTCTTTCTAGTTAAGGTTTATTTCGCTTTATTCCTTTTCTTAGTTAAGGTTTGATAGCTTAACAACACCATGTTGTCTTGACTGTGAATGTTTATACTTTTAGTTAAGACTGCATAATGTGTATACTTGCCTATCTACCATCTTGAATATGTAAGCGTGCATATAGGTAGCCCTACCAGTGGGACTTTAATCCCTTCTGGGTTTCCGATTGTAACCAACTGTTATGTATATATACATTGTAAAAATGTTTTTGTTATATTGGTGCAATAAAATTGATGGTTATGGTTATGGCTATCATCGTTATTCCTGACTAACGGTGATCTAAAACTCAAGATGATAAAAATACTAATATTGACAACATCACTGCAGCAGTAGTAATAATGATAATATACCAATTTCTTCACTCATCTGCGCAATTTGCTGGTCGAGTAATTCTATGGAGCGTCTGTGGTAGTCGGCCTGAAGCTGCAAGACCTGTGAAATGCCAAAATACAGAAGATGCCAAAATTTAGTGATGTCACCAATCGAAGCAAATTCCAGTTGGGGCATGGTAACCCATTGCTGAGGTAGTTGCTGTGTAATTTTCAATAACAATGATATCAAATAATACTATCGTAATTATTATCTTTCCTATCATAATAATGATAATAATTCTAGAATAGGAACTTCTCTGTTTTGCAGTTACTAAGGAAGTTGGTTTATAATAATAATTAATAATAATAATAATAATAATAATAATCACCATCATCATCATTAAGAGAACATACTTATATTGGATTTAGAATTTTGCATGCTATTTTAAAACATTTGACTATTGATTCATGCATCCACTCATTCATTCTGAAAACTTACATAGTGCCTTTTTAAGAAGCCTACACAGAGGCGCTCCCAGCCCAGCCACAGCTAGAAGATAGGTCTTGAGCAGCTGGTAGAAAGTAGGCAAATTATTCCAAGGTAGTAAGCGTGGTGCAAGCGGGAGAACATTCCATGTGGACGGGCCAACAACCGAGAAGGCTCGACGCTGTCTGGTAGCAGAGCGGGTTCGAGGGACCACTCTATAGCTCTATGGATGATGTACGTTTATTATACCATCACGTCTGCACACCAAAATGCAGATAGCAATTGGTCCATTAAAGAATATTCTTATTTATTATTATCGTCATCGTATTTTTTATTATCATTATTCTAATAACAATAAGAAAATAAATCAAACGCACTGATAGCAGCCACTTGCAAAGCTTCTCCTCGTGTGCAAAGAACTGATACATTTCCGTTATTAATTGGTCCTAACAGAAGCCAAAACAGAAACCAAAACAGAACAATTTCAGGCGCTACACGAGAAAATTTATTCACTACGTCACAGCAACTTTTCTATGCTTACAATTTAAACTGCGTCATGCCATTAGATAATAGTAGTGCTATACAAATAGACACGGGACTAATGAATCAGACCAGCGCTGCCCAACCTGTGGGTCCCATGATCGTTGATCTCGGATGCCACAGCTGCATGGGAAACTGCTTATCATGATCACTACTGAAATATTATTATTATTACTATTGACTCTTTCTATATATACCTTCAAGGTAACCTACTCAGAAGCACTCCCAGCTAACACGGCCAAATAAGGCAGTTTTTAAGCAAGAAAGGAACATAGTGGTGTGATCTCTAGCACAAGGTGGAGCGCAACAGGAAGCCCATTATAGTGCCAGCCACAAAGAAAGAGCGCAGCTGCATCATGGTAGTCCGTGAGCACGGGGCCAAGAGCTCAGCATGATCAGCTGAAATAGGTCGATATTCATGTGCTTAAACTTAAAATAACATAGAAATCGTTGCAACAACACTGCGGTTGAAACAAATTAGAATGCAATGTCATTAAAATAAAGAACTAACTAGAAGAAAAATACAAGAAATCAAGGACTGTTGTTTTTGGTAGAATGGCTTTTAGCAAAGGGATTTTACTCCGAAGCATATTAGGATACACTGAGCCAGAGAAACTGGAAAATCCAGCGGCAAACTCACCCTGCACTGATCAACCTTGATCTCTTCCGCATCCACTCCATCTCGAGCGGAGTCGATTTTCCCCGGTTGACCTTGTCTCTGCAGCGTTGAATACCTGCAATTTTAATAGCAGTTAATCAATCAAATACTCATAATAAACTGCATCACTTCTAATGCGTGGCATCTTACAATTGGAGCAAACATCCCCTGAAACACTCTCGAAATCGTAACTTTCATATTTCTGCAGTATAGCACTATTCTAAAATCATGTCCAGGGAACCAGCTTATTCACGAGCATTGCGTAGGATCTCGCAAAACGTTAGATCCCTCTTAACACTGACTCACGCGTGCTTAGATCGGTCAGAAAATAAAGAGCCACATATGTATGGAATACCTAGCGAAGATTTAAATTCAGAAACCCACTACAGAAGTCCAGTTACGACAGCGCCACGAAGTTGAAATGTCAGAGGAGTCTTGACATAAACAGAAGAAATCCAACTGGTTACGACTGTCAATGACGCTGCTCAGCCAGTAACACTGAGAATAGGAATTCAAGGCAGCACGAAGTAAGGGCGCCAGTCATTTACTGTGTAGCAACCATGAGGGAAGTTCTTTTACACAAAGCAGTTCATCTCCATTGAGTTTCTGTTGTATGCATGCATGTGCTTTTCTGAACGTTGTAATGAGGGCAATAACCAAACACAACTGTATTGCAATTATATAAAATTCAGCTGTATTGCACCTGCGTATAAAATTGTACTGCATCTTATAAAAGAACTTATATAATACACAGAACTACGTAGCGAAGGAATTTAGCCAAAAGATCCTACATCACAACCGAAACATTGCAATGCATTTAAGAATTTCTAAAGTACCTTTCAACGCAAAGGACAAAAGCTAGAATAAAACTAGATCACAAAAGTACAAAGCCAACAATAACAAAGGGAAGAGAAGAAGATAATGCGTACGCTTTCTTGGCGGAGTCCATGTCCAGCGTTGCTTTCGTCAGCTCCTTCCGAAGTTTAATGATCGCCGGAATATCTTTCTGAAATGAACAGCAATCACGATTCATGTCAAATTCTGGTATTTTGTAAGAAGACCAATTTAGCGCAATTAAAATCATTTGCAATTACAATAAATTCATCACCTCCCTAACTTCACCTCAGCACTCTCTCTCTCTCTGTTGCTTCAGGCTACTTTTTCCCACTGAGCCTGGGTCTGGAGCACCTCAGAGTGTTAGTTCTAAAGCTCTAGTTAATAGGATTTCAGTTATAGTTAATAGGATTTCAGCTACAGTTAATAGGATTTCAATTACAGTTAATAGGATTTCAGTTACAGTTAATAGGATTTCAGTTACAGTTAATAGGATTTTAGTCACAGTTAATAGGATTTCAGTTACAGTTAATAGGATTTTAGTTACAGTTACCGTTAATAGACTAGGTATGCCACATAAGCTTTTAGCACATATAAATTATATTGTTTTGTCCAACTGCTCAATTTCTTTCTGAAAGCGCTCATCTAGTAGCAATTACTACTTCATGTGGTAAAAAAAGAGAATTTTCTCATGTCTGAATGCACAGTTTCAAATCATGCCCACACCAATTTCCAGTTCTTGCGTTCTTGAGGAAAGCTTTTCGTCTACATTAAATTCTAATCATGAAGAACTTTACAGGTCTGAATAAGCACCCTCCCCACCAGCCGAGCGTAGGGATGGACTAGACCAAGTACCCGACATAGGTTGACAAATGCTCCAACACAACATAGCCAAAGCATTAATTTGCTGCTTTTCTAGTTGGCAACATTTGGTCAATCCTTCAATGTTGTGCCTCTTGAAATTCATATCATTATTAGCCAGATACACACGCACACACAGGCACACACACACACACACACACACACACACACACACAGACACACACACACACACAGGTACAAACACACACTAACAACTAGAACAAGAAGCACACACATGCAAACCCATACATTGCTAAGAACAGCAACAATAACAAACATCAGGAGCAACACAATACCTTAAAGCCACCCTATATAGTTGGAGCACATAACAGGCCAACTACAGTCAATGGCGGCCAGCACTATGTCCCAATAACCGTGTTTATCCAATAAATAATAAGAGCGGGTGAAACAACTTACATCAACGACGTTGTTCAGTGGCTCAATAACATTCTTCTCGATGTTCAATGTGTATTGAATCAATGCTTCTGCCAAACTCTTTTCCGCCTCACCCAGACGACTAAACAGGGTGCTGAAGACACGTAAAACAAAAGACAGATAAAACAAAAGACTAGCAATCAATTGTTAGGTAATTTCTCATCCAACTGTGATAGGAATCGCCGATTTATATAGCGCCTCTATTGGAAAAAGGTTCATCAGATTAGGTATTAACTTCTACAGCATCTTTCAAATCAACCATCAACATGAGCATTGAACAGTGGTTGAGTTCAAGGAGAAACGGTTTTTAATGGGATATCAAAGAATCTCTTAATTGCATGGACCGAAAATACAGTAATTACCATACAGCAACTTGTAATTGTACCGGGAACTGGGAGGCGCTATATAAATTCATAGATACAATACAATACAATGTCTGATGCATAAGAATGATTAGTTTCAACACCTCAGAGTGCCTCCGAGTAGATATCTTGAAGAGGTACTATAATCAAGCACATGTTGACTGATTGCCCGATTGATTGGTTGATTGAATGGAATACATATATATATATATAATCAACAAGCACAACGAGAGCAGCAAATAAAGCCTAATAAATGTTTTTATACAGCATCCGTGCTATGAAGTGTTTATTGTTTTTCCTGGTTAGTTCAAATGGATGTGGCCTAGGGCATGGATTGTATTTGCCGAGATTGTATTTGCCAGGCTGAGTGAGATATGCATCAGGATGCACAGTTCTACATCAGTTATTGATTGCCAGAGCCTAAATAAAATCGTGCTACAGCCTACACCAGGAAGAGAAAAGCAAATTGTATTCATAGTAAGCCACGTAGCCACATTAATACTTCGTTTCCCAAACTACGCTGGACCAATAATGTCTCAGAGGCATATCCTGAAAAGTGATCACAGAAAGGAAGTAAATAGCTATGCCTGAATTATTATAGATGCAGTAAATAACTCGTGCTCAGATTTGATCTTGGGCACTGTAGGCTACTGTTTCTGTCCGCTGTCTAAAGATTTTTCTTTTTCAAGGGGGTTCTTCACACCGAGAGCGCCTCTGAGTGATTTGATGTACTGCGAGAGGCACTTTACAGCTTCGTAAATAATATATTATATCACATAGTTATTAATTTGAAAGAATAATTGATTTTCCAGCCTGCTACACTAAATCAAGATTCGTTAAAATCATAGATGTTAAAAACGATAAGAATGAATTTAAAAAACACAAAATAAAGCATCAAATTTTTCTAAGAATAAGATACTAAAAAAGGTTTTTACAGCTATAATTTATATAGTTATTCAGAGGAGTTGGGCATGGATGTTATTCTTCGTGCTGTTATATCTATTTTCTACCGAACAACAAATCGTTAAAACCGACGCATCAAACACAAATCTTACACACTTGCTCTAGAAAAACAACAACGACAGCAGCGCTGACTAATACGCAATGCGTCAGTGGGTCGTGTCTCTACATACAGCGATAAAAAACGGACAAAACGTGCGGCTGAACAGACTATGAGCACACACACACACACATCCGGCCAAGCTGGCGCAGTCACAAAGCAGTCCACAATCCACTTGCTATATTTTTAGACTTGAGACGATACTTGTTGTGCAAAACTGTGAAGAATCACTCAGCCGTATCTCTCAGCAGACAGACTTAATTCTTTGATACGTACGGGAAGACATGGTGGCTCTGCGACAGTAATCCAGCCGAATCGAGCAAACTTGAGGAGAGGAACGATTCCGGAAGTTTACGCTGTAAAAAAGAAATCCAACTCGAATGTGCTATATATATATAATATATATATATTTACACACACATTTATATATATACATACAAACATACATAATTTTTACATATATAGTTATATACATATATACATATATGATATATATATATATATATATATATATATACATATTTATGGGGTGCGGTGGTGTATTGGGTATGTTCGTTGTCTTGAAGCCCAAGGATTGCAGGTTCGAATCCACCTCAAGCCACTTCGTAGGACCTTGAGCAAGTTCTTCACTCGCAATTGCTCTGGTGATTCGGTGTGAAACTCCAACGCAGTGTTCACATTGTAGTCGGGAGCGCCCCTGAGTAGCGAGAGCTTGAAGAGGCACTATAGAAGTGGAGAAATAAATAAATAAATAATAAACGTATATAATTATAAGGGATTCTTTTACGGAATTGTCAGAACTGCCCCATTCTCTCCATTCCCATCCTCCATGGCAAATTATTCCAAATCGAATGACAATTAATAATTTAAACTATTTTTCACAAATGCAAAAATGCTTTTATAGCCGCACAAATCCATTTAGAACTGCACTTTTTGTGTAGAGCTGCATGCTTAAAAGGCCTGGCGTATATGCAGGGCCGGATTTAGGCATGGGCTACACGGGCTCCAGCCCAGGGGCCCCCACCACTTAGGGGCCCCCACCAGTTGCAGTTTTATTTTTTATCCCTTAAGAGCGTACTCGATAAATTTTGATTGAGGAAGGGATTCTAAGGGTCTTGAGAGTAGCATGCCTCTGCTTTGACCACTGTATATGCTCGTTAATTTTGTTTACCAGTACCGCTCTAAGCGTGACATCTTCAGCAGCAGCTGCTGTTGACAGACTATCGTCCTTTTAACTCAAGCTCAGATAGCGTATACTGATGTCGGCAGATGCAGTGTCAGAGGTGTTTCCCTCGACTTGGTCCACATGCCGCAGACAGACAGATCGAGACCTCGTTCTCTGGTCAGCTCAGGACGATGACCTCCACGGCCCTCACCACGAGTATCGTGTTACGGAGACAGTGGGTATTTTGTCTTAGCTCAGCGTTCGGCTGGCACTTTGACCCTGAGTGCCCAATGCTCACATTTGTGGCAGCGCACAGCTGTTTGCTGTCATTTTTGTGCTGTCAAGAGTGGTTGAGACTGCAGTCCTATATAGGACTCTACGCTTATAATATACAGTATATATACATATATATTTATATATACATGTAATATATGCACGGTTTATAATGCCATCACAGTGTGAGTTTTGAATCAGCATTACTTAATATAATTTGAAGATTCTAAGTAATTTCAACCAATAGACATGAACCGAATTTAAGATCAGAGCACTAGGCCAAATAGGCACAGAGCGGCTCTCAAAAGCACAAGTTCGGTAAAGAAAAAGGATCTCAAAATGAGAAAGTATTATTATAGGCTACTTGCAAAGACAAGTCGTGTTACTGCAGGCAACAGCTCTAAGTAAATCTGCTGTCACCGTGGATGACAAAAGACTAGAATCAAACGAACTGCTCTACTAAAGGTTTGGTTTATTTTCTTTCTAAGCTTAAATTGTGTAGGCCCCCTAGTGATGAAAAAAATACTCAAGTTTGCGAAAAACCATGTACCAGTATAATGATGAATGCCTTCGCAATGAGCTAATGCAGTTTTATTATCTTGTCAAAATGTTTCAAGACGAGACACGAAGAGCAGCCTCGGCATAAGTCAGAAGCAGTTCACGAACCAATATTATAAGTCTAGTACCTTGACACAGGTGATGAAAGTTCATTTCCAAAATGTGGAAATAATGCTAACAATGTAGGCTACTTGGTGCTCATGGTCACACACTGTAGTGCTAGACGCTCATTTTCCAGGACAACGATAATTAAAAACAGGCTTCGCACAAGTATGACACACGAGTTACGTAGCCGCCTTGGAGTGTTTAGCATTGATCGAGTGATATTCTACAGGCCTACCAACTGGATTTTAATCAGTTAATTTATGACTTTGCCAATAGAAAAATGCGCAAAGTCTGTATACTGGACCCATAGGCGTAGGAGGCGAGGGTTCAGAGGATCGAGGGAGGCAAATGCCCCCCTAAATTTCGGGCAAATGTGGTTTTCGGGCAAAAATTAAACTTCCGAAATGTCCCCTACGTCTATGACTGGGCCTACTCAAATTGAGATCTATGGGCCTACTGTGGCCTAATCAAGATATTTAACTGACTATATAGACTATAGCTACTTGTTTTTTTCCCGGAGGTCTCTCTTATCACTATTTTTACTTTCTGTGTTTTTTCTGCATAGCCTACATGCAGTGATTTACAGCCTAGGCTACTAAAAACTGGATAAAAAGCTCGACGCTTATTCTTGAACATTGTATTTGAGAAATGATTTGATACCTAATAATACAATAGCAGTCACTATTTAAGAGCAAAACGATCATCTCAATTTGTCTTCATTTATAATTAGGTATTTAATTTTTTATCAACAATCAGTCAACAATTTAAACATTTCTTTCAGCACCTTTAATTGCTTGTGATCGATATGCTATGACTGTACACATGTACAGGGCTTGTCTCTGTCGGAGACGGTGCATCAAAAAGCAAAATACGTGTTGCAAAAAGGGCCCCACCTTAATGAGCGCCCATGGGCCCCCACCACCCTAAATCCGGCCCTGCGTATATGTATATATAATATATAGTATTATACAATTATTATTATTATTATTGACTTTTTATATAGCGCACCTTCAAGGTAATCTACTCAGAAGCGCTCTCAGTGCAACAACGGCTAAATAAGGCAGTTTTTAAGCGAGAAAGAAACATAGTGGTATGACCTCTGTAAGGTTATAAGGTGAATTTTTTTGGATACCTGTATATATACATATTATACCTGTATATATATATATATATATACATATTATATCAATGCAACTACAATGAATAATTGTAGGTTTACGATGTAACTCTATACTGTGCAATTGTAAGGTCTAATCAGTGTGAGAAATGTGGAATAATAACTGGGGTTGGGGGCTGGAATTGGGGTGTGAAAAACAGACTTCACTATGGGGCTCTAAAAAAGACTGGGGGAGCTGAACCCCCAGCCCCTCGGCAATTCTCACCCTGGGTCTTACTACCCATTATAATGTGTAATTGTAAGGTTATAAGGTGAAAGTGTCATGTCTAATCAATTTTTTTATATATCTTCCTAAGTTGCATTCCATAGCTATAGACATGCAGCATAATTTGACTACAACTCAACGAGTACATTGATTGTCTGCACACCATGCATCTAAGAGAAGAGTCCTGTAAGGTCATCAGCATTCATATGCTGAGGCCAAGAAGTTGAAGTCGCTAACATTTCACACCCACGGCTGCATCAGGGCCCTAGCTAAAGAGACCTCTACACCTCTTCTTTCTATGTTACATCAAATCAGCACAAAGGAATCAGGTCAATGTTTTTACTAGCACTTAAATAGGTTTCAATGAACTAATAATTATTTTACCAGGCGCTTTTCCGGATCCGCTGGAGATGGAAGACATGCCTGTAGTCGTTTGATGACACCCTGGAATGCCTGTCGGATCAGCTCCATCTGTTTCTCCATGCCATGGATCTGGTCGGTTAAGACCTCAGACTTCTCAGCCCTTCGAGAAAGAGAAAAGACTTTACCACCTTTACCATGACCATCAAGTTTTATTTCTATTATCATAATTATCATCATTGCTAATGCCATCATAATTATTTTATGCCCTGCTGTAAACAGGACACCTCAGGAATTTGAACATTACTAGCAGTTGATGTATAATTTATCTGCAGACGATCCTATCGTTATTATTATTACTACCGTCACCGTTACTACTACTGCTGCTGGGGATGCAGGTGCTACTACTACCATAACTACTGGAAAGACCAAACGGTCACTCCTAAACACCTACACCCACACACACACACAAGCACACACACAAACACACACATACCCGGCCGGGTGGTGCATCGAGCAGTCTTTAATCTATAGATATTTCCAAGGGGGGAAGTCCCTCCACCCCAAGAATGACGTCCCCAGAAAAGTTTGAGTTTTTTCCATATCTGTATTGCATTGCATGAAGGACTTTACTATTTTATGACGAAATTGTAACACAGCAATAGTGCTATCCACTAACTGAACAAAGAAATATATGATATACTAAAAAGTCATCAGAAAAAGAACCAGTGAGAGGGTGTCGCTGCTGCCCGTCTCATCGAGTTTCGTCCCCCCGAAAGGCCGTTCCCCCAAACCTACCCCCTCCCAAGTAGGAGGGAGCTAGATTACACACTTTGCAGCGTCAAGGTTAATGAAATTGGTCACTGGCAATTCATATCCATGACAGACCCATGGTAAGGGAGTAGTGAGTCGTGACTCGTGAGTCGAGACGCCCTTGTAACGCCCGTGATACGGCGGCATATAAATTGACATTATAGTTATTAATATTAGATATTGTAATAATCGCAATCATTATACTTATTAGTATTAATGCTAGGTATACTGTAAAGTCTCAAGTTTCCAGATTCATGCAATTTGATACAGGCAGCTTATGCTCAGATACGTATAATACAGGAATTAATGCTCGAAAGCCAATGCAAAGAATTCAGTTGTATTGATTATAGCACTATTAAATGCAATGCATAATTATGTAAATGTACTTGACTTTATATATCGACTGTATGCTATAACTGGGTCAATGCATGTTGTTGAAAATTCACGTGTAACTATCATGGGTAAAGATCATTTTGCAAACAATTTCACGCTCAATAGCTTAAAGACGGCCTATACTACATAATAATTATTACGTGGTCCACAATACAAGTTATAGGCCTACCCTAGTCCCTCGACGCAAGGGCGGGGCATATGAACTACACGTAAGTTGGGAACGATTTTGAGTGAACCTTCGTTACCTTCCAAGATTCTGATCGGCAATTTGGACATATCTTTTAAATCTTCTCCCGATATCAGCCGGAAAAATCGCCATATTTGCGATCGACAACTATCAAAATCACCGACCATGAATGAAAAACGCCTTCTACTCAAACCACCAAAACAGACTAAACACGAACGATATATCATCGTCAGATTCAACACCTTGACGAAGACGCACATAGAGTGCGCCATCTATCTATTGGTTTAGAAAAATTAAACCAAGCAAAGGGAACGAAAACAAGTTTCAAAAATTAGCATAATCCTAAACATAATAAAAAATTATATGATATTTAAGGCAGAACCGTGTGTGAGGGTCATGATAGGACTCTTTTACTCTCACATACGGTACTCGAAATGGAAAAAATTGGAAAACCAGTAGGCGGTTTAGCAATAACCCAGGGTCTGGCCGCAGTGGTCTGGCCTATACCCCGCAGTCGATCGAGTCGTGGGCTACGATCGACTTGGCTCGTGCGACGATCGACTCGATCGACTTCGTCGACTCGCCGACCTTTCTACGACTCGATCGACTTGGCTCGGCCGACGATCGACTCGATCGACTTCGTCGACTCGCCGACCTTTCTACGACTCGATCGACTTGGCTGGCCGACGATCGACTCGATCGACGTCGCGTCGACTTGACCTAGTTTTGTCTCTTGCTCACCATCTGCAGTTACATGATCTTAAAATGCAATTATACGATAGTAGATCTGTGTCATAAATCTGTGTGACGTAACAATATGCCTAATTTCGTATTCTCAGCGAATTTATAGATTTGCACTGTAATCGTAGTGACGTCACAATAGGCCTCGTTTTAGATTATGTAAATGAATCTCAATAATTATTACGGTAGATCTGTGCAATAATTGAAGTTAATCACAACAGGCCTAGTTTATACTCTCAAAATATACTTCTATATTAACAGTTCATTATCCTAATCGAGGTTAGCCACAATAGGACTATTTCATTCTCAAAATGAACTTCTTTAATAGTAGGTCTGTATCATGATCTAGGTGACGTTACAATGGGCCTAGTTTTATATTCTCAAACTGAACGTATAATAGTAGATTTGTATAATAATCGGAGCGATGTTGCATTTAAACAGCCCCAGTTTTGTATTATGAAAATAAAATAATATGACAGCAGATCTGTATCATAATCGAAATGACGCCACAATTATAGAATATAGACCTAATTTCGTTTTTTCCACTGAACTTATTTAATAGTAGAATTGTATTATAATAGAAGTGACGTGACTGACGTCATAAAAGGCCCCGTTTTATATTCGCAAAACGAACATAATATACTGGTAGATCTGTATAATAATCAAAGTGACGTCACAATAGACCTTGTTTATATTCTCAATATATGCACTTTTATAATAGTACATTTGTCTCATGATCGACGTGACGTCACACTAGACCTTGTTTATATTCTCAAAATGCACTTCCATATTAGGTCTGGTACATTTGTATCATAATCAATGTGACGTCACAATTGGCGCTGTTTTTTTAATTCTTGATGTGAGCTTAATTATAATATAATAGCAAAATTGCTTCATAATCAGAGTCACGTTACAATAGGCATAGGCATAGACCTAGTTCTGTATTATCAATATTAATGAAATAATATGACGGCAGATCTGTGTCCTGATCGAAGTGACGTCACAATAGGCCTAATTTCGTTTTCTCAGTGAACTTATTTAATTGTAGAATTGAATCATAATCGAAGTGACATCATAAAGGTATCCTTATATATTCTCAAAATTAATATCTACATGACTTGCATATACAGGCATATAATAGTAGATCTGTATCATGCTCATTCAGGAGCGGATCCAAGGAAGGGGCCAATCCGGCCATGCCCACCCCATTCATAGATTCGCATATGACGTGGTCCCTCCCTCCATAAGGTTTCAAGAATTAAGCTGTAAATCAGCGCAACGGGAACAGGAAGGTGAGAAAGAAAGTAGGCCTAGCACATGACTAAAAAAGTCATCAGATTTTAAAAAAACCGGAGTCGCCACGGGTTTTTAGAAGTTTTTTGAGCGAAAGACTAAAAAAAGATTCTTTCGGCGTTAGACCAAGAAAAAAAATTCGGTTCAAGACCACAAATTTTGTCCACCTCTTCCAAAATTTCTGTTTTCGCTCCTGTATTCGTTCAACCCAAATCGAAAACGCACGTCTATTATAATAGTCAACTTTCACAGTTCCACTAACACGAAATCGACAGCTGCCAAAAGGTTCGTTAGCTGAACTTGTGTGCAAAAACTGTAAAGGTCACTTTGAGACTTCAAGAAATATAGTAGGCTAAGTAAAATATTTCTAAGTCGGGTCGAGTAGATGAAACAACGATCGACTCGACTTGCAAGTCGACGAATTTTCGATCGACTCGACTTGGCAAGACTCACGATCGACTCGACTTGCAAGTCGATCGAGTCGACGATTTTTCGATCGACTCGACTTGGCCGAGTTATGATCGACTCGATCGATCAACTCGATCGACTGCGGGGTATAGTCTGGCCGTATATGATCACTATAGAGAAATAGAAAGCAGAGTGTCTTATATAACGGGAACATTTCACATGAAACTGATGTTACTTGTGGTGTGCCACAAGGTTCCGTACTGGGTCCACTTTTGTTCCTAATATATGTGAATGATATTTCGAACAGCTCGTCATTACTCAGCTTTGTCATGTTTGCTGATGACACCAATGTGTTTATGTCAGATAAAGTTATTGAAGTCTTGGTTAAAAAAATTAATGCCGAATTAAAACTTGTAGGCGATTGGTTCAAAGCCAACAAATTATCGCTGAACCTTGAGAAGACGAATTTTATTTTGTTCTGCTCTAAAATTAAACTTAGAACAGCAACAAATTGCAATATATCAATTAAAATAGATGAACAATGTATTTGTAGGGTATCATCAACCAAATTTTTGGGTGTTCACATTGATGAACAATTAACATGGAGGGAGCATATAAACTCTATATCCAAAAAGATATCAAAAAATATAGGCATAATCTCTCGTGTTCGACACCTTATGCCGCGAGATATACTTGTGAATTTATATTACTCTTTGATATACCCTTATGTGTCATATTGTAATATTACGTGGGCTTCCACATACCACACTCGTTTAACTATTTTGACAACCCTACAAAAGCGAGCTGTTCGAATTATATGCAATGCACCTTTTAGAGCCCACACACAACCATTATTCAGTGATTTGAAAATTCTGCCTTTTGACTACATTAATAAACTACAAATTGGAGTATTTATGTATAAACTTCACAGAAATCTAATCATAACAAGCTTCAACCACTGGTTTTGTAAAAATTCAGACGTTCATGGACATTATACACGATCTGTAAATAGATACCACCAAAGAAGTGTTCGTACCACTACTGGACTGCATAGTATTAGAATATGTGGACCGTCGATGTGGAATTCTCTGCCTATTGATCTTACTTCTATAACTACAATGTACCAATTCAAATACAAATTGAAATTATTTATTTTGGATACTATTGCATAATTGCACAAAATGGTTTTGTTTTGAAGTGCACTACCTACACGTGCACTGTTGTATTCTCTTAACTGTTGTGTTTTTAGTTTTTTTTAGCTTAGTTTAGTTTAGTTTAGTCTGTTTGTTATTTTGTTTTCCCCACTTGTTTAAGTTGCATAACTTACATTCAATGCATTTCGATAAACTTGTAAAATGGAAGAGATTGTTTTACACCTTGATCATATACAACTGTCTATACACATATACTGTTATGCAGAAAGTTGATGATAGATTGATTCTTCGTGTAATTAGGGCAACCCTGTTAGCGGAACCTTACGTTCCTTTGGGCTTAACCCTTTGACATCTATGCATGTGACATTTTCAACTACTGTTTGTTTGTGCTATACTGTATGTATACATATACATGATGATCAATAAAGTATATTGATTGATTGATAGAGAGAGTATGACGGCGATATTGAAGTCGCCGTCCAATTCATACCGACCAATCATATGCTATTTCTCGTACCGACCAACCACAGTCTTACAAGATCGATCAGGAAAATAACAGTTAAAATAATATAAATATAAAAAGATCCTTTTTTGTTTTTGTTTTTGTTTCATGTAAAAAGTTGCGGTATGTCAACTTAGTTTTTTCTTGAATAAACGAAGCACATAACATTTTTAGACTGATTCGAACATGTCGATGTTTACTCGGGAATATTGCAGTTTTCTTGCAATATTCACAGGTTAACATCGACATGTTCGATTCATTATACAAATTTGATATTATTTTAGCTGTTTTTCTAGATGAAGTTGTAAGACTGCGAATGGTCGTTTCGAATATGAGCGACGTTAATTTTTGATTTCACATCCGACTGCAGAGCAGATGCGTCATACTCCCTCTATATGTAATACACCTCAAATTCTCAATGGGTCTTGCCATTGATATGTATTATAGTTTACTGGATAGGTAAAGCTTCGGCTAAATAATGGTCTATGGCCGACGGCGAATCACACGTGACTTCCTGTCAGGGAGGCGCGTGCTTGGTCATATGTAAACCCATGTTAAATTCTTTAAAGACTATTTTCAAGAAATCTGGTCAGTGACCGCTAACTATAGTTAGGTTGATTGTTTTGTATGTCACTCAACTGAAAACCCCAGGCTGGTTTTAAGCAATTTTGTATCATTGCTGAGAAATTTGCGTTTTAAAGCGGAGTGTTGTGCCGCCTATCCTTTGCTATGGTCTGCCTCTAGGAATCCTGTGACTTGCCGCAGAGAATCTTGGGATTTGCTCTAAAGAATCCTGGAATATCCCTGTGTGAGCGATAATCCGAACTTTCATAGGCAATTAGATATCCAGTAAACTATAATACATATCAATGGGTCTTGCCTCCAATTTAAATGGTTCGCTTCCGGTCAAATTATAAATTGTTGATTTTTAATTATTTAGTCGATAGGTGGCAGACGTTTATCCTCTTACATTCATTAAGTAAGTAAGTAAGTAAGTAAGTGAGTATATACTTTATTGAACCGCCTGCACACGTACTGCGGGAACAATGGAAAAGAACAGAATAATTAATGCAAGTACATTCAAGACAAATAGAACTATGCAATTCAATAAACCTATTATACAGCCATAGGCGCAATCACGTCCTAAAAGTTGGGGGGACCATAATGAATCACGTCCTAAAAGTTGGGGGGGACCATAATAATAAAGCTAGGGGACCACTCAAAAGTTGGGGGAGACGCGTCCCGTGGGTCCCATAGGGTGGTTGCGCCTATGTATACAGCTATTAAAACTGTTAACGTAATTATCTGGAAATCTAAATACCGATCGACGTACGTGTCCTTTTACTGTTGGAATAATTTTATTATATTCGTTTTGGGGTAGGAATATTATGACTAATGCAAATGCGGCTTGCCATTTAACTTTCGAAATCAAGGTCCACACTTCACACCCTTTTAACGGGTGCAACTGCGTGTACAAGAATCTGTAGGTCAAATTGTCACTATTTAAGTCTCGCTTCGCAGCGTACCAATGAGGTTCAGAGATTCAGATATCCACGTCATAATGATGATGATGATGATGATGATGATGATGATGATGATGATGATGATGATGATGATGATGATGATGATGATGATGATGATGATGATGATGATGATGATGATGATGATGATGATGATGATGATGATGATGATGATGATGATGATGATGATGATGATGATGGTGGTGGTGGTGGTGGTGGTGGTGATGATGATGATAATAATAATAATAGTAGTAATAATAATAGTAGTAATAATAATAATAATAATAATAATAATAATAATAATAATAATAATAATAATAATAATAATAATAATAATAATAATAATAATAATAATAAAGAGATTCGGATATCCACGTCATTTTACCTCGGGTAAAAAATATAATAATAATAATAATAATAATAATAATAATAATAATAATAATAATAAATAATAAATGCTATTGCTTCCCTATTTTATTGTACTTCCTGTTTTGATGTTGTTCGTTGAAAATATTAAAAGGAATATAATAATAATAAAAATAAAAAATAAAAATAATAATGTCACTCTGGGACAGACCGCTTGTCATCAAGGTGGTAGAGTCACTGGACACCACCCACACTGACGCTAACCACCAAGCACGCCTTAAAGCAGTCGCTGCGCCTCACAGCGGCGACTGGCTGTTTGCACTTCCAATATCGTCATGTGGATTGCGGCTGGACGATGAAGCGGTAAGAATAGCGGTAAGCGTCCGCCTTGGTGCGGGCATATGCGAGCCACACGCATGTCTCTGTGGGGCAATGGTTACAGCTGATGGCTCTCATGGTCTTTCATGTGGTCTCGGTCCTGGTAGGATCGCCCGACACACCATCCTGAACGACCTGATCAGCCGCGGCCTCACTCGTGCAGGCGTTCCCAACATCAAAGAGCCAACCGGTTTGCTGAGGACGGACGGAAAGCGTCCCGATGGGTTGACTCTAGTTCCATGGCGCGGAGGCCGTAGTCTCGTTTGGGACGTCACAGTGACACTGACACCGTGGCTCCTTCCTACCTTTTAATTCAACGTCAGTTGCAGCTGGAGCGGCGGCTGAGATGGCACTCATAGCTTTTCCCACCTAGATCTAGGTTTTTCGGTTTTGTCTAGGTTTCTAGGTTTTTTCAGGATCTAGCTTTTCGGCGGTTTTCCGACTTTTTACATAATTTTTTTAAAGGTGAAAATGCATAAAAGACTTGAAAAGTCGAAAAATTTAGTGTAACATAATATCGCCGTTTGTTTGGGGGCCCTAGGGCCTATTAGCGGGATTTCCTCCCTTCTGGGTCTCCATTTGTGTCCACTATTGCACAAGTTTTTTTTATAACCTCGCATTCCAGGTCTAGGGATAGGCCTAATTGTCCTCACTGGTATCACTTAACCCTATAGAACCACTAGGTTTAAGCAATCCTTACCTAGCCTAATCCATTGGAGATTATCACAATCTTGGCTATATGTCTGAATAATTTATGTTACCTAATTAAGTTATTGGTTTGACAACTTGGTGATACTAGAGATGCTTTGTGTTACTTTTGTACCTGACTTGGTGTGCTTATTGTTGTTGCAAACGGATTTGATTTGATTTGAAGTGCACTTATTTTTCACTTTCCGTTTTCGTCGTTTTTTCCGTTTTTTCCCCCGAATAAAACGACGTTTTTCCGTTTTTATTCCGTTTCCATCGTTTTTTACATCTATGCAGACTATGCTGCTCACCCGTGGGCCTACCACGAAATGACGAGAAACTTAAACTCACGACAAACGAGTCCAGCTTTGGTCTATAGATTTGTTCTGTTCGGACAATAGCATTTAGTTGTAAACATGAAATGCAGGCCTACAGAATTGTATGCTTAGGTTATGCTGGGTTCGGTTTGTATAAATTAATAGTAGGCCTAACTTATTATAGTAACATCGTACAGTAGGCCTAGATTTCATAGGAGACTTTGCTTGCAGTTAATTAACTCTACTTAGCCTACTTATTACGTTTCAGACTGAACTTAGAATCTGTAAAAATCAACAAAGGTCGAGAATATGTTAAATGGCTGGTGGCTGTATATTTAGACTTTAAAAATACTAAACGAGAAGAAATTTTGGAAGTGCACCGAATATCGTAAAGTCGCAATTAATATTTAAATATACATAGGTCTAACTTCAACCATTGTAAGGTTCCATTTAATATAATATTTCAACACATGCTCGCATTTTCGATTGTCACTTTTGTCGGCGCTCTGTTTTGATCGGCGTCCTTTTAAACAGGCGCCTTTTTAATCGGCGCCTTTTTGAACTCGACCTTATGATGGTCGCCCTTTCGAAGTCACCCCTTTGGTAATGAACCAAAGAATTTAATCATGACTATTGTGTCCTGCTCTTGGGGCAAAAATATCCTACGGTCGCCCATGCATTGTGACGGAAATTATATGACAGTCATAGGCTACTAGCTGAGTTCAATTGTCTTTGGATATGTCAGGCAAGAATTTGTGGGGAAAAGCTCCATTCTTGCACCACGCCTCTTTCAGTACCCGTAATCGTCCACTGGGAATGTCAGTGTCATTGAGCGTTGTGTAAGATCCTCGGTGTTAATATTATGACCTATGTTTCAGCCGCCAATCACGGTTGCAGTAATCAGCTAGTTTGTCCAATGGGTGATTCCGGTATCTCCGATGGCTGAAAAGGAAACCACAAATCAAGGTGAGAGTAAAAAAACAAAATTGTTATGACTATTGGTGTGACCGTGAAAAGCACGATACAACTCTGAACTCTGCTAGTTACACAATACAAGTAGGTGAGTATTGAATGAGTGAGTGTGTGTATGTATGAGTGAGTGTGTGTATGTATGAGTGAGTGTGTGTATGAGTGAGTATGTGTATGAGTATGTGTATGAGTGAGTATGTGTATGAGTGAGTATGTGTATGAGTGAGTATGTGTATGAGTGAGTATGTGTATGAGTGAGTATGTGTATGAGTGAGTATGTGTATGAGTGAGTATGTGTATGAGTGAGTATGTGTATGAGTGAGTATGTGTATGAGTGAGTATGTGTATGAGTGAGTGTGTGTATGAGTGAGTATGTGTATGAGTGAGTATGTGTATGAGTGAGTATGTGTATGAGTGAGTATGTGTATGAGTGAGTATGTGTATGAGTGAGTATGTGTATGAGTGAGTGTGTGTATGAGTGAGTATGTGTATGAGTGAGTATGTGTATGAGTGAGTATGTGTATGAGTGAGTATGTGTATGAGTGAGTATGTGTATGAGTGAGTATGTGTATGAGTGAGTATGTGTATGAGTGAGTATGTGTATGAGTGAGTGTGTGTATGAGTGAGTATACGGATGAGTGAGTATGCGGATGAGCATGTAGATTATTATGTGTGTGAGTGAGTACGTGTATGACGGAGTACGCAAGTGAGTGAGTATGCAAGTGAGTGAGTATGTTATTATCTGACCTCATTGTGATTACGATGTCGGTGATGTCGACGTCGAAATGGAGCAAGGCTGGCTCGTATGAAGTTGCCAATGCGACCAAAGACCCAACCTCCTCCTCCTCCTCCTCCTCCAGTTCCAGATCCGTCTTCAGCAGAACTCCTGCGGCCACACAAGATTCATTGACATCCACACTCCACAGTTCAACATTTTGCTCACAAACCACGGTTACCTGCAGTGCTTCACTTTCTTTCTTACTTACCTAAATCAGAGATGCACTTTCCTATTCAACGACCAAACACTATAAATATAGGCTATATTCATACATACAGAGAGTGGGAGACAGACAGAGGCAGGTAGAGAGCCTTTACTGTTGATTAACGCACTCTCATAAAGTGTCGGTAGAACTGTATACAGGCCTTCCCATCTCAAACGGTTAATTGATCAGCTTTGTGCATGTAGTAGTCCAATGCAGTGCTGCGTCCATACAAAGAATACAAGGCAGGTCCAAAGGTTGTTTTGAGTTGCATGGGTGAAACTAAGATCATCAATCTGCATTTCTATAAGCTGGAACCGAGCTGTTGATATACTTTGAAACTTACTTTTTGTCAGCTTCTTCGTTTTCTGGAACTGCATCAGGTATAACAGGTTCTATTTAAAAATAGAAATATTGACGACTTTGAAATACGCAACAAGGCAAAAGAAAGTGTTTGGCAGCATCTCATTATCACAGAGCAGTTTATTAGCCCAGTGGTTCCCAAAGTGGTGGTCCGCGGACCGGCACCGGTCCGCGGAGGTACGATCGCCGGTCCGCGGAAAAGAGCTGAAAATTATAAACTGTAAGCTTAATTATTAGTTTATTTGTTTGAAATTGTGAAATTATTCGAATTGTTGTCCAAAATTTATTCAAATTTATGTCTTATATTTAAAAATTTTAAATAGCGTAAATCAGCACGCCTTATTTTTAACTTGCCAAATGGTGAATTCAAACAATTTAAATTTATTGTAAATTTACTACATCGATGACTGCAGTCAGTTTCGAGCTTATTTATGTTGATCTGATCCATGGTGAGCGATAACCTAGTCCTAGTAAACGCTGGATGCAGAATTAAAAACTTGTCTAACATAGTTTAAAACTTTTAGTTTACTTTAAATATAAACAAATGTCTCTGGATGAAAACAATTATGAGCAAACGTAATCAGACAAATCTGAAAAACAGCAGACGCAGATGGTTAAAAGCACCAAGGTCAGACCTATAGCGTTTTCGCATTGAAAACATCCTTCCGCGCATCGTCACGCATCGCAAAAAAGGAATCTTGCACAAATAGCGTTTAACAGCAAAGTCTACTCATAATAAATCTTAAACAAATAAGGCTTCAAGGACATGTCAATCTAGGCTAACTGTAAATAGCCTTATATTTGAGTCTTTTTGTAATTTAGGTCGCTTTTGTTTGCCATCGCCATTTAGGCCTAAGTTAGCGGTCCGTGAGCTTCTCCAAAAATTATTGCCGGTCCGCGGCCTACTGAAGTTTGGGAACCACTGTATTAGCCGACAGTAGCTCTCAGCGTATATATATATATATATATATATATATATATATATATACATGTGTGTGTGTATGTGTGTGCGACCCGGTGGTTGATCGGTAACTCGCTCGCTCACGGATCGAGCGGTTGCGGTTCAACTCCGGGTAACGACCTTGGGCAAGTTGTTTACGCTCACGTGCCTCTGTCACCAAGCAGTATAATTTGGTACCAGCGTAAGCTGGGAAGTAAACAGCAAGTCCGGTGATGCACTGGCCCCGTGTCCAGGACCCTGGGATTCGTCCATTGCCGGCTCAAGGCCAAGAAAAGGAGATGAGCGCCTCACCAACAGGCTTATACATGTTCACCAGAGTGCGTTTGGCAGCTGGTTATATTTAAAAATATACTTGCCTGCTTACTTACTTACTTAAAACAGATCTGTAAAATGTGCAGCTATAATAATTATTAATTTATTATAACGTACCAGGTATCGGGTCGGCGAAGAACCAGTCGGCATCTGAGATGAGAGCCTCGACAACAATCACTGCTTTTCCGGCTACCTCAATTCCACCTCTGAAAACACGATTTATAGGCTAATCCAAGTCAGAAAGTACATCAGGTCTACTCAACATGTTGCAAATTAGAAAGGTTCAAACTTACGACGAAACTTGAAAAACAGCAAGTCGTGAAGGTCTAAAGGATTAATTAATGTGGAATCGTGGATCCAAAGCAACACCAGTAAAATCACTCAAGTCAATATTTCACTTGTAACCTATTATACGTTGCAAGAAAAAAAGTAGGCCTAATGGGCGCCCACCAATATTTTTTGCAGGAGATGGCAAAACACAAAGGTCTCAGTAAAATATTTCGGCAAGAACTTCAAAACTGCAAAGTAGGAAATAACATAATATTAGTCTATAGGCCTAATATTATAGGCCCTAGAGAAGCTCTTCATAGGTGTCTAAGTGTAAATTTCTCAGTTTCGTTTTCACTATCATTAATGCTTTTAGTGTGAAGAAATTAAATTCGTAAAAAGGCTAATAATAGAAACCAAACACATGCAGCAGTAGCCAAATCGGCGTCAAATTTTCTGGGGGGGGGTTAAGATTATGAGGGCGCCCATAATATGAGCTGAGTTTACGCAGGTCTAGCTGACTTAAACAATGAAGTCGCGGATACAGAAGTCGAATTCGTATAGGCTGATAGGGTAACTTGGGGTTGCATGGACCAACGCGAGAAAACAACTATACGGTACTGTAAGCAGTCACTTGCTTTTAATTAAGTTACCCTATGTACATAGGTCAAGAACACTCAGCTCTGTCCCTTGATACTCACTGGTCGGCTTTCGATGGGTAGAGAAGATTAGGGGCGATGACGATGGCGAGATTCTTGGCGGACATCTTGTTCGATTCGGAATTTTGCGTGACCTTTGCCATGAACTCAACCAGATATCTAAGACAAGTGCAAAGTTCAAATGTCGTAGTTCAACTGCTGTTCATGCCAAAAACTTGCAAGCAGATATCCATGGTCATATATAAGCTTACAACAAAATAGCTTGGACTGTTTAAGATAATTATATTAGAAATTGAGGTAAAATATCCCCAGTTATAGCCTACTGCATGTAAGCCAATCTCACAGCATAAATGTCCACATGTGGGCATACCCTAAATCTCATATATTATCTCACACTTATAGGCCTATATTGAATATATATATATATATATATATATATATATATACATGTAAGTCTTCTTTAGTAGCCTATACCAAAAAGCTGAATTTAAAAAATGAAATAATTTCAAGCTCGTAGGAAGTCGGATCACCCTATAATTGATATTTGAGAAACGGTATGTCACATCCTAATCTCACTTTAGATTGTCGAAGTTGGCCTTCGGCAATTTCCTTACGATATCTCGTATCGCCTGTCGTTTTTCACTGTCTGAACTGCAAATGAAATCAAAACGTATTAGAACAATATTATTAAATCAACCGTGCCTTGTAGCCTATTTTTCACATTATAGGTGACACGAAACGGAGTATTCCCCCTGAAAGCTATCCGGGGGATGAATTAATCTATCCCCCCGGATGGAATTAACCAGTCTATAATATCCGGGGGGATAAACCATTCTATCCCCTTTTTAAAAAAATGCGAAATAGGCCTAAATGTTTTTGCTGTAATCAGATTTTAAAGTGACTAATTGTCTAAAGTGTCCTAAGCAATGCTCAGATAAAGGCAACTCGAATTTATTTAGTGACTTTGAGTGTTCTTAAGTGCTTTAAATGTTTTAAGTGCTCTAAAAGCAGGGCAAAACAAATTATCTAGTGGGAATAAACATAGCTGTTTGTGTCATTGTTCAAAACAAAAGCAGATGAAAATTAATTTGCAAAAATAAATACACGCGGAAGCGGTTTTTTCGATTTTTTTATTTGGGGGATACAATTAATACGGGGGAATACTCTATGTCGTGACAGGCGCTCCTTTTTGTGAACAATGGTCTCTGAATTGTAAACTTCGTGGCGCCGCGATGGCGACCGGGCAGGGTGTCAAACTCAAGCCGACGAATAAGTTAGTCAGTCATGTATTCAACTAACCAACCAATAAATAATTCAGTTTCTATACCAATCCAACAGCCACTTAATACACATAACCAACCATTCATTTGATCCATTCCTTGACATCATCTGGAAATCTCTTTCATGACAGGCCTACAACTTGACGCTCGTGAGTAAGATGGTGCCCTGCGCTTAGATTTAGATATAGCGCATGCAGTTAACCACCTTCCCAAACTAATTTCCAGGCCACTTGGCCTTCTGTTTACAGTTTTTGCTAATACAAATTTTACGAAATCAAGGATTGCTTGCCTTTGTGCTTTTACAGTACCGGACCATTCGTCATAGAGGTCGAAGGTCATCAAGGGATCCGGCAATTCACGAAGATAATGCTTCAGAGCATCTGACAGATCAACACAGTTTATAAGAGATTAGAAACTGAAGAAAATGCAAGGAATGAGAAGATATAGAAATAGAAGAAAATGCAAGAACTGCGAAGAAATAGAAATTGAAGAAAATGAAAGAAATGAGAGGAAATAAAAATAGAAGAAAACGCAAGAAATGGGGAGAAATAGAATTTGAAAAAATGCAAGAAATGGAGGAGAAATAGAAATAGAAGAAAATGGAAGAACTGAGGAGAGAACTTACAGCAATTTTGACATGGAAAGCAGACGCTGGAACACTATTGCAAGTTACTAATTACAATGCTGGTTCTGGAAGTGAGTCACCTCTCGTGTTCTCACAGTGGTATCCGCTTCAAGCCTGGATGAACGAGGAGGGTGACGATAATGATCTTTGCAAGCACAGAGTGTTTGTTATGGTGGAGTGTTTGTTCTGGCGTCTGTGCTGACGGTGGTTTGGGCTTTAAAATATATGGAAGTAGTCTAAGTCAAGTTGCTGTATCTGACATCGTACTTGTCCAAAGTTCAAACATCACCCGACTTTACGACAGAACATATTACTTAATTCCTTTGTTTTACTGCCATAAAATTGTTTTGTGTGGTATATTCAGGAAAATAAAAAATTGAATTGAGTTGAATAGAATCGATAACGCTTAACATTATTTTGTGAGCGGAGTGGGCCTATTATACTTGCTCACGGTCCCTAGTCCTACACGGCAACAGCCTCGGACAAGGCCGCACTTTCCACGTTACAGCCTTACAGGCCGAGCATTCCAACCAGTCGACCACGTATACCACACATTACGTTATGAAATAAGAGAGAGAGAGAGAGAGAGAGAGAGAGAGAGAGAGAGAGAGAGAGAGAGAGAGAGAGAGAGAGAGAGAGAGAGAGAGAGAGAGAGAGAGAGAGAGAGAGAGAGATATGTTGGACCACAGTCCATAGCATGAGATGGTAGCAAAGACTAACCTGCAAGACAATGTACATCAATGTCTTCTCCTTCCACCACTTCTGCGATGTTGGCATCAAATGCAGCCTATACAGATAATGAACTCAAACAATTGAACTTCGTTTCAAGACAAAAAAAGATGCACTTTCCCGGGATAAATTGAATCTAATCTAATCTAATTTCCAATCCAATGATTCCAATAATTATGATCTCGTCTCATTTGATCTAATCTATTCTAACCACTCAACTATATCACCGATCATGCTATCTCCATAGCTTCGTTAGAACACTGCTTTTCACTCAATTTCACTCAAGAGTTCAGTTGATTTCAGACAGGATAAGTTACGACACATTAAGTCGTGGAAAGAACATTCATTAAACATTCCTTATGGCCTGGTATAGACCTTACTCGTTTAACATACCGTAGCTCATCTCAAATCCGTAGCTATCGTACTCCAGACCCTTGTGTAGCCAGACAACTGAAGGGCATCAATTATATTCATGAGCAACTTCAGATCTAGATCACTAATTAACAGTAACGAATTTACCGAAGATGTAGACCTAAGGTTTATTTTGTTATTTTGTTTCCAGGAGCTTTTGGCTTCCCTTCTGCTTAAAAATCAAGGTTGGATACTGGATAGTATACTGACCTTAAGCTTTCGCAGCTTGCCCTGTGACGATGAAACCCGGAAAAGACCCTAAAATTCAGCAGAAAGTGCTTCATCAATCTCCTACATTTCATCCAGTTGTCAAACACTCATTAAATTGAAACGATTTGCACGAAATATAGAACAGGCTCGCAAACATAACACAGTAGTAGTTACCATAATTAAATTGGTTTATGTGGCCACACTGATATTATTAGGCCAATGTGGACTTTAAATCATCAAGTGCAAATACGTTATACGTTTTAAATAGAAATGCTATCTCTTTAACTGTTGTATCCTGGACAATGGACATGTCCAGATTGGTCAGTGCTATAATTGCCCTTACTTTAATGCTTTGGAGCCTCTGCACACTGCACACAGTGCACAGGCTTTCGATAAAGTGCATCGCATAGACCTTTAGGTTGGCGTTTCACTTCCACAACTACTCTGCACCGTTAGACAGAGATAGAGATAGAGACAGTGAAGGAAAGAAAGATAGTGCAACAATGACAGACAGACAAACAGACAGAGAATAAAAAATGAGAGATGGACAAAGATATGGAGAGACAAAAAAGAGATAGAAACAGACAACAACACAGATGGAGAAACACACAGAAAGAAAGAGAGAGAGAGAAAGAAAGAGAGAGAGACATAGAGACAGAGACACACAGAGATTGGTTTGATTTGGTGTTTCCGTTTAACTATACTTATGTGTGCTAGCAGAGACCATTAGTGTCACCCTCCTCCTTTATCCACGCTTTGGACTAGCACTTCCAAAGTGCGAGCAGGAGTTAACAGATTCGTTCGTTTGATTATCTGCTATATATATACATGTATGACCGAGGAGTCATGCCTCTGTGTCGAGTCCGTGTTTTTCGGTGATATATTTGACGCAGGTTTCGATGACTGTCGCGATTTCTTCCTTTGTGTTCGTCAGATGTTCACTCAGATCACAGCCGTAAACAGGTTTCACTGTCTTCTCCTCTGCACTCAAACAATTACAAGTTCATCATTATCGTCATCATCATCATCATCATCATCATCATCATCATCATCATCATCATCATCATCATCATCATCATCATCATCATCATCATCATCATCATCATCATCATCATCATCGTCATCGTCATCGTCATCATCATCATCAACAACGACATCATCATCATCATCATCATCATCATCATCATCATCATCATCATCATCATCATCATCATCATCATCATCATCATCATCATCATCATCATCATCATCATCATCATCATCATCATCATCATCATCATCATCATCATCATCATCATCATCATCATCATCATCATCATCATCATCATCATCATCATCATCATCATCATCATCATAAGCGAACATAGACGGAGCCACGTTGCGATCCAGACTCAGCAATAGCAATTGTCAGTATTGTATTGTATCTGACTGTTAATAAAGCGCTTCTAGCAGCAATAACCTTTCAGAAGCGCTCCCAGTGCGTTCAACCCCGAGAAAAAAGGCAGTGGTTGGTTATTGTAGACCTACCGATGTCTTTGGTCAGCTGTGAGATCTGTCGATCGAGGGCTTCAATAGATCGCCTGTGGTGGTCGACCTGCAGCTGCAAGATCTACAATTAGACACGACACAATAGACACTGCAGGTAAAAACAATAGATATTACCAAGTCATGAGTTCTGAATTTAAAAGTTGGTTTCCTGGTGAGACCACCAACTTCGCCTAATCACCTCGTGTTACCTATTTTATTTATGAACAGCTCTATTACGCCAAAAAGGTATACGAAGGAACAAAGTGAGTGAAAAATGAGAAAATGAAAAAATAAACACAAGGAGCATCAGTGATAGTAGCAGTACGGTAGTGGTAGTGGTGGTGGTGGTGGTGGTGGTGGTGGTGGTGGTGGTGGTAGTGGTAGTGGTAGTCAGGGCTTTTTTAACGTGCAGTTCTACACAAAATGTGCAGTTATAAATGGATTCGTGCAGTTGTAGAAGCACTTCCGTCGCGTTCCGTGCAGTTAAAACTAGTTAAAAATAGACCATTTTCCTCAGATTGGGAGTAATTTACCGTGGAGGACGAGAAAGGAGAGTAGAGGTTGTGCAGTTCTAAAAATTCCTCAAAAACAGCCCTGGTGGTAGTGGTAGTAGCAGTAGTAGCAGTAGCAGTAGCAGTAGCAGTAGCAGTAGCAGTAGTAGTAGTAGTAGTAGTAGTAGTGGTAGTGGTGGTAGTAGTAGTAGTAGCAGTAATAATAATAATTATAATAATAATGACGACAATTTTTATGGCACCGTAACTCAGCACATGCCGTTACAAGGGCGTCTGTACAAACAAGAACGCAAACAGTCAGAGGAACGCCTTAGAAAGAGATAGGCTACATGTAAGCTTATGTCTTGGGTCGAGAATGGTATAGTCCACAATTGATCCGTTGAACGTACACGCAAGTCATGAAGCTCTCTGCTTACAGTTTTGTTAAGAGTAATCGACTTCGTCAATACAAAATGTCAAAAGCATTTGCATCCTGAATATATTGGCCAATAAATACAACAGAATCTGGAATTTGCAACCCAGTCATTATGGTTTAATATTAGGACTAATCTAACTAACTAATCTCATTAGATTATTTTTGGATTTATATAACACATAGTAATACTCAATAACACATCGCAGCCAAGGCATAGCACCAGCATCCGGTAAAAATGTTGGGCTGATAATGAGATTGAATATGAGTGGATTGACGCTCGTTCTTGTTCGTTGGTAACGGTTTTCGTACATCTCATAATAGACAAAAGTGACAAAACATGTCAAGAACAAGACTAAGAACAAGAATAAGAACAAAAGCAATATTTACCGATAGCAACAAATTGCAGAGCTTCTTTTCCCGCGAGTAGAACTGATACAGTTCAGTGAGCAGCAGATCCTGAAAGAACAAGGAAGTCGAAACACAAGTTACACAGCGTGCAAGTTAGTCTTTTCTTTACAAGTCACAATGTCATTCAGACTGCTAGAGGCACTTTATAATACAAACACTGCATGTGTAGGCCTATATCAAATCATTACGGAAACTTCTGCTCAGAAGCTGGAGTTGTGAGACGTATTCCAATGCTGGAAATTTGATCAGAACCTTGGAAGTGGGCTAACTCTGCAAGATGAGAAGGGAGGAAGGAGAGCATAGAGAGGAATGGAAGGAGACAGAAAAGCAGAGGGGGACGAAGGTGGGTAGAAGTGGAAGGAGAGAGAGGCACAGAGAGGCAGGAAAGCATACATACAGCATGATACAGGAATAGAACTCGCAGCGAGGAATCGAAGAGAATTGGGAGACACGAAGTCAC